>JAOWBP010002052.1:73913105-73991317 GCA_028571105.1 Tragopan temminckii
AGGGATGGGGCATCCACAACCTCCTTGGGCAACCTGTTCCAGTGCATCACCACCCTCTGTGTGAAAAACTTCCTCCTGATATCTAATCTAAACCTCCCTTGTCTCAGTTTAAAACCATTCCCCCTTGTCCTGTCACTATCCACTATGGGATGCAAGTCCCCAGTTCAACTGCTTTGTGTTGCTTTCGAAAACAATGTGATATCTTTACTGACACTGATTATCAAAATGTGATGAAGTCTCAGGAACAGTGTCACTTTTTGGATGATGTCCCTGTGCCAGAAAGGAATCACTCAGAAGGTGCTACCCAATGAACAGAAGGAAGCTCTGCTACCCGTATATGAAGGTTTTCAGTGGAGGTTTCCAGTATGAACAATGACCAAATCTGACCATTTTGCTACTTGATGAGATCTGACAAGATCACAGTCCAGCATAATATCGCTCCAGGCAGTACAGCTGGGACTCAAAGTGGGATGCTTCTTTTCTATTCCTGGTTTTCATCAGATGTCAGGTTAGGTATCCATCTCCAGTGTTAATATTCCTAACTCCCTGTTATTCCTAGCCCCATTAAAAGACATGTTTAATACCATTTCTCAAAGATTTAACCTTTGGGCAATGCAATTGATTGTATGTGCCACCACTGGGCACAAGGATAACTCTACATCTGGTTTTTCACTCAGTTACCAGGGATTTCCATTCACTCTTCTGTTAAATGAGGCCACTAACAGAAATGTAACTCACTACTTTATGCTGCTGTCAGTAAGGGAAAATTGCTTTTAAATCTCTGACCTCTCAAAATGAAATTGTACCCTGGAAAGAGATTTTGTTAAACAAATGAAATAGAACAACAAAAGACAGAATGTGAATTCCTTCTGTTGCCTCCAAACAGTCACAGATCACACTTGTTCAGCCCTCATATACAGAACCTTTGCCACTGAAACACCAAATCCAGACATTCGTGTACAATGTAATGAATATTCTTTCATTTTGATGTGGTCCAGCCCCAGTGCTGGATACTTCCAAGGCCATTTGATGAAAAATTTCTCAACACTACAGCTACACACTCATTCTCATGCCAGCCAGAGCAGTTCCATCAGCAATGTCTCACTGCTAACCATGCTCCCATCCCTCCCATCACATCCTTTCCCTCTGCTCTATTGCTCTTTTTGCTTCCTACTTGAGAAAGCAGTGATTTCTCTTAAAAGCTCATAATTGACAATTTTTTTTATCTTCCAAAAATCCTTCAGGCCATAGTTTATAATAAAAGAAACAAACATTAAACTACCAATTGGCTGAGTAAACTCTCTTTTTGATGGTACAAATGAAGAGATGTTCAGCTGTGATTACAAAACACCTAGAAGACGTTGCCTTCACATGCAATAGTACCCAACTACAAAAATCTCTACACAAATCCTGTCCCAACAGATCTCTGATCTCATAGATCCTTTATTTGCAGAATAAAATGAAAGATTTAAATAAATGGTATGCCTCAGTCCTCACTGAGGTTAAATTGCTGCATTCACACAGCTCATTTATCACTAGGACTGCCGCTGACTTGAACACCAATTTCCTATGGTAAGCAGCTGTTTTGCAAATGGGTTGCATTAAAATACAGTACAACAACAACAACAATAACAACAACAAAACACATGCAAACAGAAGTTGCCTCAAAATAAAACACTCCAGAATCTCAGCTTGTCTTCCACAGGGAACCAGTGGAGCAAGGAGAAAAGGAACCACAAGTTTTATACCACTCACCTGCTGTTTCTGTCTATTTGCTGAAAGAAGCTAAAGAGCAATGCCATTTAATTGCATGAAGCACTGCCCTGTGCACCTTGCACAGCAACTCAATGGGAAAAGGAGCCTAAATATAGCGAGCAGCACAAAGTATGTGACGGCACATCTGACAGGTGATTCAGCAAAACATCCATATGGGGTAGGTGCTGAGCAATCTGGGGCAAGCAAATTAGTGGGATTATTGAGAAAGAAGTGCTTGAGGAAGAAGTGTTGCTGGAAAGCGTGCATCCAATAGGAGAGCAAGGAGAGATTAGAATTGTGAGAGAAAATGAAAAGATATGGCTTGAAGGGAGAGAGAAAATGTGGAAAGAACACCAGTGCTGCAGGAGAAAAATGCGTAACACTGAAGTTGGAGAAATCAGTTCTGAATGGAAATCACAGAATCAGAGTATTCTTACATGGAAGAAACCCATAAGGATCATCAAGTCCAACTCCTGCCTCCACAAAGGACCACCCAAAAATCATATCATATGTCTGAGAGCATTGTCCAGATGCTTCTTGAACTCTGGCAAGTTCAGTGTCATGATCACTGCAAGCTGGGCACATTTGTGGGGTTAAGCCAGTTTAGGTAGGACTTTTCTATTAACTGGCGATCACTGCACAGGACCATAAGGACTCTGGATGGCAGCAAACATTCCTTAAGCTGCTGAAGGGAGAGACTAGGGTTTTGCTGTGTAATTACAGTCACTTCAGTAACAGCTTTTGCTTGGAGTCCTTACAGAGCTTTGAGCTCCTACTGCAGCTTTAATTCAGCTCCCATAACATTCACAGGCAGAAACTGCCAGATGAAGAAATAACTTCATAATCCTCCAAATAACAAGTGCTAATTACCCAAAGAAGCAGCAAACTCAGCCACATTCATACTCTTGACAGACATAGCAAAGCAACAGCAACAAAAGGGAACAAGACTGAGGGATCTGTGATTGTTTACCATGGAGGAGGCTCAGGGGAGACCTTATAGCTCTCTACAACTCCCTGAAAGGAGGTTGTAGCGAGGTGGCAATCATCCTCTTCTCCAAGGTAGCAGTGATAAGATGAAAGGTAATGGCCTAAAGTTGCACCAGAGGCGTCTCGGGTTGGATGCAGCACTGAGGGACATAGATAGTGGGGCATGGTGGTGATGGGCTGATGGTTGGACTAGATGATCTTAGTGGTTTTTGCCAACCTTAATGACGCTATGATTCTAAGAGGTTGATAGTTTACTCTGCATGTTACATGAGGACTAGAATACAAGAAAGTGATTCTGAAATCCAAATTTTCTTTTTTTTTTTTTTTTCAAGTTCCAACGAGTTATTTGGGCAAAAGTTGAGGCAGCTCTTTATTGTTGGTCCCCCAGTAAAAAGATCTATGTGCAAATGTGAAGTACGTACTAGGCTTTTTCCTTAAAGCTCCAGCCTTGAAAGTGCCCCTCTGTGATCGCTGAAAGTCAGGTCCAGGAATTCCTTCTTTACAGGAAAAAACGTCATTGTTCTTAGACTACACAAGTGGGTCACTGAACTGTTGCTTGCCTTTGCGATGCCAGTGAATCCAAATTAGCTTGACTTCCATAGAGGACAGAGGGAAGGAAAGCAACCAGCATTAATGAGAGCAACACAAGCAGCTCTTCCAAAACAAATGAGCTTCAACAGTCAGCACAGAGTCCTTCAGTCAGTGCAGACAAGCTGAACTTAGGCCAAACCTTGCGTCAAAAAGAAAAACTGGTTTAATAGGTATCTGTGGAGTCTGCATTTGTTTCTTTTTCTTCCTCCCAATCCATCTGCAGGAAGCTATGAACAAACTGAGTGAAACAGCATGGCTCATCTTACTGCAGCCAGCCCCTCTGTGCAATGTCCACCGCAACTAAGCTAATCACAGAATCAAAGAATCATAGGGCTTGGAAGGGACTTCTGGGATCATCTGGTCTAACACCCTCCTGCAGGTTCCTCACAGTGGGTTGTACAGAAAAGCATCTAGGCAGGTCTTAAACGCCCTAATTTTTTTTTTATAAAGAGGTGATTTACATGTGATTCATTTCCCTGTGAAATGTTTGCAAGGTTATTTATTGATAAAGTCCAGAATTTAGAGACAAAGAGAAGAGGTATGTTAAGAGAGGAAATCATCAGACTTATGTTAGACATCTCTATAACGTAACAGTGTAGGAAGAAACTCCTCCTCTCTGTGAGTGTAAAATAAGTCCAAACATCTATCTCAGACATACATTCTTCAACCATAGACACTTGTGTTTTCTTCAGTAAACCCTTAGGACAAGAGGTAATGACTCTAAGTTGCTCCAGGAGAGGTTCAGGTTGGCTATTAGGAAAAATTTCTTCTCAGAAAGAGTGGTGAGTTATTGCAACAGGCTTCCCAGGGAGATGGTGGAGTTCCTGTCCCTGGAAGTGTTCAAGAAACATAGAGATGTGGCACTGAGGGACATGGTTAGTGAACACGCTGGGTATGGGTTGATGGTTGGACTAGATGATCTTAGTGAGCTCTTCCAACCTTTATGATTCTATGATTCCATGACTCTACCTTCCAAAGAGCAATTCACCCTATGTTAAAATTGCTGTCTTAAGATGAGTGGGACAAATAATCTCCTGAAGGGGTATAGACAGTGACAATTTAGGAGACAAATATGGGCCACTGGTATTAAATGCTGAGTCACCATGTCTTCCTCAGGTCCAAGAGATGTGAGATGCTCATCAAGTCTACCAGATATGAGAAAGGAAAGACAGAGAAACAAGTCTACCACTGGAGAATATCTCTGTCAGATTTATCATTCAGTTGTTATTTTTCCAACTTGTCTTCTCTAGAGAAAAGCAAGGTAACAAAGTAAAATTGTTGAGTTCCTGTGATCAAAAGGTGTTTCATATGGAAACAACCTCTCTTCCTCATGGTCTTTATCAGTATCTCATGGTGTTTTCATCTGCACTTTCATCATGCATGTTTCTGCATGTACTGCAGTCATTCTGCTTAACCATTAACTCTGGTTAAAAAAAAAAAAAAAAAAAAGTTTAAACACTAAAAGTTATTCTCTAGCAATAATAATTGAAAATAATAAGGAAAAAAACCCTAAGAATTTCAAAAATGTGAAAACATGAATTTCCTTCAAAGATGTGACAGCTCACACTAAACTTTTTATGGCTTTGGGATGCAATATTTTCTTTGTTCATGATTAATTACAAGTTCAACTATCACATCTTATATTGCAATGAAGATACAACAAACACATATCACCCAATATAAGTCAAGTAATGCTGAAAATTTATCAAATTATTTACAATGTCATGGAAGTATTTGTGAAAATAAATTATTATGACATAAGACATTTTTGCTACATCATGAATAGACATAAGCATTATGTTTATTGCTACATTTCTACGGTGCCCACAGAGCCTCTGTAATATCTGAGCACAACAGAGTCCTTAGTGAATTTACCTGGTGAAGCAGAGAAGTGCTACTGTCAGGAGGTAAAGCCAATTATGGTACTCAGCATGGACTCAGAGACTTCCCATGGCATGTAAGATCAGGAGTGTAATGAGCAATTGAGACAATCTACTCTCTTGGCTGTCTTACTCTGCCTTCTACAACAGCAGTTGCACCTACCCCATGATGCAGCCTCCAATTGGCTTTTTTATTGTTTTAGGGTGACTGATGTTTTTATTTGTTTGTTTGTTATTCTTGGTGGAAGGGTTTAGATGGAGCATGTGAAAATTCACGTCAAATCAGAAAATTTTGTTGCTAGCAGCAATATCTTAACAAGGGCGAGAGCCTATTTCAAAATTTAAAACACAAGCAAAAGAACTCAGTGGGAAGATATTTATACCTGTTTAAATATTTCTATTGTTGCATTAAGCCTAAATGCTTCATTTTGAAAAAAGTTAAAGAAAAGATTTACTGATGCTTTGTTATGTTAATGGATGGGTTGGGACTGGTGCTCTAAGTTGTATTGTTGATGCACTGCACTGCATTATATGCAAACATTATGCTAAATAACCTGTCACTTAAGTCTTTGTTCCTGGCAGAAATTTCTTCATTAAGGTCTACAGTAGGTGTTCTGCTTAAATTTTTCAGTTGTGTTGACATTTCCGTTTTCTTAATTTATATATGCATTTGTCAATAGTTTCACAAAATACTACTTGCACACAAACACACATTCATATACATATGAGTATGTATATACCTATAAGTAGGGATAAATAACAAACATCTGTAAGCCATTCTGCATTACAGGACCATATCACCACGCTAGGGGTCACAGGTAATAACCAAACACATTATTGAACTGACAACTTAAAAAAATAGGAAAACCAACCAGTAAGATTTAAAAAACATTAATCTCCAAGCAGCACAGAACAATACAGAAGTTTTAAAGGGTGTAAAATTATACCAGCTCCTTTGAAGGCAGTTGACTCACAAAGCCATCTGGGTGATCGTTCTACCAAATCCATCCTCTACTTTTCTAAAATAGCCAGAACTAGGCACACAACCTGAAGGACAACCTAGACTTGCACCTCACTATCCATACATACAGCAGTGGCAACAAGGTCAATTCCTACAAAAGCTCTTGAGGGATGTGTGACCGGAGCCACTCTTGTCACATTACCAAAAAAATGTCTTTTCAGACATAAAATGAGAAGATATCGGGACACAAAACACCATTTTACAAATACCTCATACAGCAGGCCAGCAATCAAAGTCACAACCTTTTCACTCCATCTTCCACCCATATTTCATGAAAGAGGTGACAGAGAGACCAGCTGTGGTTGTACACAGTGATCCTCATCCAGCTACCAATCCTCTACAGCAGATGTGGACTGCACATTTTCTTTGGCAGCAGAATTTATCTAAGTCATATTCTTCTACACAGACTTGTTTCAAGGACATGGAAGGATCCAGAATGTTTTCCCATAAATAACAGTCGGTGCATGTCTCTTTATGCTCACAGCAGTTGTTGACTTGTTAAGACTGGCTATATCTTCATCTTGATCAACATATTTGAAGAATAAAGGACTTCCTAACTGGGTAGGCTATTTCAGCAGCTCCTGCTGGTTGAAGAAAGCAGGTCCTTTATACTGCTCTGAGTTCATTTTCTGCCTGACTACTCCGACCTTCCTAGCTCAAATTGTCATTAACTCATTTACGCTTTGCGATCTGCTCTACTGTCAAGTATTAAATTTATTCATGTCTCATTTTAGATTTCCCACTCTAAAAATGCAACAGTCTATTTTCAAGGCAAATGCAGGATTAAATGCATGGTAAAACACATTATCTTGAATATATACGGCTTTAAAACCAAAATGTAGCTGAAGACCACATCTAGTTTCCATAATATCAAAGTTCTACAAAACTTCCTATTACTCACAATTCTACATTTCACCAAAAAATGAGTTGTAGATAATTTTAAAATCACATTACCCTCTTTTAATGCAGTAAAATGTCTGTGATTCCTTCTCCTTCAGGCTGGAGCTTCATCCCAGACCTGCAGAATTCTTCGTGTCCGAGGACCAAAGAGGAGGTACTAAGTATTCACACTCACCTCAGCTACATTTTGTCATAACAATACTCTAGATACATGAAAATCACCTTGAAATTGAACAAATTGGTTTATGAGTGAGGAAAAAATTGAAACTGTAGCAGTTTTTCTTATGTCAATTTAATGTAAGAAATAACCTTTTTTTCTTTGTTTTATTCTTTTTAACTTCAACCTTTGAAAGAAACCATTGAAATAACCATTTACCAATTCTGGTCAAGCTATTTTCAAACAAGATAAATGTGGGGTTTTTTTTGTTTGTTTGTTTGTTTGGTTGGTTTTTTTGGATGTGTGTATTTTATTCTTGCTCCAGTGAAGAAAAACAGAAGGGAAAAAAAAATATCCAACCCACAAGTTGCCTTTAAAAAGTGCTGAACACAATTTCCATAGCCATTATTCACCAACCACATCATGTCTTTTGGCAATTCTGCTGTTTTTGAAAAGCACTATTGCCTGATTCTTAGGAAACACTCCGATAAGAAACACATATACACTTAAATGATATACTTTTTATGACATTTTTCCAAGAACAAGAATAGCTAATTGTTGAGTTTCCTACTGGGAAATGGCTCTTTAATATGCAGATCTCTAAATGACTACTCTAATGCAAATTGCCAATGCTACAATAATTCAATCACATACATATGCATGTAAACACATAGCTCTTACTTATAATATGCTTAATCATCTTTCCAGGTAGCACAAATCCAATGCAACCCGTGTGCCATGTGGTTCAAGCATACACTTTATTTTAAATACTACTACTGAATGTATCCGTAAGGTGTTTTAGACCAACTTACTTGATGCTGACTTGCTTTTGCCAACTGCTCATTGGCTGACTCTACATTAGAAGATGCAGTCTCAATGTTGGCTTCAATACTGTCTGCAAATTAAGATAATAGAAGATAATTACAGGGTACAAACCTAAAACAAAAGCTTTATACTGACAGCGATTCAGCAGTTTACATGTGCGCATAAAAAGAGAAGCAGCATTTTCTGCAAGACTTTGCATTACAGAGAAAGAGGAATGCTATGCATTTTGACGATCGAAGACACCTAACCAATCAGAGGCAGTATGACTGATAGCTCTCTGTGTGTCCTCAGATAATATAATCATGGTATCATAGAATAACTCAAGCTGGAAGGGATCCACAAGGTTCACAGAATCCATCTCCTGGTTCCATTCAGGACCACCAAAAATTCTCTCAACCTCCTCTTCTCTGGGCTGAACAAACTAAGGTGACCTCAGCTGTTCCTCATGCACAACCCCCCCGAGACCCTTCACCATCTTCATACTTCCCCTTCTGGATGCTCTCTAATAGCTTTGTATTTTTCTGATACTGTGGTGCCCAATCCTAAAAACAGTGTTTGAGGTGAGCCCACAGCAGTGCAGAGTAGGGAGGTTATCATCTCATCCCACTCCCACTAAATCCAACGAAAAAATTGATAACACATTCAGAGCATTTCAGCTGAAGAATGGCAAATCCACTGGATTAGAGTTAAATTACAGAAGCAACGTGGTAGATTGCATCTGATATTATCTCATAGAGCTTGGAAGTAAACTTTGTCTGAATATGTGTGGGTTATACATTTAAGTCTCTATTTAAGCAAGCACCCTCAGATGCTGCAGCAGTTAGCAGGATGTGATTCATTCCAATACACTATCTATCTGCCACTGATCAGATCAGATGAATCACAACTTCAACTGCTGGATCACATTTCCAAGCTCCAAAAGAGGTCTGCACAGATGGCTTAGAATGAGACAAATTGCCACTGTCTAAAATTAAGGGAGATGAATCTCATCCTAAACTGCTAGGTCTGAGGTTGTGGAAGCTGGGGGAAACATGTGGAATCAAAATGAGACTAGAAAAGAAAGACTGACAGCTACGCCTTACAGCTGGCAGTGAGAGAAATCCTCACTTCCATCAAAGACAAGTTTAAATTTTGGCTCCAGCACTGTGCTTAGAAAGCAAGATATTTATGATATAAAATTTGCAATTAAAGGTTTGTGCTTTCAATGGAAATCTTAGAAATCTTCACCAATTTGTCCACTGAGAGATGCGCAGCCAGTAATTTCTGGCCACAGTACGAGAATAGTACATTTAATTTGCCTAAGATTTGCCACTGAAGATTTAAGTAACATTTATTTACGTATTTATTCATTTGTTTATTTATTTGTGAAAACTTGCAGATAAAATGTGGAACAACACCCCTTCCTCCCCAACTTCATCTTAGCACCTAGAAACTTACTGCAAGTCTTTCTTCACACCTCTGAGGGTTTTTTGTTTTTTCTTTTTTTCCCATTCCCTTTTACTACATTATGCATGCTGTAGTAACCAAAAGCAACTACATGGCGGGCACTTCTATAGCTTAAAATGACATAATTTTATTGGTCATTTCCAAAGCCTTTCAAACAATTTTTATTAAGATTTTAAAACTGTGGACCTTGGTTGTCATTACTGAGATCTGCACAAATGCTTCCCTTGCCATCAGGACTGTTTCTAATGATCACGACTCCAGGCTATGAAGAAATATCAGATTTGCTTGTACAGAACCTTAGAACATTTGAGTCCACAAACCCGCACACACCAACGTGACAACCAAGTATTGCAACAATCTGAATGTTTTCCAGGGAAAGTGACAGATGTTTCTCTTCTCCTTTTCTTCTCAATTCCAGCAGAAAGTGACGGTGCTGAATTACAAAAACTGATGAACAGAAACATGAATGGTAAGACTGCATACTGCAGTGAGCAGTATTTTTGTCACGTGAGTGGATCGACCCAAGGTCTACTTCCAACAAGTACCTAAGTGCTGCATGTGAAACGTGGCAAGCACTTTTCAACCTCTCACTTATTAATGAGGCACAAGGCAAGTTTCCAAAGTAAAATCCTACTACTACATGTCCGCCTCTGCTATCACTGTTAAATTAATTCTATATTCATGTTCAAAAACAATAGATATCCTGTCTCCAGGACTGGCCTTGATGTCTTTCCAGACAGAAATTGAACTTAACCCATAAAACAGTAAGGAGTCATTCTAAATATTTTATATGAATAGTGTGAGAAGTACAGTTGATGTTTTCTAGGTAGAACTGAGGAATAGCTTGAAAGTAGGGAGTTCTTTTTTTCCATGCTTGTAAGCTAGGACAGACCTGTGTAATTGGCAACTAATCACTGAGACAACACTGGTTTGCATCAATTGAAATTCAAATCCTGACCATTCAATAATATATTACTAGAGCTGCATGGAATGGGGTAGTCATGTCCTACTCATCATGTTTTGCAACCACCATCCTGTTTTTTCTAGCACAGGCTTTCCCAGGTAGGATGGTCAAGTACTATATGTCCTACATGAGTTGATGTGATGTTACAGGAGGTGACTGGGTCCTGGTGACAAAATTTCTGCTCACTTGTTCTCCTAACAGCAGAATAGCATTTTTGAAATGAGCACAACTCCCACTTAAATCTTCTCTGTAAAAATCTGTAATCCTGAGAGGAGCAGACAAAAACAAATAAACAAGCAAAACTCTATAAAAATGAGACATAAATATGTAACACTATATAACTGTGTATTTCTGCTGATTTATGCAGGAAAGCAAGAGAATAAATTGAGAATTTGGGTCAAATCACAAGGAAGTACACAGACCGTATCAATAAGTCAAGAAAAAATGTGTCACTCAGCAGATGTCAGCACATCTCTGCCAAATGATAGTGATTGCTCAGAGCTTCACCTTGCTTATGTTCAGGCTTCTTTCCAAGGCTGGGGACTGAGAAGGAAGAAATTCCAAGGGGATGTTAAGCTGTTAAGAATACAGGAGCATCAGCTGGGTCTGACTTTTCCTTTGTCCACTGCCTTTAGCATGAAAAGACAGTGAATTTACTCCCAAATAGGTGAATAACTCAGCTCTGAGTCTAGGGTTTTCAAAGGGTCTCAGTACTCTGAATCTCATAATGACTTCCCATCTCCATTCAGTGATGATGAATTTATGATTGTGGTACATTTTGGAAACAAACAAAAACTTTAAGGCAATGTGACCACCTTTTATGAAACTGAGGGACAAGGCTGCACCAAAGCAGATAGCTGCTGTATCGAGGAATTAGGAAAAGACATTTAATTTTCCTGCCTAAACACATTCCTTCAATAGGAAGGCAGCAGAGCTGACTGGCTTTTAGATGTAACTCAATATGATTTTATGACACACTTGTCACACACAGACAGAAGTCATGATGACCCTCAGAGGGCACGTTAACCCTATCTATTTACCTGTCTTATGAGATCAAGCTCTGCTAATGGCCAACAGGAGTCTTCTGTGTGAAATTACTGGAGCGATAGGGGCTGGAGCGGGATTTTTGTCCAAATATATCAAGGAATCACCCCTATGACCTATGTCTTTATAGTGGCAACAATGGACTGGTTTCACAAGGCAGCATTTTCAGTAGAGCAGCTTGAAAGACAGGAAAGTGAGCTTGTAAATGAAAATTTTAAAATGCTCCCACTTGGCTATAATCAAAATGGGCCCCTTCAGGTTTCACAGTATGCTTTTATTTTTAGCACTCCAATAAGCTTAACCCTGTTTCATCACTGTAACTTCTGGCAAGAATAATCTATACAGCACACTGAGAAGCACAACATTAAAAAAAAAATGTTTTTGTAATATGCAAAGTTTTCTTTCTTAATTAAAAGCCAAATTTGAGGGTGAAATTGCTGTCAGCATGAGAAAGAATTTTTCCTGTTCTAATCGCCATGTTCTTGGAATTTTAAGTGAGTTTCATTGCATGAAAAAAGAGGCTCAGGCTTTCCACAGGCATGACTGCTGATGTTAAATGAAGGAAAGCTATTGCAGTTTTTCCAGAGTGAAGTTTGAAATGACTTAGGGTTAGGCATTTGCAAGCTTCTATGTATATGTCATTTACAAATTCAGCACAGGATTTGTAAAATAATCTCTCCTGTTTAGCCCCTAACTAGGGCTAAATGGGTCACATTGGTATAGAGTGTTATAGGGAAATTTTGGTGAGGTGTTGGAACAGGCTGCCCAGGGAGGTGGTGGAGTCATTGTCCTTGGATATGTTCAAGAAAAGGGTAGATGTGGCACTGGGGGACATGGTTTAGTGAGCATGGTAGGGATGGGTTGATGGTTGGACTAGATGACCCTAGTGGTCTTCTCCAACCTGAATGATTCTCTGAAATACAATTTGCAGCAGCAAGAGCTGTGATTCCAATAAAAGCAGATAATATCTTGTTTTCTATTTGATTTCAACAGTTCTCTAATTCTCCCACACAGTAACGCACCACAACCCCTGGAGGTAGGGCAACAACTGCTCAAGCTAATTTTCGAAGCAGATCTGAAAAGACTGTCCTAAAATGTCATAACCAGCTCTTCCTGCTGATTTTCTTCAGTCAACAGACCAAAGTCCAAGTCTGAATGAATATAAATGGCTATAAGACAATGGCCGAACACTAGCATAAATTTATAGCACTTCAGCTCCTGAGTGATTTATACTGTCCTTGAAATGCATCTTGGAAATGTCAAGTATCTGCTAAATATGCATGCACTGAAAAAAATGGTATCGCCGTGCCAGCGGTTCACCATGCCTGCCAGGATGTATCTTCCAGGGATTTAAAATTCAAACGTTGTCTTGTGTTAATCTACTGGAAAAAAGCACGTCCTATCAGAGAATAAGGTGCCTCATATCACTGCTCAGTGCTAAAGGGCAGAGTGCAGGACTACTTTAGTAGGTGGAAAGTAATTCGCTTTTCTTTCTTATAGAGAAACAAGTGGTCCCAAATAACTGGTATTTCACCAGAATTCAGCTCATGTACAGGCTCCTGTAGGTGCATGGTATGGCTTGTCTTCCCATTGCTCAGCAATCTGAGGCATCCAATGTTCCCACATGATGCTCTCAACTGGCTTTGGGTGCTCTCAGACTCTCCTTTCTGTAGTCCCAAATTTGAACATGGGAGGATATTATGTCATGGGAAAAGAATCAATTCACCGTTCTTAAAATTTTCTTCTTCTTTTTCTGATGAAAAAAGGAATTTCAACAAACACATCACTTCTCTAAAAAATTTATGGATATCTCATATTTTCTTTTTTCTTCCCAATAATCTCTCAAGTAGTTTAAAAAGCAATACACAGCTGAAATGTGAAATTGCAGATACTCTTCTGTACTACACGCTATTTCAGGGTGTTGTAACCTCACAACATTTTTTTGAAGTTATTTAAAATATTCAAACTAAAGAAAATATTATTTCAAACTAAATACATAAAATACATAAACATAAAATACATTCACTTTAATGGTTACAAAACCAAAATAAAATGAACAACACAGAATAACAGAATTGTACGGGTTGGAAAAGTCCCGTGGGGATCAAAGGATGCACTAGATGATTTTAAGGGTCCCTTCCAACTCAAATGGTTCTATGATCCATTTATACTTGCTTTTTCAAATCCAGCTCATGAATAATGAGATAATTGGATAAACACCTTAATGTCACTTGTACACAGCATTATTCAAAAGTCCATTCTTGTCTAC
Organism: Tragopan temminckii; assembly: GCA_028571105.1. Classification (NCBI taxonomy): domain Eukaryota; kingdom Metazoa; phylum Chordata; class Aves; order Galliformes; family Phasianidae; genus Tragopan; species Tragopan temminckii. Next base: position 73,926,945 of record JAOWBP010002052.1, read on the forward strand.
AGTTAACACAATACTCGTATCACACAGCTGGGTGCACAAGTGATCAAGTCTTACAGTTCAGTCAATTCATTGAGGAAATGCCCCATCCTGGAGGCATTCAAGGCCAGGCTGGATGTGGCTCTGGGCTGCCTGGTCTAGTGGTTGAGTTGAAACTAGATGATCATTGTGGTCCTTTTCAACCCAGGCCATTCTATGATTCTATGATTCTATGAAATGTCTGTCTATGTCACAGGAATAAATGAGGATGTTAGGGCATTGATTCATAGAAAGAAATACACTTTATTTTTGCTTCCTGTCTTGGAAAGACTATATATTTTACTTAGAAAGTAAAGTCACTGAAATTTACAAGTTTTTTTGGCAACTTTTTTGTTACATGGCTTGTTTTGTTTATTTAACCTGCTCAAGCCATGGCCTCCCAAGCATTGTGTTTGTGGCAGAGTATGACAACTCCCAGCAGACAGAAACCAACCACCTGGGCAGCTTCTAGCTGTATGACATTTATTGCTCAATCAAAACATTTCAAGAAACTGAGAGCACAGCAGTTCCAACTGCCCAAAATGACTCAGTAAATTGGTGTGAGAAGAATCCTACTGGTGGCAATAAGCCTCATAAAAGGAAGAGCCTTGCTTCTTTTACAAAATTAGCTGGCTCATTAACTACAAGTACACCAGCCCAATCTCATTACAAAGGTCAAACACAGAGCAGCAGACAAATCTTTAGGCGTTAGTAAATTTAGAAATCTACAGCTGCCCATTATTCTTTTCCTTACGAGCAAGCAAGTGCTGTCCTACCAGCAGCCAGCAATAAGAGTAAATGCAAAAGTCCATGCAAAACGAAACAAAAACTCATGCTCATAGAGAGCAGAAATGAAAAGAAGCAGAAAAACTCATCTCATTTTTATGCTGCCTATGATCTTGAGCAAAATGTGTTTAACACAGAAGATCATGCTATCTCTAACCCACAATTCCAGCCATTTAGTTGTAGCAATGATCACCAACCTGTACCTAATGTGAAACGGAGCAAACTTCAATAAGATCAAGCGCCAGGTCCTCCAGCTGAGTGGAGGAAAGAGATTTGGAAGTGCTGGTCAGTAAAACATGAGCCATCAGTGTGCCCAGATGGCCAAAAAGGCCAGTGGCATCCTGGCTTGTATTAGAGCAGTCAGCAGGAGCAGAGAGGTGACTGCCTTTCTGAACTTGGCACTGGTGAGGCCACATTTTGAGTACCATGTTCAGTTCCCTCACTACAAAAAAGACCTTGGGGTCCTGCTGTGTGTCCAGAGTTGCAAAGGTCATGGAGCACAAGTCTTACGAGGAGCAGCTGAAGGAACTGGGGTTGTTCAACGTGGAGAAGAGGAGGCTCAGGGAAGGCCTTATTAATCTTCAGAACACCCTGAAAGAAGGTTGTAGCAAACTGGGGGTCAGCCTCTTCTTTTGAGAAACTAGCATTAAGACAAGAGGTATTAGCCTTAAGTTGTGTCAGGGGACATTCAGGTTAGACATCAGGAAAAAAAAAAATTCTTAGATATTGTGGTGAGATCTTGGAACAGGCTGCTCAGGGAGGTGATGGAATCACCATCCCTGGTGGTGTTCAAGAAACATAGAGATGTGGCACTGAAGGACAGAGTTTAGTGGGCATGGTGGTGATGGTCTGATGGTTGGACTAGATGATCTTAGAGGTCTTTTCTAACCTTTATGATTCTATGAACTTACAGGCCTTTCAGTGATGTCCAGATCCAGGGACTTGCGGAAAGTGAGAGCAGTGGTATTCAAACCACTATGCCCTTGAAATTCTTGCCCACAATACAATTAAGAGTAGTAGTGACATGCAATTTCAGCAGTTGGGATAGTTTACAAGAACAACATTTACAAGTAACAAGTTTACATTAAACTGATAACAGAACAGAATGTACACATAGGTTGTACAAGGAAAATGGAGTTTCTTTGAAGAAATTGGAAGTGTTTAGTACATGAAAAATCACTGATTCGAAAATACCTTCCTGTATATATTCCCTGCATGGGCTGTGCTCTGCCTTGATGTGTAACTTCATGTTGCCACAAATGGCTGAAAGCAAGACAGCTGGGAGATTTCCCAATTCATCAGGAGCCAATAAGAACATCAGTGTTCCCATTCACATAATAGTGTCCTCAGAGATCACTCAGATAACTTAGCCAAATGAGAGACTTCACAGACCACATTCAACTAAACGTAGATATTAGAGCTGTTGCATTCAGGTATTCAGGGACCACTCTCAAGATGTGTTCATTTTCTGCAGATGTCCCAGCAGAGACACGTAACTCTGGAGAGTTTAGTTAAGGATCCAGTTGGATGATTTCCCTGCTTCGCTTGCATTAATGCGTATGACACCAGACTGTCATGCTGTTCAGGCAGTCAGACTGCAGAACATGTGTGCAAAGGTGCCCTCTTGACTCTTGAGAGTGTCTACACGTTAGACTAGCCTTCAGGTCAGAAAAGCAATAACGATAAAACAGGCAACAGAACTGAGCTGACTTCATAGAAAGAAAGGGAAAAAAAAAACCATCACTATTCAAAAGCTTCCAAAATAAGTATCACGTTTGCACTCGCGCAAATACTCTTTCTTTGAAGGAGGTTTATTATCATCAGGCAATAACTGACAATGTGTTATGTAAGCAAACATCAGCATTACTCAAGGACTGAATATATTGACCCCATCATAAATTTCTTCCCAGACTGAAGGAAAGCACCAGCTGCCATGTTTATATTTATCTTGGCAGGTCTGTGGTTTCTAGCCTGGAAGATACCAAGTAACAACGTCTGCAAAGTGAGGGAGCATGCACTTTAAATAATGTTATGAAGTTTCTTAACCTTATTATTTTCAAATATGTACTACACAGATTTCAAGAGTGATATGACATCTTAGTTGCATGAAGATCTCAGCCTGAATAAGTAATGAAAGAAAAGAAAGTCAGAGAAAGTACTTTCCTTGATGCAGTAGGATCTTCTTCCAGACAATGAGATTCGCTTTGCAAACATTAATTTGTCCCCATCTTGCCTGATCAAGTGGTTGGCAGCCCTGACAGGTAGGGACTTGGAACTAGATGATCTTTGAGATCCTTTCCAACACAAGCCATCCTATGATTCCATTCTATGATTGTATGTATGAACAAAGAATTAGAAGACTAATTCCCACATCCTACTGCTGTGATCTTAAAATTAAGTGGCCAGTCTCTTGCCATTTTACTGCGGTGGGGAGGTTACAGATAAGCTGGCATAAGGTTGGTTCCAAAATTTTCCAACATCAGAAGAAATACAACATTTCTACAAGTATCAAATATTCTAAATGTGTAACATTTGCAGAACAACATGGGTCTTGCTTTTTGGCTTTGTGGCCAAGCGACGAAGATGCAAACAGTGAAAGCTGAATTGAGACAATTTAGATGACAGATGTAGATTTTGTTCCTTATTTTGTCATAACTAGTGAGGTTACATACACAGATAGGAGAGAAAAAAGTTCTCCTACATGAAGAAAGAAAAGCATTTTCTTTTGCTACTGGCAAATAGAATGCAGTGATTCAGGTCATCCTTATTTTCTGTTACAATGCAAACAGAAGCCTACAGAGGTAGATAAGTACACATCTGTCTTCATCAGTAGTAATACAAATACTGATAACTGTGTTATTAACACATCCTTCAGATGGCATGAGGATTTTAGGATCTTTTCCCTCACACCAATAATAAATTTGACTTCATGAAACTATGCCTATTTATGCCAGTATGGCCAATGAAAAGACAAGCCTGCAGTTGTAAAATAATGACTTTCAGTATGTAACACTGGGAACATTCCTGCTGTTTTGGACTTCTACCTCATTCAGTTGAGTAGCTATCTGTGAGCCTGAAAGGGAGTGACTCCTAGCACTAGCAATCATCCCCGATGTAATTTACTTCTCCAAGTGCCAAGTGCTTAACTCATAGCTTGGATGCTTTTTCTGAAGAACTTGTTACAATGACAGTTAAGCATAGCAGAGGAGACAGCCCTCCTCCACCAACAGCTTTCTGATGCTCTTCATGTATTTTACTCATTATCCTCTGAAAATCTTACCATTTGTGCTTCAGATCCCCTACGTCTCTCCAACAGTACAACAGGAAATTGTTTGTGGGCTCCTATTCTACATTTTTGTGTTCTCCCTTCAGAGGGTCATTGTAAGAGCCCTCTAAAGCAGTTGACAAGTTTTGGTGACCCTTTGCATGAGCTCATCAGTCCTATATAAGCTCCACCAGGCTCACTCATCTTAGTTATCATCTTAGGGCATGTTGCTCTGGATGCAGAGATCACTAATGCAGAATCGTTCCTTGAGCAGTAGGGCTGAAAGCAGAAGCAGGCAGCTTCTCTGTATGTTAATTAATAAGATAATACGCCAATTTTACGGCAGGAGTTGGTACACAAGCTTCATTCAGCTTGATTATTTCAATGGAAGTTACTGTAGAGACTTTTGGTTAGTTATGCAATGGAGAAACTTGACACGGACAGAAAGGAACTTTGGGAAGAAAGCTGAACTGAGACTGGCATAGAAAATGCATGAGATGGGATTTGTTTATGGGAGAAGGAGAAATCCCATTCCCTACATTTGCAATGAGCTTTCACAGAGATGCTTTTGTCAAGAGCTCCTGTAAATCTGTGTTGAAAATTCTCTGCTAATTCAAAGGTAACCAACATCACCAGCTTGTTTTGGCTTTGAGATCTAGACTCATTGATGCTATAATGCTTAGTTAAATATCCCTATCAAAGAGATGCCATGACTTGGAATGTACACTTTTGCAGAAGGCAAAAAATAACAGAGATGCACTGCCCCATCTCTGCATTTCCCCTCATCTATTTCCTCTCTGCCTGATAGAAATTGTTCTCTACTCTATGGAGCATTATGGATGTTCTCATTAAGGAAATGGCCCACAGAGTAGCAAAACTTCCTTTAAGGTTTTTCTAAGAAATCTGGGTTACTCTTCCTGTGCTATGCATAGCTTAGACAAGCTCTTCCCATTAATTCTCCCCAGCTCAGGGTGAACAAAAGTTGTTCACACTACAGCCTGAACTGTGGGATTTTTTTGTGCTGAATGATGCAAAACCTCAGATTCCCTGGATATATAGTTTTCTTGTGTCTTCTAAATTAACACACACAGAGATTTCATTTCACGCATGTAAGAGGGATGCAATAAAAAAGTCAAACAAGTATCAAGAGAACTGTCCCTTATCATCATTTCTGCTGTATTTTCACTGTGGGAGTTTCAATTCTCTTCAACAACTGACTCCTAATCTCACTTACGTCTATGTAATATGAATGTCAAAAGATATACAATGGGATCTTTCAGCAATTGGTTGGGAAGATACCTTGAATAGCTGCCAGAGTGAAAAGATGCTTCTGAGGAAGCTACAAAAAAATCTGCTGCAGTGAAAATGAAGAAAAAACACTTCTGATGGTGTAAAACCCAAACACACTATTTAATATGATTTTCTCACAGGCTAGTTAATACTAGGCCACTTCTATGCATGAACAACATCCCAAAATAATAAATGTTGCCTTAAGAAAATTGGTTACAAGGATCTTGAAGCTAACTGATGTATGCTCTCATGTCCCTCAAGGCATTAACATCTGATGTACATTCCGGAGACGAATCAGGCTCTGAAGTTGTATATGTGTAAAAAATAAGCTGCCCCCCAAAAAAAACAAAAAGAAAAAAAATCAAAACAAGAAAGAACTGGTAGATATTATCTTGATTTTGTTCTGCACCTGTAAACCTGAGTGGTGTTTCTCAGTGGGATGCAGCAAGCTCATTTCAGTGTGAAAGAAGATATCTGATGCTAATAGAAACTTGCATAGGTTTGAGCTTTGCAAAACAATTCAGAGTGCTTAATAAACAACAGAGATGATTTTCTTCTTTTATAATTTACATGTGGCTGCCTTAGGACTTGATCCAGCTCCCATGAGCTCTGGTAAGTACTCCAAGTGAGCACTGCAGGTTAGTAATATCTTCCCAAACCTTGCTTCTCTGATGTTTAAGTCCTTCATCATGACTTCAGGACTGTTAGCTCTCAAATTTGGAACTGGAAATTGCTTCAGAAGTGCTTCATAGTATTATCATACAGACAAACCCACCAAAAAAAACAAAGAAAAGAAAAAAGAAAAAATATCTGATTGCTCTTAGCTGCATCAGAACACATCAGTAACAAAGAGAAAAGTCAAAGGAAATTTAAAAGAAGCAGATCACTGTGTTTTATTCTATTACACTCTATTTTAAAAAAATAGTGATGATCACTGGTTGCTGTTGAACATAATCATAGAATCGTTTGAGTTGGAAGGGACCCTTAAAGGTCATCTGATCCAACTCCCCTGCAATGAACAGGGACACCTACAGCTAGATCAGGGTGCTCAGAGTCCTGTCCAGCCTGACCTTGAATGTCTCCAAGGATGGTGCATCCACCATTTCTCTGGGTAATCTGTTCCATGTCTAACAGTTTCTCTCATCTCCTCCATTCCCAAGAATCCTCCACAATGTTCTTAGCCACTGGCTGCTATAAAACAAAAAGAGGTCAACTAGTGGGCAGAAGTTTCAGACTCTGTGTGTGTGTATGTCATAATGGTTGAATACTATAGATTTAGTCAGGCACTGTCTTAATGTGGAGAGAAATTTCCATTTAGGAGAAGCAAGCTGTTTATTTATTTTTCTATTTATATTTTTTTGTCACTCTACAATAATGACATTAACTACTCCTGGTATTGTTGTTTTTTAATTACAACTCCAGATAGAAATAAAAAAAAAAAATTGAATCCTTTTCTAGTTAATACTACATATTCTTCAGCTTCTTTGTTGTAGTCAAAATTGAACAAATTTTTCTCGCCTCAGAATCTTTTTTTAAGCTAAATATATCTAACTAATCCAAATGTAAGAACACTATTGCATAGAGCAGTTTGCCAGATCAAAACATCACTAAGGGTTCAACATGCACAAAACACAGGAAAATTAACTGCAGCATCACAGTTTCTTCTGAGGAAACACACAACAACACATTGGAATGGCCTGGGAGCACAACAAAACACATTCTTCAGCAGTGATACCTACCTATTGTGTCTCCTTGCTCATGTACCATGGAGGCCAGGTCTTTAATGATCTGGTTCACATCCAGCATGTCACTCTGAAAAGACAGAAAACATAAAAGACATGTTTCATAACCAAGCTTTGTAACAAGAGAAAGAAAAAAAAAAGAAAAAAAAAAAAAAAGGAGAAAAAAATTAGAAAAAAAAAATAAGGAAGAGAAAGAATAAGGAAAAAAAAAAGTCTATGTAGAATTAAAAGAAAACAACCCAGTGCTCCATACACCCATGGTAAATCTAAAACCCCTTTAAACAATGCCACGGTTTATTGGATCTAAGTAAGCCAGTTGACTTGAGTATTCTATAAGAAACAGGTAGAATGATATGATTTTATGGTTGTTTTTCAGAATTGCAGAATACTAAGAGGGAAAAAACAACAATAAAAACAACTGCTGCAATCCTATCTCTTTTCAAAAAAAGATATATTTGGTGCAATCCATTCATCCTAAAGTGCATATTCCTACATAGGAGAAGGCCATTTTTAGAATGGCATTCATTTGGTAAAAAAATTATTTGTAAATTGGTGGTGATCCACTCAAAAAATCACTGAATTTGAATCTCCTTATTGGTAGACCATCAAGAAATCAATCCGTCAATCAGGCTGTGTTTGATGAATGGATTCATTTATACCTTTCTAAATGTACCAAAAGTAAAATTAATAGATTAAACACAGAAATTTTCCTAGTTCCAAGACAGCAATCATTTTCCTAGTTCCAAGACAGCAATCTCCAGAGACTCTGTTTCCCTATTATCTGAACAGTTACCATATACAAGAGCAAATGTGAGCATATGTTGACTTTTTATGTCACTGCCTCTTATAAAAACAATTAACCTAGCAATAACAGACATAATAATGCAGACACTGCTAAATGCACTACCAGTAAGGCAACATTAGCAGAGCAGAAAAAAAACAACCACACACAAGTAGGATGCATTTAGTTTAGCTGTACAACTTAAAGGATCACAGAAACATTGAGGCTGGCAGGAATCTCTGGAAATCATTTAATACAATGCTCCAAGCAGGTTGCTCAGGACCAAGTCCACTTGTTTTTGCATATCTTCAGGGATGTTCATAGACTGGGCAACAACATATCCATGTGTCCCTTGTACTAGGGACCCAGCGCTTTGGTTATGCTGAGCAGAGAGGTAGGAGTATCTCCTTTGATCAGCTGGCAATGCTTCTTGCTTAAAGAAGCCCAGAATGCTGCTGGCCTTCTTTCCCACAATGGTGCACTGATGGCTCAATTTCAGCTTGCTGCCCAACTGAACTTACGATGGAATCACAAAATCATAGAATCATTTGAGTTGAAAGGAACTTTTAAAGATCATCTAGACCCACTCCCCTGCAATGAACAGGGACATTTACAACTAGATTAGGTTGCTCAGAGCCTGGTTCAAAGAGACTTCTGAAGAAAATATCTCTTCTCCGCAAGCTTTCCATATAGACAGGCAGTCCCCAGCCTGCAATGGTGCCTGGAGTTATTTCTCCCCAGGGGCAGGACTTGTCACTTCCAGTTACTGTATCTCATGAGGTTTCTTCCACGGAACATTTCCCCAGCCTATCAAGGCTGTTGTGATTTCAGCATAACTACCTGCTATTCAACAGCAAGGGTCTGAAGTCAAGATAATCAGTATGTGCTGCTACACGCTCACCCATGGTGACAGTCATCTCATGGTAAAAAGCTATCAGGTTAGTAAGTTACATTTGCTTTCTTCCAGTCTTTGGGAACGTCCTCTGATTGCTACTCTTCAAATACAATCAAGAGTGGCCCCACAATGACACTGGAAGACTCCAATGCTTTTGGTTCATCCAATCAGGTCTCATGGACTTTATCACAGAATCATGCAATTGTTTGAGTTGGAATGGACCCTTGATGACCTTCTAGTCCAACTCCTCTGCCATGAACAGGAACATCTACAGCTCAGTCTGGTTAACCAGAGCCTCCTTCAGCTTGACTCTGGATGTCTCCAAAGATGAAGGTATGTTCATTTGGTATAAATGTCCTTGGTCTGATATTCTATCATCAAGAAACTTCCTTGCTCCAGACTTTCCCTCTACTCTCAGAACCCAGAGATTCCTGAGGAACAGTCTTACCAGCACAGTAAGCTGAAGCCATTAATCCATATTTTTGTGTCCTTTGTCTTTAGTTCTCATGCCCTCCTGACATATCTTTTCAGATTTTCCTTCCATCCTTCTGTACACACGTACCCAACTCCTGACTTTCTAAACTTTTTGTTGGCAGATTGCTATCGTACCTGACAGAGCAGCACACAGATATTAAGGTTCTAGGAATTTCATGGAAGGAGGAGATAAATGGGATTAAGGAAAATCCACCAACTAGACAGCAGAGAATCCAAAATAGAGAAATATGAGTTGACTCTATAAGTATTTCACAAGTTGATGGGCACGAAAAATCTAAACAACACATACAAAGGCACAGCAAACTAGACTTCTTTACTTTAGTTCACTCACAGAATCAATTGTCTGGATAACACAAGAATTATAAAATTAAAATCAAACACAAGCTCAACCAAGAAAGCATCATTACATCTGCACAACAGAAGAGCAGCAACATATGCCTAATGTAATATCTAAGATCAAGATGTTTTCTGAAACACTGAAAGTGCTCTGAAGAACCTGCTTCTCCCAGGGCTAATTGCACAGCAATTAATTTGTTTGCTTGGATTCTGTTGCAACTCTACCATCACGCTAAAAAGTCAGCTTGTTTCCATCCTGCTTCTAAAGAATTCAGAATTTGTTACGGATAAGTTTAGGAAATGAATAACAAAATGAATACATATCCTTCTGAAGTTTGTTATAAGAATGTAAGTGGCAGAACATTTAATCATAAAATGCAATAGAATCACAATCATTGGCAATAAAGCCTGAGAGTACCACTGTGAATTTGTGACTATGTTCAAAATGTTGAATAACTGAGGAAGCAGGAGAAACAAAAGACTTAAAAAATTGTGAGAAATCATAATAAAACAACAAAAACGAAAGAACATAACCAAAACCTTCGAACAAAGATGGGGTAATGCATCACAAAATGCACTTCATTGATTCACTTGTCAGCCTAAATGAAGCTTTAATTATGTATGGTATTATTCATAACTTGTAAATTCTGTAGAATATTTTTTAAAAGCAATAATGTTTAAGTAACTTTGATTACACGAGACCACTGTGGTCATAAATCACTGCCAAAGAATGAGGAGAAATTTGTTGTGATTTTTTGGATAGAGGAGTTGTGGGTTTTTTTTGGTAAAAATATTTGAAAGAAGAAGGTTTTAATAAAATGTGAATAAATGAGAATTAACTTGAATGTGTTGTTCTGTTCTCATTTAACTGCTGTAAAAGATGATTAAAGAAATATTAAACAAATAAACAAACAAACAAACAAAAACACTAAAAAAAGCCCATAATGCTCGTTTGTCTCTCTTGGTTAAACTGCCACTGACGTCAGTCTTCGATTTCTGTTACAAACAACATAAACAAAGTTCTTTCTACACTTCAATCAGTCTGTTCTGTTTTGCTCCGCTTCTTTTAAAACCCTTCAAGTGAACACAGCCTAAAACTTGTCCTTTCATTTGTACATATATTAGGTTAGATGGAGGCTATTGTAATATATTGAATTACACCTCCACGCAGTTTTTCCACCGGAATGAACTATGTAGGCAATTCGGTCTAACAGAGATCAGATGGGTCCACGCAGGGTCCTCCTCAGCTACTTACTGCAAGGAATTGGGCTGTCTGCTTGCTGATCCCAGGATATTATGATGAGAAGGGGAGGAAGGAAAGGGAAGGAATGAGAAAGGAAATTCATACTGTCTATGAATTTTATGTCTCAGATTTGTCATTTTTATTCGAGTAGTTGTGAACAACTTTGTGGCTGTAGCGTATAGATCTCTTTCAAATCATTGTATCAATGCTTAAAATTATTGTTCAGCAAATATGGGTTATTTAAAACCAGATTCTGAGGTGGTAGGAAGGAAAAATTGTGCCTACTCAGTATAAGAAAAAACAACAGAGGCAGTTGTAAGGCACAGAGTACAAAGCAATCTGACCTGAAGCAAGCAATATGTTGAATAATTTAACCTGGCAATGTGAAGTTTCTAAGCACCTGATATATGTAAGCAAAACAAAAAGAAAAAAAATAGGAGGAAGAAAAATAGCTAGAAATAAAGACCATCTATAATGGCATATACCTAGCAGCTATGTTTCTGCTTCTCCTTGCCAAGTTATCTCTATCAAGAAGTACCTCTGAACTTGCCAGGCACCAGAGTCTGTTAACAAAATCAAATTGCATTGGTTTCCCCAGTTTTGCACACAGTATGCAGAAATCAAAGTGAAATAATGCTCCTCATAAATCTCTTTGACTCCACCAAAACTGGGAGTACAACAGCAGCCCATTTCAAAAATGTGTTCTTCCTGCCAGATACCCAGGTTGGAGTTTCTTGTTTTTTAATCAACATCAGCCTCGACTGATTGTCAGCAATTCAGACCCTACATTCGGCAGCAAGAGGGAGTCAGATTTAAATCATTCATGTTTTTATTTTTTTTCCAAAGGAGAAGTTTATGTAAGACGAGACATTAATACAGTCAGAATATGGTGAAAATAAATGTAATGCTATGAAGGTAACCAAAGCAAGTAGAGAACTGCCAACTAACAAGCAATGTAAATGAGAAAAACAGGAAACAGAAGAATCTGGAACTCTAAAGAACTGAAGCATTTACTCTGGACAGAGAAAATGTGTTTAGTAAGTTTTGAATGGAAAGCACGAGGCAATTATGTAAAAACTAAATGAGTAATTTCACCTGACTTGGTAAGTGAATAATGTCACTGCAAAGTACCCCGAATTTGGAAAATTTCTTAAATTCCAACTCTTGCACAGTAACTTTTGGAAATACGAGTTTGCAGATAAACCGAAACTTTACATTTCCCATTTTTTACTTCAGCAAGACCACAATCTCAACATTTTAAAAATGAATCTGGGGACAAGCTGAGTCGTAAAACTCAGACATTGTTCCCAAGATGGGAACAACCTTATCATAAATCCCAGCAGCCTATTTCCCCACAGAATGAACATTACTGAGATAGTCACCAAGACAGCAAATAAGTAAACCTCCCTTCACTTCCACTTTCACGACTAACGAGCTGAAGATTTATTGATACAGAAAGCTTAGAACATAGCCCTGACATTACTCATATTCTAAGGACACTTCTGTATCCCAACCTCAAAAACAACACTAAATAAACCAGAAAGGGGAAACATGCCCTTTGGAAAAGGATGCAAAAAAATCACATACATACAATCAATACTTTCTCTGTCCTACTTAGCAAAATTCCAGAATCCTTTATTGGTGTCAGCCCAAAGGATAACTCACATGTGCTTCTAAGGATCTTTTGATTAAGTTTGTGTAAAAAATGGTATCAGAAGTATCACTAATCTGTTCTATTTAGAATACGGGCATATATGTGTACTTGCAAACTATCCATTCACATTTTACAGAACTACCAAATAACATCTATACTATTTGCTGGCTAATTGTTCAGGTGATGCTGAAATCTACAACTGAGGTACCATTCTGCCCCACCACCTTGGAACAAGATATAAAGTAAACCTGAAGGAAATTCTGAAGTATGTAATATAATGTCCAGGTGTTCATGCCCCCAAAATGAAACAAACAAACAAACAAAAAAACCTTACTACTTATCCTGAGGTACTGGAACAGGCTGCCTAAGGAGGTGGTAGAGTCACCATCCTTGGAGGTTTTCAAGAAAAGCGTAGAGGTGGCACTGTGGGACATGGTTAGTGGGGATGGTGGGGATGGGTTGATGGCTGGACTAGATGATCCTAGTGATCTTTTCCAACTTCAACGATTCTATGATACTTGAGGGGGAAAACAAAGAAGAAAAAAACTCCACAAAACCCAAACACTTTGTAGCGTCTAGTATGTTCCACCAAGAAGATGCTGTGATGTTCCACATATACTATCCTATTTCCAGTACCACTGGGGCATTTCTTATTCTTTGATCGAGCTCATATGAATCACATATACAAAGTACAGAGAAGGACTAATCCATGCACAGTGTCCATCTATCCCCTTTCTCTTCTTAAAATCAGAGGGAAGAAGGAATAGGAAAAAGCCAATATAGGAAATCAGCAAGCTTCTCTGATGCTAGATGTGCAAAAGCTAAATCTTGCTGTAACAATCTTTCAACAAATATTTTTCTCTTGTCTGTGGATGGGAAGAAAAAAAATGGCATTCTATAAATCAAACTGATTCAACCTAAGCAGCAGCAGACCAGCAGAAAATTGTTTTGAGGGCAGAAGCTATATAGAACAGCAATTACAGACTGAATTAGATCTCCTTTGGGACAGCAGAAGAGCCACTGTGGGGAGTTACTCTCTTTCCCTTGCTCACTTTTGTGTGCTCTCTCTCTGTTTTGTTGGTGGTGTCATCTTGGGAGGTGTAGCACTGCACTACACTACATAATTAAAATTGTGTGTAGATTCAGCATGCTAATCCCATATCTTCTCAGGGACAGAGGAATCAAGAAATGTGGCATAAACATTCCTCCTGATCACCAAAAGCCAAACAGTGATGCTGTGAAAAGAGAGGTGAGGAAAGGCCTCATGGCAGCCTACAGCTCCTCAAAGGGAGCTGAGGGGCAGCACTGAGCTCTGCAGTGACAGATCCAGTGCCAGAGGGAACAGCATGGAGGTGCATTTGGAGGGGGTCAGGTGGGTATCAGGAGAAGATGCTGCACTGAAGGGCAGTGGGCACAGCTAAAGCTGCCAGAGTTCAAGGAGCTCTCAGACGTGGGATTTGGATTTTAGATGGTCCTGTGTGGAGCCAGGAGTTGGGCTCCATGATCTCTGTATGTCCCTTCTAGTCCCAAGACATTCTATGACTCTATGACATGCCTCGATCTCATAAGACAGAGGCAAGGCTTTAGCAGAGAGGACCTCAACAGGGATGAACAGAGCTCTTCAGAACAGCCAGCTGGAAACATAATTCATTATGCTCTGAGCATTGACCCAAGGATACGTTTAACCTACTGTACCCTCCTCAGTGCAAATGTTTGAGCAAATTTCTGTGTACTGAAGAGGGCAATGGTGGAACTTGGGAAGCCCAAATGACTGCATATTTGAAGCAGAGACAAGAACAACTCCTTCAGAACTGGTAAAAACAGAAAAGGCATCAACATATTTAATGCAGCTCACTTCCCTTCGTCCACCCTAATGGACATCTCACACATCATCTGATTACTCTTTATTTTACTGATGATCTTGAATGAATTGGACATAAGACCTCCAAGTCACCTCCTCTATCACCCTCAGAGTGCTTTCTGACCAGCAGCAATCTGAGGAGGATTTTGTTTGACAGGTGGTTCCCCTGGAAAACTCCTCTCCCCTTAGCCATCTAGCCATGTCTGAAGACTTGCCTTGACAGCTTGTGTTAATAATAGGTCTCGTCTTTTGCGATACCACGCAAAAGATGTGATAAAGAGCATGAAGGTGCTACAGAATGTAACTGTGAATATTTTGTTAGCATCTTTTAGTCACCCTTCTCTGGTGCTTCACAACTGTGTATTTAAATCACATCGCCTACAAATATGCATTGCTATCATTATCCTCCACATATTCTATATTTCTCAGTATCTCTTTGTATATATCCCAGACTATTTAGGACACACATTTTCTTTCATGGGAACTTTATCAGTTCCAAGTCCATGCTGAAGGTCAGAAGTGAACTGGTGTCTCAGGGAAATGGGATACTACAAATGATAGGAATAGATACTTTGACCTTTCAAAGACATTTAGATGTGGAAATGTGAGATGAGTTAATGGAGAACCTCATCAATATTTCTGACTTGAAAGAGGTATCCTCCCTTTATATTTGGGAATCTGAAGCATACGAGGAAGTAGCAAAGATCATGTAAAAAGTTCTTATTAACCAGGGTTTTGAACTTCTAATTAATCTACATCCAAAATTATACTTAAAGACAGCAGTTATTAAAAATATTTGGCTTCGTATATGCACATACATGTGAGCAGTCATACAGCCATACATACACTTATATTCTTGTGTACCCAACCACAAACACATCGTCTTGTACAAACAGTAACTATATATATAGATACACTAATATTTTTAAGATCTTACTTACCCCCAACATACACCGGGTATTAATTGGGCACTTAAGGATTAGCAGATTGCAGAGACACAAACACAGCCTATTTCAATCTACAGTAGAGCAAAACAGAACCTAAATCTCACACGTCTCTCCTAGCTAATCGCTCTGTTCCAAGATAAGCAGGGATGTCGATATGTTCTGATAACAGGCAAACAAACAAATATTAGTCTGCTTTGCTTAGTTCTGACAACAAATGTTGTATTGATATTATTTTATCTTAAAGGCACAATAGTTTCATATTTAATATAGTTTGACAAGGCCTAATGATTTTAAACTAAAAGATTTAGATTAGACATAAAGAAGTTATTTACTATGAAGGCTCTAGAGCCACTGCAACAGGTTGTCCAGAAAGGCTATGGATGCCCCATCCCTGGAGATGTCCAGCCCAGGTTGGGTGGGGCCATGGGTAACCTGATCTATTGGAAGATGTTGGACTAGATGATCTTTAGAGGTCCCCTCCAATATAAACCATTCTGTGATTCTATGGTTCTATGATTCTTTAATATCAAGCAAGAAAGGTTCTTATCAGAAAACCAAGAAATAACATCTGTGTGGAGAGCAAAGGAATTATCAGTCAAGGTGCAGAGCAAACAGATGAATGTTTCAAAACTCTGTCTGTGATGGATGAGATGGGGTGCATTTATACATTGTGCTGTGCAAAGCCCTTCCTCCATTTCCAACTCTCTCCTCTTCCCCTGGAAAGTCATAAAGTCCCCAACTGTTCACTGCCCACGGTGAAAGCTATAGGGAGATCCACACCCTATGTGAACTGAAAGGGAAGTGATTTCATTACTTTCACAACTGCAGAATCACAAAACTGTTCTGAGTTGGAAGGGTCTTTTAAAGGCCAGCTGGTTCAACACCCCTGCAATGAACAGGGACATCTGCAGCTAGAACAGGTGGCTCAGAGCTCCATCCTGCCTGACCTTGAATGTCTCCATCGGGGCACTCACGGGGGAGAATATCAGCTCTCCTCTGCACATGGGGGAATGCCACCATCTTATTTCCCTTTCCTCACTGTCCGCTGTCACTGCATTTTATTAACACAGCTGGTGCAAATCTCTGGGATATTATAACACACATTTGGAAGTCGTAACATTAAAAATCTATTAGACTGGTCACACCTAATATTTGTTGTTTACGTGCTTCTTAGTTTATGCCTTTATTTGGACAATGTCACAGAACAACTATCCGCATCCAAATGACAAATCCAATATTTTGCTTTCCCACAAGCAAGTTTCTAGCTACTTTGCGACCAAAGAAAGATCAATATCTTGTGTTTCCAACAAAGCATTGAACTGCATTTGAAAAAGGCTACCAGGCTAGAAATACTGTTTCTGATTTCTGCTATGTCAGAAATCTTCCTGTGTGATTTTTGTGCAAGTCATCTGTCCCACCTTCCTGCAAGGTGCATTAAGGTGTCCATTCCATAGTTATATTTATTTATGTTTATGGGGCCACAACAGATGGATAAAATATACAGAAAGAATAAATGCAAACAGAGATAATGAACTGCTGATATTGTGGCATTCATATTCTGGAAACAGAAATGCCTAGTGATGAAGAAAGGTTCTGAAGTTATATAACCATTAGAAACTAGAATACAAGTCACAGCTTCAGGGGTTGTGAAATTTGCTGGTCTGATGCACTGAGAGCAAAAATGAAATACAAAACAGACATAAAAACAGCCACATCAACTGGAGAAGAGCTGTCCACCCATCATGATCCACTGCCTTGTCTGAGAACAGTCTTTTATCAGCAGCAGCTCACTCAGTCTTTTGCAAGAGTTGGGCAATAAACACACTGATTAGATGCAATTGCCATGAACTGGTTCATGATGTGGATACCTGTCCACCAGGAACTATTAGTTTGCATTATACTGTTATTTTATATCAGCTTCCAAACTGCTCCAGTAAGCCATGGGTCTCTTCAGCGACAAACTGCAAGGAGGGAGATACATGGCTTCATACTGCAATCTATTTTTTTATTTTTATTTTTATTTTGCAATAGGAATGCTACTTGGGGACATGTAGTCTTCTGAAAAAAATGAAGTGATTTTAATACTTACAGCTAAACATTTTTTGCAGCTGTTCAGAAGAAGATCTCCCAAGAACTAAGTGACCAAAGATATGGAAATTCATATCCAAACTCCAAATTCAGTATCTTACACATTGACTTCTCCTTTAGCATCACCTTCTTTCTGCCCTGGGCTGAAGTATATAAACTAATACAAGTAGTGTGGGAAGTAGCTGTAATCTATCTCACTGCCTGATACCAGCCCCAGGAAAAGTAGTTTATTGCAGGCAGTATGTTATCTTCAGAAATGGTAACGGTGCAAAGATTATGACAAAAACTTCAACTTTTTCTACACTTTGTTTGCAGCACTATTAATTCTTCACTCTGGATTTATTTCCATGAGGGTCATTTAACCAGAAACATACAATGAAGAAATACATTTTCTTTTTAGGAGTGTTCTGGGAAATCAAGCAATTAGTGCAATCTTAAACTGTCATGTATTATCAATTGCCACTCAATTATTTTCCTTAAGTAAAATACTGATTGCAGAGTCTGATCTGCAGCTATGAACTGCTGCATTCAGCAGCTCTCCTGTATTTAGGTGCACTATTTATTCTTACAAAATTAAAAATATATATATCTAATTTTAACTGAAAAGGGAAAGATAAAGAGACAATGGAGAGAAGAAGAGTGACAATACATAGTGTTTTTTTTCACAGTTTTCTGCTATATGGTTTCAAGCTACGCCAGAAGAGGTTCGGGTTGGATATTAGGAAAAATTTCTTCTCTTCCAACCTTAATGATTCTATATTGCCAGTTCTAATGTTGAAAATAGCTGTACTCTAAATAGAGTCTGGAGTCAACCTTCGGTACAGGTGGAATCCATGGCTTTGATGCAGGGAGGACACTGCCTCTTAAAGATGTCACTGAATGTTGGAAGAATCTGTCCTCTGCCTCCAGGATAGTCATCACATATCCTAATTCTATCCAAAGTTCAAACAGTCCTTAATGGTAAAAACTGGGCAAAGAGACGACATCACCTCTATATAAAAGCAAATGGATCTGCTATGTCTTGTCCTATGTATTTCTAAAAACAAACAGTATGTTCTTCGCAGACTACTTGAAATTTCAGCTCTGTGGACTGCTGACTATATTGCTGACACTCACCTTGTGTATTTTCAGCC
Source organism: Tragopan temminckii (assembly GCA_028571105.1). Taxonomy (NCBI): domain Eukaryota; kingdom Metazoa; phylum Chordata; class Aves; order Galliformes; family Phasianidae; genus Tragopan; species Tragopan temminckii. Next base: position 73,945,476 of record JAOWBP010002052.1, read on the forward strand.
AGTAATGCAGGCTTCCTTAAAGGAATAAATGCTGAGTAAAGGCACCTGAGGGACAATTAATTAAAGCACAGCTAGAGGCTTAGGAAAGGAAGGCTTGACAGCTCACACATCCTGTAAAAATCAGACTTGATGGAGCTGACTTTCTAGAGCAACCTTCATACGGCTTTAGGTTCCATTCTGCACATAAGATAGCTTCTTTTTAGAAGTATCCATTATATCCAAAATGATTAATCTCATTGTTCATCGATTACTCTTAATGTTTAATTCATACTTATCTGTCTCTAGTTACTATCTGGTAATTTGTTACTACTTTCAAGCTTAATGTTTTAAATTATTCTATCCTTTTTTTTCAACGCTATTACACATCGAGTATCTCAATGCAGTCATCACGGCTCAACTAATCACTGCTGCACTTTCTGAGCCTGCAGTTGGTAAATTCCTGTAATCTCTCTTCATAAATTACGTGTAATACTTCTTCCTCATCTCCTTCCCTTTGGATTGCCTCCAAATTTCTAATAGAAAAAAACTAGCCCAAGCAGCTCTCTCTCATTTCTTACACACCTTCCCATCAGATAAACATTGCCTTAGGCAGATTTTGAAAAATGTATGGCCATTTGCATTACTTTTCAACTTTCTGTATTTATTTTCCAGCTGGAAATTTCCATGTCTTGGTTAAAACTACGTTAGTGACTTACATCATGCTGATGAGCAGCATTTTGCCCGTATCTCAGAGGTGAGCGAGTTGCCAAGTATGAATGGTCCAGAAAAGTTATTCTACTGACTTCTGCAACATGCTCTGAGATTCTCAGGGTAAGTCCTTCATTTTTGTCAGTATAAAGAAATTAGAAAGGTGCAAAGCCTTACACCCTACAATCCCAGAGTCATTCAGAAGAACAGTTTCCCTAGGCTTCCTCAGTAGGCACAAGAGGGAGACAGGCACCTTCAGAAAGCAGTAGATTTAAACCAGTGAGATGAGTCTGCAAAATAGTAAGTAGCATTGCAAAGAGGGAGAATCCTCTGAGTCATTGTTCTCAGAGAGAAAAATGTTCCAAAAATGCAATTTGGCCCACCAACTCTGCAGATAACGTATCCATACGTTCATGCTGATTGGTGGTCAAGATGCATTTAGAAAATGCTCTTAGTTTAGTACCTGGTTTAACTCTTAGTTTGCCCTGTGTGGAGTCAAGATCACATCTGGAGTGCCATCCACAGTTTTTCTTTATTTTCTCTCTATGTTTTCACTCTGAAATGCCTGAGATTTCACAGGTTTTATTTACTTAAGCCATGAATCCCTTCATTCTACTTTCATAGCCACATTGATCTCACTGTCCAGAGCAGTTTTTCCCCATCAGTTCCTCTTCATTATGGGCTTTAGATATGCTAGACATTCACTTCTACTGTTCCAGTTACTATTTACTCCACCACTCCTTCCTTCTTTGCTTTTGTCATGTCTTTCACTTTGCTTGCAATGCTTTACTTTATTCCTGCTGTGTCTTCTCCACACCTTACCCTTTCCTCCTTTGGCTTTTTGTTGTTACTGCCACCCACTGGAAGAATCTGGTCTCTAGGACTGTTTTCACAGGGAAAAAGTACATATGATTTTATCATATTTTCCATGTCAGGGAGTTGGAACTAGATGATCTTTAAGGTCACTTCCAACCCAAGCCATTCTGTGATTCTATGATTCATTAGCTAGGCAGATAGAAAATAATCTTATCTGGTATTTTGGCCTTTGCTGTTTAAAGACATATGAAACTACCTATTGATTTAGATCAGTACCACTGTAAGTTGAAGGCTTCAGAGTCATTTCCCAGTAAGAGCTGAGGAGAAGCAAGACAAGGAAGACATCTCACATGTATGGAAAGTCAACAGATGATCATTTTGAGCCCAGGTTTTACTTCATTTAGAGCACAATTCAAGAGTCACTAACGAGTGGCACTCTGTATTCCAAACAGGTAGATGGGGAACAGTGCAATTTTCAGGAGGAGGACCCCAAATTCTGGGGTTGGAGAACAACAGGGCCATTGATATTTTGCATCCAGAGATGCACATATATTTCTAAAAAGGAAAACAGGATAGTGCCAGATACATGCATACAACTGCTAAATAGGTATACAGATGTAATAGCTCTTACATATGCAGATCACCCATGCTACATCAGTAGATGTCCGACATTCTAAGATCTGTCCATCTCTTAGCAGCAGTGTGAATGACACTACTAGTCAATAACCGAAATGACAGATATGAACAACAAACAGCTCTCCCTTTGACCAAAGCAGCTCTTGTTCAAACAATTAAACATTCACTTTACTTCATCAGTTTTGGTTATGTGCCACTGTCAGATGGGGGAGAGGCTTACTTAGTAAATAGTCTAGGTCATTTAAACCTCTAAAGAGCCACTATTTATAGAGCAGTTGGTGGATGACAAGTTGATGTCTGCGACACCTACATTTACAGCTCAGCAAACTTCCCCAGGCTCTGCTTAATGTCAATGGAGATCCAAACAGTAGGCTTGATGAGTTCAGATTAAGGTTTAGATATTTTCCAATTGTCTGGAATTCATAAATGCTAACCTAAAGATTTCAGAGAAATAGCTGAAGCAGTCTTAGAGCTGTTAACTCCGAAAATTCATGAGGAATCAAGTGAATTTCCGTAAGACTTGAAAAGAAAGCGTATAATCTGAACAAAGCAAAATACCAAAGTCTGGGAATTACAGGCCAGTCAGCTTACTGTCAACCATGTGCTGACAATGGTACAACTGCTGTAAAAAGTAGTAAAATGTATGATTTGCAGATGTGCAAAACACAGCAGGAGAATTAGCAGATTGCTTTAAAAAGTAATTCTCCTTACTTCAGTACTAGATTGGAAGGATGCACTGAGATGAGTTTTTCCTGGGTTTGTCTAGGACCCAACAACATTTTGGAATAGAGAGGAGGGTTACTAAATACACAGATTCAGTGAAGCTCGAAAATATTTAAGTTTGCAAGAAGACACAATTAGAATTCAAACTGATCTTGTTCAATTAGGGGAACACAATAAGAAACAAGGGTGAAGACAAATAATAAACCACAGAATCATATAATCATTAAGGTTGGAAAAGATCTCTAAGATCATCACATCCAGTCCAACCATCAACCCATCCCCACCATGCCCACTGACCCCATATCCCTACGTGCCACATCTACACTTAACTTGAAAACCTCTAGGGACGGTGACTCCACCACTTTCCTGGGCCGCCTGTTCAATACAAGGGTCTACTGAAGACAAATAGAATAGGAAAAAAAAACTCCCTGAGGAAGTTCTCAAAAATAAAAGATCTTATGGCTGCTGGGAGCAAAGCCACAACTTGTGGGCCACCTGGAGAAAGGTCATTGAAAAACCATGGGAGAGTGGTCAAAGGTATCAGAAACATAGCTCAACAGACTAGAAAAGTTTGAAGTGCATGTATCAAAAACAATAAGGCTTTTCAAATATGTGAAACTGCTGCAACAGGGAAATAATCTGTTCTCCTTATCCATCATGGATAGGACAGAAACTCATGAGCTTAAACTGCAACAGAAGACATTCATACAAGAAGTTAATGATTTGGGTAGCTGATCCCATCTTAAAGCTGAGATGGATTTGATGATGTTTAAAGATTCCTCTTAACTGTGCTTGTCTAATATTCAATGCAATCAATACGAACCCTGGAACTCAGACAGAGATGCACTATTTCAGACAGCAGCCACAAACTTCCTATCAGCTGGAGTCACTAAACTGATTACAGCACGCACCTCTCCCCTAGCTCTTATGTGTTAAGATAAATTCAGCAAATCTCTGCTCTGCTAAACATCCCTGTCCACAAAAATAAAAGGCAAAACTCAATAAGCTTTAAGCAACTTTTCAATAGCAATGAAGACATTTTCTGTCATTAAATAGCAGTAATCAGACAGGAGCATCTCACCTCTTTAGCAAGGAACAATAGCATTTGCAGGCAGGGAATCCTAACAACAGTGTGCCATCTATCAGCTGCGTGTAAAAACAAACCACAACCAATCCTTCTCCTGAAGTCCGCACTTAGAAACTGCCAAGGATGTCTACAGTGACAGAGCACATATCCCTGGGCTTACAAAATCAGGAGCTACTCAGTAGAGAAGCCAAACAGCTGTCCTGCCTTCCTTCTCACCTTTGATGGCCCCCGAAGGAAATGTGAATTTTGAAGAATTCAGATTAATCTCTTCTTTATCAAGAGTGTAAATTCATCTGTGAATTCACATCAGCTTTCAATGAGTTGTTTTAGTTTGCATTTGAGTTGGGTAAGGGTTGAAAAGAGGAGGGCTTGATTCATTCCCAACAACACACATCTCCCTCTGGCTCAAAGAATGAAGCACTGGGAAAGCTGGATGAGAACTGCAGGGACTGGGGGGTTACTTTGGGGCTAAATATACCTTAAAAAAGCTACTGCTAACACTGTAGCTAATTGTTTTTTTGGCCTTTCAAGGCAGATTGGCAAAATGAATAATTTTCCAACACAGAGAACACCCATCATACCCTAGATTATATGTCACGGAGTAGAACGAAATACATATATATATATATAATACTAAGTGATATCAACCTACTTTTCTGCTAAGTTTCATAGTTCCAGTAACACTTCTAAAGGAGAGAGGAAACTGAGCTATTGCTTTGATTTTTGGTTGGTGACAACACTGGCAGCCTTGCAGCCTGTTAACTACTTGGCATCAGCCCTTGGATTGAGCTCTCTGTCCAGTCCATCAACCACTACTCATCTCCTGCTAGCAGCACTGGTGGGGGTATACAAACAATCAAATGCAACCAAAGCATTCTCTTACATGTCAACACGATGAGGCTGTTAAGAATAAAAACAGAACTATGCTTTACTTTCCTTAAGCAAAATGAATGAATTTGCATTTGTTCGCTGTTGCCTGGACAGTTGTAGATACTGAAAGCAGATATTTATCAGATGAAATCTCTTGTAGAGACCTTTGTCCTGTAGGACTCAGCACATGTTTTGCCCAAGGCACGCTGGCTTATCACTGTTTTCCACCAGGATGCTGGCAAGGCCCTGTCTCTTGCTGAACATTGATGAACGAATCCTCTTTGCTGTCTCACACACCGCAGATCACAGAATCATTACCAGCTCACACTGGGAAGGACCTCAGAAGACCATCAGGTCCAACTTCTTGTGGAAAAAGAGAGACTCAGTGGGATTATACATCACCCTGTCCAACTGCATCTTGAAAATCTGCAGTGATGGGGATTTTGCCACGTCCCTGGGGAGGTTGTTCCAGTGATTTATGGTCCTCACTTAAAAACATAAATAAATTATTTCTTATATCAAGAAGAAACCTCTCCCAGGGCAACCTGTACCCACTGCCCATTCTCTTCTCCACGAACCACCCTGTAAAGAGAGATCCTCTGTCCTCTTTGTAGACACTCACTGCGTACTTGAATACTGTGATGAGGTCCAACATGAGCCTTCTCCAGGGTGAAAACACATAAATCCTTTAATCCTTCCACATAGCAGGCTCTTCGGCCCTCTGATCATCTTCATGACTTTCCTTTGGACCCTCTCCAGCTTGTCCACAACTTTTTTGAATGCCGAAACCTTCAGCTGCTCAAGAGAACCTAAAGGATGTATTAAATTTGGGCAGCCTCCATGAGCATCTACCAGTCAGCCAGCCTCAGCTCAGCAGACAATCAAAATTAATCTCCCTTTGCATATTTTGACTCTCAAAGACCCCACATCACATTCATAGGGTGCTCCTGCCTTCTCTAAGTATTCGTAGCTCCAAGTATTCGTAGTCAGGAATTGGCCCCTCTTTCTCAACACCATCACACACTGCCACATTTAGATTTATTGGGCTCTCAAAGTGGTTTATTAATACTGAGTGCTTCTCGTCTGATTCCAACCCTGACATGTGCATTGAACCTCTCTCTGAAGACTCTCAGGGTCGGGTTGGTTTTTTTTGTATCTTTCCTTTGGTTTATTTATTTATTTATTAAACAGAAAATGGACTGCCGTAAATTTTGCCCTTTCAAGTGTTTAGTGACAGAATGGAGTTGCCCTCAGTCACATCTGTTTATCCTGGTAAGCACATTTATAAAGCGATTTCCCATCCTCGTTATTCTGTCAATGGTGTTTCACACTGCAGCTACTTTAATGTAGCATTTTATCACTTGTCCTAAGGGCTGATGACAGCTGCCAGTCGAAGGCCTTCATTCCAATTTTAATTCTGTTCTTTTTCCTTTTATTCTTTTGCCCCCCACCTTTCCCTTTATTTCCAAGCTTTGTGGACTTGTGGGCAGAAGGAGGAATTAGATGAGTGACGATGATTTCCTCTCCCCTTTAACTCATAAGCACATAAAGTGAAGCTGTGTTACCAAAGAAAAGTTAAACTTCAGGGCAGTGTGGCTGCATTTCAGTTGGCTATTTAGCCTTCTCACTTTCTCCTGATAAATTCTCCATTAATGCTACCGGTTTTAAATTTCCCTGCTCCCTTTCTTGCAGAAATTGGATTGTTCAGCTCCTAGGGAAGCGACTTTGCATTCTTGCTTGCTGTGATCCTCCCTCCTTCCAGAATTACCTCAGTCCAAGTAGAGTAGGCTAGATTTGAGCTCAAACTACAGGAAGACAGAAATTTCACATGAGAAATGCATACACGTTAGCTAGGCTCGCAGTAGTTCCCTCCTTGCATCAACATCCACATCTACAACCAAGGAAGACATCATAAATGTGATGGATGAAGAACTGAATTATCTCAGTTCACTAAAAGAATCAAAATCTGATCTTAAGAAAGAGATTTTTTCACTACTACAACAGCAACATTTTGCATTCTTCCAAGAAGAGGGAAAGAGGTATATAGCATCAAAGAAACTCTGGATTAAATCCTTCATTGGGACCACGTATTATTTTGTTGTGGTGCTTGTCTCAGACTGAGTTTTGCATGCGCCCTAATGGCAACTCCTGATTTGCTCAACGGCCCAGCAAAGAGACTTCGGAGTTTCAAGACAGGGTCACTACTGAGAACTTCTGTTACACTTAGAGGATTATAAAAAGTCAATCCTTTGAGGACCTTTGAATAAACATAGATTTTTAGGAGTGGACAGGTTGATTTTCTTTTTGTAGAAGTGAATTCTGAAAATCCTTAAGGTTGCAAGATTTTTGTATGTCGCAATTAGAAAAAATGTTTTGTCAGCTCTAGAAATCCTATCCCAATTCAGAATGCTGTTGCTAGCCTGTAAGGTCATATCACAGGCACATTATTACACCATTCACTAGCACGGTCCAAGATATTAATTTTATCCTGAAATAAGCCAACCTTTCTCTTGCTCACATTTTCACTTAGCTTTCTTAAAACACAAAATAAATTCCTTCTCCTGAACTGATCTGCAATTAACATTACATTCAATTATTATTTTTTTTCATTAGAATTGATTTTTTCCCCTGTTTTATAGGTGGAATGTACTGTCACATTGGTGAAAGGGCAGCCTGCCAGGCTATTACTTAGGTAACCCTGGCATGACTAAATAGAAAGCTTTTCATTTGTTCAATTAAACCTAAGCATCAAAATGAGGACATTGTTTTTATTTAATTTCATTATCACAGACTGACAGTTTATAAGTGCATTTACTCATTCAGTCATCAGTTCACAATTATCAAGACAATACTATGCATCTTTTCTCTAACTACAAATAGGGTAAATAAAATGCTGCTGTTAATAAACAACTATGCTTACAAGAAAGCAGAAAAGATTAAGTTGGGTCAATGAAAAACAAACAGGTAAAGATGCAAGATCAAGTGGCAAAAGCCTCTAAATTTATGTCAGTGAGAGAAGGTGATCTCAGAGGTGTAAGATGAGAGAAACAGGAATTCAGTGCTGGCATTCAAATTAAAAGAATCAAATCCACAAAAAAAAAAATAGTGTTTTGTCTAAACAGTCTGGCCAGTATTTAACTAAAGAAAACCAGAGATATTGGTGATTATGGATAGATGTCAGAACCAGTGAGACAACAAGCACTTCAGTAAACAAAAAGAAACAGGCCACACCACAGATGATTTCATGGTCCAGCAGGTGTCTAAAATCAAATCAGATGAAATACGTACTAAAAGTGTCTTCTCAGATACTTTTATTATGAGACCTTTAAGTCATGTGTGGGAATCTACATACTGGAAATGTAGAGCTAGGGAAAGGGTATTGTGCCTCAGTCAGTAAAAAGTCCTAATAAACAGCAGTATCCAACATCTGACTTGCAAACACTAACACCTAATCTTTATTTAGGAACAACCCCTACTGCAGATTGAAGGTTACAAATAACTGAGCTTTACAAAAACTCTTGGCTGCTTGAATGATGAACAGAGTAATAAAACTTTACACTTCATGGTAAAATGGCTAAAACAGGACAAAACAACAAAACACATGCAAGGCTGCGATAGCCTGGGCCTTGTAAGTAAAATCACAGTTCACTTATCCCTGTAATCCTTTAAACAAGTCAATAGCTCAGTGGAAATGAAAAAGAAAGTGTAAAACAGTTGATTTAATTCTTGTTCAGACTGTAAAGGCCTGTGAGATTGTCACTCCTGACGTGACCATAGAAGGTAACTACCCTGGAGTGAGGTACAAAACAATGTCAGTGCAAAAGCAAATCAGGAGAAAGAAGAAGGAAAAAAAGAAAAAAAAAATACCAAAAAACCCCCTAGAAGTAGGTCAGTTTCCATCACAGCAAAAGGTTAACAGTCAGCTGCCTCCAGGCATTATGCTGGATGCCATGTTGTTAAATATATTTATTAGTGCTCCAGGAAGCAGAATCAGTGGTGAGGAAAAAAAAAATCAACAAAACAACAAAAGCAAGATGAAAAAAATCTCAATCTGACATCATGATGGTCTTGCATTCATGTCAACATGAAAGCTGTAGTCACGTGTCGAAGACTGTTTATGACTGCAATCATGGTCAGACCCTTTGCAGCAGGAACCTGAGACAGGGCTATCAATAAACTCAGGACCGCTATAACAGCCTGAACTGGAGGGCAAATAGGTGGTCCTACTGCACCAGACTCTGATAAAGAGTCTGACCTCTCTTTATCATAGCATCCCTTTAGATACTGAAAGTCCGCACTCAGGACACCTTGGAGCCTTATCTTCTTCAGGCTGCCCAGATCTTTCAGCCTGTTCTTGCAAGAGAGGTGTTTCACCCTTTGGATCATTTTTGTGGCCCACGTCTGCATGCACTCCAACAGGTCCATGTCTCTTCTGCACTGAAGACTCCAAATCTGGATGCAGTACTGCAGGTGAGGGCAGAAACAGCCTGTCCTTTTGTAGTCATGCTTGCCAAGACAGGAAAGGGCTGTTCCGAACATCAGAAAGACCTAAGCACTTTCCATAATATGACAGTGAATGATGTTCAACACTGCTGAATGCAAGTGTGAGAGGGAAAAATTAAAGTGGCTTGTACAGCTCACATGGCCCTATATTTGGCACACGAGCTCAGCAGACAGACTCGAGCAGCCCGGGGAAAACCACTGCTTAATGCATTGATGCCTTCCAAAATAGCAAACAAGATATTAGGAAGCACAATGAGCCGGGCAATAAATAACACAAGGTTGCCAGGCTGGCACCACTTATCAGCTCTAGCATCACTTAGACGAAAGGATTAATTTATCACTGCACTAATGAAATGCAGTCAGCAAGTGCCAGTGTCTTTGTTTTTTAGATGGGAACTCTGTGGAAGAAGCAGGTAGCATGTCAGTGGTACTCCTGTCCACAGATCTCTGAGGACAGGGTCCTACCTCAACTTGTTTGAAGGTCACCAAGCATCAGAGAGCCTGTAGCACAAAGCCATCTGCTCAGCCATCTCCTGCTGCAACACAGTGCCATCCTGACGCCCACAGAGAAAACCCACCTGTGAAACAAAGCCCTGGCTTCTCACAGCTCTTGCAAAGCCTTTGTGACAGTCTTTTTGATGGAATGCAACAATAGATGCTTGAACTCCACAGGAATCAGGAGAAAAAGATTAGCAAGAGGTATTAATATGATAGCGTTTAACCATAACCTCACTACACTTGCACACAGTGCTGCAGAATTATGCCACTGTTTCAGGGGAAATGGAGGGATGGAGAAAAGAAAGGGAAGCTCGGAGAGAAGAGGACGGAAGCCAAGACTGTACACTGCATGGGAATCACAGAATGGTTGAGGTTGGAAGGTACTCTTGTATATCAGACAGTCCAACCAACCCTCCAGCATAAGCAGGGACACCTACAGCAAACTGCCCAGGACCACATCCAGAAATAATCACTGAATCACAGAATAGCTTAGGTTGTAAGGGGCCTCAAAGATCATCTAGTTCCAACCCCCGTGCCAAGAGCAGGGCTGCCAGCCATTAAATCAGGCACTAAATCAGGTTGCCCACGGCCCCATACAACCTGGCCTTGAATACTTTCCACTGGATACCAGAACTGTCAACGATATGCCCCTGTCTCCTATAAGGAGGTGATGACGACCCTGGTGAACATCATTCTTGTGCCCTACTCTGGTCTAGACCACCTCTGTGCTGTAGAATTTCCAGGCCCCAAATCCTTCTGCTTCTCAGCTGCCTGCAACAAGGACCACACTTCCATGAAGTCTCCTTTCCATCTGACTGCTTTTCCCTTCATCAGAGTATCTGTGCTCCAAACACCAGGCTTGGATGACTGTATTCTGACAAAGAGGAACAACATGGTTTCTTGAAGAGGTGGACAAGAGGAAAAAATGTGGAAAGATGCTCCACACTGGCATTTGGAGTATAGCTGCTAAATACCTTGTTCTTCTGCAAAACACCCAAGGGAGAGGAAAGCTGCATGCCAAAGAAATGCTGCTCACAGGTATTTTTAGTGGTGCCTGAAAGTCATTCAAAATGAGAAATCAGTTTATGTGCAGCTCATAGGAATCAACACTGAAGTCAGGTACCTATGCCAATTTCCAACAGCAGGGGACCTACCCTATAAGCAAATTACTTCACTCACCAAATTCCTAAGTTGCGTTTGGGGTAACATGAGCTATATTCATAATCCACTGATTTATGATAGACCCTCCCTTTCTTCTTTCATACAAGGAGATATCTCCAAAGTAGAGATAAGCTTTCTACTGTGGTTCACATAAAAGAGAGTCCTGTAATTTTTAACAGGTGAGAGGTAAAAAGAATGAGATATTCAGCAGTGCTTGGAGTTAAACTGGAAGATTCAAAACTAAAAGATACAGAGTCCTTAATCCTTAGATGGGGAGATAGGTGACTGGGAGAGAAATGCATGGCTAGATCCCTGCTTGCATCTAAAGCTTTTTATTCCCTGGCTCAGCAATTCTGCTGTGGCATTTAGTTTTAATATTTTATTTTTGCAATTTGACTTTCTAATGGCAATACCTGAAGTCACCTTCCTTAACCTTTCACAGCAATATAAATTAGAAAGAACAAGAGAGAAAACAGCTGAAGGAACATGGCTTAAACCCATCTGAAGGTGGTAGGAGGTGATTCCCTCTTAAGCAATTCAGGACAACAAACAGAGGTGCAGGATTTCCATTTATTTCTTGCAGGTATATCCAGAGTGGGGAGACTTGACCCCAAAATTCCCAGCATCCAAGCTCTGGGGTTCATATTCACAAGCAGGTGCTTAAACTGAGGAGGCAAAGAAGTCATGGTCAGTCCTTAGAGACATTCAAGGTCAGTCTGGATTGGGCTCTAAACAACCTGATCTAGCTGTAGTGTCTCTGTTCATTGCAGGAGAGTTTGAGTAGATTACCCTTAAAGATCCCTTCCAACTCAAACAATCCAACCTTCCATGATTCACTGTGGTTACTCTTCATTCTTTTCCCCCACATTTTTATTGTTCATCTGCAGTTAACCAGGAACAAAAAGGAAGGAGAGATTTCCTCCCATGACAAACGAGGTCTCCAAAGAGTTCATCTTTAGGGCAATATAAAAGGATAAAGCCAAATGCAGGGAGTGATGCTAATGCAGTAGCTGCTGTGTGTTTTGGGTGATGGGAAAAGTGCAAGCTACTTTGTGCAATCCTCTGTGGCTGCAGTGATTGGGTACAGCATATTTTGGAGTACGGCTCTTAGCTGAGACCAAGCCACCAAATTAATTTCATGGCTGACAAATTGAAGCTTTCCAGTGGCATGCTGGTTCACCAAAAACCTGGTCAGCACAGAAGATGCAGAAGTGTCATAATTTCTCCAAACCTATTAATTTATGGTCAATCCTTAGAACCAGCCAGGCAAAAAGACGACAGTAGCCTGCTTTCCTCTTGCACATTTTTGCAAGTTTTTTCTTACATGAGAATACAGCAATCTTCTTCACAGAGTACAAGGGCTCTATGCACCGTTTCAGACTTCAAGTTATTCTTCCTCATCGCTGTCAGCTATTTAGGATGGGGAGAAAGGTGGCTGCTGAGAAGTTTGGCATGAGCAAAGTGCCTCCATACATGAGCAAAATGCCTCCACACATGAGCAAAATGCTGCTGTACGTATGATGGCTATGAACACAGATCCCTTCGGTGAGTGCAGCCAGCAGCAAGCTATCATTTGTAAAATCAGCATATTCTAATTGAAGTCTCAGCTCTGAGGCACTGTACCTGCTCCCCCCCTACAGACATCTGTCTGTCAACCCCATGGCACTCAGATTACTCTTTTTTTTGTAAGAGCTTATTGCTTCGTCCACCATAGCTGACCCCAGGTGTGCTTTATGTGTACAAGTATCTTAGCAACTCTTTCCTCCCTCCTGTAGCCTCATCTTCATATCTCAAGATTTTTCAGAGGGCAAGAAGCTATCTCTCTCTTTGACAGAGAAATCTGCTCCATGCCCTCAGAGAGACGGCTCGCTATTTAGCTTCTCTTGATAAAGTCTTGATATCACGGGCGAAACTTCAGAGCACAGCAAGCTCCCCCTGTAGGGGAGTTTTGCCTTCAGTTGCAAATGATGATTAGCATTTTCCTTGATCTTCATCCAAGCTGGATAGATGACAGTGTGTTTTGTGAACAAGAGCACGTTCCATCTGCCTAGCAATTCAAATAAGGGTAGAAAAATTAAAAGCTAGATAGCGCCAGATCTTGTATTTGGATCTCGCATCCCAGCATGCTCGGAAGGGAATTCAGAGCAGAAGTGCAGAATGGGCAGAGTTTTGATCCTGGCAATGAAACTCTTTTCCTGGTCTTAGGCAAGGCATTTACATGTCTATGGAGCTCTACCAGCCCAAAAGAATCCACAGTGTCTCCGTTTTCCCAGCTGTGAGACAGGGATAGGAACACAGTGATACATCTGAAGCAGCTTTGATCCCTCGTGTACTATGTGGGTGGGAACTGACAAGGAAAGACGGAACTTGGTGACTTCTGCTCCAAAAATCACTAGCAAAAAAAGGCAGAGTTAAAGGTAAGCAGATGATTACTGCTGTAGCAGCACTGCTTACTACAGGTACATGGAAAGAAGGAAGCTTTGAACATTGAAGAGAATGCTTACAGTGATTCAGAAAGGTCCTGTTAGTCCCAGACAGCTCAGTAAAAGAATTTCAGACAAAAGATGTTAAAGCAGACTGGATGTGGACTGATCTTTGACCCAAAGCCCTGCTGTCTCCCATCCTTCAACAACAATTCCTTACCCTTAAATCAGAATTCAATTCAACATGTTATTCATAAGTGCCTCAAGCTGTACCAGCGGAGATTCAGGTTGGATATTAGGAAAAACTTCTCCAAAACAGTGGTCAGGAGCTGGAATGGGCTGCCCAGGGAGGTGGTGGAAGTCTATGACTCTATGAATATTTAAAAGCTATTGCATTTGGCATTTGAGATTTTACATTTAAGAATAAACAATGTGCTTTTACAAGTTTTATGAGACTAGCAACACCTTGCCAAGCACTAGAAACACTTTTTTGGTGGGATGCTGACATATTTTGTCTGCCTGGACAACTTTTACACTGTTCATTCTTTGCTTCTTTTTTCTGCTTGTGTAATGAATTACTAAACATCTTAGGGAAGTACTGATTCCAGAAAACTCAGTTGGGATCTATTCCTCCAAAAGGAAGAGGACTTAGAAAGAAGTGCTCAAAAAGGATGTATTCATCTGGACTAATCCAGCAAGTTCAGTATAAAAGTTCTCGTGGCTGTCAGGACTGGAAAAAAGGAAACACCACTTCCATTTACAAGGAAGGGAGGAAGGAGGAGCCAGGGAACTACAGGCTGATGAACCTCAGCTCTGTGCCTGGCAAGGATCCTCCCATAAGACATGTTAAGGCACATGAAGAATGAACAGGTGATCCCAGCCAGCCAGAATGGCTTTACCAAGGGATAGTCATGCCTGACCAATCTGGTGGTCTTCTATTACAGAGTATTGACATTGGTGGACAAAAGGAAGTCGACAAATGTCATCTACCTGGACTTGAGCAAGGAAGGGATACCATCCAGAGGGACCTCGACAAACTCAAAAGGTGGGCCCATGTGAACCTAATGAGTTTCAACCGAAGTGCAAGGTTTTGCACTTGGATCAGAGTAACCCTAGGTATGTCTACAGACTGGGAGAAGAACTCTTTGAGAGCAGTCCTGCAGAGAAGGACCTGTGGATCCTGGTGGATGAAAAACTTAACATGAGCCAGCAGTGTGTTTTTGCACTCAGAATACTAATGGTATCCTGGTCTCCATCAGAAGAGAGGTGGCCAGCAGGGACAGGAAGGTGATTGTTCCTCTCTACTCTGGCCCCATCTGGAGTACTGTGTCCAGGTCTGGGGCCCCCAGTACAGGAAAGATGTGGAGCGTTGGAGAGGGTCCAGAGGAGGGCCATGAAGATGATCAGAGGACGGGAGCACCTCACCTACAAAGACAGGCTGAGGGAGTTGGGCTTGTACCAGATCTGAATGTTGCTAGCCCTGCCTGTGGCAGCAGGGTTGGAACCTGATGATCCTTGGCGTCTCTTCCAACTAAAGCCATTCTATGATTCTATTATTCAATAATCACCAAGTAATAATAACCAAGTTTGCATTCCATTAAATACTGATTCATTTACCTAGGATCAGTCAGAGCACGTGGACACATTGTCCACAAAGCAACCCCGCTGATGGGAGGGGGAGCCACCAGACACAGGGTTATCCCAGAGGCCCCTCTTCCAAGAATGTGTAGTCATAGGTACAGACACTGTCCCACACACCAGACTTTCACAGAATCGCAGAATGGCCTGGATTGAAAAGGAAGCTAGGCAGAGTGACTGAGACATCAGATGGCTGTGCTACCATTCAACAAGACCTGGATAACAGCAAGCGTAGTGTCCTGCAATTGGAAAAGAATAACAGCATGTACCAATACAGATGAGGGAATGTCCTGCTGGAAAGGAGCTATAAAATCTTATTTCATAAAATGACAACTAAAATTATTAAAGAATACCTGCAGAAGTTAAGCCTGCATAGTGCAGAGGACATAAAAAGTCTTCAAAAGTTGACATTTGCTCAATATTGCTAACATTGTCTGTGATGTTTACTATAATTCCAGTGTGAATATGAGAGTATTACTGTCAAGGCAGTATCAGGCAACTTTTGGCAAAAAGGAGATATATGAATCGGTTTTTCTGTGAAATGAGTATTTCGAACACCTTCTCAGTGATCCCTTTCCAATGTAATATCTGTAGGGTCTTGCTTTTACTCTTGGTTCATCCTTGTCTCTCCCAGAATGCAAGGATAGAGTTGATTCCCTCTCCAACCAGTGGCGACTGGCTAGGACTCTTCAGGGTTTTTGTCATCTGAGCTTTTTCTATTCAGGAGGAAAAAAAAATCAGAATTCTTACCAGTTTGAATAAAGAAGGCAATAGTAGGTTAGCAATTGTACATCATTCTTCACTTCCACAAGGCATCTCTGCCCTTTTCTAACTTAAAGTCTCACGGATATTAGCAAAGCCCTGCAGCTACTACCATGAAATGAGGAAAAAGCCTTCTTACCGCACCATTAGGTGATCTGAAGCAATGTGCTGCTGCTGCAGCAAAAGAAACCTGATTTCCTGACCTAAAACAAATCAAAAAGAAAGCATGACACTCAATCTAGGAGAGCATGAATTCAAACTTGCAGTAATGCTCTTGAGGGTCCTGCTAGGGGATCTTGGTTTTTTGATAAGACTACTGATCTGCATTGTTATTAATTAGGACCAGAGAACAGACTGCTCTAACCTAATAGGTGAGAGTGGTAATTCCCCTTTGGGTCATTAAATCACATCTTCATAAAAATAGTTATATTGGTGAGATATATAATGTTTGCACTGTATGTGCTAACAGAAACAGAAGCAAGATATTATCTTTATTGAGACAGCCATCATCTGGCAACAAAACAGTAGTCAAAAGTGCATTAAATGGAGTAGAAAGTAACACATCTTTTTAACAAAGGAAACACTAACACTTCAGTGAGAGAATCTGCAGAAGCTATGTTATCTTTTACTAGAAGCATTTAGAAATCTTTCTCCAGCTCTCTACCTTATCAATGCACACTGACAGCCAAAACATGAACCTTTAACTCAGTCCATCTTCTGTGGACATATATGCAGATGTGTCTGCCAAAAATTCAGATTATTAGCAAATAATGTGTATGTTAGCACTACTTTCTCCTTCTGCAGACAAAATGCTTTACTTGCAGCCAGCATTAACGTCTATCACTATTCAGCAAAGCTCTTAACATATACTTAAGTAATCTGCTGATTCGGAGCTTTCATGGATAAGTCCTTTATGCAAAGTCAGTGAAAGGAGGAGTGCAAAATGAGCAGGAGATAGGTTGAGATTCTGTCTGATGCTGTCTTTGGATAAGTCTTTGGGAATCTAAGGAAAGGAAAACTGTCTGTAGTACAGAGTAGAAACCTCTCCAATTTAGCTAGAAGTGCTTCGTCACACACAGTATCATCGTGATGTTACCCCTGAGACACAAGGAATATCCAGGGCTGTAAATAAATGCTATGTATTACTAACTCCCTTCTGTCTTGTAAAGACAGGCCCTAGGTCATACATATATCCCTGAAGAAATATTGAAATATTGCAATATTGCAAAACTATACGCAAGTTTTAACCATCTCCAAGAGGACAGGAAAAAACTGGAGGGCTGGATTATATGACTTCCAGACGTTCCTTCCAACCCCTATGATTTTGTGATTGTAGTAGTGGGTGCTCATATGGAAACTGTGGTCATTAAAAAATATTTTTTTTCTAGTCATCAAGAAAAAGTCTGGACATTTGCAAGTACCCTTAGTAAAAATATCTGAGCACAAAAGAGATGATGGAAGAATTTTCATTTTATATAACTGGCAGTATTTCATTCTATAGCTCTTGCTGCTGTGCCTGGATGCATTGGGTTTGTAGGCCAGACAGATGTACAACTTACAACAGTAAAAAACAGTGAACAGTGGAAACGGGAAGAGAAGCAGATAAAGAGAAAACTCTTTGCAGGTGCATGTGACTTTCAAACATCTGCATTTTCAGCATGCAACTCCAGGGAAAGGATCCAGACTGCCCAGACATTTGATATAGACTGGTTGAACACTGCAAGGCTAGAAGACTTGACCAGCCACATGGAAATAGCACAGCACTTTGCTTGGATCTCCTTTGAATTTCATGTGATGCCCCTTCAGCTCTGAAACACGCTCTTATTTTGTATGTGTTTCCTTTGTGCAAGGCGACCAGTATTGTGAGAGATCTGTGTCAGAACTTGCTGGAACAAACTTCTTGTGACACAACAGTGAAGCTCCTGTAGCATGGTGACGTTCTTGGTTCTAGGCCATGACTAAAAAGTAGATTGTTTTTTTACATAGCATTGGGAACTGTTCTGCTTGGAAAAAAGCAATAAAGAAACAAAAAGTACCCCAAAATTCAACCTACAAACATAAGGTAATATGTAATCCTACTGGCTTGTTGGAGAAGTCCAAGAAGCAGATTTTCTTCCAGTGATCAGCTCTGGAAGACAGTGTTTGCAATGGCAAATAATGAAGAAATAGAAGATACAGACAGTAGAGCAGCTGGTACTAAGGACCCAGTATTATATCCATAAAGTTTTGATTCAGAATAGCTCCAGCCTGCTCCTATGGACTGAATGTCAATTATTGGTCAGGGTCCCTGAAGTGGAACCTCGGAGTACAAATTTTTAAGGAGTTTCATCCAAGAGGAACTTAGTTTCTGAGCTATGAGTGCCCTGTGATATGAACTAAAACACAGGACTGAGGACAACTGTGCAATTCCTACCAAAAATTTCATTTCCCAACCAAACTAAAATGTTTGAATAGACACATTCTAAATTAACTTGCTTCACAAAGAAGTCCATAAGTGAACTACCACATGTTCAGTGTGGAGGTTTGAGAGAGTGGAGTAAATCAAACTGAAACAAAATACCCGAACAGCACTGGCTCATTCAGGACGGAGCCACCGAAACTCCAGTTAATACAGTCTTTTATTTCTAACTGGCATGACTGCGGTGGTTTGGAGACAAGGGTCAACTTACATAGGGTGTGAAGATTGTCTAGAAAGCATTTTGATATGAAGGCAGGTAATTTAGTTTCAGATCTATGCATAAATATGAATGCCACAATAGCACAGATGGGTAAAACGGGGAAATCAACAGGCAAAGAACATGCTTTCTGCATCAGTCTGGGATAGGATGTTTTTTGTTCACAATACTTGCTAAAGCTTCTTCACGTTTTTGAAAAAGCCCAGCTGTTATTTCCACATATCCCTTAGTTTGCCCTCAGGCTTGCAGCTCCCCACAGAACTGACCCTTAATTCTTCTTATTCCTCTTCTTTCCTAAATGTCAGTGAAGACTAAAGGAAACTGTTGTGATCAAATCATCAAATCAATAGGGCTGCAGCTGTACAAAGACATGGAAGTTGCCTCTTCTCAGACACTGAAACTCCAGGCGTGTGTTTCTCTGCATCCACATTGCTAAGTACTCTTACCCTCCGAGCAGAGTGACTGCATCAAAACTTCGTTTGGAGAACATATTAACTCTCAAACTGTGTCAGTATTTGGGTAAGCGCTGTCAAAAAGCATGCTCAGACATTCTGTGAAGACTTAGGAGTTTAATGAGTCAGTTCTAATATCATGGGATCATCACACAATTATAGAATCATTTGAGTTGAAAGGAACCCTTAAAGGCCATCTAGTCCAACTCCCCTGCAATGAACAGGAACACCTACAGCTCAGCCAGGTTGCTCAGAGCCCCATCCAGCCTGACCTTGATGTCTCAAAGACAGGGCATCTGTGGGTTTTCCTTGGTATTGCTTAATTTACTAGTGTAGAAATTATCTAGAAATCTTTCCATCAGAGCTTGTAAACTTCAGATTGGATCCACAGATGTTTAATACATTTCGTTTGTTCAGCTTTGGTAGAGTACCAAGACTCTATGTACAATCTGCTGCTGTAGTAAGAAGGAATTAACAAATGGGAAAGAATTGAGAAAAGAGCATCGAAGTGATTGAAAAACTAAGGAGACTAACTTGTGAAGAGTCAGATAACTGTTAGCACTCGAGGAGTTTAAACATCAAA
This sequence comes from Tragopan temminckii, assembly GCA_028571105.1. Taxonomy (NCBI): domain Eukaryota; kingdom Metazoa; phylum Chordata; class Aves; order Galliformes; family Phasianidae; genus Tragopan; species Tragopan temminckii. The sequence goes on from JAOWBP010002052.1 coordinate 73,964,990, forward strand.
GGGGAAGAAGAATTATTTGCAGGGTCCAATAGAGTTTTACTAGGTGTTAAGAGCTGAGAATGAGTAAGGGAACTTTAGCAAGAACAGAAGGAAGCATTTCATCAACGGTGAAGTCTGCTGGACTGTGAAATAGTCTCCCAAAATAAATGGTGGCAGTCCTACAGCTCAGGTCATTTTAAATTAGACTGGCCAAAATACATGAGCGGATTCTTTAGGGAACAGCTCAATATCACATCCCAGTGATGGCCATATCAACCTCACAGGCAGCTCCCATGGTCATGATAATTAGGCTCCACAACGCTGTTCTGAAAAGAGAGAATTTGAAGAGTTTGACACTCGCATGGCAGCAGATCTTTCATGTACGGTGCTTGCCATGATATCATGCTTTTTATACATTACTTTGAGTTGAAAGGTCTGTGTGAAGAGACAATCACAGCCTTCATAAGTCAACCCCCTGGATTATCAATGTTGATGAAAGACAGAAAATAGCTTGCATTAAGCCTTCTAAACTGCTAGTATCAGTAAGGGATTTTATTGAAAATACCCCTCAGCAAGAAATTATATGTAGTAATGAGTGAACAAGGAACATGTTTAAACTAACAAACACACAAACACACTTTGACAGACTCTGTAGAGATGTTTGTTTTTGTTGGTGGTGTTTTTTTTTTTTATTTTTATTTTATTTCATCTTCTGTCTGGTTCCAAAAGCTTGACTGACAGGGTTGGATGCTTGCATCTATCATTTCTCTTCAAAACAGATAGGAAATGAACATTAACATTTCTCAAAGCCAATCCAGGGGGAAGAAGCTCTCCTAAAAATAAAAGCATCCCACATCTATTGCCACAGACTATTCAACTCATCTCTTTGCCAACAGAACTATCAGCTAAAATGAACTTCTGTTGTTTTCTTTTGCTTTCTCCAGGATGAGAATGATGGTTATAAACTGTGAGGAGGTGTTCTCCACCTATACTCACTTCCCACAATTTAGCAAAGCATCACCAGAGAGCATCAACTCTCATGCACTGATGACCATATATAGCTGGAGAAAACTGTTCATAATCTTCTATCAGCCAAGTTAATGCCTCCTCACATGTCTTGACCTCCAGTCCGTTCACCATCTTTATAGCCCTCCTCTGGATACTCTCTAATAACTTCATGTCTTTCTTATGTTTCAATGCCCCAAACTGCACACAGTGCTTAAAGTGAGGCTGCACCAGCACAGAGCAGAGTAAGACAACCCCTTCCTTCATCCATTGGCAGTGCTGGGCGTGATGCTCTCCAGGGTTTGGTTGACCACATCAGCAGCCCAGGAACCAGAGGAGTGTGATGTTGGAGTGTTATAGGAAAGGAAGAAACGTTGTGAAGGAGGTTTAATGACTTGATGGCTACTCCAAGGAAGTGCTGGTAGTGTTTGGTTTCTTCTCCTCTCAATCTGTGATCATCTCTAGAGAAGCTATGTCTGTATGGGAAGGATCACCAGAATCACATTCTTCTGAATCAATATGACATTTAGCACCTTTCTTCCGTGGGTCTTTCCAGTCAGGCAAAATTCCTCATTCAGGTTTTAACTTCTCCCAGGTGCCAGTGAAAGTCGTAGAGGACTAAATTATCTGTATTTGCTATGGAGGACTTGTGCCAACACTGAGCACTGACAATGCACATTACTGTTCAGCTCATGTATTTCTGATGGCAAATTTTACAGTGCTATATATAAGGTTGTTATGGCATCTATTATTCACTGCCAATACAGTTCAAGTTAAAATAGGTTTTATATAACAGTTCAAAGCAATATTTTAAGAGATAACACTTGTGTCAAGGCTGCTGTGTCCTACCAGATTTTGACATTTCCAAGCAATAAAGATCTCTATCCAAAATGTAAGGTTTTGGCAAGACATCTCCTTAGCAGACTTCTCTATTTTTAATCTGCAAGCAATAGCAGAAGAGTTACATTTAAATAAAACGAACAGCCAGCTGAACTTCTGACATGGCTATTACCTTTCTACGTGGCAACTGTGAACTCTGAAAAGTGCCTCAAGAGATGTTCGTGACAGAACAATGTCCCATTAACCTGAACCTCCTAAGAGATTCTGGAGATGTGAAAAACACACAAGTGGGAAAGAGCCATTGGAACATTAAGAAGATGACTATGGACACAATTTAGTATCTCCTTTCAATAACACAAGATGGGAAAGGAACTTATTTCCTTGTTCCTTCAGTAACGCAAAAAAAGGTTTTGTATCTGTTCTTGCAAGAAGGACAAATTCAATGTCTCCCTAAGAAAAGGCCCAGCACTGGTAGCAGTATCATAAGATTCTCTGAAGTTACGTGCTAATCTGAGTATCCCAGAAGACATGATGTTCTTGTAGTGCTCTGTGACCTCTACTGTGCTGCCTGTCCTACATGTTTCTGGTGGTAGGCACTCAGAAAAGTAGAAATTCCAGTAAGGCCCAACAACTTGCAAAGAATACATTTTGCACTATTCTGTTCTTCATTTGAGTCCCCAGAGAGGACAGGATAACAAATGCTATTCATCATTCTGGTGATAAATTTAGTTTATTAGTTGGGCTGGACAGCTAAGGGTTATATACTTCCTTACAGTCTTCTTGGTTAGCTACTGGTTGTGAAAACATATGTGTAAAAAATAAGTTGTAAGGATGACTTTGAGCTCAATGAGCCCTTCTCTGCATACCAACCACTTCTAATGAAATCCTGGAAGATTTAATGTGCAAGATGAGCCCTTTCAGGAAAAAATGTTCATATGGGCCGGCAAACAGAAAAACAAAACCCATATAAAATGATTTAAAAGCATCATCTGCTTATTCAAAAAACAGCAGAAGAGAGGTATGATGCAGTCCAAAAAACCCATTTCATGCTTTCTTCCTGAGGAGAAATATTTTAACTGCATTTCAAATAATATATGTGGAATGCAGTCCTGCTTACTGGATGAACAGGAATCTGAGAGAGCAAAACAAAATGGATGCAGCTATCATGGAGATAGGGAAAAACTGCAAGTAAAAGCAAAGTTCATGCGTTCTTAGGAAGAAGAAACCTGAACCTCACTAACTACAGAAGTTGAGTAAGTTATTTGAAGGGAAATTAATAATTAGACAGAAAGATAAGTAGAGCCATTGGAAAGCACCTCCATTGAAATAAGGAGACATGACTACACCTCTCGATTTTACAAAGATGGTGTGACTGAGACTGGCTTGGAGTTTGTCGTTCTCCACTATCTAACAGGCAAACTCTAAATATTTTCGTGTTTGTTTTTCTGGGGAGGAAAGAGAAAGGCAGTGACTATATTTTCAACAAAACAATCACAATAATATCCTTTTTATCCATAAAATCACAGCAGAAATACCACTGCACCCATTCATCTTTAGCATCACAGTGCAGGATCATCCCGAAATGTGCATCTTCCTGCAACAAAGTTCCCTGGAGATTTTACCCAGTGGATGCACAGAAAATACCCCAGTATGGAAGGAGAAATCACATTCAAAGATACTCAATGTGAGGATATTTCACAATTTCATCCTTAGAAATGCACACAAACGTACAACACTCAATTATGTCTATTCAGCAAACCATAACGGAGATTAAACATACCCTAACCTTGATCCACACTCGTAAAATTATCAAATTTCTTATTTAAAGCATTAACTCATGTGTAGCTATCACTGTGTGAAAACAGACGTCAGACCCTCACAGCACTGGTCTACAGGCAGGAACATTTGTCCCCTTTTACCTCTCCTAACTCAATAACAACTCCTGCTACAGTGCAACCAAAATCCATTCTGATAAAATTAGCTCAATCCCATTAAAAGACAAAGAATAGTCCTTAATTAAATATTCTGATTTGTTCTGAAGCCCGCTTTTTTGGTTCATCTTGAGTTCAGGCCTGTAAAAGCATACGAATTAGAAAAAGAAAAAAAAAAAGTTCTAGGTTTTATTCATTTATTACTTACATTTGAGTAACAAGAGTTTCCCAATGCACAAAAAGAAAAGTATAAAAAGAAAAATGTGGGATGTTTAACTCATTCAGATCTCTTTTTGTTCCTTTTACCATATTATATTTATAGCACCTCCAAGGAAAAAAGTGAACAAAAATAGTATGAGTCTTCTTTAACCGATGTTAAGAAGATCCGAATACTTTAATAAAGCAATAATTCTTGAAAAACTGAAGAAGTTATTTAATTTATTGTTCCCTCTAATAGTAAAGATGAATAATTTCTGTCTGTTGCAGATTTGAGTCTGAAGTTTGGACACACCAAGAAAGTTGTTTCACTGCTGAACCAAGTTCAATTAAAGTAAATCACTACAGACCATTATGAAAGAGGAAAACACTAGCCAATGAAAACTGATTACTTCTTGCCATTTTTACTTTTGGTCATTTTAATTATTAATTCTTCCTTCAGACAATCATCTTCATTTTTAGAATGGCATGATAATCTCTCCTATACCTAGCGATGCTACACTGACAGCCGCATAAATAAGCATTTCTTTTGTCACGTTGAGCAATGCAAAACACAAGATGTCTGCACTTTCAGTCGGTAAGGCCATGACAGGAGAAGGTTACTGACCTCAATCTGCTGAATGGCCTCCTCCCGCTGACGGATGGCCTCCAGATCCTCCTCTGTGATTTCTGAGAGCAAGGCTTGATCCTGACTCTGGTTTTGCCACGTGCCATCTCCTCCATTAAAGATCTTCTCATCATCAGCTAGGTCAGAGAAGGGAGTCCTAGGGCTCTGCTCAGACAGAGGAATGAAAAGAAAGCAAAGCAAGTGTAAATCTTCTTTAGTTATATGGCCTTCTTACAGGATAAGAAAACAGTGATATAATAGGCTACATAAACCATGGTGAAAAGGTGAAGAGAGCATCAGGAAGTTACATGAGAGGACACACATCAAGTCTCAAGGAGTGCTAGGACCTGAAGCCATATCTCCTGCGCTACATTAGACCCCCAGCATCCAGCTTGTGACAGTTCTCACAGAACAAAAAATGTGTGTGCAAACAAAAAAATACACATTTACTGTATTCATTTTACTGCAGGTTTCTCTGGAATGAGATGCTTTCTCAAACATACACAAGTCCTATGTATGTGCCTTGAAGACCTAACAATCCAACTTACATCACAGAACACAACAAAGGAAAATATCTTATTTTTGGGGAAGTATAAATACAGCTAAAAAAAGGAAAATAACATTATAATAATGTGACTGTACTGTTAACAGCTTGAGAATCATACAGAATCATAGAATCACAGAATGGCTTGAGTTGGAAAGGACCTCAAAGATAACCCTGTTGCAACCCACCTACCATGGGCACAGCATCATAGGGCCTCCTCTGTAAAGTCTGCTTGCTTTTGCTTACGTATCAGATACTATTTTCTAGGTAAGCTACTGATTTCTGCCTCTGGGAGCTGTGCTGGTATTTAGACTCATATTCAAAGTGCCTGTTCAAGATTCAACTGCATCTACCCTGCAGGTAGGGGCAGATGTTCAGCCAGGTCTTCTCCTCCCATCCTTCAGCTTCTGCTAAAGAGATGGCTCAGTCTAAACTGGACTCTGAGAAGGAACCAACATGAGGTTGGAATAGACATTCAGGAGATTAAGTTCAAGTCCTAAACTAATAGGTCCCACAGAAGACTCCAGTCCTACAATTGCACAAGTATTTCACTTCAAACAATGCACACTGTCCTTTCAGCTGGCCTTGATCTGAGCTCTGATTCCTAATCAAAAGTTACAATAAAAGAGCAATCCAACTGCTTGCAACACTCTTAAGTTGAAAGAAGAAATGGCACTTGCTATTGCACATTCTTGACCTGAATATCCCCAAAGTTCCTGAACATTACAGAAGAAAAGCCCAGCAGTTCAGGAGGATGCTTAGCTCTCTGAATCTGGACTGATCTGAAATAGAAACACTGGGGCTTTCCAAGAGGTAGTGTTTGAGAAGTAAAAGCCTTTGCTCTCTTGCTGCATCTAAGTTTTCAAAGGTGTTAAATGCAACAAATGCCCTCAAAGTGAACATGGAGCAAGGCCAAAGGAGGTCGTGTTAGAAGAGCACAAAAGGACTGGAAAACTGGAAGGACTGGAGTAGAAGTTGCAGAGAAAAAGATTAAACAATGTCAAATCACCTAGGCAAGAATGAGAAAATCAAGCATGCATGAGGGAGGCAGGTGAATGAGAAAAGAACACAGCTTATAAGGGATTTTATTTCTTGCGGCATTGCTTAGAGATCTGCTTTAGAGGAACTCTGAAGGAAGCAAAGAGAAACTGAGTGGTACTTAACTATTACAGTCATATTTGGACAAACAAGCTGGCTTGATTTTCACAGAATCACAACATCACTATGATTGGAAAAGATCACTAAGATCCTAAGTCCAACTGTCAACCCATCCCCACCATGCCCACTAAACCCTGTCCCTCAGTGCCACATCTCCATGTTTTTGAATGTCTCCAGGGACGGTGACTGCAGAACCTCCCTGGACAGTCTGTTCCAATGCATTATCACACATTCTGAGAATAATTTTTTCCTATAATACCCAAACTGAACCTCCTGTATTTTGAAGAATATTATGCACCTAGAATCACTCATTTTACTGTTTAAATGTTCTTTCGTTCCTTAAAAAAAAAGTGTGTGATCTCTGGAAACTGGAAACTAAAGAGCTTTTTCAGTTGCTTAAATTTAGGTGTTACCTAACAAAAGTAATTCATTATTATTATCATCATCTAGTTTCAGACAAAAGAAAATTATACAACATGATGAAGGAAGTGGGGTAATGGAAGAGGCAGAGGCACACAGAAAAAATGGGTCATATATAGTCAAGTATATTTCAAACATGTAAGCAGAAGATAAAAACCTCTGACATGAACATCTTACTTTGTTTCACCTTGTGCTTCCCTGGGATCTGTTATCTACACAGAAAGAGTGCGTTATGGGAAGAAAATCATCATTTAAAATCAGTCTAAAAATTCATTTACATTTTAAAAGACATATTTTAATAGGATTCAGATACTCTAGGGGTGTTTTATTCACCAATTATTATGTGCCTTAGACACTATCTAATCTGGCTGAGCATTTCATTGCCAAAAGCATATATTAATGGACTTAAAAAAAAAAAAAACAAAAAAAAAAAAAACAACCACCATAGGGTATTATAGGGCTACATTTATAGTGACATAGGGTGTCATCTCATCTGTACCAATGGGCTAACTACATTATGAAGAGGCAGTTATACTGCACAAGGATGTGTAGGCTGGAAGGGCCCATACATCTGACAAGGAAAACCCTGTACTATCATAGAACCATAGAACTGTTTGAGTTGGAAGGAACTGTTCCACTCCAACTCTCCTCATCCAACACAAGGATGCTGTGCCATGGAGTCAAATGCACATGACTGGATGCATGAATCCATGCTTTCTTGTGAAGATACACATTTCAGTGGAAGATATCAAATTTTCTAATGATCTAATGTTTCCCGTTCTGTTCTGATGAAGGAGCAGAGGAACTAAACAGTTCAATAAGCAGCTCTTCAAATTACGTTAGTACATGTAATATTATAGTTGCATCACAAAGATGTTTGGTCTTGGCTTCTGTCAACTGATCAGTCACCCTCCCCTGCTGGTTCTAGTCTCTGTAAACAACCCCAAAATAATACAGATGGAGCAGTGCAAGTGATGCCGCTCAGCCATCTCTTACAAAAGCAGGCTATTTATGTGTTTAAATAGATAATGGTCTAGACACAGATGTTTTTCTCCAAACAAAGTAGTGGCTTAAGTTAATTTCAGAGCTACTGAAGGCAATTACGTGATTTTGTATACTTAATATCCTTCGAGAAAACCCAACCACAACAGCTGAATGAACGAATGAATTGTTAGAGAAGGAAATGCACAGAGGGGTCCAAAATTTCCTTCCAGACACAAAAACAGCTCCATAATAACTTTAAATATAGTCACCAGGACCTGCTAGTGGGATATATACAGTTGCTGGCTGTGCTGACAAATGAAAACTGATTTTGTAGTTGTTGATGGTACAATGCCCTTCATTTCAGTGATAAACTGAACAAATCCTGGATTTGAAAGTGCAAAGAAATCTAATTATTTTTAATACTTCTGCTTGAAAACTGTGTATAACTGGGTTTATCAGGGGTTTTCTTTCCCTTTTCAGTTGTTCTGTCTCTGACAAAATCTTTTATTTATAGCAAAAAGAGATATGACAGAGGGCACTCACTGAGCTTCCTCAGATAAAGTTCCTTTTGTCAATGCACTGCAAGGGGCCATAACTCCCCGTATATGCATTTCCACATTAAATTTGATTTAGTGCCGAATTTTATGCCCTGTGAATCTCTGTGTAATTTTCTGTAGGATTTCCTTTCATAAATTGTTAATTGGATGTGTTTGAAGTCGCTCTTTTGTTGAAATTTGCCTGTGGCAGATTTTTGTCATGATGTATCTATAAAACAAACTCTGCCTTTGAAAAGAATGATAGGAGAGAAAAAGTTGAGTTTATCTGATATGCTCAGTGGTTCTTTTAAAGCTAAATTCTTAGGACTGAGGGTCGCACTTAGCTGTTATTCATCATATCTGAAAAATTATGCCCCAGCACAACATATTTTCTGTTGGATAATATCTTTTCACTGGGATAAAATCATTGCTGCTTACAACTACATTTTTTTATCAGATTTATTCTACAAATGGGAAGATGTTATATGCAGCTGGTGATAGAGGAAAGGAAAAAAAGGGGAAAAAGGCTTTATCTGGAAGGAGACAACTTCTGTAAGTATCTGTACTTCAGCAGTTGACAAATCTTTGCATGAGAAACTGCACCCCTTCCCAGCTCTGTGCCTACTTTACTCCCCATTTCTATATTAGAAGGGCCAAAAAGGGACACTAACACACAATTTCTTCTCTCTGTACGCAGCGATATTAAGAGCTGTACAACCTCTGTCACATAAAACCACCAAGGAAGGGACTGAAATGACCTCTCTTCTGGTTCCCATAGGCTGTTTACTCCACCTAGGAGCAGAAATCTAACAGGAACTCCAACCTAACATGCCATCACCCAAAGGGCATGGTTCATCTTCAGACAATTAGGGAATCCCCTGTAGGTGTGTGCTGGAAACAATTCTGTCCTGTAGCTCTCTTTTACTTCTCCAACGATGCAATTTCTGATTGCTCATTATAGGTTATTCCCTTACTAGAAATCAAAATAATCAAGTAAACGAGGCTTTTGGAAAGATATTAAAGATAATCACAGGGATGCAAGACACTCACAATTGAAAGCTGTCTCATTTATTCTAGATTATAGAATCAGTGAATCACAGAATGACTTCGGTGGGAAGGAACCTTAAAAGATCAGCTAGTTTCAACCCCACTGCCGTGGGCTGATTGCCACCCACCAGTCCAGGCTGCCCAGGAATCCATCCAACCCGGCCTTGAACACCTCCAGATATCCAGCATCCACAGTTTCTCTGAGCAGCTTGTGCCAGGGCCTCACCACCCTTTGAGTAAATAATTTCTTCCTAATATCTAACCTAAATTCCCCTTGTTTTAATTCAAAGCCAATCTCCCTTGTCGTATCACTATTAGACTGCATATATATATATATATATATATATATATATATAAAGTCATATATATAAAGTCACCCCCCCTCTTGCTTATAAGCTCCCTTCAAGTACTGGAAGGTTGCAATGAGGTCTCCCTGGAGCCTTCTCCAAGCTAAACAAGCCCTAACCCTAACACTCAGCCTTTTAACATAGGAGAGGTGTTCCAGCCCTGTGATCATCTATCTCTGTGGCCTTCCTTTGGACTCACTCCAACAGCTCTGCATCCTTCCAGTACTGGGGGCCCCAAACATGGACACAGTACTCCAGGTGAGGCCTTACAAGAGCAGAGCAGAAGGGGACAATCTCCCTGCTAGCCACCCCAACAGACACTGCTTGGCTCATGTCCAGCTTTTTGCCCTTGCTTTGTTCACTTATCATCCTGCAAGTTCTTGCAGTTGGTCTGGCAGCTGACTCTACTACGCAAAGCAATTTATCTCCATTCAAAACTGTCCCAGAACAGAAAATAACCCTCCTCTGATTTACTCAGCATAGCTCTCAAATTCCCTAGATACCTCCAAATTTATATAAGCACAGTTATAAGAAGTCTCATTCACATATGCTGATTTTGTACTACATATTGCAGGCTGTTCCAAGGAAACCTTCTGCAGCCATGAAGATAGAGTTTACATGCTTCAGGTAGTAAACTCAGGAAAGGTACTTTGTCTTTTCAGTCTCCAGAAGCTTTGCCTACCTCCAGCAGGGATACGGCCAGCTGAAGCAACACTCAACACACCTCCCACACCTCCTGCAAACTAACACATCTCCTTGGGTAACATTTTGAGTCTGGCTTTCACACAAAATGCAAATGCAGAGACATTTATCTCCTGCTTTATGGTATGTACAGACATATAAACAGCGAGGCTACACTTTATGAGGATCTCCTATTCTCACTAGCATCCAGGCTTCAAGATTCACGTTTTATTGCATGTAGAAAAATGAGGCCAGAGTGCCTGCATTAAAGATCAATAAAACACTTTACATGGAGGACCACTGTGCAGAATACTGCCACAGTTACGCTACTTGCTTGTGCCTGACACCTTTTTAATAGCACATTGGCACTGCAAGCTGCCTAGGACAAAAATGGCAGGAAGCAGCTAGTGTGGCCTGCCTACCCACAATATACAGGTTAAGAAGACAGATAAATTGGATTAGATAATCTTTCTCAAACCACCCTTCCAAAACAACTCACCCTGCAGCCTCAATGAGATTTAGAGCTGCTTCTCACCAAGCAAAAGCCCAAAGCAATTACAGGTAGAAAGGCCTCAGGCATGCACAGAACAAGCAGTCTGGGACTTCTAAATCTTTTAGAGGAGTGAAATAGTGCTATTGCAACTTCGCATTATCTTTCACACAGAAGATCGCAGTAGATTGGCAATCTGAGCTCTGTTATCTTAGGAGAGGAGATTCCCACAACAACGGGGGAGAAGAAATGCAATAACAAATTACCCATCGTTTGCTCCTCCTTTTCACCCAAAAATTGGGCACACTTAAAACTACTGCTTTTAGAACCTAAACAAAGACAACTTTCAGTGAGACCTTTTCCATCCATCCTTCCTGCATGCATCGCTAACACAAGCAAATACTAAAATGCATTCAGCAATTTCTTCAAGTTATGGAAATGTGATTACTCTGCACCAATGTAGCATGAGGAAAAAAAAAAAAAGAAAAAAAACAGCATGGGAAAATTAGCATAATGGGAAGGGTTGAAGTGCATTTTTATTTAAATTAACTACAATGTCTCATGTTGTGCTGTCTTCACTCCCGATCAAGTTGTTTACTTTTGAGTGATGTGGACCTGAAATTGAGTACGAAAATCACCATTTCTACCAGCTTCCTCTTGCTGGAGTCTGCAAGAAATTACTCATTTTAAGGAAAATGTGGGAACCGAAATTATTTTGCTGATTTGCTTTTCAGCATTTATAAATCTAATCACTCCAGACTCTGCAGTCATGAAGTCTAAGAAAATCCATTTAGTTTCCTGGAACTAGAAGAGAGTTACTAACAGAGTACCTAGTTCATACCTCCTACTGTTTCTTTCTTCTTCATTTTTCCTTCAAGACTTTATTACTCCACAAAATTCATTTTGAGCAATCCTGACCTCAGCTCCTAGGGCTGCTCTAGTTCAGAGTCGATCTCACTGTACTCCGGGTTGGAAAATTAAATGATGTGTCTGTGGCAGATGAAGAAAAGGAAAATAAGCCAGGAGCCTGAGGTTTAGCTCTCTGATATCCAAAATGCTTTAAAGAAGCACAGCATATTTTAACCTACAGGTGAAGACCAAATGTAGTATGAATGACCTTCCTTCCAGCCTCAGGTGATGGGGCTGATGCTGAGCACAACCCCATAGAGAGTACTAGCTTCTAGGGCAAACTTATACCAAGGGCTACATTTTGATACGCATTTTTGCCCAGCGTAATTCTTACCATATTCTCATAATGGACAGAAGGTGCAGTTTGTCCTGTTCCCGTTCTTTCCCTTGACTGAGAATTTTACCTTCCATGCAAATACATGGGTCACTCTGTAAGTAATGTCTCCTGTTTATCTCCATGGAAGTGACAGAAGATACTAAGAGTACAAGAGCACTATTTGACAGAGAAAATTCTAAGCTATAAAATGATACATTTCAACATAGTTACCATTATTAGCCACGTACTTTCACCAGTGATGAACAAGAGCCTGCATGCCACACTTGTAAAATCTGAACCAGCGGAGATGACCCACTGTTTCATCTGAAGGTGTGGTTGCTGGGAAAATGTTGCCCGCATAGTCCATCTTTCATCAGTCTGAATGGAATGGAAATCAGAAGGTGCCAAATCTGGACTACACAGTGGATGTGGCAGGACAGTCCAGCCAAGGTTGGCGATGTGCTCCATGATCTTTAAACTGATATGGAACCAGAGTTGCAAGAGAAATGTTGTTCTCTCCTCTAGCCTGACTCTGGAAGTGCAAGCCTTCAGTTCAGTCAGCATCACAATGTAGCTAGTGGTCAGAGCTGACGGTTTGACTGGGTTCCAGGAAATCCATAAGGATCACTCCTTTCCTATCCCAAAACACAGTGCACATCACTTTATTTACTAAGGGCTCCATCTTGAACTTTTTCTTGAGTGAAAATGCACGTCAGCACTCCATGGGGTGCCATCAGGTTTTTCAGAGCCCTGTCCAGCCTGACCTTGAATGCCTCCAAGGATGGGCATCCACCACTTCTCTGAGCAACCTGTGCCAGTGCCTCACTACCCTAACTGTAAAAAATTTCTTCCTTAGATCCAGCCTAAAACTCCCCTCTTTTAGTTAGTTTGAAACCCTTGTTCTATCACAACAGACCCTGCTGAAGAGTCTGCTCCTTTCTTTCTTATAGTCTCCATCCATTCTACAGACATCCACTGTTTGATTTCCATTGCTTCATACACACTTCCACAGAATGGCTTAGGTTGGAGAGTACCTTAAAAATCATCTAGTTCCAACCCCCTTGCCTTGGGGGGTTGCCAGTCACCAAACCAGACTGCCCAGGATCCCACCCAATCTGGCCCTGAAAGCCTCCAGCAATAAGGCATCTACAGCCTCCATGTCAGACATCATTTTTTCAGACTGCCCCTCTGCTGCCATCTGTCACACAGCAACAAAACTTAATGAAATACTGCTGAGGAGGTTTAACCTCTACTGCCACACCACCAACATCCACTTCTGACATTGTGAGCAGGTCCAGAGGAAGGCAATGAAGATGATGGAGCACTTCCCCTACGAAGACAGTCTGAGAGAGCTGGGGCTCTTCAGCCTGGAGAAAAGATGGCTCCAGCATGATCTTATAGCGGCCTTCAAGGACCTGAAGGGGTCCTAAAGGGAAGATGGAGAGGGACTTTTTAGAGGGGCATGTAGTGACAGGACAAGGAGAAACGGTTTTAAACAGAAAGAGGGTGGATTTAGGCTGAATATTAGGATGAAATTATTTACTGTGAGGGTGGTGAGATACTGGAACAGGTTGCCCAGTGAAGTTGTAGATGTCCCCTCTCTGGAAGCATTCAAGGCCAGGCCGGATGAAGCTGTGAGCAACCTGGTCTAGAGGGAGGTGTCCCTGCCTATAGCAGGGGGGTTGGAACTGGGTGATCTTAAAGGTCCTATCCAACCTAAACCATTCTATGATTCTACAATAATAAAACAGGAGGTATTACTTTCAGAGCAGTCCTCGGAGATAGTCCTGTAGCAATGTGAGTTTAATGAAAGCTACAGTGTTAAGAGGTATAATTTTCCAATCTTAATAATCTAACAGCCTTTTCTTTACAAACTCATTACATTTAATGACTGAAGTCTGATCACAAATATCTAAACTCATCCTTCCCAAAGCCAACTGCCTACATTGCTGGCATCTTCAGGTGGCTTCTGTGTGCATACAAAGCAAGCTGATAAATATTCCTTTAGGACTGTCATAAAAGAGAGCATTCACCTATATTTTTATAGCATCACATCACATTTCTAAAGCTGTTCCTGCCCTTTCCTAGCTGTCTGAATTACATTCTCATAACTCTCTGGCTCTGCACAGCTCTGCTGCTGGCACTGTGTTTTGGCTGGCACTGCTTGCTGAGAGCTGCACTGTACATCATCCCTGGATCCTGATGCTAGGCAGAAAACTCCCCTGCTCGCAGCTCCCTTGCTGAATATCTGAAGCACTCAGCGTTTGTGTAAATGGACCATGCTCACAGATGCATCACGGCTGTCTAGAAAGGACGGTGTTGTTTCTGCCTCCTAACGTGTGTGCCATACAGCTGGTGAGCAGGTTCCTGCTAGAAAGGCAAACTAGAAGGCAAATGAGTCACTGGCTCACTCATTAACACCCATCTAGGGACAAAAAAAAAACAAGTGAGAAGCCTTTTTCTGGGTTCATTTAGAGGCAAGAGCCAAATTCAGTTCAGTTTCCCGAGGCAGAAGAGACAATCCCTAGCATGGGCACTGTGCCACCCTGTAGTGAGAAGCAAGGGAAATAACAAGTATGCCTTTTTCTTTCAAGTAATTCACTGCTTTTCTCTTACATGGGAAGTATGAAAATGGGTGCATTTACTGAATCCTAATAGCTGTTATGCCGAATGGAGCAGTTGGATTTGCACGGTAGTGACAAAACCAGACTATATTTTTATGCCATGCACTTCAGATGAAAGCCACTCCTATCAATCCTCATCTCCTTCTCTGTTGTTTTTAGAGTTCTCAGCCATCTTTTCTCAAAAACACAATTGATTCCTAAAAAACAAACCTCTGACAGCAATCTTTTAATCTCTTCTCACCACTGACATTTTCCAGAGTTTCAGTGGACTGAAAGAAATGCTCACAGCCTGAGACTGAGAAAAACTCCTCTTCAGTGACTGCTCTGCACAAAAAACCTGCTCATTCCACAGCCCTGGCACTGTCTGCATTCACAACATCATACCTATTGCCCAAAAGCCTGATCTGAGATTAGCACAGTGGCAGCTTCTCAGGGCCCATGAATGGCTTTGCAGAGCCATTTGCAGAGCTGGGGTAGGTGGTCAGTGAATGGAATGGGAAGACAAGGCAATGCTTCTTTATAACAGTGAAGTTTATCTCTGTGGATGAGAAGGAATAAAACTGGGGGCTGAGGTTGAAGCAGTAGGATGGGACAAGACTCCTTCACCCAACCACAGCTTTTAGTACCACCCACGAAAGAGCCGCCACTCAAATTATGTCAGCATTACAGCAAGCAAGATGCTGTGGCACAGAAATGACTGTCTCTTGGACAACAGCGTTGCCTCTGCAGGCAAACATAGCCTATTTTTCACTCACAGCCTTTTCTCAGCAGACTTCTACAGTTGGGAATTATTACACACCAGACTTCAGCATTAGGAGTAATGAGGTTTCAAGTCTTAAACAGGGTGTTCGGTCCTTTGGTCCAACTCACAGAGAATTATTTTGGCACTAACTCTGAACGAGGCAGCATCATAGGCCGGAAACATTAAGTCAATGTGATTTACTCAAAAAGATCTAGAAAGAGTCAGAGCCAGACAGAGTACACCTAAGTAATTAACTGGTCACTTCCATGAGGTGCCTCTATTTGAGAAAGTGACCTCCCAGCAGAAAGCAGATCAAGTCATTGGAGCCCAGGGAAGGATTTGTCCCATCCTAAATAGCCATGCAAGTGTGAAGTCAACAGCACATACAGCAGGGCATGGCATCAGCAGAGAAACCAAACAGCACAAAGTCTGAAGTCACAGAGTCATAGAATCATTTGAGTTGGAAGGAATCTTTAAAGATCATCCAGTCCAACTCCCCTGCAATGAACAAGAACATCTACTGCACCATCAGGCTGCTCAGAGCCCCCTACAGCCTGACCTTGAATGTCTCCAAGGATGGGGCACCCACCACCTCTCTCGGCAGCCTGTGCTGGCCTCACCACTCTTGTAAAAAATGTCTTCCTTATAGAAGTCTGAAGAACAAGAAAATGTCTTTGACAGATCATACCTATATGCACAGCAGTGATGAGAAGACAAAAATTCACACTTCTCACATGCTATATAAACCTTTTTCTTTTTTTTTTTCTTTTTAAATCTACAAATAAATTTGCTACAGTAAATCCTACTGATCCACATGTGATTGCAGGCAACTGCTTGTTAGGTATTACAGCAATACTACACGCAAAAATTTAATTGTTTTTTTTCAGAACATTTTTGTTTTTAATTAAAATACAAGCAAAAGTAATAAAAACGTTTAAAAGATATAAAATGAAAGACAACCATGGTAAAAACACAGACAACAACTGAATCAAAATGAAAAAAACTGCAAGTCTGAGTTAGGACTACATGGTTGTATTAATATACAACAGGTTGTCCAAAAAGAACTTTAGAAAGACCAAACAGCTTTGTTCCAGAGTTACCTGTTGATTTCTGTGTGCTACAACCAAGCACTGTGTATGGAGCAAGTTCCTTAATCTCTTTTAAGAGGCATGACTGCTGAAGCTAAGAAGGGGTTTGTACAACCTAACATTTATTGCCTCATCATGCTGCCTACCAAACATTTTTATTTTGCTTTCCTTCTAAACATGGTATGTTCCAGCTCATGGGACACAGCCATCCCACTGGCAATGCTGGGAGCAAATGAAGATACTTCAAAATTTACGTTTGATTCTAGCAATTGTTTTCTTAGGTGTACAACCATGATACAGAACTACAAAGCAGAGCGTGTTTAGAAAAGGAGTTTTTCAAACAAAAGGTTTGCGGCACTTGTTCCTAAAGAAATATATGTTAGTGAAATAAAGAAAATATTTTCAACTAAATTGGCTAAATGGTTTCTATCTAACACTCTAACAGCACTCTCTCTACAATCCATAAACACCACTGGGGACTCTTCCATTGGCCATTCCCCCTACCTGTCCCAGACACGTGATGCAAGAGCGGATGAGTCTGATTCTTTCCCAATCAGCAGTAATCCCTGACTAACCCAGTCTAATCTTCTAGACTGTATATAATCTTAAGAAAAAGGTAAGTTCAACTGAAGGGAATTAAATGTTCGTTCTTTTTTTTGTCTGAGTGCAAGAAGTCACATGGAACTGAGGACACTGTATTACTGGAAACATTCCACAACCAGTCAACTTAATTTGGAGGATGTGATTTGAGTCACAAAAAAAAATGAAGAAGGGTAACTGGAGTTACAAGTCAAATCAAAAGTCAGGATACTTGCTGGTTTAAAGAAAACACAGGAACAGCAGCAAGAAAACTACACCTTTACTCAGGAATAGCAATGAAGTTATTATGAATTTAGACAATGTCTCCAAAAAGAGAAACTAAAAATTTTTAGTAAATTTAATTGTAAGCGCACCTGCAAAGCGAAAAAATGAAAATGGGAAGTATAAACATTGCTCAAGGAACTAAAATATTTTTTCTGAATTTCCAAGGAAAATTAAGTAGGAATTCTGCACTTTGCTAATTTATCCTGTATGAGTTCTTCAGGAGGCAAAACAAAATGAATTCAACCTTCCAAACAGTGAAAAGAAATAGGAAACACCAGCAGAGGAATTCAGTGCAAGCCAGCTTTATTATCCTCATGTGCTTCATGCTGTCTCTGTGATAAACGTTTACAGAAATGCTAACCTTTCTTAAGCTCTGCCTTTCGGTCCCATACCACACAATTAGCATATGGGCTACATGAAGACTTTCATGAGGATTGAAAAGCTACCTAAAATGTTTGCAAAATAAAACATTCGGGGAAAGGATTAAGATAAAAAATGCTGCAAGGTTTTCAGCTCAGTGCCTCCTGTAACATGTAACAAAACAGCCAAGAATACGTGCATTTTTCTGGTGAGCATCAGGACAATGTCTGAACTCCTTCAAAGGCAAGAGAGGCCACAGATAAATATTCAGATAACTTCTACCATTTTCTTGTAACATTATTATTATTTATTTTACTTTTGTTTTAGCTGTACTGTCCACTTTCAAAACCGATGGGGGCATTAACCATCAACGCAACTGTTCTCCATTAGCTTTACCACTCAACCTACATTTTTCTTTCCTAACATTAGGCCATTCTGAATTCTATCATTTAGCTTGGTGAATAATTCACCAAGATTTCAGCTGTATTTTCACCTTGAAAGCATTTACAGACTATAACAACATCTCTATTGATACTCTCTTCTACACCACTTTATTATTCTCCCTCATTTTCTCTTCCGATGCTTTATAGTCTATGGCTCATGTTAGTTTACTTGCCCTGTTTGTATTCTTTTTTATTCTTTCTGCATATGCCAATACCCTTCCCAAGCCATTAGCTTGAAGATTTCATTGCTTGTGCCATAAAAATACGTCTGTTGGAAATTTTCATGCAAACACAGAAGGAATTTTGTCACATGTTAAAGTCTACTCTGAAAAATGCCACCTGTGGTTTTAGTTAATTGGTTGCCTCTCGGTAATTTTCTTAACTATTCAACCTAGTCTCAAAGGACTCGAATCTGGATACAGGATACTTTCCATTCCCGGAGTAATAAAGGAGAAGTGAACTGATTCTGCAAGGCTAGGACATACTCACGGAATTAAAATCGTATTTCACTCCCCGAAACAGATCTCTGCCTCCAAAACCACATTGGAATAGGATCTACTCAGTGGAAGGAAGACAGCTTCCTGCTCTTGCTTTGATGACTGGATTACATCTCAAGCTTAATAATGCCTTGTGAAATAACTACTTGCTGCCAAAATTCGGCAGCTCCATGCCCTCAAGGTCCAGCCAGCAGTAAGAGTGAGCATGTACTTCCAGTGAGCACATGCACATGGGTATATAACACATACACTGACAGACACATCCTCACTCACACAAACACAAATGGCAGCAATAGTCTTATCCCTCTCCAGCTGACTGGGAGAGGACGGGGTCATTCTTGGGCTCTCTCTCATGCCATTACTTCTCCATGCTCCTTTGCTGCCATAACATGAGCATCTATATCACAAGCTCATTTCCTTCTGTTTCTTAGCTGCTCAAAATAGTGAAGTGGATAATTCAATTCAGTGAGGCTATACTCTTGCTTCTTTTTTCTTTTTTTTTTTATATTATTTTTTTGCCTTTTCTCCACTGACTTTCTAAGGAGCTACACACTGCTAATGGAGCTAAGCAGCTAAATGCTGCTAATAGAGTTATTTGAATCTAGATGCCAGTCTGTGCCATCACATCAGGTCTAGAGGTACAGACATGCACGTGAGATCCCTTTTAAAGCAGTTTCAGATGTTTACATAGTATATACCTATGCCTGAACTCATCAGTCAAATTGAACTTCGAGAAATCCACCTTACCAAGCTTTACATATCTGGCAAGTACTGACCTCCAAACTCCTTATTAAGACTCCCATTATATTCAGTGGAGACACTGTCAATAATGTCAATGGAGATAAGAGTCCTACACTTCAGATTAAAAAGATTGACAGCTACTTAACGCATGAGATTGCATCGTATACTATAAAGGGAGCCTCAAATGTCAGGCTCAGAGCTAGAGACCTACACTTCACATGCCAAGGTGAAGGATGTGCATACATTATCCATGGAGCATCTTATCTTTCTTCACTTATTGTAGGAGTCCAGTTGCCTTCAGAGGTAGAAATCTATGCTGTGGAAGTATTAACACGGATTCTTCCAACACATGATTCAAGATCCCATTAGACTGATCTGCTAGTGGAGGAGGACAGTAAAGCAAGACAGTTTTGGGGTGATGTCCTGTCTGGATTCCCTCTTCCCAGAAAAAAAATAATCTCTTTACCAGCATGGCACATTTAAGAGTAGAAAATATGTTGGCAGTTAACCTGAACAGTGTAATAAAGAACTGTCAAAACCATCACTGTTTTACTGATGTGTGGTTTGCTTATTGATGTTTCACACAGAATGGTTTTCTGTCTCACCACAGAGAAGGTTGAACTATATGAAATACTGAATTTCTTCTGCTTCCTCGAGATGCTGAAATCTGAAGGCAACCAGCAAGCCCTTCAGAAACTAAGTCCTTAATAGACTTAACGATACCACGAGGACATTAAGTGATCTAAGCTATATATTCGCACTGTATGAGATCACACAGCATCAAAACTTTGATAGATGCCTCTGCTATGTGCTCATCCTTAAGGAGCAATGACCTGAACATTAGCATGTCTAGTAAATTGTTCTAATGTGTGGTGAAAGGGGTCTAATGGATACAGTAATTGATTGTTTGATGGATAGCTGGGGAGTCCTTTGATTATGAGTTTTTGCTACGGTCCAAGACATTTTCATTCTCCAGTTAACCCAGAGCTGATTGCTCGCATGAATTATCTTCTTCTCTGCCTGCAAACATCATTCTCTTAATAAATATTTCATTAGAAACAAACTAGTGGTTGAGAGAGAGGAGAAAGCAGTTGCTCAATACTCTGTCTTTTGAAGACGTTATAGAGTGTAGAGAACAGTCGCAGAGATTATTCATGAAATGTACTCAGGCCAGACAAGAGGTCTTCGATTCTTCAAGATTTAGAGCTCAGAACAATGCAAGAGTCGGGAAGAAGCCTGAAGGTCAATTTAAATCAGTCAAGGGAGACCCAATATGGCCCAAGAAGGACATACTGAAGCAGGGAAGCAGCTATTTTAAAGTTGCCTTCCTCACAAAATCCACCTTCTTCTCTCTCAAGATCCAGGATGAGCTTTCATGTTACAAAGGAGAGGCCCTGACGGACAAAAATATATATGTATCAGCAAGAAAACAGACTTCTAATTCCTGGAATCTAATGACCAAGGGCTGAATTTTAATTCTAGTGAGGTTTATGGCAAAATTCTCACGGGTATCAGTATTTTATTAGTATTTTTTCTTAGCATGAGAACTCCTTGAACATTGTTTACCACTTCTATTTGGCTTTAGTAGGCTTAAATATTTGTTTTAAACATGTGGACTGAAGCTGATAGTTCTGCTTCGGCATGCTGCTTTTTATCATGACGTACAGTTGTGCTTTTGGGTCACAAAGGTTGCTATTCTTCTCTCCAAAAATACTACCATGTAAAAGAATCAATGGAAAATGGAGTATGTTTTGCCATTCACACTCTCAGTCCCTGTTCAACCCTATTTCATTTCCTTTCCATGTAGGTTTCAGTTTATAAGGCCCACACTGGCATGTTCAGCTCCTTAAAAACATCAGTCTATTAGATGGTGAGAGACCTGAAAAAGGGACTTCATTGTCACGTTTAGTTAATGTGTTGGGAGGATTCACACTGGCATCTGAAATGAAACAGGAGAGGAAAAAAATCCCTAAATGAGTATGTATTAAGACATAAAAATCATCTGCAATTGAGGACTGTAGGCTTTCTTCAAACTTCCTAATACAAAAGACAGTGATGTAGGCAGAAAATGCTTTTATCCTCCCCAGGCTCAGCAGAGGAGAGGAATTTTATAAACTAAAGCATCAGACAGAAGCAGTTTGCTGCTACACAGAAAGGAGTCACTACACAAGCTAATCTCCATTTGCTTCACAGCCACACGCTTAATATGTTGAGAACTGCCACACTTTTAAAATCTGCTTTCGTTGAAAAAATTCTTGATGAGCAAAATACATAATGTTCGCTATTACTCTCCACCCTGCAAGCATTCCCTGGGTTTTGAGATACTCTTATCTTGTTTTCCTAGCTGTTCCTTGAGCGTATTTACACTGTAAGTCTCAGAATAGTTTTCATTATGTCAATAAGTGCAATTTAAACATTAATAGTGTGGTTACGGTAGAAATGCAACTGATCGTATCACACGCTATAAAAAGGGGGACACGTCAGGGAATTGGCTTCAGTGCTCCCTGCTCTTAATTTTTTGCCAAAACTTTCACAGAGGGGAATGGTATGAATGGGGGGACGAGGAGAGGCAGTGAGACAGCCGAAAAGTGAGGAGTGAATGAAATACGGAATATCCCAAACTGGAAGGAACACACAAGGATCACACAATCCAACTCCTGGCTCCCATACAGGACCACTCAAATTTCAAACCCTATCTCTGAGAGCTTTATCCAAATGTTCTTTGCACTCCAGCAGATCAGGGCTGTGCTTGATTCCCTCTGGGACCCTGTTGCTTGCCCACCACTCTCTGGTGAAGAACCTTTTCCTAATATCTAAGGAAACAGAAGCTGCTCAGAAAGGTGGAGGATGGGACAAAGGGCTTAGAAAATGTAGAACTGAATTCAAAGGATGTCAAAGGCAGATATGGGATGTTTCAAAAATGTAGGAATCTCATACTCAGGTAAAATAGGGTCTGTTTTTGTTGTTCAGTTACCAAGTCAACTACTGGAGACTAAAGTCCACATTGCTTCACCAGCGAATCCCATTTACAGACAAGACAGCATCTTCTCACTTCTAATAATAATCTTCCTGCATTCTGGAAAGAAAACTTTCTTACCACAGATGATTTCTAGTAATAGAGAAGAAAAAAAAGAGGAAAAGAAAATCACCAGAAAAATTTTCTTTCCAGGTAAACAATAACCTTTCTGCTGATTTCAGTTTAGACCAAGTGAGGAAATTCTTGGCACAGTTAATGCTGAACATGTATTTTCCACACCAAGTTGTGGAAGCTGACTGAGTCCATAATATTACTGTGTAATTTATCAAAATCATTAGGTTGCACACTGACTTCCTCCACGCAAAGCACTCTATGGACCACGGAAACTGCCGATGGAGGGAGGTGACACTTCTCATCAGTAAAGGAGCATAGATCTGATTCAATGCTTTTAAGGATCTGACAGGTTTACAATACTTTTCTGTTCTAATTCTTCCTTTTCCTTCCACCACCCATGCTTTCATATCTGCTACTGCTTAGCTCAAACACAGCTCTGCTGATTTACCAAAGCCACCTATGCAATCTATACTTTTTAAACTTCTTTTTGGGTCTCCTTTGGTAAATGGAAGGGCATAAATCTGATGCTGACTTAGAGATAAGCCCTTGAGATATGTCCTAAGCCAGTCTCTCAAGGATGTTGACACATCTTAAGTTTTTTAGGATGCTACATTTTCCTAGAGTTCACCAAAGTTTTATATAGTTTCATACCTCAGAGCATGAGGTACCACCCAACAATCCAATATATTTTCCAAAAGAAGTCCTCATCAAGTGTCATCTTTCATGACTGTATCCTGCTAATGAAGACGTGCCTACTGCACTGGAGTGGCAATGGTGGGATTCTTCTCTTCCAGTTTCACCCCAAAATGTAGTGGCAGGGCCCAGTCCAGGACTCCTCACTGTATATCAACATTCTCAAAAAGGAATTTAAGGACTTCCACCCCAACTTGCTCTAACTATGCCTCATAGGTCTCATGAGTAATGTACCTACACAAGGAGATGTACCGATTCTGCAGGAACATAAATTTTGACTGAACAAGTGATGAATAAAATGCAGAGCAACATCTTCAGTATTTTGGGCAAAGAATATATAATCATTCAGTGGTGTTTGCGAAACATGTCAGGCTCTGACAGGAAGAAGGGTTATAAATAAATGTGAGGTAGATATTTAATAATGCTATTTCATATCCATGCAATAATGAACTTTAATTATTTCTTTGGGTTTCTTTCTTCTTTTACTGTAGCAGATGAGTCAAGCCCAGATGTGTAATGAAACTGATACTGGCATCACAGCATTTTCTTTAAAGGTGGCTGAAAGAGCTTTACAGATCAGCTGCCAAATCATTTCTTCTCCTGTGGGGTTTCCTTCATGCTTCTCACCCAGGATTTAATTCCTCCACACATGGTATGAGTGAATCACAGTGCAAGGAATTTTCCTGATGGAAAAGATTTTGCAGACAAGTGGTTCTCTCTCGCTGTTTGTCCTGCAATGAAGTCAAAGTAATCTTGCCATACTCAGAGGAGTGAGCTGCCAAGAAGAACCACTTGGCAGGGTATGTAAGGAAGTTAATGTATATCTTTGCATTCAGAACATATGAAAGCTAATTTACAGCTTATCAGTTACCTTAGGATCAAATATTTGTGCTGGGGAACAAGGAGATTGACTCGTTTCCTGCTGCGATCCTGGGAATTAACAGAGGATATCAGAAAAGAAATTCAGAGCTGCTAAATTCAGAGCTGCTGGATAAATACAAAATATTCATTCATTGACTCTTCAGGAGAAATTCAAGGGAATGCACAGAGCAATGCTAACATCACTCCTTCTGCAAAAACCCTTCCTGTCAATGCCTATTGTAATTACATGAATTTTATGAAGAAGTTACAAGAGATGGCCCTTACTACAATACTTTCACTCCCTCTTCCTTCTTTCCTACTCTGTAGGCAGGGCTAATGGCAACACAACCCTACTGAAAACAAAATGATACATTCCTCAAATCCCCACGCCATGAAGGTGCCATAGCCCAATTCCTCTACTCTTACAAACAGAAGTTTTGTAACTCACCAAGGGACTTCCCAGAAGTACTTAACCTAACTTGTCATGTCTGCTCCCAATCCCATACCTAGCACTCCGGTGTTAAACAGTGTTTAAAAAAATCCCATGAAACATGACAATTCTTCATACTTGTTGCAAGTCCCAAGTATCCACCTCCAGACATACTAGTCTCTATTTCAGAGAATCACAGAATTGAGTTGGAAGGGACCTTTAAAGGCTATCTAGTCCAACTCCTCTGCAATGAACAGGGACACCTACAGCTCGATCAGGTTGTTCCTTCTAAGCATCTTGGGAATAATAAACAACAATAGCAAAACAAAACAAAACAAATCAAAATAAAAACAAAGCGGATAACCCAAGGCACAGGAAAATCTGAGAACAAACACTTCATGTTTGAACAGTGATGAAGCCCTATCTTCTGGGTGTGGTATAAATTGCTGCATGACCTAATCTCTCCTCTGACTTCTCAATAAAAGGAGATGGATTCTTACCCCTATAGAATTGAAACACCTCAATTTGGAAAATTGGCAGGAGAGAGCCAAGAGGACCAAAGGGTAACTAAAGGGATTCTGTATGAACTTGGGCCTCTATACCTGGCCAACACATGGAGGCTTGGAATCATAGAATCATAGAATGGCCTGGGTTGAAAAGGACCAAAATGATCATCTAGTTTCAACCCCCCTGCTATGTGCAGGGTCGTCAACCACCAGACCAGGCTGCCCAGAGCCACATCCAATCTTGCCTTGAATGCATCCAGGGATGGGGCATCCACAACCTCCTTGGAAGATATATTAGAAGGAGAAAAAGGTTTTATAGCGATGGATATCATCAAGGATAACCAAAAAAAAAGCATCTCAAAGGAAGAAGGGTTAGTGTAGGACAAGAACACAAATTTTTAAGTAAAGAAAAATGTGGTTCCCTGTTTAAAAAAAAAAAAAAAAAAAGTCCTCTCCGCCATCTTGCATAATACAGCATCCTTCCCTTTACTTGTCTCCAAACCCCCTCTCCTGCCCACCCTTTCTCCCAGAGTAAGCCTGCCTGGCAGGTTTCCAGAACACAACCACCAACATGAGCCCCATTTGGTATCACCATTGCCTTGTACGCACACAGATGAGCTGAGGTTTCTTGTTCATTCAAATTATTTGGAACCTGTTAAATTTGTAAATTAGCACACCTCCATTCTGCACCCACTGACATGTCACCTTGCCTCCCTTTCTCCTGTTAATTCAATAAGCACTCATGGCTTCTAATGCACTCCACCTCCATGCAGATTTTATTTCATCTCAATGATGCTAAGCAACAACAGTGATGGTTCACCAAGCCTTCTCCACCACCGCACTCATCCGAGCACTATCAAACAAGGCTCCTGTATTCAATTAAGCAAATCCTGTGCCAGCAGATGGCACTCTGGAATGTGCAGCATCCGCAGCTTCCCTTGTCCAATCCCCATCAAATCCTGGAAAAGGCTTTTTCTGTGCCCAGTTCATCGCTGACCACAGTATGAATCTATTCTCATAGACTTGAAGAATATCCTGAGTTGGAAGAAACCCATAAGGATTACTGAGTCCAACTCAGTCTTCTGTAAGACTCCAATCCACCACATGCATCTAAATAAAAATCATCATAAACGTTTATTTTTTCCCCACTGGAAATACTGTATTTGTGCAAGATATTTGAAGGACTCATATGGGAAAACACAACCCTCCTTGCTCTACCCTTTTGTCTTTGGTAGATAAGTCCTCCAGTTGAGCACAGTGAGACAAGAGATGGGACTTCCATCAGAAGAGGGGTGGCCAGTAGGGACAGGGAGGTGATTGTCTCCCTCTACTCTGCTCTTGTGAGGCCCCATCTGGAGTACTGTGTCCAGGTCTGGAG
>JAOWBP010002052.1:74003340-74042753 GCA_028571105.1 Tragopan temminckii
GTAGGGGAGGTGCTCCAGCCCTCTGATCATCTTGGTGGCCCTCCTCTGGACCCTTTCCAACAGCTCCCTGTCTTTTTTTTAATTTGTAGGCAGAGCCTCTAAGGGTATGTAAAAGTTGGGAACGTGTCTGCTCCACAAAGGTAACTTTTTTCAAGGTAACAAGGGATAGTAAGAAAGGAGGCAATGGTGGGAACTAAGTCTTGTGAGTTATACTGATTTGTAAGAACAAGTGAGACTGTAGGAAAGTTTCTACTAGCATAGGAAAGTTTATTCAATGCAGTTCTTCTACAGTGGGAGAAAATCACAAGAAACAAACCTCCCAGTCAACCACAGGCCATGCTTCCAGGAAGGAGGAATCTTGCAGATGTGAACAAAGGGGCCCCACAATAGGAAACTGCAGAGCCCTGCAAACACATGTTGGTGTGCAAAGGAAAAGAGAAGAAACAAGAGGGAAGATAAGTAGGGAAGGGTACTAAAAGAGACAGTTGCATGTAAAATAGGGCCAGTCTTGTCTGGCTGATCCCTGCAGAAGAATACCACTGCCTGTCTTATCTTCTTTTATTTTTTTCCTTAAATCTTACACCTCGGTGTATACACGTTCTCTTCTGAGAGTGTGTATGCTGCAAGGCAGCCATGGGATCTGGACAAGGGTGTCTGAGCAGCTTGATCTAGCTGTAGATGTCCCTGTTCATTGCAGGGGATTTGGACTAGATGACCTTCAAAAGTCCTTTTCAACTCAGACAATTCTGTGATTCTGTGTTGGGCTAACAGAGAGTTCTTTCCAGTCTCAAGAGATCCATGAGGGGCAAGCAGGGTGGGTAGAGAGGGGTTCGCAGAAAGGTCTGTTTGTGAGGCTTAAATGGTATACTCTGTATTTACATTTAAAATACAAAATTCCAGAGCACTTCCATGTTCTCCAGTACTTCCATTACCCCAGTACATCCCTGCACAACAGTGGGGCAGAAATGTTTGTGTATTCACTGTCTTACAGGCCTCCAACATTATGACTGCATATGGAAGTTACAGGATGTTTCAGAAAAGTTTGAGTCTGAGTGGTTGGAGAATCAGGACCTCATGGCATAGCGTGGAACGCTCTGCATGCAGGCAGTTCCTAGAAAGAGAAGGCCTGAGTTTCAGACTGGATTCATTTCACTTAACTATCTACAGGTACACTGGATTGTCAATAAACAACAAAAATGTTGCAGGATGCTGAAGGTGAGGTGGTGATGCTGGGGCCAGGAAGAATGAATTGAGGAGATACTTTAGTCTTTATCACTATCCAACTTTCTTGTAATTTGCAATAAGCTTAATGAATTTTCCTCAAATCAAGTCTGTTTTGCCCATGGTGGTGATTGTTAAGCAATCTCATCTTTCTCTCAACCCAAGAGCGTTTTCTTCTTGCTTTCTCTCCTGTACTGTTGAGCTGGGGGATGCCTAGCCATCCTGCTACAGTTCTCCACCACAAACAGTTAAAAAACATCTGAATATGGTGCAAATACCAAGCACACTGTACTTAGAAGTACTGCTCAGATACTGAAGTGTAGATATAACCTATGCAGCTATAAGATCTTCACTGCCCTCAAAGGTGACAGAAAGTGATCTTGATAAAAGATGGAAAAGTGAATGCACATACAGCATCAAGGATGATTGATAATTCATAATAATGAGTGAGATAATTCTCACTCTACCAAAGTGAGAATTAGTTAGGAAAAGGACAACCAGTGTCTCTGAGTCAAAAGCTTACTGATAAGGTTTGGTGGACTAAGACTAGATGAGCAAACAGCAGATCAGGCAGAATGCCATCCTTTTCAATGAGCGTATGTAGCTGAATAACACAAGCCCCAGAACAACCCACAAAGACTAACAGCTTCAACTGTTAGTACGCCTTCTGGCCAAACTGGTCCAGCCAAGACAATGCCTGTAGATACTCTTCTACTTTTGTCACACTGTAAAAGGAAAAAAAAAAAAAAAAAAAAAAAAGATGGATGAGGAGATCATCAAAAGCAACTTGCAAAAAACTTGAGAAGCTAACAAGCAACCTGAATTTCTCTTCCTGAGAAACCATATCAGGAGTTGAATGGTCATTGCTTGCCCTCCAAAAAGTTGCTGTAATGTCAGCCCACAGCCATGTTTTTCAGTTGCTGTTACATTCCCTGCTCTGTGATTTCTTTCACACTTATTTCAGCATGACCTACGACAATACAAGGAAGCTCAAAGAGTAAAAAACAGGCCTGTAAAAATATTTATTCATTATTCCATTGTTCAGTAATCACTTGGAGGGAAGATGGCATCTGTTTATTGGTTGCAGACTCACCGGTTATCCACGGTCCAGATTACTCCTAACACTGAAGCTAGGAATTCCTATAGCCCTGGAAGGCAGTTGAAATCTGTTCACGTTTGTATGACCAGCTCATGCCATCTGCTCGAGTAGATGGCTTCACATCACAGAAAGACTACCTGTGGTGATATCATGACTATTTGCATCATTGTTTCCCATCATAAAAGCTCACAGGACCACTTTAATAAGGGGATAACCATTCCAGGAAGATGTTACATCTGTTTCCTATCTGGTGCCATTTATTATACATTACTAAGCCAGTGCCAAGAACTCTGGCCATGTTGTACTTGACAGTATTTTGCACACAATTCAACACCCAGTCTCAACCGGTGCTGGAGAGCAGGTTGAAGACTTTTGAAGGGAGGCAGTATGAAGTTCTGTTTTTATAGTGATTTCCAGTTCTTGCCTTGTCAAGAAAAGGCAATAATACTTTTCTCATGAAGGTAATGGACACATTTCATCACTGAGACAAAATACAAAAACTTAACTATTCTATGCTGCAACACAGAAAAAATATTGAGAGATGGAAAAATCTGAAGTCTTTATTACTTCAGGTTGGATATTAGGAAAAAAATTACTCAGAAAGAGTGATGAGGCTTTGCAACAGGCTGCTCAGGGAGGTGGTGGATTCACTCTCCCTGGAGGTGTTCAAGAAGCATGCAGATGTGGCACTGAGGGACATGGTTCAGGGGCATGGTGATGATGGATTGATGGTTGGAGTTGATGATCTTAGAGGTCTTTTCTAACCTCAATGATTCTGCGATTCTGTGATACTTTAAACAGCGAAAGTGCCATCGAGTTCCATATTTTATTTGAAAAGAACAAGTAAAGATGCAGGTAAAAGAAAGGAATCATTTTGTGTCTTAAAAATCTCAGTCTATTCACATGCTTTCGTGCCTCCAGAACTGTGAAGCAAGAGAAAGGAAGAGATACTGACTGGGCCATTTTAAAGTGGCATGCTTCTTTCTAAAAATGGTAACATTCCTCTGTTTAAATGGAGTCTGTCTGACTGATGGTATTACTACATCATTTTCCACTCTCTGCTATTCTGAAACAGAAAGAGTAATCAATCATTTACTTATCATAGGAGCAAAACAGACTTTTCTTGGAAGGAGGGTAAAAAGTGCTACAATAAAGTAATTTTGCCAATTTGAGTGTTCCACTTGACAACTATTTGCATAATAAGGTTTTGCCAAGATAAGAAGATTGGTAATTTTCAGCAGTATGGAGGGGATTGAAGTTTTTAAGCTTTTTTGCCCACTATCTACATACTCACAGACCTCTGCTCTTGATGTATGGTTCTTTTTAAAGTCCTCCATCTGTCTGCATTGTGTAATGAATTCTGTCACTCTCAATTGTGCTCCTGAGCAGTGAGCAGTGGAAGGGAGTTTGCATTTTGATTATAAAAAGGTACCGTCAGCTCTTATTACAATGGAAAATCCATTTCCATGTGAAATTTTAAGGCACTTATAAGCTTAGTCTCTCTCTCAGAAGCCATCTGTAGATCATACCATCACCATTTGACAGGGTGTACAGAGGGCTGGGCTGCAGTGCCAGGGGAGAAGTTCAGAGAAATGGAAGTAAATCCAGTTGCCTCCTTAAGAAGCTCATGGGAGGGATACAGCAGTGCAAACACTGTCGCGTTAAGTTGTTCCACATGCAGCTTGTACTGGAGCTCTAAAGAGCTGTCTGGAGGAAAAAGGATGGCAGGAGGAGATCAAGGCTGTCAGCTTAAGTCTTCTTCCTTCTCACCCTCATGAGCCGGTTTATCTCATCCTGAGCCTTGTCAGCAATTTCCTATTTGGGACAGTAGGAGGGCAGGAAGATAAGCAGAGCTTTTAACAGGTTAAGTATTAACATACTTTTATGGGCTTTGATAGCAAAACACTCTAGAAGGATCAGGATGTTAGAGAAAATGTAGAACATGTCTTCACCATGCTGTGGAAAGCACTGCAGACATTCTGAGCCGGTGAGAATAAACCTTCTCAATGCAGTGCTGCCAGCTCACTCAAGTACTGTCAGACCTGCACACTGTGATCCTTTCAGCTAATGGAAGACAACAGCAATAAAAAAGCTTATCAAATACAAATTAGGAGCAAAACAATATTGAGAACAGAGAGACCCTTGTATTTACTGTTCAGTGTTTATGTGTATTTGGTCTACAGCCTTGCACTTGCAGAGCCCTATACACCAGTATGGTCTGGGGGCTGACTGGCTGCAAAGCTGTTTTGCAGAGAAGCACTTGGAGATCCTCCTAGACAGCAGTTGCACATGAGCAAGCAATGTGGATTTGCAGTAAAGATGTCCTAGAACATCCTGGACTGCTTTAAGTAGAGGCATTTTCCTGGAGACATTCAAGGTCCGGCTGGATGAGGCTCTGAACAACCTGATCTAGCTGCTGCCATTCCTGCTCAGTGCAGGGGAACCGGACTAGATGACCATTAAGGGTCCCTTCCAACTCTAATGAGTCTATGATTCTAAGAACATAAGCGTTGCTAGCTGATCAAGGGAGGCGATCCTTTCTCTTTAAAGAGCCTTGATGAGACACATCCAGAGCACTTTGTCCAGTGCTGGTCACCCCAGGACAAGGTAGGATGAACATACTGGAATAGGTCTGCTGAGTTCATTAAGGGAGTAGATTGCTTCACATAATGAGAGGCTGACAGGACTGGCATTGCTCAGTATGGAGAAGAGAAGCCCCTGAGGAATTTCATCTATACGTATAAATGCCTAAGGGAAGTAGGAAAAGAAGACGGAGACAGGTTTTTTTCTCAGTGGCACACAACGCCCAGGACAAGAAGCAAAGGGTGCAAATTGAAATGCAAGAAATTCCATTTAAACACAAGAAATAGCAAATTTTGGTTGTTGCTGCTGTTTTGTGAAGGTGGTCAAACAGGAGAACAGGTTACCCAGACAGGTCGTAGAGTCTCCAACCTTGGAAATATTCAAACTCCACCTGGACAAAGCAACATGATCTGTCTGATCCTACTTAGAGCAGATGGTTGGACTGGAATCATGGCATCACAGAATGGCTTTAGTGACTATGTGATCTCAATGAGCACTTGCAGAGCACTTGTACCCAACAAATGGGCAGTGCAAGATCTCACAGAGCACAAGAGGCGTAACACTGACTGGAGGCCACAAATGCTGCAGTTCCCTGTTCTCCACTCTGTACTCCCCCTCCCATCTGCCACATTCAGGTGAGAACTGGTGCTATTGCACTCTTAAAACTTTCTGTTAAAACTCTATCTGTGCCTCCAAGCAATGCGTCCGCCCTCTCCCTTTTAAATCCCTTTGTAAAACCTGCTTAATGGATGACAGCCTCTTATACACTTAGCAATAAAGAGGTTTAAAAGAAATAATCACAATAACTAACTAATAAACATTCCTCATTATTTCCAAGATGATCATAATCCTTAGCAGTTCCATTGCACTTTACATATTCAAGCACTTTATAATCATTAACTAATTAGTCCATGCAAAGCTCATCTAAATATTATTATCCTGTTAATACAGAAAGAGAAGCTGTAAGAGAGAAGGTAGAGAATTTACCTAAGGGCATACAGCAAGTCATTTGCAGAGCCAAGATTGGAACTCAGCTCCTTGGCATCCTAATCCTTGGCTCATATCCCTCTTGCTGTCTCTGATAATATGGGCTAAATTATATGATAGTAGAATCGTTTTCTCTAATACTCATTCTCAACTGCTTAACATCGAATATTACATTTCCTCCTTTCTTGTCCTCAGGATCACTTATTTCTTTCTCCCTCCCTCCCTGCACAGATATTGCCTCCTACCTTTATATCATGAGCAAACATCTGAAGCACCTAGGGTCTAGTCTCATTTATGCAACAGCACTGGGATAACCAGATGGAACATGTTATCCAATAAGTACACAGTGCAAAATTCAGACATATACCTTTGGGCAGGAAACCATGCCTTAAGGAAACATCTTTATCAATGGTCCACAGACGGAAACACTACAGAATGCAGCCCTTTGCTATTCCTCTTCTGGTGCCTCAGCTTCACAAGGGGGGATGAAGGCCAGGTCACCTTAATACTATCTGTATCTCCAAATTTGTTCCCTTCTGCATTACCTTTACATAAAATGTTATTTTCTTGTATTTCTTTAATTTATTCATGTATTCATTTTATTTTGTTGTTGCTTTTATTTTGTTCATTTGCTTCTCCCTCAGTAGATGATCACTGATAGGAGAACTGTGGACTATCACATGCAAGTATCACATGGCAAGTCTAAATATAAGGAAATATTTCTTTTTCTTCTCTTTGCCTGAAACTGGATTGTGGAAATAATTGCTGTGGAAAATGGTAGACACTAAATGACTGGATACAGAATGTGAGACGAAAAATCACAAAATCATGGAGGAAAACAGATAGATGGATAGATAGATAGATAGATAGATAGATAGATAGATAGATAGATAGATAGATGGATAGATAGATGAATAGATATAAGTATATATATGTCTATCTCCATCCAAGAGCATTAAGCACACTCTGCTTAAGAAAGTGTCTGAGCTAGGAAGCATTAAGTGCTGGAAAGTGGTATTAGGGATGTATCATCACATGCTTTCCCAGTTACTGTGCTCCACGAACATTAAAACTGTATGAAGAAAATCATGTCTTCAAATCCATAAATAGAAAAACCCTATGCAGAAACCCTAAACAAATCAATCAAATGTGACAGATTTCTTGATCCAGTACTGTACTTTCTCAGTATATTCTTATCCACATTTTATTTCCTGCAGGTGTTACTCCGTTTCCCTTAAAATAGTTTTAGTAAATTGAAAGGGAATGATTGCCTGTGGAGGCACTTCTCCTGGTGAGGTAAATGTTCTTTCCTTTACCTTTCTTAGCTGGATTGTTGAGGTTCCTTGAGGTTTATTTTAGTCATTTAACTATTTCCATTGAAAAATAAAATCATAATCAAGATTATGTGATTTAAATTATTATTTTCCACACCAGTAGGGACAATTCTCCCAAAGAAATTTAGTATCTGAGCCTCAGCAACTGCCAGCAGCATTGACGTAATGAGGTTGGTTTTCCACTCATATCTGCAGTAACCTTGTGTACCCTTTAGCTTTCCTGTATAGCCCCTTTTTGCCATTAATGAGGAAGAAAAAGTCAGACTGTGATCTCACACGCCCCAAGAGTAGTTATGAACTACTGGAACACCAACCAATCTGAATGTCATCATATTTCTGTCAAGTGATTCTGTAAAACAGAGTCCATGCTATCTTCTTGATATCCGCTCCAACAGAAAGATAAAATGACAGGGAGACAACACCTAGCTGTCATATAATCTGCCACGGCAAAGTCAATCCAGCCAATTTTTAACAAGTACATATCTTTAGTCAACCAGCATACTGCATTGCATTACAGCAGCCTTAAAACATGGTGTTAAGAGTTCAAAATACAAATTACAGAACCACAGCTTGAGCTTTGCTCAAAGCAATAGAATACCTTTCTTTGAAGCTCATGTGTGCATTCATTTTACTTCTAATACTCACTGCAAAGAGTGATAGTTGTGGCTTATTCCCAAGCAAGCTTTCCCTGGTTTGCAGTATTTAAATGCTATTCATTGACTTACATCCAGAATGTATCCAACTGAGTTGCTCTGATATTCTCCATGTCTGTGCCTTCAGACACCTCAGATATCCTGTGAGCATCCATTAAGGAATAACTGTACTGTAATCTGACATGCTCTTCTCACAGAGATCAGGGATTTTACTGGGTCCTGGGTCCTACTTACGCTTCCTCAGCTAGAATGCTGCCTCTGGTGCTGTGCCTGGTGCTGGAACAAACTAAGAGTAGGAACACCAACATGTTCATTTGTAGTATCTTCATCCCAAAAGTGCTAATTGGAAGGTGAGATATGACAGCTTTTTCAGCTGCTCTAATCTGACTGCAAGACTACACTGAACTAGTATTTCCTCTAGCCATTGAAAACTCTTGCAGTTATATACTGGGTAGGAGTCAAAACTTCTGTGATGGTTCCTAAAACTCAAGTTCAAGCCAGTCGGCTCCATGCAGGTAACAGAAAATAAATTTGCAGGAAGGAAGAGTAAGCAAATTAGCAAAATAACATTATTTTAGAGCAGATGCTTCCCATGATAATGGACTCATAATATTTAAATAAATTATCTCAGCTAAAATCCATACAACATTTGAGAAACTTTCCATCCGAGTTCTGTATCATACACCCTTTCTTCATAGAAAGGATGTCCTTATCAACGTGGACACCATTCAAAATAAATATGCTTCACCTTTGAAGAGCGTGACTAGAATAAACCAATGAATGGCAACAGGACAAATATCAGTGGGAAGCTGCAGTCCAAAGAAAACTACAGAAATGAATAAACATGCAAGCCAGAGAGGCTTCTGATTGCAGATGAAACATATTTCTTTACTGAGCTTCTAAAGCATTCAATCACTTTTTGGTTATATAGACTTCTGGTTATATAGACTTTTCTTTCTCTGCCGCCTCAAATGCCTTTGGGGAGCCTACCTGCCAAGTGTGGTGCACTGCATAATTTGTATCGGTAACCAGTCTCAAACACTTATCTCAGAATGGGATTAATCCCTAACTGGAGGACTCTTTCTCTCCCTATTTATTGTCTAGGTAACTTGATTTAAACTAAACATACCGTGTTGGTAAATGTTAGCTACAGCAAATCCTCCAGTTCTTAGCAGTAATTCATAAACTCCTTAAACTGAAGTGATTCTCCAAATATTTCTATCGTACATGAAGACAGTGTGAGTGCACCTTTGCATGCTATGTGGTGTGACTGAATCCGTCTTTCTTAAAGATGTTCAGCCTTCAGGTGACAAGACTGACCACCAGACATTTCCCATGAAGATTTCTAAGGGGTAGATTTTATGCCCTATTTCTTCTGGTCCGTTTTCCAAGAGCAAACTGCTAGGATATAAAAAAATAGCATTTTTTTCAAGTGAGCTCTTTACAGATCAGCTCTTTAATTATACCTACTGAAGAAGTAATGCAAAGTGATATCCTGAATTCGCCTCTAATTAAAAATACTGTACTTAAAACTTGCACTATTCCCTTTTGCTGAAATCTTTAATCAGGAGGCAGATAAGGCTCTGGAACCTTGATTAATAAAAGAACCAAGTGCTTTGCAGCTGAGAATGCCAGGGTATTAAATTTCCCTGAGTCACCTGGTGTCCCCATGTAATAGAGATCCTGGTAATGTTACTTATGTGATAGTACAGAATTATTGAGGTATGAAGTTACAGGTCCCAAATGAGACAAATGATATTATCTTGAAGACAAGTCTGATGTGGATGTGGACACTAATGTAATAAACAAGATACCTTTGTAATTGCATTGTTAAATAAAATAAATGGCCTTCCTTTAAGTATTATCCATGGAATCTAATGCACAGGTAAAATGCACTGAAATCCCAAATAATCAGATTATATGAAAGTTTGTAAAATACACAGAGATAACTCTGCAAAACAAAAGACTCAGATATGACAGTCCTGAAAGTAAGGTGAATGTTTAAAGTAATAAATTATACAAAGAACAAAAAGATGTTAGATTCTCTTACTAAAAGTACCACTTTACTGCACAAAGAAACAAACCTGACATAACCTAAAGCCCACTGTGTATGAGCTATGTTTTCTCTAGGCTGGTATGAGAACAGCTGGTGGCAGAACAGATTGAAAATTCTCAGTAGCTGTGAACATTTCAAAGTAAAATATTAGGCAGATGGCACCGTCCGGAATCGTTGGGAGCAATCACCCCTTCCTGAAGGGAATTGTGGTGTGTGATCCTACTAGTTGGCTATTTAACTGTACTTAACATAATCAGATTATGTTACTTCAAATATGTAGAGGAGTGAAACTTTTAAGAATCCAACAAATGGTCTCAGGTACCTCTAAACCAATATGAGTTGTACTGTCACAGGAGCAGAACAGAATCACAGAATTGTAGAATCATTAAGGTTGGAAAGGGCCATCTGGTTGGAAAAGCAGCCATCAACCCGTCACCAACATGCCCACTAAATCATGTCATTCAAGAGCGAAGAAGAGTTATGCATATGAGACAGGAGACTGAGACACTTCTTTCCAAGTGTGTTTGTTCCTAATGTTTATTTAGAATTTCATTTATTTAGGTGCCCTGTCCTCTGATACTGCCAGCAACCACATTTTAATCCCTGTTTACAAGCTGATCAGCTTCAACTGAACCCTAGACAGATGGTTTCCCTAGGTAGTCCCTATCCAAATTTAGCTTACACTCATTTGTAGATATGTTATATCTGTTTGATCCTATGATATTATTGTTCTTAGGGATACATAGTTTCTCCCAGCCTTTATTCTTCTATGGTATGGTTCCATATATATTTGATACGCTAAACTTCAGGTGACATCACCCCAATCTTCTCATTCTTTTGGGACCTCTGCTAAATTCTGCTCTTACCTGAACTTACTTCTGCGATGGCAATGGTCCCCCCTTAGAGCTAGAAAAACTTTGCCTGCCACACCCTATGGCCATATATGTGTTTCATGATCCTGCTGATTAATAATATATTCTCATCATGATATGCACACTTTCTTGCTTTCAATTGATGAAGTCACATTTTGCAGTGGAAAGTATCAGTCCTTAAGTGAATAACCTGGTATTTTCTGTTAGGAAATGTATTTGCTGCTTCACTAACAAGGGTGAAACTGTTCTTCCTCAGTGATACCTTGATCTTCATCAGAATTCCCAATATCTCCTCACTGTGAAGCAATGTAAAATAACATATTATGAAAATATTAAATAAGATTAGTCCCAGCTAGTATTACTAACTTCAAATCCAGCAGTTACTGATCGTATCTTATCACCTCTCCCTAAATCAGTGCCTTACCCACTTTCAAGTTTCTCCTGTAATCGCTAGCTTTTCCAAAATAAGTACTAACTTTCTACATGATAATATATCAAAGCACTTACTGATTTTTACATACATCAGCTTAATTTCCTTATCTAAAAACTGTTGAATGTTATCGTACAAGTAAATATTTTTGAATCTAACTTAGAAACTGGATGCATGTAAGAACAGATTACACAGAAACAGATAACACACCACCATGTGATTTTGACCTATAAATTTCCAGTGAATAATTTCAGCACGGAATTATATTTCAATTCAAAGCCTTTGGTTTTTATATTTCAATTAAAAGCCTGGTCTCAGAAACAGCTGCATACCTGGTGATGAGGGTTGCGACTTTTGTACACAAACCATGTATCACCTCTCAGAAGACAGATAAGTGAAAAATTACAGTGAAAGCAGTTGTAGCCAAATAAAAGATATCTCTTGTGACTATATCTGCAGAAAATAAAGTGTTATTGAAAAATAAAACCCTCTTTTTTTTTTTTTTTTTTGGTGTTGCAGTCTAATAATCTCACGTTATTTTGTCCTAGGTGGAACTTTAGTGGAAATGCATGTTTTAAAGACCATGGATTTGTAGAAACCTCATAAAATGCATAATATAATGTGCACTTATAATAAATATTGTTAATCATACTTATGGTAGTACTTACAGGCCAGGAAAAGGGGGTCTGGAACAGCAGACATTGAACAAATACATTCATTCCCTTATTAAAACTTAGCTGCTGAAGCACTTACAATGAAATACGTGGAAAAAGCAGAGTGAGAAAGGTCACCCTAATGTAAAGGAAAACTGAAAGGACTTCACCATTCCCCAGTATTGATGGAAGTCATAAAGCCATGCCAGGGTGTGGAGCCAGGCACTGTAGACCCCTCTCAGCCAGGGCCTGGCAGGTCTCAAACTTGACGTGGGACGTGTGTCCCTGTCCCTCATTACATTCCCACTTGTATTCACGGGTTCAGGGAACCACAAAATGGCTGAGGTTGGCAGGGACCTTTGGGTCCTCTGGGTCCAACCTCTGCTCAAGCAGGGACACCCAGAGCAGGGTGACCAGGACCATGTTCAGGCGGCTCTCTCTCCAGGGTGGAGACCCCACAACTTCCATGGGCAACCTGTGCCAGTGCTCTGTCACCCACACACAGCACAGAAGTGCTTCCTGAAGGTCAGAGGGAATCTCCTGCGTTTCAGTTTGTGCCTGTTTCCTCCTGTCCTGGCACTGGGCACCACTGGAAAGAGCCCAGTTCTGTCTTCTTTGCACCTCCATTCAGGTATTAGTGGGCATTGATGAGATCCCCTTGAGCCTCCTCTTCGCCAAGCAGAGCAGTCTTAGCTTTCTCAGCCTCTCCTCAAAGCAAAGATGCGCCAGTGCCTTCATCATCTGGGTGGCCATTCACTGGACTCTCTCGAGGATGTCCAGATCTCTCTCATACTGGGAAACCTAGGACTGGACACAGGACTCAAACTGTGGCCTCACCAGTGCTGAGTAGTTGAAAAGGATATCTCTTTTGACCTGCTGGCAATACTTTATTAATGTAGCCAAGAATACCACTGGCCTACTTAGCAGCAGTGACACATGGCTGACTCACGTTCAACCTGGTGCCCACCAAGGTCTTTTCTTGCAAAGTTTTCTGTTATTACTCATTACAAGCTGCTAAGATCTTCCAACATTAACCTTTGTATGATTCTGTCACTTACAAACTGTCATGCCTACCTAGGCAAGAAATAAACAAAGAACCACAGAATCACAGAACACCTCGAGTTGGAAGAGACCCACAAAGATCAATGAGTTCAACTCCTGGCTCCACACAGGACCACTCAAAATCCAAACCCTATGTCTGTTGTCCAAAAGCTTCTTGAGCTCCAGAAGCTTGGGGCTTTTCTCACTGCCTTGGGCAGCCTGTTCCAGTGCTCGCAGAAGAAGAATTACATAAAATGTTTTTCCCAGACCTTGCTTATCACTTTTAATAAAAAGTGATATTTATGTAAGCAAATTCATTTACATTTCTTCAGTTCCATTTTCAAAGTGAGGCTTAAATCAATGCCAGATTAAAGGCTGGAAACATTCCACTCAATAGTTATTACATTTCTTCTTTTTTCCTTTATGCAGTCATCTCACATACATAGATCAGCAAGGAATTTGGTTAGTGCTTAAGACATTGAAGTGCATGGAAAGTGGAATAATTCTGCAAATAGATGCGATGGAAAATTAATAAGAGAACACTTCTTGTTAAGGAAACAAACCAAAACATGGAGAAAAAGACTAGGTTGATCTGTGAGCAAAAGAAATTCTAGCAAAAACTTCTCTGTTCTTTGTCTCAGAAAAGGACAAAAATCTTTAGTAAGGATTCTGCAAAATCTTTTCCCCTTTAACTAAAACAGCTAACGCTAAATTCTTCCCTTCAAGCAAGGAAAAAAAAAGGTTGATTGTTTCAGGGAGAGTGTTGCTCAAGTAGGAAAAAAACAACAGGCTATGAAGATATGCATCACCACAGATCATGGACAAGTGAGAGAAGGACACAAATAGAAGGAGATTTTTGCAGAGGTGCCAACATTTATGTTGTTTTGTTGTGGTGTTTTGTGAATTCTCCTCTTTTTGTCTCTGATTCACCAGTGACCTTACAGACTGAACCCCACTGACTTGGACTCATTTAGATAATCCTAAATCACTTGAAATTGTTCTTCAGAAAAGAGTGGTTTGATGCAGAGGTACAAAGGTGAGTGAGCTCTCTTGCACCAGAGAAAATGCTGTGCTTCTTCTCTTCCCCAGATTTGCTCAAGTACCTCTGCACAGCACACACTGTAGGATGCAGCCACTTCCTCAGAAGGATTGCTAAAGTTACTTAATAAAATCTCATTGTTCCTGAATCCCAAACAAAGCTCAGGAAATGTATCCTTTAAAAGACAGAGCATTGGCCTCAGCTAATATTTCTCATGTTTATTGCTTGTAGTTTATAATACCATTGTTTTCTGCCCATCTCTAGGCCAAGTCTAAAGATATCAAAGGAGCAGGTATTTTGATCACACCTTCAAAAGGCAAATCCTGAAATTCAGATGATGTTACGACAACATGGGGAATTGAAATTCATGGAGTTTTCTTTCTCTCCTCAATAGGGAAGCAATCAGTCAGTGGAGAAATCTTCCTCAAACAGGAGATATTGCCTGGCTAAAATACTGACCAGTGCCTGTGCAGGTCTGCATTTCAACTGACTTACATAAGATCATAGTTTACCACAAACTTCTTGAGGCCTGATTAGACTAAAATAAAATGAATAAAAATTCCATTACTAATGTTATCCTTCTTCCAGAAAAAAAAAGGAAAACTGCTCAGATTTTGTTTGATTTTAGATTTGTATGCTAACTAATTCTAACCTGACTTCACCATTTCTTTCTACACAATGTGTCCTCTAATCACACATCTCCCAGAGAGATTACGATATAATTAGAGAACAAACATGATGAATCAGAGAAGTTGTAGCTTCAATTGGCAATGTAAATACTCAGGCAGTGGTAAAGAGCTTTTCCCAAGATGTGCAGAACATAGGTGGCGCCTTTCATCAACTGAAAATGAGCTTCCAGTGTCCAAAATGGAGTTCAAATATCCAAGTGGGGTCCTAAACAAGAGTGGGAAGTTTTGTGTCCTACAGGAAGAATATAACTTAAACATTCTCTTTGACACTTTAGTTATCAGACATAAGATAAAACAAGGTATTTGTAATGAGAAATCTGTCTGTTCTAATTTGATCTTATATTAATCACTTAAAAAAGTAATGATCTCATCACAACTGAACTCTCCACTAGAAATATGCAAATATCAGTGAACTGATTTAATTCTGATTTAAATTCCCTGATACGTTTGTTCCCTCTGAAAAATATATAAATATATTTTCTAACTCTGAACATAGCCCTGTCAGGAGTGCTTTATCTCTGCTTGTTAGCTTCCCTGACTTTTGGATGTGATTTTCACAAACCTCTTCACTTATAAACTCACTGTCTTCCCTGAAGATACAGTGCACATAATGTCAATAAAAGGCTCACTGTGTGTTCAGTGAACTGGAAAGCAAGATTTCGTACCTTAAAAATACTCTTGTTGGAGCTTAAACTCTTGGATGACTACAGAAGGTCGAGTAAATAGAGAGACTGTCAGTTCTGCAGAGGCTTTGCTTTTAGTACCTGTGAGTTTTACCAAAAACACAGAGTTGAGATTAGCAGACCACAACAACATATTTAAGGTCAGATGGTTTCTTTCAAATTTTAACCTCTTTGAAAAAAGCAGAAGGCAGTAAGAAGCCAACAAATAAAGTGTTTGGCATTTTGGCATAAAATCCTATGTCCAGGATAATAAATGACAGGAGCTAAAGCCACACTGCATGATGTCTTTGTTTCTTTCTAAAAGACCCAAGGATACTTTTGGCAAATGGAGTCAAAGGCATGGAGCTTCTTACCCTAACACAGATGCTCACACTTGACTGGATGATCTCTCTCCTTGATGTCACAGACTATGAAAGATTGGATATATCTGGATATACATAGATTGGATATAAGGAAAAAGTTTTTTACAGTAAGGTTAGTGAGACGATGAAACAGATTGTCCAGACAGGTGGTGGATGCCCCATCCT
Organism: Tragopan temminckii; assembly: GCA_028571105.1. Taxonomy (NCBI): domain Eukaryota; kingdom Metazoa; phylum Chordata; class Aves; order Galliformes; family Phasianidae; genus Tragopan; species Tragopan temminckii. Next base: position 74,019,208 of record JAOWBP010002052.1, read on the forward strand.
TGGAGACATTCAAGATCAGGCTGGAGGGGCTCTGAGAAACCTGATGTAGCTAGCTGTACGTGTCCCTGTTCATTGCAGGGGAGTTGGACAAGATGGTCTTGAAGGATCCCTTCCAACTCGTATTTTTAGATTCCATGACAACATAACGTAGACAACAATGGATACCAAGTTCTGACACCCAGACAGTAAACACATGAAGTTAGGTCCTATACAGTTATGCCCTATTCCAGGTGATTTTTCCAAAGTTTGCTGCTACGTATGATAGGCTGCAGCTGTTCTTACAATAGGCATTTATTGTGATCCTTTTAAACTGAGAACATCCCCACATGGAAATCTCTTCCCCGTGAACCAGAAAAGCATTTGTATTACCTTGCTCCGTAGCGGTTTGACTCCTGCCATAAAAATCCTAAAATGAGGTGTGGAACAGCCCTAACAAACTGCACCTCTAACATATTCCACAAAGGCAGCATCTTTCCAGGCAAAGCAGAGCAAGATTCTGCCAAGTGCCTGATATTGAGTGATTACTGAAAACTGGGAAGAAGTTATGAATACGTGACAAGGAGTGTTTGCTCTCTTCACAGAGTAATCAGAAAAGTGCAACTTTGCTTGCAGAACGTTGTATTTCCATCCCCTCTTGCCAATTACTGAGTTAAGTGGTGCATGGAGCCTTTTAAAGACTAGAATTATTTTCTAAAGAGTAAGAGAATGTGAATCAAAACTGCTCATTACATATTCTCCTAACTTGGATGGTGTCCTCCACAGTACACTGCAGCTAGTGGTTATTACACTTTTTCTGTTAGCAATAAGAATAAAAGGCTCTAAGCCAAAACCCAGAAATATCCAACAAGCAATTATAAAACACCATTAGGAAATGGTTTCTGCTTAATTCGGCTTATTATAACAACTACTAATAACAACAATGTACTTCTGAAGTCAATTTGGGCACCTTGCATTGGATGATGATATTTAAAACCACATTTTGGAATTTTCCAAGATGCTTTTCGTTCTTCAGTGTTTCCACGGAATATCTTCCTGAATTAATATGCCTGTGTTCACTTTTGTATCTATTATAGACGAAATGAGAAATTTAATTGCACCAAATCTATTTATCTATCTATTCATCCATACATCCATCTTTCTGTGAGAAATGCTCCAAAAGTAGTGCCTTTTATTTTATGATGTTGGCCCACATCACCAGAGGCACATGTTGGTAGTATGGCAGTAGAGGCTGAACCTTCCTGACAATATTACATTACATTTTGCATCTGTGCAATAGGTGGCAGCAGGGGGGCAGTCTGACAAAATGGCGTCTGACGTGGAAAATGAATTCCTCCATTTGGAAAATAATTTCACCCACTGACATTCATTGATGCTTGCTCAATGTTTATGGAGACAAAGAGTAGATGTTAGCACATCTAGTAGTGAAAGTTGGATTGTATAGGCAACATTTTCCTAGCAATGATGCTGTCATAGCAGCTGTTAAACAGTGGGTCACCTCTGCTGATGGCTGATTTTTATGAGCGTGGCATGCAGGCTCTTGTTTGCTGGCAAAAACACTCAACTAATGGTGGTGACTATGTTGAAAAACACTGCTTTGTAGATATGAATTTGCTCTATCAAGTAGTGTTATTGTGTTCTTTTTTATCTGTTGTAGTTTCCATGGAAATAAACAGGAGGCATTCAGAGTGACCTGCAAATCTATCTGTTTATGTATCCATTTAATTACCTACTTACCATGAAAAAAACATCTAGTATTGGGCAGATCCTCTTTGGGGAGAAATGTACCTTCACTTCATACTGAGCTGTGGAGTTGGTGATCTATTACTGATCATGAGACAGAGAGCAAAAGTATAACACTGACTGCTCATTAACTTATTTGCTTAAAGCTAAGCTACTAAAATAGCCTGTTAATATACAGACTTAAAATGAATTAAATAATCTGATACAAATTTTGAGCTGGAGGAAACAGTCGTACCTCCCAGAGACTTCAAAAACTTTTTTGCCTTCTGGCACTAGACATACCTTCTTTATCTCTCCGGTATGTATTTAATCCTATTTCATCTCCTCCGTAACTTCAGCTGATATACAACAGAAAATCAGCATATTAAATATGCCAGCTATTTTCAGTACCCCTGAGATAAGTTTGGGGTAGACCAGTAGATATGTAATCCATGGAGATGAAAAACTGAGAAGGTTAACAAAGCATTTGTAAGCCCATCAATCTCTTCTCCCCCGTTCTCACTAATAACAGCCATAGATGTGCTCTTGAGATATTTCTAAGCTTTAAGGCAAAAGTATCCATGGCAAAAGATATGCAGATTTCTGCTTGGATAACAGGAAGAATTTCATCCCAGAAAGAGTGGTAATGCATTGGAACAGGCTGCCCAGGAAAGTGGTGGAGTCACCATGCCTGGAAGTGTTCAAGAAATGTGGATATGTGTTACTGAGGTACACAGATTAGTGGGCATGGTGGTGGTGGGTTCACTGTTGGACTAGATGATCATATAGGTCTTTTCTAACCTTAATGACTCAATGATTTATGCATCTATCTATGTATACATATTTGTGTAGGTGTTGGTGTACACGTGCATACGTGTGCGCATATACAGGTATAGATATTTCACAGGATTTTGAGATCTTCCTACAGGGAGCAGAAGGAAGAAATGGCTTTGTGAAGACCAGCTTGCAGAAATGGACATGATGTCCTGCAGTGAAGTTGCAAAAGTAGGCATGGCATCATAGATACCCATTTTATTTCTCTACAGTTTTAACTAGGAGGGCTCTAAGGAGGCACAGGACTTCCAGTTTCCCAATGTGCTCTTTTCTAAAGCACTTGATGCATCTGCAAATAAAAGTACCTGGGGAGCGTACAGTTAAATATAACCTCCCTCGCAGAAGCAGAACTTTAATTTTCATGTTGTCCTGTGACTTTCCTAGAAGAGGGTGCTCCCTGACGAATATTTTCACAGAATCACAGAATCGTAAGATTTGGAAGGGACCCTTAAAGGCCATCTAGCCCAACTCCCCTGCAGTGAACAGGGACACCTACAGCTAGATTGGGTTGCTCAGAGCCCCACCCAGTCTGACCTTGAATGTGTCCAGGGATGGGGCATCTATCACCTCTCTGGGCAACCTGTTCCAGTGCCTCACTTCACCGTGGCTCAAAAATAGCAGTTCCTTTACTTAAACAAGTTGATTACTGTCTAGGCTAAAACTGAGAGATGCTCAGTCAGGATCCTAGTTCATGCACACATCCTAGCAAGATCTCAGGGAGCTTCCTCTCAAATATCAGGTACACCTTGCTGTACTGGCTTCACATTCTGTTTTTAAAGCTGTGCATCTTAGTAGGCTTATCTGCCATTAAATTTATAGGCTGCTGGATTTAAATTTGATCCCACGTCTCATTAGCCTTGAGCTCATGTGCATAATTGAAGGTCTTGGAAAACTTATTTACACTACATAATTTGTAATTGCTGATAAGTCCCTTGAAAAAGTACATCTGTTCCATATGCCCAGTGGGAATCAGAAAGTAATATACTTTATATATAGGTAAATCACAGCTTATTAACAGATCTCGAGAAAGAACTGGCTGTTGAGGAACGAGGTGGAGGGGTAAAGGAGGCTAGTAGGATACAACAAGCACTTAAACAAGCACACTCAGAAATCATTGCTAATTGCTCCTCGATGGAAAACAGATATCCCATTGCTGTGTTGCTTAAAGATGAGGTATGTGCATGGCAGGGCAGATCTGAGATGGCAAAGGCAGAGTCCCCAGCTGTCCAGTAAATAACCCTGGCAGTGCGAGCAATGTGCTGGTCTTGCAGGACATTTGGGTTAGCTTTGGGGGTGTGAAGACAAGATATGAAGGTGGCTATTTGCATTTTTTTTAACTTTGGAACAAACTTCTACATGTACATTCTTCCAGATACTCTGTACAGTATCTACTAAATTACCATACATTAAAAGTATACAGCATCTAAGAGGAACGGAGAAGAGGGTGTACATCTATCAATCCCAAACCAGCTAGCACTCCTCTGCAATTCCAGATGTTTTCTCTTCCTAACCTTACACTCTGGGGGCAAGACTTGCTCCATAGCCTCAGTTGCTGTGTAGGTCAGGGACTGTTTCTCAGCTAATGCTCCACCTTTAAGCTATGGACACTATTGTTACTACCAACTCTAACATTTTTTATTTTAATCCCCACTTCCCCAGAATCCCATCAATTTGGGCATGTGAGTCCCACTAGCACTGCGTGACATATTCCTATCAGAAGTATCCCCTTTTCCACCCAAGAATGGAGGAGGTTTCCTCTGTCAAGCTCTACCAAACTGCTTGTTGAAACGTGCCAATTCAAGATTTAGATCTTAGTGTCACAATTGCAGTTTCAGTTCCTGTTTTTATTATGTTGTTTTGCTTGGATTCTTAATTGCTTTTAATATCCAGGCCCTTCAATCTCTAAACCTTCTGTAAGGGTATCCTCCACCGAGAATGATGTGAAGAGACAACCAGTATGTCAGTGTCATTTGGAGGCCACTGGGAGGGAAGCATTCTTCAGAATGAGGTAAAGAAAACACAACAACCAGCTTCTAGCATCTTCTTTTACACCACAAAATACACATATTCATATAAATACATATATATATATACATATATATATGAACGTTTAATATTCTCCATCTGTTAAAACTCCAGAGCTGCAGCAGAAGGCTCCTATACTTCACACTGAAACAAACTGTCTTCTTGTAAACTGCAAAGAAAAAAAAAACAGACCCCAGAAAATATCTAGAATGAAAAAATACCCCACCTAAAAAAATCCCAACACCCAAAGGGGATCCTGTGACTAAGTATGTGCTCTACTCATGAAAGCCAAAGGCAAAGGGATATTAGTGTACACTTGAGATCACTTAGAGAAGCCCATGGGGAAACGCTCTAGTATTACTGCCAAAGTAACACACAAAGAAACTATGCCTCTGAATACCCCAAAGGGATGAAAAAATGTTTAATAAATGAGTTTGTTCCAGAGGTCAAATATTAACGATTTGTGTGTGTGTTTTTTGTTGAAATTTCATTTTCTCTGTTTCAGCCTAGACAGGGAAAAATATCAAGAGGCGAAACTTTGATTAAAATAAACGAATCAGCACCAGAGCAACATGTCTGGGTAAAGCTAACGCATGAGATTATAGAGTGCGACAGCTTCAATATTAATAAGGTGAAGAGCTGGAAGAAAGTGATAGAAACTTCACACACTGATCTTATTTGACTTGATCATTTCTGTTTTATCTCAAGTGAAGAAGCCAGGAGAACTGGGCGAGGGATGATCTCTATTGCTCTACTATTCTGGATATTCTTATCTCCTGTTTCTCTCGTATAATTCAGCATAATCAGGGGAAAAAAAAAAAAAAAGAAAAAAAAAAGAAGGGAAAAAAAATGCGAAGGAAACTTAATCCTGAAAATAGAAGAATGTGAGAACAGATGGTAAAAGTGAAGCTGGGGAGAAAGAGGAAACCTGGATGCTGCATAGAGGAGGATGGAGGGATGCTGCATCACAGCAGACTGACTTTGCAAGGTCTCATCTCAGAGAATGTTTCCTCTTTGTGGTGCAAGTTATGTCCATGCTGTTACATCCCCAAGACCCGTGGCTGCAAAGGGCTGACTGACAAAGTCTCCCCATACACTTGGCGCTGGTTGGCAAGTCGGAATAATGAGATTCATTAGTGCTATATACCCTGCTGGAAATACTTCCAAAGGTTTTAATCGGAGCAACATAAATGACTATTTACTTAGGTAGCACTGCATTAGCTGCTCCTGCCCTGCTGTGTAATATGGTATAAATTACAAACAGGCATTGGCAGCATCATGCCCAAGCCAACCATCTCATTTGTTGTACCACGCTGCTGTCAACTGGCAGCAAGGGAATTCCATTTCAAAGCTGATACTAAACTAGCTACAAAGCCATCCTAAAAGCATGCAATATTTCAACTTCCAGACACAGAACTGTTGGTCTATATAAAAGTGAGTGGTATATACTGGAAAGTAAATTAAGTTTGCTCTGTTTCAATCATAGAGTCATTAAGGTTGGAAAAGATCACTAAGATCATCTAGTCCAACCATCAGCCCATCCCCACCATGCCCACTAAACCATGTCCTCCATTGCCACATCTACACATCTCTTGAAAACCTTCAGGACTCCACCACTTCTGTTCTATGTTTAAATTCCCTGTTGTGTGTGAAGCTAACTTCACAGTCCCATTGTCAGAAGCACAGCACATCTCCCTTCACTTAAATTGGGGAACAAAAGGTGGAAACGAGGAGCCTCTATATGAAGATTTGGGAAAGGACAACAGTACAGAAACTCTTACTCTTGCAGATTGCTTGCTGTGCGATTTTTACTGCATAATAACCCACAGATTTCTAAAGCAATGGAAATAAGAAGACATACAGCTTTACTATGGATTAAACTTATGAAATACAGGTGAAAATTTGCAGCTAATGATGATGCAAATAGCAGTGTTCCCTCCCTTGAGTCCATAGGGAGACCACAGGGGCAGTGATCTTTTGGGCAATGATGGATATTAGAGGTGCACTCATGGTGAGCTACCTTATCAAAACAGTCCACAGGTAAGCAGTTCATGGATTCACTGACCCCTACATGAAGGCAGGGTCAGAGGAGTGTGAAATCCTGGTGTGGATTGAATTATTTCAGCACCAGATTGGATGGAACCCTGGGCAGCCAGGAAAGACTCAATGGTCTTTAAAATCCCTTCCAATCCAAGCAATTCTGTGATTCTATGGTTTTCCTCAGAGCACCTGCTAATCACCCTAGCACTAAATCAGCTACTCAGGAATAGGACTCAAACAGGACTCTTCTATCCAAATAGCAATTTTGCTTTAAAATCTTTAGCTGGAAGTCGTGACTCTTTAGGCTGCTCTCTGAGCTTTCACAACCTGTTGTTCCAAACTATTTAGACAGCACCTTCTACACAATCTCTAACTGCAATTTAGTCTCTGGCAACCCTTATTTCACAAAAGAAAGAGTTCAGTCACAGAAACCTAAAGCCTACTGAAAGGTACAGGGAACAGTTAAGATCTAGGGTGTTACAATCACAGCCCCATAGCAGGAAAGTGGCCAAGCACTTTTAAAACCTTCAAGAAGCTAGTTCATGGAGCTTTTAACTTCATACTTTTCTGGCTTTGTATTTGGTTTAAGACAAGCTCCATGTTGAAAAGCTTGATGAATAAAGGGCTGGAGCACCTCTCCTGTGAAGAAAGGTTAAGAGAGTTCAGCTTGGAGAAGTCTCCTGGGAGATCTCCTTGGAGCCTTCCAGTACTTGAGCGGAGCTTATCAAGAGGAGGGAGACTGACATTTTACCTGGGCAGACAGTAACAGAACAAGGAGAAATGGCTTTTAAGTAAAACTGGAGAGATTTACAGATATAGCTCAGATATTAGGAGGAATTTTTTTACACATAGGGTAGTGAGGCACTGGCACAAGCTGCCCAAAGAAGCTGTGGATGCCCCATTCCTGGAGACATTCAAAACCACGTTGGATGGGGCCTTGGGCAGCCTCATCTGGTGGGTGGCATCCCTGTCCATGGCAGAGAGTTGGAACTAGATGATTTTTGAGGTCCCTTCCAACCTCAGATGTTTTCTGATTCTCTGATTCAGTTAAAGTCATGACAACTTGAGGAGCTGAAACTCATGAAGTCTAGCCATGGACCTCAATCAGGAGACAATCAGTCGAGCAGAGCATCCTTCATCAAACGTGAACTAGAAGGTTCATTTCAACCCAAGCCATTCTATGATTCTATGATGGCTCCATGATTCTATGAAACAGAAGTAATTAAAACATGAAGTGAAATTGTTTTCCCAAATAAAGGCAGATAAGGCAGTACAAAGAGCTGCAAACATGGCTATGATGCTGTCAGGGTTATTTTCTCATGTTATATGTGTAAAAATGCAGTAATCCTAAATGGAGCCTGCATCATGTCATACGGCTTTGCCGCCAATCTAGATTCTCCCCTTGCACAATAAATCTGTGTACCTCCAACTGCAGGCTACTGACTTCAGCAATCCTGAATCACACCAGAGAGAAATCTGGCATGTAGGCACAGAAGATGAAAGATGCATAATAAATATGCATGACTGATCGCTGGGATTTCTCTCGGGTTTTGGCCAGACCTGTGCAACCCTGGACCTGACGGCACTGATGCACTGATCACCACTTTCGATGCAGAGAATCCCTGCAGTTGCCACACAACGCCTCTCAAGGGATTCCCAGGGATCTTTATAGCTCTTGTCTGCCTTAAAATTGCAAAGTGGGAAAGGGTTTAGGAATATAAAGAAACAGAGCATCCCACCCATTAAGAGCCTTCCTGCATTTGGTAAGTCATCTTCTCTTCCCCCTCCGCTTTCTCATCTTACAAACATATTTCCCAAGATTCTCCATTTAGTCAAAGCGCTGCTATGCGCACAGTCTTTCATGCAAATTATTTTGTTTATTTTTTATGATGTATGCAAATGAAGTCTTTACTCTGAACATTCTTTATGATGCTATAAATGTAAGAATAGATCTTGAATTAGCCCTTTTCATTGTCAGAGTGGCACTAAAACCAGCTGAGGGATGCAGAGGCTTAAATGTGTAAGCAGTTGTGTATAAAACAACTTTTATATCTTGTAAAAATTAAAGGTCTGGGCCGAAGTATTTGACTACTAAAAAGAGATCTCTAAGAAGTTAGAAAAATTGGATGTTTTTCAGAAGTAAATGAAGATTAGGATAAGAAATCAGAGTGAAGCAACCTGTGGTTTAACAACCTCTTTCTTTCTAGGATTTCATTTTCTGTATTAACTGGGAGCTTCCAATGGCAGCTAAAGACAGTAATTACCTATTTCAGAAAGAAATGGATAAGCTGGATGATGTTGTATCTTTTTTATTCTGCTTTATACACTCCATTTGCTGTATTTTCACATGCTTAGTTTGCACCCTATAGCCCACACTACTCTAAAAATAGGATTACTTCTCAAAAAAATAATTATATAACCTTCACTTTTACATAATGGGGGCAAAGGGAGAGGGAAAAATAGGAAGAAATGAGAAATAGGAACTATTCTAAAATAAGAGCAGGGATATATGATGGGGGAATCAGTGTTCAAGTGGACTGCTGGGGAAGGGGAAGCTCTGGAGTAAATACATGCTTCATATTGCCTCTAATCATGTGCAACTCAGGCTGTTGCTGAAATGCATTCTTCTTCTGTTTAATCTGACCATCTATTAAAATGGAAACGCTGCAATTAAATCTAGCCTTATCCTGCAGAGAAAGATATCAGTTCCTGCAATTGCGATAGTGGAGCACAAAGAGAGAAATACTCAGGAGAAAACTCCCAAGTCACAGTAGTAAATGAACAAGCCACATGTTCTTCCCCACAAATACTACTGACCGGAAAAGTGGTTTTTTGGTGAATAGAGTAAAAGGATGTAGGAGATATGAGCAGTTTCACAGGGGTGTTCCCATGGTTAAGAGAAGTAGAGCTTATAATCTGTCAGTATCCTCAACCAACCGTATCAGACCTTCCTGCTAGGAAGGCATTTGCATTCCCAGCTATGGCTGCAGAGAATTACCTGGCATTCCTGCCACTCACCTTCTCACCCTCAATAGAGATTGTTAAAGGCCACTTGTATAAGAGAAAAAAAAAAAGTTAATTTTAGAGGAGGAGATAGGTTGCATGTGAATAGATAGCTAGACAAACAGATAAATAAACATATGCACATGCACAGGTCTAGGCAGAGATACCATCTTCAACCAATTTCAAAAGAAAACAGTAAATTTTTCTTTTCTATGATTTTTTTCCTACTTTACTTTCCCCAGGAAATTGCCTTTTTTTTTTTTTTTTTTTTTTTTCCTTCATGTTGCATTTCTGTAAATACTTCCCACTTACAAACAACAGTTTTCAATTCAACTGAATCTTGTTTTCTTCCTGTTGAGAATGCTGGGTCATTCTCCCAACCACAGGGTACAATTTCTGCATCCTGCCCGTAGACACAGAAAGCATGCAAGACTCAAAACATGATCAGCAGTGTCCATGAATTATGTTATATGTGTATGCAAGTCTGCTTCTCAAAATAAGATCTTCATACTGCTCACTGGGATTTTTTGGGGTTTCTCTACTTCTGAATTTGTAGATATGGATAGCTATCTTTTCTTATTCTACTGATTTAGAAAGGACTTCTACTAAAACCTTTCCTCCACTGGTGGACACATAAGAGCACTGCTGATGGATATTCTGATAAAACCAGAGTACTTAAATCCACAAATAGAGGAAAACAAGAATTTTACTGCTCTGACTGTCTAGAGGGCCTGCAGGATGCACAAATCTCCCGTGTTTCTATATCACTACTGATTCTCATCATGAAGATGATATAATAAAATAGCCTAACAGGTAACAAGGAATTGGAGCAATGAAGGGAAGCATTTTATACAAACTTTGTACTCAAACTGCTTGAAGTAGCCAGAAAAGCTCAGTGAAGACGTAAATAATTGGCTGTGATAAGGCTTTCACTGTGCATATTAGCCAGGGTAAAATGGATGCTCACACTTGAAAGCTGCTTGCTGTGGGGAAAGGCTTAACACACAGTGAGAGGGAGGGTATAGAGTAAGTTTGAAAAGGGAAATGAATTTAAGAACTTCAAATGTCCACATTTACATGGTGCTACCGTGTCTCCCTATGTCACTTTCAAAGAGTGAACATAAGCCAAAGCTCCTGTGATGGGACTTGATCTCTCTGACAGATGTGCAGTTGGCAGACATTTGCCTTTACATGTTGAAAATGTCAATGGGAATACAGCATTGCAGGCTCTGAGTTCCTTACAAGAAAAAAAGGCCAAAGCTTATCACAGAATTGCCTGGATTGGAAGGGGCCTTGAAGATGTAGATTTACTTTATGCATGAAGAAATTTTAGCTCTTCCAGCCACAGGACAGCTGGATTTTCACTGCTGCTTTCACTGGACCACAACATTGTAATTTCCTGGAAACCTCAATTTCCTTTGAACAGGCCTAAGACATGCATGCAGAACTTGACACACTCCTGCTTATCTTCCCAAATAATAACCCTTGCCCATTGATCGTTATTAGGAATTCATTAAGATTAATTTAGGCCATGTAATGAGTTCCTGCCTCTTATTTCCCTACCCCAAAAGAAGGAATTAATGTATCTTAACATATCACAGTGCAGTTGCTTCTGAGACCAGCCCTAGAGAAAGTCCCCTCAGTAGTGCCCTGTCCACATCACACTGTTGACTCCCAAGCTGCCTCTACTGTGCCCATGTTGTCTATGTTGGACATCCCACAGCATTCCATCACACATAAGGAAATCCCACAGCAACTTCTGGCAAGAGGCTTGATTGCAAGGAAGGAAGATAAGCCAGGGCACAGGAGTTTTCAAAGCACAAGCTTGTCCACATCCCTCTGACGTGGCCAGAAGATGTTGTAGACTTGAACTGGTTGGGCATGGTCATATCAAGGTGCTCCTGCAAATGGAATCTTTCTCACTGCCCAGAAGTGACAGTATGAAAATATTAAAATGGAGTATGTGAGGGATAGACTCAAGAATTGTCCTGGGAGCATCACACTGCTTATTGTCGGCACGGAATTTGACACACATCTCAGGTTGATCTAGGCTCTCCCAGCCATCACTCAGAGAGAGAGTATGGGGTTGTACAAACCACAGCCTACTCTCATCATGAATCATGTTATGATGCTCTGGGAATAAAATTTACCTTTACAGATGCAGAATAAATGGGCTATTAGCATCACGGTACAAAAATTGCTAGAAAAACTGAGACGAGGCAAGCTTTCATATTTTCACCAAATGCAGAATTGCACCATACTGCCTTAAGGCTTCTCTTTGAGTTTAGGAAAAGTTGATTTGTTGATGGATAATAGAAGCCCAGTGAGGCAAAGCAACTAAAGTAATATCCGTCAGTGTCAGAACATGGAAGTTGAGCTCAGACCCAGACTAATGCAGTAGCAATGAGGAATCCTTCTTCTCTTGACCTCTGACTCTGTAACAAGAATAAAACAAAACCAACCAATCAACCAACCAAACAAAAGCAACCAAGAAAAAAACCATCAAACCAAACGCATTTCCCAGATTAATATTCCACCTAGGATATTCGCAGAGCTTTCCCCAGTGTTACAATGGAAGAATGAATAGCACTGAACTACATCTCCAAGCTGCCTACAGTAGCCTCTTTGATAGATTAAAATTCTTAAGTTCAGAGTGCAAATGTAGACAACTCTATGAAAATATCTTCCAGATCCACAGCAGCAGTCACAAAAGCAAAGAAAGTCATACTGTACTGAATTCATGAGAAAAAAGCTGAAAGTAGCACAATGTCATTGTATCACTTAACGATATGCTCTCACCTTGAATACTGTGTTTGAGTTGGGCTGTATTGCCTTAAAAATTAAACAAAAGAAAATGAAGTGCAATGAACTAAAAAAAAGTAGGTAGAAGGGGAGGAGGAAGAAGGCCAGGCAAAGAAAATGATCTGAAGTCTGGAGAACTTGCCAGCAAAACAGGAGAAAAGAGAACAGGCAATTTCATTTTGAACAAGAGCACAAGAGAATTATGATTGGGATAATCAGGCAAGCAAGAGGGGGAGGGGAAGGATGGGGGAACAGAAGCTGGTAGGAGAGCTCAAACAGTAGCATGGCCTTGTAAGGAGAAGGAAAAAGCAAAAAAGGAGAGATGAGCATCCTTGTGCCATAGACTATGGAGAGGATATCCTAAACTGCAGTTTATGCTACTGTTTTGTGAAGATTTGACAATGACTTGTCTGCATCTGCATCTGAAGTATGATGATGAGACAGATGGAAGCTGTTTTACAAGTGTGAATTCTTCTTGTAAGGAAAGCCAAATGGAATTAATGAAATGAAATTAATGTTAAGGGGGAGAAGCATCTGCATAATGTACATAGTTACACTGTTCACATACATCTATGGGAGAAATAAAGTTTTATTACAGATGATAATATAACATCATGAGACACATGATTAACCTGCAGACTTCTGGCCATGGGACCTTGCAGGGTTCCTCCTAGACTTTGATAAGTATCAGAAAAAGTGGTATATTCACAGGCTATCCAAGTAAGTTTTATCTTTGGTTGCTGCAGCCTTTCATAGTATTTCAAGACTTTAAGGGAAGACTTCACATGGTGCAGATCATCACATCACTGAATACCCCCTAAAGTCTTTAATATCTTCAGCCAAGACGTACAGTAAGCTGCTGGTCACAGAAGGCTAAGGAAAGTCAGAGCATTATTTATGCTTCCGAAAAGAGAGATCTGGGGGATTGAAGTGACTCCTAGGCTTTGCCAAAGACCATTTGATCATGAGTCAATGTCACAGAATTGTAGGTTTGGAAAGGACCTCTGGAGATCATCAAGACCAACCTCCCCACTAAAGCATGTTGCCTACATTATGTTGCAAAGGACTCACCCTTAATACACTCTGAATGAAGCCTTGGGGGAGGGGGCTTATATTTAATGTGGAAAAGTATAACTAAATCTCTGTAATCTGGTGTTTTCATCTTCCTCCTTCTCCAGTCACCTATGCTAAGCCACATGCTTTGACTGCATGGAGTATACTGAGCACTTGGCTGATTCTCCAGCCTCTGAGTTCTGGCTTATTTCTTTCACATGACCTCTGAAGTCCACCTGCACAAGTCATCTATTTATTTACTATCTTGAACTTCTGATATGGCCATAACAATTTCTCAGTCCTGGAAGTAATTAATTAGGTACAAGTTAGAGTCTTTGAAATATCTGAAAGACATGCTTTTACACATTTGACTTTTGCTGCATATTTTGTAGTGTCAAACAGCCAATATAATGGCTGGCTCTTTCCTCCGGTGCTAATACTGCTCATTAATGCCAGTTCAGGCTTTTCATATTGTCTTCACCCCTTGGAAAGACATCAGACTTACACCTTCCTTTAATTCTCCTTTCCCCAAACTGGACTCAGAGGCAAGAAACCTGGAGCTGGAAAGAAGACAACCACAAAAGTAGGTGAAAATTTATTTAGATTTTAACCGAGAGTGTGATACCATTTCCAGCCAGTTTAATAATCTGTTCTGCCACTGAATTGTATTATGGTTATATTTACACTGTGATTTTGACTAACTGGTAGTGATCAGCTCTGTATATTCTGTCCTGAATGAGCATCTCTGGAAAGGACTAGCAGTGTCATAGAATGTATCTCTGCACTTACAGAGGTGCATCTGTAGCTTTAAGATATAATTATGAAGTTTAGTGCAGGTTTTTTTTTTCTTTGACTGACTGATTGATTTTCACATCAAAGCAGCCAGAAGCACATTGCCACTCTCCACCAGAGTGGATGCCTTCTGTCATGATCATATGATTATGGGTTGAACTTAGAGTCTGATAGAGTAAGTCTAGGGGAGCTTTGGAGGAGCTTCCATCTCCTGGAATGGCTTGCTTCAGTCAAGACAGAAGTGAATCATATCCCAAAACATCCAGGTTTCACTTAGGAGTGGACTAGTTGGTTCATTCAAAACTAATGACAATCAAAAAAACCCCTGCAAAAACTACCCAAGAAGAAAACAAGAATAAAACAAAGAATGTGGCAGAGAATTAATGTTTATGCAATGTGATGACATACAGATAGGGGGATATATCTGTAGGATATCTCTGTAGGATATATCTGACAGCATGGACAGATCTTCTGTGGCTTCCTTTCTTTATTTCTCCATCCTTTATATAATACAGCTATTTATGATGAAAGCTTTCTGAAGTGGGAACAAATTCTGCCTATGGCATTTTGTAATGCCTAGTATGAGAGGTCTGTGATCTCAACTAAACAGTTACTACCCCATCAATATCAATACTCCATCTTATATATGGAAGTATCTCACAGAACATTATAATTTTAAGTGATTTACATAGATTGGGATTGTTCTGTCTACTCCTGAAATGCCGCAGTCTCTGGAGGAGAAGATGCTAGCCTATAAAGAGTGTATAGACACTGCAAGAGGGAATTGGGATTGACTTGTGATACCTCTCTCTCTCTCTCTCCCAGAAACCTGTTCCTCAACTGCCTGCACTTAAAAGGAATTTAAAATGCAGACCATAAAATAGATGCTAAGTAAGAAAACCAGCAGTCTGCAGAATAGGTTGCACACACTCTACAAAAAGCTATTGAGGGAGAAATATTGTCATAAATTGTGTTAAGTACAATGTGTTGAGTCAGAAGCACAGCTTTGATGAAAATTACAATAGCAGTTTGAAGGTGAGCCATTTTGTGTCTTGTACAACGCCAAGCAATAATGTTCCTGTTCATACAAGCCTTGCTTGATGGACTTGGCAACAACAAACAGTTACTGGCATTTTACTCTCCCACAGCCATACCCCAAAAGCATCCCTCCTGAGAGAAATTTGGCAAAGTTTGGTCAAAGTGAATGGAGGGCTAGGCAATGACCAACTGAGCAAATGCCAGATTCCGTATCTGGGATGAGGAAACCCTGGCTATCACCCTGAGGGATGAGAGAATGGGGAGCGGTCCCATGGAAAGGGATTGTAGGGTTCTGGTGGATGCCAGTTGAAATTAAGTCAGCAGTGTGCCCTTGAAGCCAAAAGGGCCAAGTTTACCCTGCAGTGCATCAAGGCCAAAACTGCCACCAGATGAGGGAAGGGACTGTCCTTTCTACTCTGCGCTGTACGCTCTCATTTCAAGCACTGGGGGCAGGTTTGAGTGCCACAGTACAAAACCAGGACATAAAACTATTAAATAAGATCCAAAGGAGGGCTACAAAGATGGGGAAGGATCTAGAGGGCAAGATGTATGAGGAGCAGCTGAGGTCCATGGGTTTGTTCAGCCCAGAGCTGAACTGAGGGGAGGCCTCATGGTGGCCTGCAGCTCTGCACAAAGGAGCAGAGGGGCAGGTACTGATTCCATGGATTTTAAAATCATTTCCAGTGAATATAAAGGTTCATTGGGCCACTCCTTGGCCTTGTTCATCCACACTTGCTCTGGTTTGAACCCCAAATGTCTTGCTCCTGACCCTGCATCTCTGTACTCCAACCCACCTCATGGCCATAGCAGCTTTTAGGTGGCAACCACACAACAGTGCCAGCATTCTTCCCTCCCTATGAAAACAGCAGGTGATACAAATGTTGACCTGTTCTTTGGTTTTGCTATTTTTTGGACTGGATTGTACTTTACAGCATCAAAGCAGGACTTCATGGGACTTGCTGGGTCTGTTCAGCCTGGGGAAAAGAAGGATCTGGAGAGATCTGAGAGCAGCCTTCCAGTATCTAAACATGGCTGTAAGAAAGAAAGGGTCAGGCTCTTTAGCAGCATCTGCCGTGATAGGACAAGGGGAAATGGTTTCAAACTAGAAGAGGTGAGGTTTAGATTGCATATAAAGAAAATGTTTTTTTATGATGAGGGTGGTGAGGCACTGGAACAGGCTGCCCAGGGATGTGGTAGATGCTCCGTCCTTGGAGACATTCCAAGGACAAGGGGGCATGGTCTTAAGCTGAGACAGGGAAGGTTTAGGTTAGATATTAGGAGGAATTTTTTCACACACAAGGTGGTGACGCACCGGAACAGGTTGCCCAAGGAGGTTGTGGATGCCCCAACCCTGGATGCATTCAAGGCCAGGCTGGATGTGGCTCTGGGCAGCCTGGTCTGGTGGCTGGCAACCCTGCACATAGCAGGGGGGTTGAATCTCAATGATCATTGTGGTCCTCTTCAACCCAGGCCATTCTATGATTCTATGACTCTATGATCTATGATTCTATGATTCCCAGTCATGCTGGACAGGACTCTGAGCAATCTGATCTAGCTGTAGGTATCCCTCTTCCTTGCAGGGGAATTGTACTAGATGACCTTTAAAGGTCCCTTCCAACTCAAAGGATTCTATGATTTTATTGTTCTATGATTCATAGCTTTCAAGAGAAGTAAGGTTTTGCACATCTAGGTAAAAATTAATGAATAAAACAGCTGGCTTAAACTGGTCTGAAAACTTACCAGCTTAGCCTCAAACTGGATTTGCTTCCCTGTGCTGTATTGATGATAAGGGGAAAATATTTAGAGCAATTTGCAGTTAAAAGGTAGGGAGCTTAGCAAGCACAGAGCTTCTCAAATATAGAGAGAATTGATTTTGCCCAAAAATAGCTGATGGGGAATTTCTCTGCCATTTATACAGTTCTTGTGCCAGGTGACTGCTTCTAGCTTGACATATGAAATCTGGTGAGGAAAAGATGAACAGAAGTGTGGCAAAACATGGTTCTGTTGTGTTGTTTTAGCAGTTTCAGCATTTCACTATATGAGTAGCAACCATCATCATAAGGTTCATCTCCATGCTTCAGTATTCTCATTGTCCATAAAGCAGGGCTTCCTCCCAGACCAGGAGCAACTAGTCCCTACCCACAGAGACAACAGTGAGTTTTAAGGCAAATGTTTGCCCTTATCTGCTCTATATAGAGAGTAGGCATGTGGATCACACCAAAGGATGCCTCTATAAAAGGTCACAAAGACATATTACCTTAAATGTAAAGTGGGACAGGGATAAGTTTGTTGGACACTCTGATATCAGAGGAAGGACATATTGACTCAGGAAGTCCTATGAGATTCCTTGCCACCACCTTCCTTCAGTACTGAGAATAGCATGGATTCATTATACTGCTTCTGAAGGCCAAAAGAAGAAACTGAACTTAAACCAAATGAAATTGAATTTTTGCCTCTAACTCTGATTCAAGAATAAGCTATGTCAAAATAAAATCTAATTTGGGGACTATAGCTCCCTTTTAATGACCAATATTCTTGGCATCAAACCATTGACTTGGTCCTCATGAGGACAAAACTGATGCTACTTGTGATTTTTCTGGCCCTTTGGTAGAACTTTTCATCCTTCAGTACAGAGCAAACACATACTGCGCTGGACCATAATCTTCATTCAGGACTTTTTGCTTTTCCTTAAACTGACAGATCAATGCAGAGAATTCAGAAGCTGGTAAAAAAAGCACAAGCAAGGTTCTGAATCATAATGCATAAGACATGTTTGCCCCTGAACAGCAGACAGGGTGGATGTAATTGGTGTATCATCTTTTTCATGCACTCTAACTTTGCCAAAAGCGAGCATAAAGGAAAACTAAGAGCACAGAGAATATTTCTCAGGTTTCAGAGTAAATGATGGCCTGCAGCTTAGCCCTAGCTTACAGACAGCACGTAAGTGTAACATTTGTCATTCTAGGAAGGCCAGGCTAGTCCAGAATATCACCTGCCTTGGGGGTGCTATAACAAGCAATGCAAATATCATCCTGTATTTGAACAATAGGTACACAAATCTGTCACCCACAGCTTCTCTAGAAAGGGTGACTTGCTCCTGAGCAGATCTTAGCTACAGAAAATGCATGAAATGAGATATCATGCGGCACCAATATGTCCTAAATCTGGTCCACCCAATGCCTGAATTAGCCCTATATCATAGAATCATCAAGGTCATAAAAGACTTCTAAGATCGTAAGTCCAACCGTCCACCTATTTCCCACTGAACCATGTCCCTCAGTACAACATCTAAACGTTTTTTGAACATCTCCAGGGATGGTGACTCCACCACCTTCCAGGGCAGCCTGTTTCAGTGCCTGATCACTCTCTTGGAGAAGAAGCATTTCCTAACATCCAGCCTGAATCTCCCCTGGTGCAACTTGAGGCCGTTCCCTCTAGCCCTACTGCTACTTACATGGGCAAAGAGGCTGACTCCCACCTCACCACAGCTTCCCTTCAAGTAGTTGTAGAGAGCGATGAGGTCTTCCCAGAACCTCCTCTTCTCCAGACTAAACAATCCCAGCTCCTTCAGCTGCTCCTCATAAGACTTGTGCTCCAGACCCCTCACCAGCTTCGCTGCCCTTCTCTGGACTCCAAGGTCTCAATGTCTTTTTTGTAGTGAGGGGCCCAAAACTGAACAGAGTACTTGAGGTGCAGCCTCACCAGTGCTGAGTACAGGATAATTACCTCCCTGCTTCTGCTGGCAACACTATATGTGATAAAAGCCAGGATGCCATTTGGCCTTCTTTACCATCTGGGTACACTGCTGGTTCAGCTGAGTACCAACTAACATCCCCAGGTCCATTTCCTCCACACAGTCTTCCAGCCACTGTGCCCCAAGCCTGTAGTGTTGCCTTGGGTTGTTGTGGTCAGAGTACAGGATCCAGTAGCTGTTCCAAAGGAACACAGGAGCTCACAATTACAGGAGACAAGTCAGTGAATATGGAGAATCAGATCATGG
Source organism: Tragopan temminckii (assembly GCA_028571105.1). NCBI lineage: Eukaryota > Metazoa > Chordata > Aves > Galliformes > Phasianidae > Tragopan > Tragopan temminckii. Next base: position 74,038,514 of record JAOWBP010002052.1, read on the forward strand.
AGGATGAGGATAAGAGAGAAAAAAGAGTTCTAGCCCATCACACTCCTTTGTTGCCCATGCCTGATCCTAATTTTTTTTTACATACCGTGTAAGCATGGAGGAAAGAGCCAGGTCCTGTCTGATATCCTGCCATAAGGTTTAACCTTGTGAAAGCAATGACGTAATTTGTTCACTTCACTGCAGTTAACTCTTCAAAAGTGACTGCTGCTTCCAAAGTCTTGACATGAGTAGTATCACTGTCACAAAGCAGATCTGTGACTCGTTGGAGCTCGCTGATGGTTTTGGAGATTGTGACCATGGTCATTATTGCACCAAGAGCAAATACAAATCCCATGAAAGATGTTTTAAGGATGGACTGTTTCATTTTGTCTGTGTGTGTGTATACTACCCACAGCTGGTTTAAACTACCAGAACAAAGGTTGAGAAAGGGCATAACCAATCTCTATAAACAAAACAAGGGAGTAAACAGCAGGGAGGCCCAGCCGTGACAGAGGGAGACAAATTAGTTAAACTAACTGCAGAAGTTGTCACAAGGACAAATGCTTTAACTGGCCATAAAGATGTACTGAGTAGAAATGAGAAGAAGGCTGCCAACACAGGAGTTGTGAAGCTCTGGAACAGCCAGAGTGGGAAGCGATGTGGGAAGGAACAAACTGATGGGTGTGAAGATATAAATTGATGCATCTCTGTTCTAAATAATGAATAAATAATGTTGGCTGTAGGGACTCAGTATCAACCAGCTCTTCTTTGTCTGCTAGCAGACAAACTCTGGGGACACAAGCACAGTTTTATTTTTTTAAATGGTCTTATTTCCAACACTTCTACTCCTCCAGAGAATAAATAAATAAATACATGTATAAATAATAAATCTGAGGTAGAAGAAAAAAAAACAACAAAACAACAACAAAACACAAACCGAAAATGAAAGCATCTAGAAAAATTAGAGAATGAACCATCTTCTAACTTCAGAACTAGGAACTCAGTTATAAAGAAAGCCCACTGTGCGCAAAGACTATACATCCCCAAAGCCCTGACTGTGAATATTTTATCTGCCCTTATAACTAGAAACTAAGTATGTGTAACAAAATGTATACTGTACACAGACCAAACCCACTAATATGTGACAGATACATGAGAAACATTTGATTTAGCAGGGAAAATACTAAGAACTTGAGATTTTTTTCCCCTTTTTTTCCCTAAAGTTCTCAAAAAGTAATTCAAGCAAGTTCCATTAAAAGTAGTATTCTTAGAAGAAGACTGACCCACTTATGTTTATTTTTAATAGTTCTGGAAGACCTGTGAAATTTCAAAGACGAGAAAAGTAAAAGCAAATAACACAAGCTTGGTTTACTCTGTAAATGGTGTAATGAGATGAACACTGGAACAGTGCTGTCATTTAGGAAAAAATGTTGAAAAATTTAACAGTGGGTCGAAAAGATTTGCAAATTTTATTTTACAGCTGAAGGAAATGCTTTAAGGAGACAGATTCAATATGCTGAAGTGAATAGTCAGGAAGAAAGGAGAACAGTTTAAGGCATGAGCCAGGGAGCATGGCAAGATACTGTGCCACACAGGGGATTAGTGCCTCTGGATCTGTATTCAGGCTTCACTCTCTCACTCTGCTTACTCCTAACACTCAGTCCGCTGAGTACTGTGATGCTCTGCTTTGCTCTAAATAGCAATACGCTTACCCCGCTTACTGCAGCATCTTCATTCTGGCTGTGTCTTGAATGGTTTCTGTATCCTTTGTAATGACACTGATGCCATCAATTTACTATCAATTTTACATTTTTAGAGCACAAACAAGAGTATTGAACTGTGAGGAGTATGGAGATCTGCACGTCATGATGGTGGCCCCAAATGGCTTTTGTCTTCTTTTTAGTAAAGGGGATGGAGAGAACCTTCTTGCAAGATCTTCTGGTGGAGGCTACTACACTTTCTTCTTCAGAATTTCTTCCCTTGGTAGCTTGCACCGAAAGTAGTTCCTATCTCAAGGAAAACTTAACATTGCCTATCTGCACTAAGTGCAGCAGTACAGCCATTGATTTCCAGAAACAGCTGACAAGTGGAAAGAAAAGGACTGTAAAGTGCCTAACTGAAGAAGGCTATTAGAAATCAGGGCTCCAGATCCCATTGCTGGCTCCCTGTTGTGATCAAGGTGATGTATGGGGCAAAACTGGTACAGAAAAGCAAAGAAATATTCTTTCAAAGTCACTACTACAGGGTATGGTGAGCACTCTTCAATCTTTACCTTTTACATATTTGTTTCAACGCTAACAGTGCAGCTGATTTTGTAGAGGAAGCCTCTTTACTCCACTGTCATCATGAATTGTACACAACCCAACAGTGAAAATAGAAAAAAAAATGTAAGCAGAGGCTGTAAGTGTAACCCTGCCACATCTATTGTCATTTCATGGGAGGCTAACCAAAGAAGAGACTTCACAAAGCTATTAATTTGCTCAATTACGCCTGATAGATGTTAGCTCTTTCACTCCTGAGAATCCATCTCCTGCCTTAAAGCTTGTCAATGAGTCCCTGAGTAACCCTACAACTTTCACTAGTGACAGATCTTGGGGCTTCATTACAGGATTTTTATATTGTTCAATGATTTCTGAGCATTGGTAGGTGCAACACAAATCTACATGCACAGATAAGAAAAAGAAAGACAATGAGACACTTTGATTCTTTGCATTTTTTTTTTCCATTTGAGTAAACAAATGTGTCATTTAATCTTAATATAAAGGGAGATTTAGTAACACAGTCTGTATTCAGTGACTAAGACCAACCAGATCTAAAATGCTCATTAACTGTTGTATTACATGACATTATCTACCTGTGACAGTACTTTACTTAATGCAGAACCTCTCACACCAACTATGCCCATGAAATGCTTTAGGGTTAAATAACATGGTCATGGTTAAGTAATAACAAAGGAAAGGAAAAATGATGAGGCAGAAGCTATGGGGAGATGAGCTGTTTTCAGCAGCCAGATAAAACATATTTGAAATGAGTCAGAACAAATGCAACACATGGATAAAGTCAGAGTAGGGAAGACTCGCCGACAGCAGAAATGCTCTGGGAAATGACTGCTAATAATGAGAGGGAGAGAGAGGAACGTTGTGGCTGAAGCTGGTCTCCCTTTATGGTGGTTTTATAACACAGAGGGGCAATTTTAAACTGGATGGTATAATGAATGAGGGAGTTAAGATGAAATGTTTAAGGCTGAGGAGAAGGTGGGCTTTTTCTTTTAAATATGTAGAGAGGAGCAACAGCATCTGTGCTTATGTCTGATGAACTGGAAAAGCAAAAGATGGAGACAGCAATAATGAACACCAGAGGAGGACTAATTAAATACAATTTATTATTATTACTCTCTATTTTGCTGTGTTCCACACTGATTCTTATGTATCTATTTCATAACTGCTCTTCCTGCTGTGCTGTTCTGTACATGGCTGAATTGCACTGAGAAGGATTTTTGCCTGCGTTTGGAGTTTTCAGGATTCACCAAGTAAAGACACTTTGGGGTAAATATTCAGGTTTTAGGTTGATTATTAATTTGTTCAATCACGAGTTTGAGAGTTAACTTGCAGGATGTCAGTCAGTTCCTAAATTATCACAGAAATTAGAACTAATCAGCGTCGAAAATCTCTAGGTGAGGCACACTACTGAAGATAAAAATGAGTTTCTATTGCAGAGGAGGTGGGAGGTCAGCCTGACCTTGGTACCAGGGAAAGTTATGGAGCAGATCATCTTGGGTGAGATCACACAACATGTGCGTGGTGTCTAGGGGATCAGGCCCAGCCAGCACGGGTTCATGAAAGGTAGGTCGTGCTTGACCAACCTCATCTCCTACGACTGGGTGACCAGACTGGTAGACAAGGGAAAGGCTGTTGATGTAGTCTACCTAGACTTCAGCAAAGCCTTTGACACAGTCTCTCACAGTATTCTTCTGGGAAACTGGCTGCACATGTCCTGGACGGGTGTACCTTTCTTTGGGTAAGGAACTGACTGGAGGGCTGTGCGCAGTGGGTAGTAGTTAATGGAGTTAAGTCCAGCTGGTGATCCATTATAAGCGGTGTCACCCAGGAGTTGGTACTGGGGCCCATCTTGTTTAATATATTTACTGATGAATTGGATGAGGGGATTGAGTGTACCCTCAGTAAGTTTGCAGATGACACCAAGCTGGGAGGTGGTGTCGATCTGCCTGAGGGTAGGGAGGCCCTTCAGAGGGATCTAGATA
>JAOWBP010002052.1:74042853-74064429 GCA_028571105.1 Tragopan temminckii
GGGGGGTTGGACTCGATGATCTCTGAGGTCCCTTCCAACCCCTACAATTCTGTGATTCTGTGATTCTGTGATTTGCTTTTCAGTTGTTCACACTGAAATGTTTTCTTTGGGTTTGGAAAAAAATTAGATGCTTTCAGTAAGAGGATCTTTTTGTCAGGTACGCAAGGCAGGAAATTATTCTTCCCCTTCCCCAAAAACTCTGCTTAGCAGCAACCCTTTGCTCATACCTTTAAATGAGTTTACAATGACTCCTAGGGGAAGTACATGGTTGTACCATGGCTACCTCTCTCTTTAACAAATTTTTTCACCCATTAAATGATGTTTCTTATACACTTGCAGCCTTCATTTCTGGAAGGATAACTGGATGCATTCTGAAAGCTGAATGCATGAGACAACAGTTTTGCTACAGAATCCTCTTTTCTTTTAACCTCAGTTAATTCCAAAGCAAACCAGGAAATCTCTGCTTAAAACTGAAGACTATCTTAAAACATCTAGATGTCCTTGTCCACTTCAACAATGCCAGAGCCTTTGCTCTGTCAGCAGAGGATCCAAATAGGTCATTAAGCAATTTAGCATCCAGCAGCGGTCTAATATTCCTAATGAGAATTTCAAAGACCGTATGGTGGCTTTTACTTCAGACTCTTTGCAGAGTCTGTTTTGCTCTATCACTGCAAATTTACATTCACTGTTATTTTCGCCTTACACAGATTTACTTTTTTTTTAAAGAGTGTAAAGCAACCATCACACTCAACCATAAACAGACTCACTGGAGTGTAAGAGAGATGGGGCCAAGCCTGTATTCTGATATTTAGGTTAACATTTTATGACCTTGCCCTGGCTGGCAAGTCAGGATAATGATTCCTACTTTGTTTACATCTCTTATGAGATTCAGTAACACTGTCCTTTTTATAGCCCCCACGCACTTAACCAGCCCTGTCTTGTGAAGAGGACAATCCTGTATGTTGGTGAGGTGATGGATGCAACACTCGCTTGTAGGTATCCTTTGGGAGCTAGGAGGGAGTCTATAGCCTTAGATTGATTGCATAGCTCTTGCAAGCTTTTCAGTGCCCTAATTAGTGAAGAAAGACATTAGCACGTAGCAGGTAGGGCAAATTGTTCTGATCACCAGATAGGATCTACAGACCATAGTGTAGGGACCTTGAGGAATACACAATAATAAAGAGCATACATTATAATAGTAAACACAACAAACTCTGGTAATTATCCCCAGTTGAGGTTAACAGAGAGTGACTGCTAAACTGAGATTATAAACAATGTCTTGTCACTGTGGAGAGAAGTTGGGAAACAAATAATGCAGTCCTGTGACTCTTAATAGCCCCAAGACATCATGGCACATTGAAAACACAACACCATCAGAAATTTAAGGACTAAACAACTTGCATGTGCTATGATTTAGTTTTCCCAGGTACGCATGTATAATTAATGAAAAAATATTTTTCCCCAGCAGGATCTCTAACTTGCTCGGTAAATGGGTAATTATTGCACTAATTATTTATATATATTTTACTTATAGATATTCTTAGTACATCCATCAAAGCCATGCTCACATGACACCAGAAAAAACTTTAAGCCTTTCACTTAACACCAAGGTCCTAATATTCCTATGGAAGTTTCAAGACAATAGAACCATTTAAAGAGTATCTTCCATTCCAAACATCAGTGTGATTATGGGTTCATTTTAAGGCAAGGAAGTGGAGACAGAAACCATAGCTGGCAGCCTGGCTGATCTCAGGAAAGTTCACATTCCCCAAATGGTAAAAAAATAAATAAATAATAAAAGCACAATGTAGTTTCTTGAATCAGGGTTAATCCACATGGTAAACCATTTCCAAATCTGCAACAGGATCATTTTTCCCAAGGGCAAGATCCTGTAAAATGATTCATTTATTTTAGGACATAATTCTTCAGGGAGCTTTACTTTTTCATAACATTTCCCATGTCTCCAACTAATCTTCAGTTGATTTTACTCATCTTTTTCCAGCCCTTTCTCCCCTCAGCTGCTGGAGATCTTTCTTTTACATTGTCCACATTAATGTTACTGCTTATTTTTCTTGACTTTTCTGGGCTCTGCACAGGAACCCTTACAGGCATTTGACCTCCTCTCAGTTCCCATAGCCCAGTGCAACTCGCACCCACAGCTGCAGGACCAACTGTACAATAATTCTGCCAAGCTTCTTCTACTGTCAAGGAATACATACTGAAGTAATGGCATGCCTAGGAACAGTAACACAGCACAGGTACTGACAGCTGAGGTATACTCTTGGTATAAACTGAATCTTGAGAGTGCTCCTCCCCCTCTCAGCTTCCAAGAAGTATTAAGGAAAATTGAGAGAACACCATTTTATTATTATTATTTTTTCCACAGACTTAAAGGCTTTTTTGACAAATTCTCAAAAGGTGGCAAAAAAAAGCATGTCTCGTTTATGCATTCCTTTTCTGTTAAATTGTAAAGCTCTGTCCACATATATGCTGCACAAGAATATAACAAAACCTTCTAAAATATGTTTGTTCTAGGGAAACATATTTTCCAAAACTCCATTTTGGAAAACACTGACTACCTTTAACTATTAATCAAAATATGTATCTATCTCTCTAAATATAAGAGATATAGAAAACCTGACCCACAAAATTTCAGGCCAAATTTTGGACAAGTTTAAAGCAACTAGAAAGAATAACTTTCTGGTAGAAAACATATGAAAAAAAAATATAAGCAGTCTTATCTGATTTTATTTTAATTATATTAGTTTATCCTTAACCCCGAATGGTGTGCTGTTGCATTGCTCTGATATTACAGTCTGTCCCAATCTGTTTTAAGACCATTTCCCATAACACAAGGAACTTGTTGATTAAATTTGAGCTAATTGTTTTCCTTGTAAACATTTGCCCAACATGAAAAGAATACAGTGTGGTACAAAAAAAAAAAAAAAAAAAAAACAAAAAAAAAAAAACCCACCATCAAAAACAGAAGCAGCCCAAATCCTGCAGTGAGAAGTAATGGCTCTCTACAAGTTATTTTGCTAAGCTCCCAGGGCTTTTTAGTAACACGTCATTAGTAAAGATGTATTTTAGTCTCGACAAAAGCTCTTTAAACACACATGTGAAATAGTGAGGAGTGAAAAGCAGAGAAGGAATGAGCAAGGCTATTTAGGGACACAGCTGAGGAATGCTTTATATTGACAGGAGAAGTGGATGTGACTGAGCCTGGAAGAAATCTTTCCATCACCATTTCATAAAAGAAGCTGTAGGTCATGTTCTACAGCCTAGAAGGTATTTCTTTCTTGGGGGTGAAATGTTAAGAGACATTCTAATTACGTCACAACAGACAGTTAAATCATTAACAACTATTAAAGCCCAATACTGCCGTAGGCCCAGAAAAACAAGATTCATTTTGGAAATTCCTAAGTAAATGCAGTTACAAGGAGAAAAAAAAAAAATGTGTCTTTGCTAGAGAATCAAATGCTGGCAAGAGCAAAGCATAAATAAGAGGAGAGTGGTCCAAAACTGCTTTTCCTGTATGATTCAGATATGGAAAAGCAGCACTGTGGTTCTCTGCCATCAGTGGATTGCTTCCACTGTACATTGCAATTCAGGAAGGCAGAGAATTCCCAACTGGCCTTAGCAAAGAAGGCAAATAGAAGAAGGACATAAAACTATTAGACAGTGTCCAAAGAAGGGATATAATGATCACAGAATCACAAAATTGTAGGGGCTGGAAGGAACCTCTAGAGATCACCTAGTCCAACCCCCCTGCCAAAGCAGGTTCCCTAGATTCAAGTAGGTGCACAAGTTGCACAAGTAGGTGTCCTGGCAGGTCTTAAATGTCTCCAGAGGAGACTCCACAGCCTCTCCGGGCAGTCTGTTCCAGTGCTCTGTCACCCTTACTGTGAAGAAGTTCTTAAACACATTCGTACTATGCTTCAGTTTGTGGCCATTTCCTCTTGTCCTGTCATCACGCGCTGCTGAAAAGACTCTGGCCTCGTCCCTTTGCCTCCTGCACCTTAGATATTTATAGACATGATGGGGAAGGGTCTGGAGAGCAAGGTGTAAGGGGAGGGGCTGATGTTCCTTGCTAGGTTCAGCCCAGAGCAGAGCAGGCTGAGAGGAGGTTGCTCCTACAGCTCCATGGTTGTGTCACTTTCTTAGGTCACCTGCAGGACAAAAGCCATGGGCAGGTTACCGTCATTAGTCAAACTAATCTTGCAAATATCACACCTCCTTATTATGTCTCTCCCTGTTCACTGGCTTTAGATGAGGACAGGGATGAGGACAGCAGAGAAAGAGCTCAAGATCACTCAGCATTGCTCTATAACTACCTGAAGGGAGGTTGTAGTGAGGTGGATGTTGGCCTCTTCTCTTGTACAACTAGTGATAGGATGAGAAGGAATGGCCTCGAGTTGTGCCAGGGGAGATTCAGACTGGACTTTAGAAAATACTACTTCTCTGAAAGAGTGGTCAGGCACTGGAATGGCTGCCCAGGGAGGTGGTGGAGTCACCGATCCTGGAGATGTTCAAGGAACATTTAAATGTTGTGTTGAGGCACATGGTTTAGTGAGAGCTAGTGGTGATACACAGACGGTTGGACTGGATGATCTTGATCTTTTCCAACCTTGGTGATTCTGTGATTCTATAATTCGAAGACAGTTAACCCAACATGCCTCCCTCCCTCTGGCAATGTCAAATAGTAAAAGTATTGACACACTCCAGACTTTTCAGCTGGGTTGCACGGGCAAGAATCTGACTTGTGGGAAAGTTCTACCTTTCAGTCTTCATTTCTAAGGTTATTATGGTAAGTGAGCAAAAAGCCACCCTGTACTCAGTGTAAAAGGACTCAGTAAGGCTATCCATTTTTACCTGAGGAATGCCTTTTAAATAATGCACAAATAATGAAACATCTTCCAACAGAACAAGGATGACAAGAACTTCTGGAAGTACAATTCCACGAATCATGCAATTAAGTATGCCTGTTACAGAGATCTATCTCCTGCAAACTCATCTTGGTGGGAGGGATTAAAAACCAACCAACCAACCAAACAAAACAACAACAACAACAAAAACTCAAAAATAAAACAAAAAAATCTGCATAATAACAGTCTTCAAATTGTTGGGTTAGGTCTTTTTAATGGTCTCTGTCAGGCAATGAAAATTCACCTTGATTGATTTTCAAGTACTATTTCTTTTCAGATTAACGAATCTATTTGACATAAAATGGGACACTTCTCATGCAAATCTCTGCACAGAGAGTTTTGTGACATTAAAGAGGTTCATACAATTTCTTTCACCCTGCCCTCAGAGGTCATTTGGTATTGCACTAAAGCATTTGTCTGTGCCCTTAATATACATTTTGAAAGCTAATTTGTGGTCTGCTGGATTGGGAGCCCAGGTCCTTAATAACATTTGGACACATTTACACAGAGACGATATTATAAATCTGAAACTACTGTCACTCCAATATACACCAGCAGGAACTCTGCTGTGGACCTCTCCTGGGAGAATAAAAGGAAATACTGGAGTAATGCAGCAGAAAATCAGATCAGAGATGTATGTTTACCTCAAAGTATAATGCAAACACGGAGAGGGAAGAATTCCTTATACACTCTCACTATTGTCTCCATTATTATTATTTTTGTTTTTATATTCTATATACGTTGACAAAATCCCTCAGCTAAGTAATACACAATCATCTCTGATAAGACAGTAAACAGAATGTGTTATTGCAACAGAAGTGAGCAGTATGACCTTTAATGTGTGTAAAAATTAAAATGCACTGACCAGATTTGGTGACCTTTATGGTAAAGCTTCCTTATAGAGTAACAATGAATTTGCTATTAAATATCACTGCTTCTGCAGACAGGCAAGAAAATGCCAGTAATATTATTAAGCACTTTTGGTGTATTTAAATGAGTACAAAGTAGTCAAGTTGCATATGAATAAAACCTACAAGATTTGATAGCAACAGAAAAAGGCGAGCCCATGCCAAGAAAGGAATATCACTGTGCTTTGTCGCATTGGTCTTGTACCTTGACTGCCACATCATTTGGATCAATTTCAAACTTTTCCTTGTGACTCAGTGTCTACATATTTGAACTTTGGCACTAATTCTGCATAGCCTTCCCATTCCAAGTTTCTTTGTGATTCACTTCTTACTCATTTACCTTTATTTCACCTGTCATCTATAGGTATGATTCCTCCACGCTTCCTATGGCAAGATTGTGTTTTCTGCTACTTTGCTATTTAGCCAGTGATAACCATTCAGGATGACATTTTCCATGCCTGAAATCAATCTCAAGCTGATATATACATTTCATTTAAATGCAGCCAATTCAAAGATGAAAACTAGAGAAAAATGTCAAAGTATCCCACGCTGACAAAGATAAAACAAACATTTTCTTTAGTGTCTCCATGCTTCAGAGCAGGATGGGGAGTAGAAGGAAGAACATGGAGAATGGAGTTTGTCCAGTCAGTGAGGGTGCACTTTTTATTGTTCCTAAGAAATTTGGCTCTGCTTGGGAAAGGTAAGGCTTCTCAGAGATCCTAGTTCATGTGCACTCATGACTAGTTCAAAATCTGAGGCAATTTTCACCATCTGCCACACTCCCCTGTAAGGATAAGAGCACCATTTTCTGTGCTGATCTGCCTAAAAGCAGAAAGGGGCTGATGATGAGACCGTATGCTCTGATTTAAGTGCTGCATTTTCTAAATTCTAAATGCTTGAATTATCAGTCTTCATATTCCCTTAATATACTTGTGTTTTGTTTTTTTTTTAATGGTTGAAACATCATTTATAATAACGCATGATAATGGTTTATATTTCCAGCATGTCTTTCAAGGCAGCAGGCCTCCAATGTGATTTACAAATTCACTGTAAAGAGGATTACTTTTTTTTTCTCCAGTACTGGAGTGAAGCCATCTACCTTTGGTAGTTGTTTTAATTCTGTGTAGCAAATCTAGCCAGCAACTGAAAGCAGGTAATGACTATCGTGTGCAGCTGAAACACCAGATAGCCCTCATTTATCCCCAAAACAAAATATTCTCTTTAAGTTTTGCAAAAAATTCCCTGAGATTCGTAGCAGCTCACACAGGCAGACACAGAGAACTCAACTTTCCCAACAATTCAAACCTAGAAACGTGTGAAAGGACTGGTTGGTAGGGTTGGGAATGGCAATATTTGGGTCACAGTGCTGCTGGTCTCTACATGTGGAGCTCTGTAGCTCAACCTGTTTTCACTCCAGTCTGTAAGTCATCAGTGTGTTTGTGAGTGGATTATGTCAGCCAATGCTCAACTGTGGAACCAGCTGAGGAAAGATTCAGTTTATTCTCCAGTGTAACAATGCAAGGTCCCCCAGGTTAGCTCCGTATGTCAATAACAACTAGATCAAACTTCGCACTGACTTGTAAGCACCAGAGCCAAACAAAGTATATAATCTGCTCCACACTCATTGATGTTAATGGAAGAATTTCAGCTCATCCTTATGAGGTTCTGCTTAAAGAAAATCAGTAATTTCTTGTATATAGCTATTGAAAACATTTTATTTGAGAAGTCTAATAAAAATAAAATGCAGAGTTATGGGTTGAGCAACAGCCAGAAGTGTTCTTCAGACTAGCCTCAAACAAATTCAAGCGTCAGACAAAATAAACAAAGGCATTTTGGGGGGCAGGGGAAAAATAGCAGAACACATAATTCTTGTGAGTGTTTTTTCATGTTGGGACTGAAATAAATGATTTTCTCATTTCAAAGCACAGTATTCCTGAGCTTAGACTTGACTTCAAATCTCGGCTGTAATTAAGACAAACTGCCCTCAGTGTAAGTGATCAGGCTTTACAGAAGAACCTGGTCTGGTTCTCTACATACAAACAGCAGTCAGTACACTACTGTGAGTGATCTATGAAAAAGCTCCCCCCAGTGCTAAGAAACGTAAGTAAAACCAATTTGTGGAGCTTCCAGGAAGCACAGTGCCATTAGCTCCTCAGAAAGTCAGTGCCAGAAGCTGATCAATCTCCCAAGTGGAAATGTTGCAGAACTATATTAGGCAGTATGCTATATTTGTATTTTCACTGGACAAATTGAAATGATGAAAAAATAACCAAAACAAAAAGCAAACTTGTTACTTGCTAATTTCTATCTGTTTTCTCCTTACTGTATTGGTTTATCTAATACAGGGCATTGCATCTTACAGACTCTGCTCACCACTATCTCTAGACCATCATTAGCATCACTCCTGTCCTACTGCTATCTCTCTTACCGCCATTAGCATGTCAAGAAGTGCAGACAAACTATCATACATTAATCTAGAGTTTTGTAGAACATAGCTGACATCTGCTGCATTGAACTTTAAATATGTATCTAAACATGGTAACTAGATTGGTTTTGGTACTAAAGTTGGAAAAAAATATGTTTCAATAACAAGATTAAGAGAATTATCCTTAAAAAAACTTGAGGAGAATCACCAGTTTTGGCAAACAAGACTATTAAAGCATAGAACTGATATTTCTCACCTAGGCCTACCTGTGCAACCTGCTGTAGGGGGCCTGCTTTGCAGGGGGGTTGGACTCAATGACATCTGGAGATCCCTTCCAGCCCCTACGGTTATGTGATTCTTCTTGCAGGAATGCTATTTTTCACCGGTTTGCAAGCATTAACCATGTCAGTGCTGCTCCTCTGCAGTATTGAGGCTAGGTGAGAGCAAAGTGCTAAGTAGTGGTGAGTAAATTAAATTGAGATCAGGCATGAAAATCTTACTTGGAAAAAGTGATAAATGGTGTGCTACAAATTCAGTGAATGCACACCTCCACATTTTGCCTAATGTGGCATACACATACGTATATATATCTATACGTACGTACAAGCAGACTAAAAGCTATTTTACAGCTTCTTAACCTCATAAGTACCAATACTCCACTTAATCAAAATAGATCCTTGCAAGACAAGCGGGAAGTCTTAAAAATCTGCCAAAACAACATCACTAAAGGATGAAAGGATAATTCTACTTCCCACTAATTTCTGACATAACAGGAGAGCATCACATTTAGTGTAACACCAGTGAAGCTAAGAATAATAGTGCTTCCATATTAACGTATTGGGTAGGACAGAACTAAACGTGATGCTGAATGATCAAAGAATGGCTTGAGTTGGAAAGGATCTTAAGATCATCTAGTTCTAACCCCCCTGCAATGGACAGGACTGCCACTCACCAGATCAGGCTGCACAAGATCCTAATCAACCTGGCCTTGAACACATCCAAGGATGGGGCATCCACAACGCCTCTGTGCAAAATGTGCCAGCACCTCACCACCCTCTGAATTAAAAATTTGTTCGAACCATCTAAACTAAATCTCCCCTCTTTTAATTGATATTCCTTAGAATTGCTTAGGTAGTCAAAATTCATGATTTGAACTGTTGTTTAAACCTAAACCAGATCTTCAGGGTCTGAATTGCATTTTTTTACCTCTTGTTTTGTTTTTTTTTTTTTTTTTGTCATTTTCACATTAGCCTATGAACTTTCATTTTGTTTCTGCATTAAATGCACAAATGCAACAACACAGCTTGAGTTGATGCCAAACTTCTGTCTCTAAATGTAATCAGAAAGTCCAGAAAAATGTTGTGTGGGAATGATTCTCCTGTGGAAATGGTTTTAAGTTGAAGGAGGGAAGATTTAGGTTGGATGTCAGGGGGAAGTTCTTTACTATGAGTGGTGAGGTGCTGGAACAGGCTGCCCAGAGAGGCTGTGGATTCCCCGTCTCTGGAGGTATTCAAGGCCAGGTTGGATGGGGCTCTGGGCAGCCTGGTCTGGTACTAAATGTGGAGATTGGTGGCCATGCCTGTGGTGGGGGCATTGATGGTCCTTGAGGCCCCTTCCAACCCAAGCCATTCTATGATTCTATGACTCCAAACTGAATTCTACTGAGAACTAAGCTAGCAAACTCATTTGAACAGTGTCTGATTTGAAGGCTGAAAATGATTACAGGACCATAGCTTCTATTGTGTCTGCCAAGAAATTAGTATTGAGGAGCACGTTGCAAAATTTACTGCCACTAATATTGTGAGTTTCCTGCATTTACATCAATATCCTTGTGTATTTACAATTTGCAAGGGATCCTGAATAAAAGAGGTCAGTATGTTACAAATATCTGATTAATAGCATTGCTTCATAAATCACTTTGGAGACAGGCCCTACTGACTGAACCCCAGGTCTAGGCATGACCCAATCAGTGCTGCCAATGCAAAGGTCTGGTTGTGCAAAGTATGTGGTAACAGTTTAGCTGTGATGGACAACACAGTGGAGCTCTGTGAAAGCACAAAGTGAGGTCCCAATGGTCATTCCTACAGCCCACATCCACTACTAGCAGCAACAAGAGGACAATCTGCAAAATTAAGAATTAAATGAAAATAGGAGTCTTTACGGGCAAAAGAGAAAATAGCTTTTGTCTCTCGGTTGTATCTCATTGCAAAATTGGAAGGGCGCAGAAAGCAACAAAACTTATTAAATACATGTATCTTTGTATAGTCGCATACGATTTCTGTCATGGTGCAGATTAGGAGATGATTTGCAAGATTTGCAGTAGCAAGCACATTTACTCAAGCCATTTATGCTGTGCAAAGGAAAAAATACCTGCAACACTTCATCTGTTGAGCAAGACAACAGAGAGATGTAATTTTCTAGCATGGTAGAAACAGGGAGAGAACACATCACACAAACATAACTAATATTTAGCCATGACAAAGAAACTTCATTTATATATCATGTTGTAAGCAGAAGGGTCATCAACTTTTTACATGAGCAGATAGTGGTAGGACAAGGAGGAATGGTTTTAAACTAAAAGAGGGGCAATTTCGATTAGATGTCAGGAAAAAATATCTTCACCATGAGAGTAGAATAGGTTGTCCAGAGAAGCTGTGGATGTCCCATCCTTGGAAATGGATCAGTGGTTCAAGGCCAGGATGGATGCAGCCCTGGGCAACCTGATCTAGTGCCTGATTTAGTGGTTGGCAGCCCTGCCTGTGGAGGGGGGGTTGGAACTACATGACCTTCAAAATCCCTTCCAAACCAAGCCATTCTATGACTATATGATTCTCTGATCTGAAGACAGAAATTAATAAACTATTGTACCATGTTAAGTACAAAACTTTTTTATTTAGTTCAGGTTTTTGTAACATATTATTGTCAATATTACTCCAGGCAGATCTACCAGGCTGCTGAGGAGATGAGGATATTAATCAGTTTTCAGGGAAAGGCTTATCTGTAAATCCTCAGAAACCATAATCCCGAAAACTGATCTGAATGACTGGTCTGAAGCTCTGAGAAAGTTTTCAAAGTAGTTCTGAGAACTTCCACCTCAGCTGAAACCTCCATGGGAGATTATGTGCTGGTGGTATTTGGAGAACAATTCAAAGGCAGAAATCTCCAGAGAAGTCCCCAGTTATGGAATTTTTTGAGGTTGGCACTTATGAAACCGGATATTTTTGAACACGCTGGATATATGAAGGGAATCTCTGAAATTGTTAAGCGTCCCAGCTTTTTTCTTTTTTCTTTTTTTTTTCCACACTGTTGATCAAAGCTTTTAACTCTCTGCTCCTTTCCTCTCTGGTATCTATGACAAGAGCTTAAATAGTTGAGTTCCCCATGGAAATAAAAAATATATATTTATATAGCTATGTGGTATGGCTGCGTGTGTATTTTCCCCTTTCTGCATGTCAAAGCCTGAATGCTTAACATATTAATTCATTGAGTTCAACTTTCTAATGCTAGCTCCTTTAAGTCATTAGAGCTCCTTTTTTTCACTCTAATCCTCTTATTTGGTGATCAGTCTGAGTCTGCCTGTATTTTTTAAGAATATTTTAAAGTTTCTGGAGCAGATGAAGGAAAGTTTTCTCTTGATCTGCTTCACAGACTCCGACACATTAGTTTGTGGTTCAGTGTAATCCATAGGCCTACAATTGTTTTGTGGCAGTTCTCTGTTTCTTGTGTCGTTCTTTATGAATGGAAGGACGATGTTTCTTTTAAATGTGTTATGGTTGTTGAAAGTTGACCAGCAGAGAACTAAATGAATTTAAATGGATATAGCAAAGACTGTAACAGCCACTGTAATGTGCTGCAACTGGAAGAACCACCAGCAGACCCTTTTCTTTCGTGAGTCATTCCTAAAATGGCTCATAGTACATTTCTTCTTCTTACTCTAATTATCTGCCATTAAAGTCTGCCTTTGCACAAGCGTTGTGAGAGTACAAACTAATCTCAAGACACCAGGCAGATATTACATCACAAACAACAAAACTTCCAGTCACCTCTGACTCAACGTTCTACTTCTGAAGATAAATAAATTCAGCTCTCATTATCAGACTTCCTGTTGTTTGTTACACGTACTTTAAAAGGCAGAAAAATCATTTCTAATAGCAACATCATGTTTCAGAGTTTGAACGCATCAAAGAGAAGTCCTCACCGCCCCCCTTACTTCTCAGCTACAGGGCACAGGAAAACTCACTAAAGCAATGGGCAATAACATATTCTTAACAGAAGTTTAACTGCTCTGCTATTCTCTCTGTGATCTTTCAAATCTCATTTAAAGACAGAACTTCATTTATCCACTTTAGCAAAAAGCTGTAGACAGCAAGCTGCTTCCTCTTTCTGTTTCTTTCAGTAGAAGAAGCAAAAAAAAAAAAAAAAAAACAAGAAAAGAAGGCAGCATAAGGGCAGTCCCACATCAACTAGTCTCTGCAGTAAATTAATTAAACAATTATATTAGCCAAGCCTTCACTTCTGATGTGGCACAGCTGACATTAATTGAGCCACAATCAAGATAGTAATTCAGGTTAATTGGATTTCCACTGTCAGCAGCTATCAGCTTGTTTCAATATGCTGCTGTCATTTAAGAATAATTAATCATGGATGACTTTATTGGATGGCATGTGCTGACAGCTGATGGTGTGGTGACGCTTGAAAAAGTTGGTGATTGCTGTAGGCCTACTGAACAGTAAAGCTGGTTTCCTTCCCAGGGATTATTCTACCCCCACTGCATTTTGAGACCCAAAATTTGCTACCATGAAGTGCTGACAGTGATATTCACTGGCTCCTGCATGTGTGCAGAGAGAAAAAGAGTGGGTTGCAGAATGAAGCAGCTATTCCTATTGAAATAATGCTACAAAAGGTCAAAGGGAGATGCATGTTCTACTGCAGCCTTCAGGCACACAATTATTGTTTGGCTATTGCTACAGTGGCAAAAGATTCGATAACACAACAGTTCATATATTGCAAGAACTGAAATGCCAAGCTTGATCTAGTGTTATTTACTTTTCTTCATTCATAATAGGCCATTACTTTGGTTAACATCTGATAATATAATTTATTCAATCTCTTGCCAGAATATCTGCAAAAATGTCAAGGAACTTATGAAGGCAAGTTTTATGTATTAATAACTTGGAAAAAAAAAAAAAAGATAAAACTGTTGTGGGAAAGTGGAGAAAAAAAAAATTAAAGTGTAAGATGAAAATAATTTTGAGTGTTCCATAAGGAGTAACAGGAATACATTATGCTTCTGAAAAAAAATAAAAAGCAATTTAAATTTGAGTAAAGAAAAAGCCTTAACATCAAGATCTATTAGACTGTATAATTATTTCCCAAGGGGGAAAATATACATAGATATTTAAAATTAAAGTACAATTTTAGGATATTCTTTACAGAGTTCTAAAAATTTATATCAGAAATGGCAACACTAATTTGATAGCAAGACGGAGAAAATTTTTTTTTAAGGAATATGATGATTGCTTAACTGCCAGCTCTAGAAGGACAGAGTGAACAGAAGCAAATTTCCAAGGGAAAATTGAACACCATGCGTGATGATTTTGGTCCCTGCTTTTTGAGCAAAATGCTGAACAGAAGACTGGAATATTTGCTACTCAAACAGTGGAACACAAATTCACAATTTGAAGACATATATTTTTTTCTGTAAGAGAGAAACCTGAATAGACAGAAGCATCCTTTATCATAAGTGGATGAAAAGAAACCCACTGTAGATACAAACGAGCAACACATGTTAAGCTCCTGATCTTCAACTTTTTATCTTCTTACAGCCAAGACCTGGTTTCCTCCTTAGTCTTATATACTTGTGAAGTTCTCACTTTTCAAACACCCTTCTTGTTTAGATGCAGAACAGCATGGTCTATTAGAAAGTAGAGAAATCCTTGCTGGAATCCAACCTAATCTGAGCGATAGGCAAAAAGAACTAAACAAATAGTTTTATATGTTCCGTGTCTTTGATTCAAATTGAGTCCAGACATGTAGCAGGAGGTTGTTATTTAAAAAGAAACTGAGAAGATCAGTACATTGTTTTTGTTGTTGTTTTTTATTTGATCCATGATCCCGCTAAATTTTGTAATGTTGCTTTATTAAATTCAGGGCATAGATGAGTTCTACAACCAGGGAGTCCTGTAATAAATAGGTAAAACACTACTCCACAAATGTACATTAAAAACATCCTGTGTTTTTCTGATCTTCTCTGTGATTATTTCTGACAGATAAAAATTGAATCTGAATCTGAGTGTTTTTAAAATCTTTTTTTTTTTTTTTTCCCTTCTAACCAGATCCTCTTAAAGTAGGATTGATGTGCCCTGTCATGAGCTCTGTAATTTACAAGAAAATGGGTTTTTTTGTTTGTCAGCTTCTTTCCTTGCTCCCAAGAGTTCCAAAATTTCACAAATTTAATCATATTTGAGAGAGGAACAGAAGCCCCTAACGTAGTCATCTTCCTACTGATGCCTTGAAGAGAAGATATCCACTGATTTGGTTTGGCAGCAGTCAACTGGTAAAACTGCAAACCCGTTCACAAATAGCGTGGCTTCTAGAAACATGTTTTTCCAGTAGAAGCAAAGGGAAGCGAGGTTGGAAAAAGAGAAATTAAAGGTGGCACAGCTGATATCAAGCAAGATGCTATTCATTCTCCTACTCACAGAATAACTTGGTTTTCAGTCCAAGGATCTCAGAGAATGCTTCTGTGCTATAGGGAAATGCAATAACCTATTACCCATGAAAACTGCTGTCCCACCAGAAGGCTCAGTAGGTTGCAGGTTTATGGAAGAGCCTGTAGTAGGCTGAGACATGATAGAATAATTTATTTTTCACTCTCCTGATAAGGTAAGATCTATATCTGGCCAAAGTATTTCCAGCATCACAGTGCGTGACAGTTTCAGAGACTTTATGGCTCTTATAATACCACTTCGAGACACTGAAAAACTGTTGTCTTAGTTCTGTGTGGGTTTTTTTGTTTGTTTGTTTGTTTTTGGTACTGATGAAGATTTAGTAATGTGAAGATTTTCAGTGCCATTCAGCTAACACTGAAATTTTGTGAAGATTTTGCCTCATACACTACTGTAAAACAATTTCCGCATGAAAATCTTTTATGTGTGGGCACTATAATACAAAGTTTCATAATGCAAAGGTACCCTTCTGGATTCATTCAAGGATAAATTCTGTAACCAGGAAATAAGTCACAAAGCAGAAAAATTAAGTCACGTCTTTTGCTTCTCAATCAAGCTGACAAAGAGCTATAAAAGACATTAGATCAAAATTGTGAACTGTTTTCTTTGTCACTGGTTCTGCACCACTGTTTGGAACACCAGAAGAACATACACAAGTGATGCTAAACAATCTAAGTATCATAAACTTTATCTAAAAGGTTTGGTCAGAAAACAAGGAAAATAGCCAAAACTGAAGTACCCCAGAGCGAGTCAGATGTTTATTAGACAAAGCTGTTACACAATTTTAGCAGTAAGGAGGCCAAAGACTTAACTGACCATGAATATTGGACTACCCTCCCATCTCCAGATGTAATAAATAATGATAATAAGAAATAAAATGAAAATGGAAGCAAAAATTGGCTTTGCAGGCCACAGTTTCTGCACTACGGGCTTTGTTTTTCAAGTAAGGATTTACTTCTCCAGGGTCCCACTCCAGCATCCTTCAGAAACTCTTAAGTTAGTAAATATATTTTAAAAATATGAGGAAAAGACTAAGCCAATAAGCTAGTTAAATTGCACATATCATGTGAACTGTAGGATTTTCTTCCATCAATGCCAGAGCAAAGCTTACGGTGGGTGAATGTAAAACATGCTCAATGGGTCATAAAGTTTTGGACCACTCTTGGCTTTCAACTGTCTTCTAACATTTGGTCTCCCATGCTTCACGGAGCTTAAAGACCATGTCAGTGGTGGGGTTGACACCTTGGAACTTTCAGTGGAGCCAAGAAGTAGAAAAAAGGAATATCTAATGAAGTTTGAGCTCCAACTCCAGTGCCATTCTGGGCAATAATCCATACACCTTGTTCCTTGCCAGATTTTGTTTTATTTCCTCTCATTGTTTTCATGCAAAGATTTTGGAACTGTTTTCATTTTTTGTTTAAATAAGGCTCAGATATGGTCCATATGGCAGGCAGGTGAATGTTGTTATTTTTTCATCTTGAAAAGACACGCAGATGGTTTTTCCAAGAACAAAAAACTACAACAACAAAAAAAACCATATCTTTTCTCCACCTGTTTAATTGAGCTGAAATTTTATTAACAGTTTGGGGTGTGAGGGGGAGATTTCTCATTATTTGTTTGTTTCACACAGGTAACAGCATGACAGTGGAATATTTGTTTTTATAATTGTCTGCACTTGTAGCTTAATCCCTCACAGCACATTATCATTAATAACAGATCACAAAATCCTCAGATACTTGATGTAGAAAATTGCAGAAAAATATCAAGGTGCCTCTCCTTGGATGCGTAGTAGAAATACTACCTGATGTGGCTTATTCTTTAAGAAAATGTGAATGTATCAGATTTCTGAATCGCTAGTACCTAGGTGTTACTTTGTCTTGAAAAGACAAAATTAGGCTGTTCTTTCTATGCTTCTGCTGGAACAACAGCTCATAAGAAGGAGAGGTGGGTTTGGATTTTGCATTTTGTTTTTTCTGAGGTGAGCAGGTATAGTTTTGGAGCTCCACTCAAATTGACACCCTACATGCTTAGCCTGTAAACCCTGCTATAGTTGTAGCCTTTGAAGACACATCAGGCTGATGTGTTCAAGGTGATGAAACTGAAGGAATTACCGTCTTTCTGTAATGAGTTCTTCTGTTGGTCTCATTAGCTGGGCTTGGGTGTATGTCTGATTGTCGTCTTACAACTGCTGTGAATCAATAAATGAACATGTGTGTGTGGTGGTGAAAAAGAAGAAAGTGTATTTTTTTTTTTTAAAAAAAGGTTTTCCTTTTTTATAGAGCTCTTTATCTTTTCCTTTACTTTTCCTTGCAGTGGAAGATTCCAGTCACCAGACTATTTTTTTACCAGTATAGAAATCCTGGGTTAGGAGACAGATGTGAATGCTCCAGAAAATTCACGTCTTCCACACGGAAAAGAAAATACAATATAATATTTTAACAAATCCTATATAAATAGTATTTCAACTTATCCGCTGTCTCCTACCCTAGTTTGGGATTGCAGTAGAAAAGAACTACGTGTTGGGCAAAAAATATTCTGAGCCTATTCAACCTTTCATCTTACTAGGACAACCAACAAAGATGCTGGTACTGTTCTTAACTGGATTTTGTCTAAGATGAGTCAAGACCTAAAAACAACAAGGCAGTGTTGAATTCAGGAGTGCACTGCGACAAATGACAGAGTCATGTCAGTGAAAGGTTATGTCGGAGGTCTGACACCAGAACAAATGCAAATGCATACCACTGTTTATTTGCCCAGTGTGTATACGTATTTTTGCTATATAGAGTTGCAGTACTGAAATCTGGCAGATGCTGAGCCCTTTCCTTGGAAGGTGAGGGGTAGCCTGGAGGGAGAGGATGGCAATGGATTTAATCATCATCTGGAGGTGGAGATTAAGAGCCACGTTTTGGGATTTCCTAGCAAATAAGTATTCAGCCTCGCAGTTTTCATGGAATCACAGAATCATTAAGGTTGGAAAAGACCTCTAAGATCACCTAGTCCAACTGTCAGCCCATCAGCATCATGCCCACTATACCAAGTCCTCCAGTGTCATATCTACAGCTTTCTTGAAAACCTGCAGGGAGAGGACTCCATCACCTCCCTGGGCAGCCTGTGCCAATACCTTACCACTTTCTGAGAAGAAATTTTTCCTAGTATCCAACCTGAACCTCCCCTGGCACAACTTGAGGTCATTCCCTCTCTGTTACTTGGGAGACTGACTTCCACCTCCCTAGAACCTCCTTCCAGGAAATTACAGAGTGCCATAAGGTCTCCTCTGAGCCTCCTCATCTCCAGACTAAACAATCCCAGTTCACTCAGCTGTTCTCCATAAGACTTGTGTTCCAATCCCCTCATAGCTTCGTTGCTCTTCTCTAGAATCACTTCAGAGACTCAGTGCCCTTCTTATAGAGAGGGACCCTCAGTTTCATTGCAGCTTTGGGTTTTAACTTGTAAAGTTGCATAAAGAGGAGAAATTATCTTTTCTAGTTCAATGCTGTCTCACCAACCATACTCATAATGCAAGGAGAGGATGTCTGAAGCAGTGTGCTGCAAAGTTTAATACTACAGTGCTGAACTGATGGACCTGACACGACGAAGACCATGTATTTAAGATGCTTTCAGCTTATTTGCATACTTCTACTAAATATCTGGAAACCAAAGGAAACTGGAAATTCTTACATGTGAATAAATGTACTTAACTGAAATTATGAAAATCTTTTCAGAAGATCAAAAACAAATCACTTCTGATGCTAAGAACTGTATTACTTAAAAAGGTCCAAGAAGGTGAAAAGGATGGGGAGACCGGCAGTAAGAACTCTTTGTCAAAGATGCAGCTACTTATTAAAGAATTATTAACAATTCAGAATTGAAGAATTATTTCCAAGCAAGTATTGCAGAATAATTCCAAATTTTGAATATACAGTGCTAAAATATCATAGAATCATAGAATCATAGAATGGCTTGAGTTGGAAGGGACCCCAAAGATCATCAAGTTCCAACACCCCTGCCACGGGTAGGGCCATCAACCTCCAGATCAAGTAATAGAACAGATTGCCCAGGGCCCCATCCAGCCTGGTCTTGAACAATGCCAGGGATGGAGCATCCACAGCTTCTCTGGGCAGCCTGCTCCTGCACCTCACCATTTTCTCTATCAAGAACTTTCAAGAACTTCCCCTTGACATCTATTCTAAACCTTCCCTCCTTGAGGGAGGTTGTCCTGTCACTATCTACTCTTGTAAAAAGTTGATTCCCCTCCTGTTTATAATCCTCTTTTAAATACTGGAAGGATTTAAAGGATATAAAGTCCAGCAGCAGACACTGTCATGGGAATTTCTTATAACCACCAAAAGAAATCAGAGAAAATGAAGTTAATCCACAAGCAATAAAAAAATTAAAAATAGAAACGACAACAAAAATTGAAAGCAGTTATGAGAAATTTCAGTTTGTGAAACATAGAAGGTTGCGAGGAGCCACTAATAAGGCATCAAAATTGTAGCAACTGCCTCTTAGATCAGGCTACTGTATCCGAGATAAAGTGACTTTGTTATGCCTGATTATGACGGATATAGATGAATTACTTACTGGATTGAAAAGATGTAGTTTCCTAGGGATAAGTGTTCATGATTTGATTACATTCAATATGAAAAACAGAATAAATTCTTGATCAGTACTTTCTTATGTATATAACTGGTACCTCAAATGGGTGCATCTCCTAAAGATGAGAAAATTTTGCGCAAAATTGACAGCAGAAAGTATAAGTAGGGAAATCAAAAGAAAAGTAGGAGAACTTAAAAGAATAGACTATTAGCTGGCCAGCATGCCTTGCAATCTGATCTTGCAATCAAAAAATGAAGACCATTAGTGAAAACTAAATCACCCTGATTCACAGACAAAGTGTAGGCAGTAATTAAAAATGTGAAGAGTCATGCTGTGAGTGGAGGATGAATGCCCACTGCAATCTTCTAGTTTTATATCCAGCAGACTATATCACTACATTGATAACAACAGCTCTTCTAAAGTTAGCACCAATGCTGTATCTATGGTCCTGACTCCCTGTGAGGGACACCCAAGACCCACCAGAGGCTGCAATATCCTCAAACCTTAGTGATGACAGAGGCTGACAGACAGATAATATGTCTCAATTATTTAAGAGATGAAGTTTAGAAATGTAAATACAGTATAAATAGAAGCTGAATGTACCGGTAGAAACAATTCCAGGCAGGCTAAAGAACTAAGTTTAGGGGATTTGCTGGAGGAAAAAAAAGAAAAGAATTTCAGCAGTGTCACAGTCCAGTTGAAGTGGAAAGAGAACACTGCTATTAAAAATACAAAAATACAAAGCCATTCAATAAATGCTTCTATTGCGTGTTTTGCTAATGAAGGATGTTGTGCTTATATGCCTTGATGGATTGTATTAGGAAGATAGAAGGATTTCAAACACCTTTTATGCTCTTTTATCTGCAAGTCTGGACAGAATTTTCCCAAGGGTTCCGAAAGAGGCAATCAAGCAGACCCAGCCCACTGGTGTATTAATAAATGCTAATTTATTAACAACACTGAGATACAGAGGAAGCTCCAAAGTGCCAAACGAATGTCAATGTTGCATAGTGGTACAAGGAAAGGCAAGAGAAGTAAGAGAGATAACCAGAGTATGCTTCATCTGTACAGTTATTGCCACGGACAGAAAAAAAAGCCAAATTTAACTCGGTGGAAAAGTCTTCTGAGGAGCGTGTCATTGGGAAGCAGATATCAGTTACTTTCTAATTAGAAACAAGGTGCAATGCTTTTGAGGTTGATTAACCACTGGAACAAATGGCATCATTTCTGGGCTTGCTTTGCTAGCTACGTCTGGATACCTTAATGGAATAATGCTTTTAAAAATACAGTTATGAGACTCCATGGGCAAGTAATTGGGCAGATACGTAAGTAATCAGACAGATCATCTAATTACTTACGAAAATTGATGCATTATCAATGCTACATACAAAATTCTGTGAAGCTTCACCATTTGAAGTCAACAAAAGGAAAGCAGGAGTATTTCAAGCAGCACATATGTAACCCTGTAAGAAAGAGAAGGAATGCATATTGTCTAGATTTTGTACTTGCCTTGAATATAAGCTGCCAAAGGTCCAAAGGGACTTATCAAAACTGTGTAACTGTATTCTACATAAATATACTCATAAAATACGGAATCTATTTATTTATACGGAAGCTATTTATTTATATTTAGACTGCACTTCAGATAAAATACTCCAGAAACACGCAATTTAGATAGATCTATGTGAAGTGTATTTATTTCTTAAGTGGTACTGTCTACAACACATTATTTCCTAAGTGGATTACAAACACCATCATTTAAAAAAAAAAAAAAAGAAAAAAAAAAAAAAAAGGATGAGTTGCACTGAAAAGAGATGATAAAACAATGACAATGTGTAAACAACCAATTTATTGAGGAATTCGAGTTACACAAAGCATTTATTAGTTCTCCGGTCAGGGAAGACAATGCTACATTATTTTCACAGAATCACAGAATCACAGAATGTCCAGGGTTGGAAGGGACCACAAGGATCATAAATCTCCAACCCCCCTGC
>JAOWBP010002052.1:74064529-74100616 GCA_028571105.1 Tragopan temminckii
CTTCCTTCCTTCCTGCCCATATGCCTCCCATACTTTCTAGAAGCATCTTCATTAAGTGGCAAGCCAGCAGGTGTGGTCTCTTCTGTGACCCATTACAGTTCTAGAAAAGAGAACAATTCATTCCAAGCATGAACTGTGTGAGAAAACACAAGTTGGGAGCACAGAAGCTAAGATCTTGCCACAGAAGTGAAGGCCCACTTGCTAACAATAGCTTTCAAAAGTGCCTCCCTCCAAAGAGAGAATTCTTTTATCTGCTTCCTGCTGCCAGGTAGGCAACTGAGTGAAAATCTAGCAGAACTTCTAACGGTGCACAACGGAAGCCTCACTGCAGAGGCTGAGATGAAAACAATACCTCCTGTAACACAAGAAAGTCCAATTTGATGGAAGTCACTTTGCAGCAAGTAGGAGGTCTCATGGCAGGTCCTAGGAGGCAGCTGCCTTTAAAGTTAAAGCCGATCTCACTGGCCATGCTGCTAAAATTGTCTGGAGAGAAGCCAAGCATTAAATCCAAGCTTTAGTGCCTGGCTCTGTGAGGCAGCACGGAATCTTCCATGACCTTTGGTGAGACACTTAATCACCTCATGAGTTGTTTGAGTTTTGATAATACTTTCTTACTCACAGAGGAAATACATGCACTGCTATGCATATACATGGGCATTTTTATCTGTCTTCTATGTTAGCAGCTGGAGTGAAATGAGAGGATGTAGATGAGGTTGTAAAGTCATCTTGAAAGACACATCCTTCAGTCCTTGAACCTGCAGCAATATTTTTCTCTCAACCTTGGAGAATGCATTACCTCCCCATTTCTCACATTTCCTTCTCTCAATGTAGCACTTCTCCTAAGCCACTGCCTCACCATAATCTATCTCAGTGGTCATGGAATCATAGAATATCCTGAGTTGGAAGGAACTCATAAGGATCACTGAGTCCAACCTTGATGGTCAGGAGACTGGGATGACCTTAGGTGCTCCCAGTGGGCAGAGGGACATTTTCACGGTTCCCTTTGGCAGAGTGATTAAAGAGGACTCATGGGGGATGCCAAAAAGTGGGTGCACCACAGCAGATCCTTCAGGACATGCTGATGCAGAGAAAAGCATCATGAGGTTCCTCCCTCCTCCCATACAATGGGCATAAGATCTTACTGCAGCTATTCATTAAACTTAGTACTGCATTTATGCTCCAAAGCACAGCGCATTTTGCACACACATCATCATGAATAATAAACCATAAAATCATTAAGGTTGGAAAAGACCTCCGAGATCATCTGGTCCAAAAATCAACCCAGCATCACCACACCCAGTCAAATAACACAGGATTTGGAATAAATGAAGTGTAAACAGTTAATTTCATTTGTTGGAAAGGACGAGGTGGAAGTAAATCTGGGTGATCCTGTGACTGTACCAGTAGCTGAGTGAACAAACATGGGCACTGCATAAATCACAAAACGTATGTATCTTTTCCAGTCATAAGGCTGCCTTTGTCAAATTAACACAGACGACTGATTCTTCTTGTTTTATTTTCCTTTCTGATTAAGCCTGGGAAACTTCCTTACATTCATTTAGCATGAGGACTTACAGCGTTACATTAACCATATAGATATGTTTCTGAATATACCTGCTCTTCTCATGTCCCAGCTTAGATTTCCTTATGCTTTGTTTTCTTCTGATGTGATGAAGAAGAAAGAGATGAATAATCTATCCTGGTAAATGAATGCATTTTTAAATGTGTAGACTTAAGATGAGTGGGCAGATGACAAAATTTCATCTCAGTAAATAGTGTCTGCAGATAGAAGTGAGAAGAACATGTTGTAGGATGCATCAAAGTTGTTTAGCTGATGGACTTCACAACATATCATCTATGCAGCTATGGTTGTGGTTTTTCTAGACAGCAATGCTTCTTCTCTGCAGTTCTTCCCTGAAGGCAGGGGAATATAGCATCTTACTGATGCTATATTGCATAGCATCTGAGGTGTTTGAAAGGCTCTCCTTTCTCCATAAAAACAATTATCTTCCTGCTGACTCACTCAGAGCAGATATCTTACCCAAACAAGCCCTAAAAGTCAGCAGAAATCCACATGGATAGATCCATGTTCATGTACCTATCAAAATAACAAGGACTTCAAGTGATGTCTTGAGATCACCAGCGTATATCACACACCATCTGTAAGTGCATCAATTCCAAAATGAGAAGGAAAAAAAGACCTGTGCTCCTTCCTGAAAAACAAAGCCTTTCAGGCTGCAAAACCCTTCCAGCCTTCCATTCCATCTGTTCCCAGTCTGAGGTACTCCTGAATTTAAGACAGCTTTGCAGGTAGTGCAGCAGTAATAACCAGTGATGGAGAGCAACAAAGCTATGTGAAGAAAACACTTGCACAAAATAAAATCCTAGAGAAATCAGTTTCCTTGTGCAATCCTACCTGGCAAACTCCAAGAATTTGTGTGTTATTTATTTATTTGTTTTTCTGCCAATGCTTAAAGAAGATGCACCGCGTGCTATCCTGTGCTGGGCATTCATTGGTTTTTACTCCTCCTCAAATTCCTAAAGAGTGTGCTGAAGTGAGAAACATACAGCATGAGTAGAGTGTTGGCATTTTTCCCAGCAAGGAGCTGAGTACTGGCAGTTTCCCTGAACTAAGAGGGACATTTCTATTTTGTCCCTTTCTGCTTCAATTGACGAAGGATAAAAATGTGCAGCAATAAAAGGAATTAAGAAAGCAATTAATCCTGCTGTTAATTCTACTTTGGAGCCCTTCTGTTTCATTCAGCCACATGCCACTGCATTCACTCCTCTCGCTCCTTTTGCTGGATGTCTTTGCAGAAAACACATACAAGCTGCAGACCAGGTGGTCAGCATGGAGAGCTGGTGTGCCCAGGCCTGAATTTGAATCAGGAACTTCATCATAAAAAGTTCTGCGTGGGAATCATTCTTTATCTGTGATGAGGATTGCTGCATTTCTTTATACTTTGATGTTGCTATAACCTTCAGAGGCAAGGCAAGGCAATGAGATCGGTACGCAGTGTTCTGTCTGAATGTGGATTGGGAATTTACATGTGGGCATTATGATGTTTTCTCATTTGTTCTCTAATAGTGTTTTCTTGTTTGTATTCTAATAGTTCCTAACATTATACCTGCCCTTTTGGCTGCCACTGAGCACTGAGCTGACATTTTATGGTGATAACTCTACAGTCCCTTTTCTAAGCAGCAACAGATAATTTGAATTCAATAAATGGTATACACAGTTAGACCTGGTTTTTCATATGCATCTGGATTTAATTCTATCTTAAAAGATATTTTTATTTTTTTTTGGAGGGAGGGCGTGCAGTCATTACCTTATGAGCCTTTGAAGACTCTCTCACTACAAGAAAGACACTGAGACCTTGGAACGTGTCCAGGGAAGGACAACGAAGCTGTGAAGGGTCTGGAGCACAAGTCTTATGGGGAACGGCTGAGGGAACTGGGATTGTTAAGACTGAAGAGGAGGAGGCTCAGGGAAGGCTTCGTTGCTCTCTACAAGTACCTGAAAGAGGCTGTGGTGAAGTGGGGGCTGGCCTCTTCTCCCGGATAACAGTGGTAGGATGAGAGGTAAAGGCCTTATGTTGTGCCACGGGAAGTTTAGTTTGGATATTAAGAAAAATTTATTCTCTGAAAGAGTGGTGAGTTATTGGCACAGACTGCCCAGGGAAGTGGTAGAGTCACCATCCCTGGAGGTGTTCAAGAAATGCTGCGGTACCGAGGGACATGATTTAGTGAGCATAGAGGAGATGGGTCAACGGTTGGATGAGATGATCTTAGTTGTCTTTCCAACCTTAATGATTTTATAATTCTAAATAATCTGAATAATTCTGTCAACAATAATTTTTACCAGATCATTATCTTTCTTCTAGGCAAGTCCTAGGGATCCTACTCATAACTTCCTTCATCTCTCCTTCACTGTGAGAATTAATCATCTTGTTTCTGATTCATTTTGTATCTGATCGCTTTCTCATTATTAGTCCTCAGGGGCCTGATTAACCTGTAACAACTTCTTCCATGTGCGTGCAAAAGCATTTCTTCTGTACACTGTGAAAATAAAGTATACTGTGCTGAGTGCTCATCCTTGTCTATGTTTTCCTTTGGCCCTTCAAAAAGCACCAAAGCACCAATAGATTAGTAACGTGATATATTCATCTGTTTAACTATTAATCACAGAATCATAGAATTACAGAATCATATAATCACAGAGAGGCTTGAGTTGGGAGGGGCTTTTTCAAAAAGAATACTCCAGGATGCAAGTTTTAAGAAATTTCCTATGACTTTATGCCCTTAGATGCATCTCTCACTTGTTCCAGACTCCTCTTCACTTCTAATCCACCCAGAAATACCATAAAAGCTCCCTGTCATGTGTATTTTGGGCTCTTATTCTCTGTATCTGAACCTCTGTTCAATCACTGAAAAGTCCACGCTCCTCTGTGCTTCATTTATCCAGCACGGCAGAGGATTCCTTTGAGACATTATCCTGCTGGATTGTCATTTTGAAGTTTGTAACACTGAAATTACACCATCCAGACTGAAAAAGACTCACAAAAGGGGAAGAGAGGATAGGAGCAATGCAGAGGAGATGACAAAACCTCAGATAACGAATAGCATATGGAATTGCAGACCTGTGTTGAAATACAAACAGATAAATAAGCAAGGATACATCTTCAGTAAAGCTTCCAGTACTGCAGGCCATTGTGCTTATACTTCCATCCAGCTACAGCTATCTAAAAAAATGCATTGTTTTGCTCATCCCAATCTTGCCTTAAAACATCTGACAGCTTTTATAACATCAAGCTGAGTTTATTTGTTTGCTGGGCAGGAGCCTCTTCTGAAGTCTAACAGAT
This sequence comes from Tragopan temminckii, assembly GCA_028571105.1. Classification (NCBI taxonomy): domain Eukaryota; kingdom Metazoa; phylum Chordata; class Aves; order Galliformes; family Phasianidae; genus Tragopan; species Tragopan temminckii. The sequence goes on from JAOWBP010002052.1 coordinate 74,069,392, forward strand.
TGAGTTATTGGGACTGACTGGGTCAGTGAGATATTCCCATTGCCTCAGTGCTATAAATGATAACATAACAAGAATTTCATTAGGGCAGCATGGTAATCAATGTACGACTCATTCTTTAAAAGGAAAGTCACTGAGAATTAAGATCTGCATTCTTTCATTCCTAACAACATATGCCTTCATTTCTCAAATGTTTTCTCCTGAATTTTCATGAGTGCAGGCCTAATATCTGCTGCTGAACGTATGATACTGTAAAGAAAGAGTACAAAAACGTGTTACCTTTCTGAATATTCAAAATTCTAAGTGTCTGTTTTGTGTGCATGGCTAAACAGACTTTAGTGTGCCTTCATGTTTCCAATTCTTTGAAATTCTGTCTGACTAGCCATAAAGGTAATGATTATTTTCAGAGGTAACCATCATCTTCATAGGAATTGGGCTTTCTCTAGAGGTTTTCTTCATGCCCTATTAGGATGCAGGTCTATTTGGGAGCTGGACTACTAACACCTTCAGAGGTCCCTTCCAACTCAAACAATTCTATGATTCTAATATGCTGTTTGTGTAAGGCATCTATAAGAAGACTACAAACTTGAAAAGGACTTTGGAACTTTAACACATTATAACTACCTACACCTCTAACTCTTTGCTATTCTAGTATTTTTAATTGCTCTATGGGACTGTTGCCAGCATGGGAAAATACATGTTCTGTCTTTCAAATTTGTCAGATATGCAGCTGCATTCAGTTATTATTTGAATACTTGAAAATCATATTGTTTTTACTTTGGGATCAACAGTACTCAAACAAAGCCAGCATGAAAATATACGGATATAAAATTTATTTGGAAGTAGGAGTAGGAGTAATTACGATGCCTAAAAGATCTTATTTTTGGTTTAAGTCTAAATCAAGAAGTAGAAAGCATCTTCCATGTGCAACTGTGGTACTAACAAAAGTTAGTCCACATTTGATATCATACTGCTACTGTGGCACCTCGGTAAATCTCGTTTAACTGCTGTATAGTTATAAATGCAGTGTGTCTTGCTGCTCTTCTGTCAGAGACAACCACAACATCCACCCTGATCATTTAACAGCTTCCATTAATTCAATTCTACCATTTCACATACCAGGTAAAACCCGTCCTCAACTTTCAGGCTGTTTTATAATGAAACTCTCCTTCCAAACATCTCCGGCCCGCCCACCACTAAGTGAGATGTGAAATTAAGAACACTTTGGAGGGGGTTTGTTCAGCTTGTACGCTTTTCAACCCCGTCTTTTTTTCACAGGATGTTAAATTTATGGTAATTAAAGCTGAAAAAAATGTTTCAGCTGCAATTGAGTGTTTGCACGAATCTTTTCATCCCACTTTCTTTATTTGAAGTCAGAAAGTACTAAGTTTTACTAACAGGAGAAACAGAATCATAGAATCATAGAATCGTTTGAGTTGGAATGGATCATTGAGAATCATCTATTCCAACTCTGCTGTGATGAACAAGGACATCTACAGGTAGATCAGGCTGCCCAGAGCTTGGTCCAGTTTGACCTTGAATGTGTCCAAGGAGGTGAAGTTGAAGTCTTCCTGACAGGCTCTCATCAAGGGTAGTTTGGGTGCTCTCTACCTCCTTAATGAACCAACCTAGCTAAATGTCATTACATCATCATACACTGCTCCGTCATCCTACCCCACCAAACAGGAATCAATATTACTTAGGACAACATTTCATTAGAATTTTATGCTCCTAATTATAATCTATACTGCAGCTATTGGACTGCCTGTTCTTCGCTTGTCGATTCAAATGCCCTTGCCAAGGTAACCTGTAAACTGCATTATATAGGATTTATAGCATAATTTCCTTTGTGAATATAAGGTGATTATCACCTTCATTACTAGTCATAGATGTATGCGCTATTGTATTTTAAACATATTAGTGCCTTCCACGTGGCACATGGTAATTTACAATTACAATTGCTTCCTCTTAATCGTTACACTACAGTCTATTAGCAAATTGCATTTCCTAAGGCCTAGAAACATTTTCTTTCTTTCTTTTTTTTTTTTTTGAAATCATCCTTGAAACACAAGGGCCCTGGCTTCTAAACAGTTGCTTGCTGGTTCACTTTTACAGCAACCCCTAGAAGGTTTTCCCAGCTTACTGCACTTGAACATGCTACACTCAAGGTTCTAATCCAGCAATGCCCACATGCTATGCTTAAATGCACAAGAATACCAGAATAACTTGACTCAGCCTAGAACAACAATGAAAAGTACCAAAATTACATCAATTTTCCCTTATCCTGTTCTTTGAAATTATAGCATTTGATTCTGTGCAAAGAGCATTTCCACTTCAAAGCCACTGCGTAACACATTCTAAACCAGAGATGGATGGGAGAGAAGCTGATACTTCAGGTTCTCAGTGTTTCAAAAATGAATGCTATCAATTAATCATCACTGTCACCCAAGTAACATGATCTGTACAGAATGTCACTACGCTAAAATGCAAGTCTCTTCTATGGAACAGAGAACAAATTTATAGAAACAAAGTATAATGTTTTACTTTCTCTGTGATAACATTTTTTTTCTCCTCTTCAGCCTTCTCCTCATATAAGCAGTTGTCTCAGATATCTTTCATACTTATGCATGTGCTTTTAAATTTATCAGGCCAGATTTGAATTATCAGTAGATATTACGTCACTCAGGGGCTTGGATCATATCAGGGAAGTTAAAAGAAAATTAAAAAAATATACACTGAATGAAAATAAACGTAGATAAGTAGAATATAATTATATGCCCTCATTCTGGTTGGATAATCTCTGGGAAAAATAAGTTTGGCAACCCACTGCTATATTTCCTGAGAACATTCAGTTAATCTTTACAGAAGGAAAAAGACAAGACACTCAATCAAAAACATTACTCCTGCATGCACTCTCCTGAAGTCCTGCTGCCCAAAAAGAGCAAGAAACAAAAAATAAGGTCTTCTAATTAGAGAAAGCATTGAGCAACTTCACAGCATAAACTCAACCGCATTTCCTAATGCTTGAAACTAATACACCTTTCTCTGAAGCTTTCCACATGACAATGAATGGATCTTCACTCATGAGGATGGTTTGGAAAGTGATGATAGAGCTGAATAAGTTGTGAATTTTGTATTCAGAGCTATGTTTCTCTATCAGAATGGTTCTGAATGAGTGCAACTAAACAAACGTGCCCTGAACAGATATTCTGCTTCACTTATCTCCCAACTGCAGTCTCCATGTAGCTTTATAGCAGAGTTTCTAATCTCTGTTTCACCAGCATTAATGACGAGGAATGAAATGATGCTCAGTCAAGATTGCACAGCAAACTCTTTCTTTCTTTCCTTGACATTTATAGACTTAATCCTTTGCAATCTGCCCACTGCAAGGTGATTTAGTCCCTAACTAATCTCATTCAGTTCTGTTTTGGGAACTGGACTGAAAAACTGGTAAAGAAAATAACAGAGAGTCTGTTTGAACACAGAACCTAATTCGTGCACTGTTTAACAGTTTTCTACAAGCACATGAAAGGGAAAGGAGAAGAAATGATACATAGAGGACAACGTGCATTTGGACCAATGCATTCATTCATTCAGCTACAGGACCTGAATCTGCAAATCCTTATCACCTGGAAATTCCCGTGGAAAGGAATCCATCTTCTTGATGGATATACAGAGAGTAGTCTCCACTGTAAGAATCCACTCTGCAAAATAAAACAGCACAAGGGTTTTGTGACTTCTGTCACAATTCTTTGCACTGAGAAGTATGGACAGAAAGGGTAAACCCTTTAAAGAGTGGCCTTCACTATCTCTAAATTAGGTCAAGTATTGCAGGAATGTAATATAGCACAGTTTGTGACCAGGTCAAGATTACCTGCATACCTCTGGAGATCCCAGTGCATGGTGGAAGAATCCCATTAGTCCCCTTTTGTAAGAAGTTTCCATTGCCTCAGCTCCTTAGTAGTTTGTTTCTACCCTTCACATCTTGAACTAATTTGTCTTAACCAAAAGTGCATGCTGTATTCCAGAGTGATGGGACGTCATACAATTACCTGAGCAATGGCATTACTGTTTATCACAACTAGAAATTGATTAGTTGATAAGCTTTTCATGAGCACACCACATCAATGCCTCACAGAAATCCCCAATCAATGGAGTCGCATGAAAACGGAAGAAGAAGATGTATTATTTCTGAGTGCCTTTGCATTTTACTGGTAAAAGTAAGCCTTGTTCCTCTTAAGTATAATTGTAAGGAAAATAAGATGGATTCTACTCTGCCTCCTATACAATATACTATATATTTTGTCTGAGTACCTACGACAGAATGCATTATTAGTAATGATACGTGATTCAGAAAAAAATAGCAAGACTATTATACATCAGGCATGATCTGGTCTGTATTGAATAACAAAACTTTCAGCTGACAGGCAGAAATGTCAGTTCATTTCGTAGGAGTGATTTTCCTTTCTCTTTCCAATGAAGATTTGCTATCTTTGGATTTTATTGCGACACAATTTTAAACTCATTGTGGTACAGCCTACTGAAGAAGGAATTGCTCTTACAGTGCTAAGGAAAAATGCTAAATGCCTATGAATCTTGGTGCCCTGGTGAAATTTTAATTAAGAGGAATATTTTTATTTTCTTTATTTTAAGTAATTCCCTTTTACATTTAAACAGTAAAGCAGATCTGAGAGACTGAGCAACACTCTCTATGTGAAAAGAGAAAGATAGGAATGCAGTTTGTAAAGGTAGGGGACATAAATGCCAATGCAGAATGGATGAAAATCAGTTATCACTATTCTGTAATACTTAGGTGACCACCACACAAACAAACAATTGTTTGAGATCCCAGTGGTGTTTGAATTCCAAGAAAGAGAACTGAGATCACACTAAATCTGAAGCAAATCAGAGATTGGAATTATTTTTCACAATGGTATTAGAAATATTTATGACGATCTTAAAAAAAAAAAAAAAAAAAGTGCTACTGAGTTTTTCTGGCTAAAAATATATTTATAAAAAAATGGTGATAGCTGGTACATCTGTTAAAAGGAGAAATCTTGGTAATCAAATGTTATCAAAATAGAGCTTTCTGCTTAGTGTTCCAAGACGAAAATCCACAGATTCTTCTTTAGATTATGGCAGCCCTGTGCTGACAACTGTGCTTGACAGAATGGCAGGAAGCAGAAGAAAGGACCAGATAATGTATGTGGACAAATGTGAAACACTTAGTGACGCAAGACCAAGAAATTATTTCTTAACAGAAACAGTGGAACTCTCTTTGCTTTTACAGGCAGTAAGAACAATCTTAAATTTAGGAGGATAATGGAACAGATGTTTTTCACCACTGATGCTTTTTGAAAACAAGGTACTGCAAATATAGCTTGTAAGTAATGTAACATCTAGTACAGCACAAATAACAAGTAGAACACAACAGATTGTAGAATTATAAAAGTATTACAGTTTACATTGTTACATGTGTTTTTTAGTAAAATAAAATAAAAATTTAAACATTTTGGAAAAACAAAAAATGTGTCCTTATCCCTTATGAAATCAAAATTTTATCTCTTTAGAGTTTTATTTTCTACCCCTACATTCCTATTACATTGATAACTCTGTTTAAGAGATTCATTTCTTAGAGTACTAAAAATTAATGACTGTATTTAAAAGCATTTCTGGCTTCAACAGATACATAACTGAGTAGTGTATCCTCTCCCCTTGTAAGTTACGCAAAATATCCCAATTCCAAATGTTCATGAAAAAAGCAAAATATGAGACAATTAGTCATCTCCTCTCAGATAACTCTATGACTTCCATGACTTCTGACTTTGAAGGAGTTACTGGAGAGGAAAAGGCGATTACAGCAAATCTGAGCTCTTTGAGCCAACACATGTTGCTGGGCAAGAGCAAAGAGGCAGAATCATTTTTGTGCATTCATGAATTTATTTAGATTATGCAGACTGAAGGGTATTGAAAATGCTGTCCTGGTTTCCTGTTGGCAGGCAGAACCATCCGAACACAATTAACTCCAAAATCCATTTAACAAAACCACAAATCATGTTTAAAAGCAGCAGTAGGTTTCCCAGATACACATGGAGCCAAACAAGAAGCACAAAAGCCAAAGGCAGCTAAGGGAACTTGGTACAGGAATTTCACGACACTTGCTACCTACTCACTGATGAAATTTGTAGAAGCTACAAACCTGATTCCAACATGGTGTTTGAAGATATTTGGCTTTTCTAGGACAAATATATCCCATTTTGTCTCTTTAGTTGTTTGGATCTGGAATAATAGAAAGGTTGAGGTTGAAAGGGATCTCTGGGTCTATCTGGTCCAACCTTTGCTCAAGCAGGGACACCCAGAGCAGGGTGCCCAGGACCACTTCCAGGCAGATTTTCAAGATCTCCTGGGAGGAGACCCTACTGGGCAAGCTGTGCCAGTGCCCTGTCACCAGCACAGTACAGAAGTATTTCCTGCTGTTCATGATCTTTTGAACCACCATCAGAATACTGAAGTTTTTCTTCAGCTGTTCAGGAAAACCCAACTGACTAAAAATTCTGTATCTTTTTGCACGCAGGGGGAAATAAGATTGTGTTTGAGACCACAGAATCCTAGAATGGCTTGTGTTGGAAGGGACCTCAAGAATCATATAGTTCCAACTTCCCTACCACAGGCAAGGCTGCCAGCCGCTAGATCAACTACTAGGTTAGATTGAATGCCTAGGCCCCCATCCAACCTGGCCTTGAACACCTCCAGAAGTGAGGCATCCACAACCTCTCTGGGCATCCTGTGCTAGCACCTCACTGCTCTCTCAGTAAAAAACTTCCCCTTGACATCTAATCTAAATCTCCCTTGATGACCCCTTTAATATCAAACAAACTCTGCTGAATTTAAAACTACCACTTTGTGAGTTTCAGGGATTTTCTAATTTGCATAAGCTTTCTCTATGAACTGATAAAAATTTACTTCGTTCTCAAATAGTATGGTCTACCCTCAGTATTGTAATTGTTCCTGGTTTTAAGTACTGGCTGCATTAGTACACAGGAGACAGGAAGTCTAGCTGCTGGATAAGGAATTCAGTCATTTGACGAAGATTGTTAAACTATTTAGCAATCTTTGATAATGTGATTTACTATTATGTTCATTATTATCTGTATTTATGTTTAAATCATGGACACTACATCCACCAAGCTAGACTCTACCTAGAAACAAGATCTTTTCCTCTAGTACATTCTCTCTGGGACTGTTGATACTGACTGCAGTGGAACACAGTACAATTTCTCAAGCAGTGGAATTTTTCCTAGCCTGGGCCAGCTAGCAATGCCAAAAGAAGTTATAGCTATGGTTGGATGCTTGCAAAAAGCAAGGGTCATGGAACATTTCTCATGTGCATACAGAAGCACCATGCTAATTGAGTCATGACATCATTATGACAGTTCAGGTTGGATATTAGGAAAAAATTATTTCCAGAAGAAGTTGTGAGGTATTGAAACAGTCTGAACAGGGAGGTGGTGGAGTCACCATCCCTGGAGGTGTTTAAGGAAAGGACAGATATCACATAAGCAACATGGGTTAGTGGGCATGGTGTGAAGGATTCATGGTTGGACTAGATGAACTTAGTGGTCTATTTCAACCTTGATGATTCTGATTCTATGACTACTTGCTAGCATGGATGCCACTGAAGGGCTTTGTTCTTCTCATGCTAGAAGACATAAACATTTGAATATGTACAAGACAAAAGAGACTTATTTATTTATTGACTTTGCTGCACAGCTATGCATCAGATTCTGCTGATTGTACATACATATCTGTGACGTATGTCAAGAAAGGCAACACTGGCTCTGTCAGAATATTAGTCTTAGTAGTTTTATTAATGGTAAATGAAGAAAAATAATTGTATTTGCATTGAGAGTAGTGTATCTGCTACCCTTCATTTCTCCTTTCCTTAAGCTAACGTAATGTCCTGATGCAAGTTGGGACAGCTGAACAGGGCTCAGTTGAATTCACCTGAGCTGATGCAGGGCACTCACTTTGTATGCTGGCTGATCACAGCAAATCCACTGTGGATGGCACCTCAGGAGCTCCAGGGATACTTCAAAGGAAATGCATTCAGAAGGGGGAGGAGGATGGGAGGGAATTTGCATTTTAAATGTGACACTTCCATGAATGGATAATAAGGGATTTGTAAGGCTGGCCACCAAGAATTAGAAGAAAAAAAAATCCTCTTCGTTGGTGTTACAGCTAATTCTTTAGGCCTGTTTTCCAGTGATATTAACACATGGTTTCTTTCTGTGGTAGTTCTGTGAACCAAATGATTAGATAAATCATCAATTAAAAAACAAAGTAGGAAAGGTGGAGCCAACCACTTAATCTTATGACACTTGGAAACTGTGGAAGCTCATGGATGGGTTTCTATGTGAGGTCCTTACCCTGGATTTCTTAGGAACGAACTGCACAGGTTAATTTGATAATTAGGCACCTCCCTGTCCAGGATGCAGCTTTCACAATATCCCTTTAAAACAGAAGATTTTTTTCCCTAAAATTTCAATACTCCATGTGCATCAGTTTGAATATTAGATACTCAACTCAGCATGATCCACTCTGCGTTTGGGCCTATATAACATTGTAAGAGTAAAGGGAGAGTTGGGTAGTACATTCACTGAGGAGCTGTGCACCCTTTATTAGTACTGCCTTTATTATTGTAAGCAGTTAATGGCCTACATGAGTCAGGACCTCTTGCCACTTACAGCCCTTCAAATACTCCTCTGCCTTCTAGCAAGCAACTATCTTCTGTGACTGCATGTGCTGAGATACTGCAGTGATGAGCAGAGCAAAGGAACAAAACCAGAAATAATAAAAAAAAAAAAACAACTTTTTCAATTGAGTCTCAACTCTGAAAATCAAGCAACTCCCCACCAGCGGCCAAACTGCATCCTAAAACTACATTCTATTTGAAGGAGAAAAGATTCATTCTCCCCTGCCATCATGGTAAATAATAAAAGATGGATTCATCATTAAGTCACATCTAACCAAGTGTTACTGGTGCAGGAAATTCAACTAAAAAGGATGGAAGTGGTGCAGAGGTTACAGAAAAGCTAATCGCCTGGGAATAGCACAGGAGGAGATGTGGTCTTATGCTTAGCTCTAGTGTGGAGTTTTACTGTGATGCTGGGAAAATCACTTGAACTACTGTCTGCTGTTCCTTCAGTCACTAAAGCAGAGATAATAGCATGCACTTCCAAGGGCATTTAGAGATCCCCAGGTGATAAATTCTGATACAGAGGTAGAAAGGATGTTATTCTTGATGATTATTACTATTATAGAGGGAAAAAAGAAAAAGAAGAAAATATGAATGTTTTCTTCTCTGTAGATTCAAATATCACTTAGAAATGAAAACAGAAATCTATTTCTGGGACTCTGAAAGACACGAAATAAAAAGCATAACTGGTATCTCTTACGACTATCAGTATTATTTCAAAATTCAGATGATTAAAAAACACAGAATTATCAGAATACACAATATTCATCTTCCTGTAAATGTAAACAAGTTATATATGATTCTGTTCGAGCTGCATTTTCACAGTAAGGTTCAAAGACAAGATGACTAAAGCATAACTAAGAATTTATTTTTAGACACTTCTTCCTGATACTTGCCTTACTTTTATCTTTCTAATGTAACAAAGAAAAAGCAAGTCCTTTCCTTCAAAAGTGCTGTTTGCTTCTTCGTAGGCTGGACTCCTATTCATTACACTGAATAGATTGTTTGTAGCTGTGAATCACATAACAATAAAAAAGGCAGCAATCCTATTTTCAGGTAGACTCCCTGAATATGCTGCTGAATTATGTAAAATATTTAGCTATATAGTTAAAATATGTTGAAGATGGTGTAATAGGTATGCTGGTACATTTCTTCTATGCTTTAAAAATACTTTAGCAAGGCTAAAAAAGCTGAATAAAAAGCACTAGTATAGTTTAGATTAAATGTAACACAAATCTGAACTTCTTGCCAGCATGCTCCAGGTACTTAAGTGCTGAATTAAAATAATTATTAATTATGATTTATCTATCATCCTGACTACAACACTAGGACTAGGGAAAATGACTAACCATTTGCAACTATCAATAAACTAGGTGGTAGTCCTTGCTATATTTTGCTATATTTGGGAAGTATTTTGGTCTGTGATGGGTATCTCTGTATGATGAGAGAACTCTGCACGTTACAGCAGTGGTTCCAGATACTGCTCTGGGGGAAATGGGGTCCAGCATTGGGAAGAGAAGTAAGTCAACCTCATGCCTCTGGCTCCTGGGTAAGGAAGAATCACAGAATATCCCAAGTTGGAAGAGACTCACAATGATCATTGAGTCCAACTCCCGGTTCCACACAGGGTCATCCAAAATTCAAACCTCATGTCTGAGACTATCTAACTTTCTCCAGCCTACATCCATCATCATTTTTTTCCTGCTCCCTATTCTGACCTCATTTTTAGAAGCTCTTCCTGACAGCCTGGGAGGACTATGGTGTCTTCACGCATTTCAGCATCCTCACCCGGTTAGGTCAGTCGGTGGCAGTAAACACAGTAAACTGAGTTAAGATCCGCAGTTCAGATGAATCTTTTTTTAGACCATACAGTGCTCCCACTTGCTTCTCTAAAAGATTCATGTGTTTTTTTTCCATTTTCTTGAATATCCATAGATTACAGAATGATAGAATAATTAAGGTAGGAAAAGACCACTAAGATCGTTCAGTCTAGCCATCAACCCCCTCACCCACACAGTGAAATGAATTGGTTTCTGCCACTGCCTCTTTCTTTTTTTTTTGACTTTCTGAAGGGCAGTGTCCTAGATTTGCATAGAAAAGGAGAAAGAAGTAGGCGACTTCCAATAATATTTCATCTTCTAAGATAATTAAAAAAGAGAGGTAGGACTACTGAACCTCTGGTTATATGTACCATTTTTAACTGTCCAGAGAAGTGCTAAGAGAAATTGCTTAGTCTGAAAATCTAACTTTTAGATGGATAACTTAAAGAATGTGAATTCCTCTTCCTTCAAGTCAGTAGGCTTCTTAGGGGAACCTTGCAGCTGGGTCACCCACAGAATTTTTGTATGAAATGAGATCTGAGAAAGAAAATCTGTTGATGCTGAACATCAGCATCTTCCTCATTCAGAGGTGAGTAAGGATCAGTACATGACCCAGGCACTGCCAGAGACGTGGTGGATGCCCTGTCCTTGGAGACATTCAAGGTAAGGCTGGATCAGGCTTGGAGCACCTCATGTAGCTGTATGTGTCCCTGTTCATTGCAGGAGAGTTGGACTGGATAATCTTTAAGAGTGAAAGAGTTAAAAACTCAAACAATTCCATGATTCTGTGATAACAGTGAAATTACAGCAAAGGTTGTTGGGCAGAAGGAGTGTATTTTCACAATTTTTTCACAGTAAAAAAACTAATGGAATAAGAAATAAGGGAATGCCACTGAGAACAAAAGAGGTTATCAACAAGAAGATAGATGACCTATTGTCACCCAATAGGCAACAATCATGCAACAACCCCAACAGAAGGGAACAGTGTGCGTTAAATACACACAGCTTAGTTTCTGGTATCTATCAGGAATCAAAGTAATTCTAAAGCAATTCTACTGAAACTGCTAGATATATATTACAGAAATCTTCCATTTATTGTTCTATATTTTGTATTTTAAAACAGTAAGGGGCAAACAAATTCTCTCTAAGCAAGAATTTGGGAGCAACTGACACAACTGCACTTTTGTAGCAGCCTCCAGTAAGTAACTTAACCTCTTTGTATCCCAGTTTCATAGCCTTTAAAACAAGAGTACCACTGATACCTCTATGCCTCAGAGGGGTGCTCAGAGTGGTATGTTAAGATCTGCAGGATGAAAGGCATGTAGGCTTTTTATTAACATCTGTATTGTAACATCTTCAGTTCAGCATACTGTCTTACAGTCCATTATGAAAGGAATTTGAGGCATAAAACAGTGTTTAGCACTAAATACTGCAATCTCAGTTCATTCTAACAAGGATGGTATCTGGGTTCATGTTGAGCGCTAGAACTGACAAGCTGTGTTCACTTAATACCACCTCCATAATATCCTTTTATAAATCCATTTAAAATTTTTTTTTTACACTTGACTACATGCAATTCTACTGTCTAGAGCTGAGAATCAAGCCCTTTGACTAAGCCTTTATAAAACCTGATAGTGTATTTCTCATTATGTCCCAAGTAATTTCAATTATTTCCCATTGTCTAAAACTTCTGTTATGCTTTGATGCCTGTGGACGTTTAAAGTAACTTGCAATTTTATTAGCAGACTCAACACATGACAGAAGATTATTCTGAACAGTTCTTCTCTGAAGGCCCTGTTATCAGTGAAAGCCCTTATATGAGATCTCTAGCTGTTACATGCTACACCACAGTATCTGCTGAGGCAGAATCCCTTTCCAAATTTGCCCTCAAAACACATGTTTGGGTTGCAGAAGATTTCCATCATTTTTAGCAAAAGAATTGAACTAAATAACATGCAAGTGAAACAGCTGACTGGACCAAAACACCATTATCCAAATTTATGGAAGAGGAACTGAAAAAAAAAAAAAAGAAAAGAAAAGGAATAAAGATTTGCTTGAGAGAAAAGACCAAGAACTAATCTGGGGCCATTAGTTCTCCAACCAGTTTCTTATCAGTCACCAAACTAGTTCTTCAGCATAAAGACTGAAAATAAACGTAGGTTTTCTATGTTTTGGCTTATAAAAGCTTAATAATTTCTTTGTATTTCTTTCTATAGGGAGATAAAGAATGTAGGTATCTAGTATCTCAGCTGGGGCCACTCTTCTTACTCTTACGAATGTCTGTGTCTCACACTGGAATAGCCTGTGGAGAGGAGAGCAATACTAGCTGTCCTCACTTGTATCAGAGAAGGCTGATATGTCAGATATGTGCTATCTGAAGGTTTCCTATCTATAGCAGGGGGGTTGAAACAAGATGATCTTTAAGGTCCCTTCCACTCCAAAGCATTCTGTGATTCTAAAATTTGATGATTCCCTATGTGAAAGATTTTTGACAGTCCACATCTACTTGCTGACTCTTTTGGGATAAGAAGATTTAGAACAAAGTGCTATGGGATGCTACTCTGCACTGAAGAATTGGAGGGAGTGCTTAAGCAGTGTGGACTTGAATCAAAACTTGTGACTTGGCTCTGAAGACAGAAATAATCCCTTGATATTTTTTTAAATAGGCAATATACTTTAATGTCTTAATTGAGTTAGAGCCAGAACTGTGGATGGAAAGCATAATGATGCCTAGATTCAAGCATTTTTCCGACTGATTTTTCACAGGCATAGCAGGCAATTTCCTTGTAGTATCACAATCACATTGTGTTTTTAGCTCTTTGTTTTCCCCCCAGCAAAACAATAGCACACAATGTTTGTGCCTAAAGGAAAGTATTCAAAGAATCATAGAATCACAACATGGTTTGAGTTGGAAGGGACCTTTAAGATCATCTAGTTCCAATGCCTCTGCTATACGCAGGGATACCTCCCACTAGACCAGGTTGCTCAAAGCCCCATCCAGACTGGCCTTGAATGTTTCCAGGGTGGGGAGCATGCACAACCTTACTGGGCAACCTGTTCCAGTGTCTCATCATAGCACAAGTCCAGATAGATGACGTCAATTGTTCTTCCTTTATCCACTGAGACTCTAACTCCACCATAAAAGGCCACTACATCTGTGAGGCATGACTTGCTTTTTGGTGAAGCCATGTTGGTTATTCATTAACAGTATGAAAAAACTAAGCTGAAGTACGGCATTTCCCAGAAGTTATCCTCTGGGATGCATTTCTTCAGGAATTCAAACCAGGGGGTACAGAAAGAAACATGAACATAAAGTCCAATGAGTGACTCTTCTTTCAAAAGAAGAAAGGACCTCTTCATCAAAATTAAACAAAAGAAAACAAAAATATCAAAACCCAAACTGCCAAATGACCTCCCTTTAAAAATGAAGCCTTCAATCTCCTCAGAAATAACATTCTCACCAGGCAAATGGGCTCAACAATAGGGTCGTTTCTGTTGAAGTTACAACAGTTGTTGTAGGTTAAGAGAGAACGTTGAAACTTATATTAAGTTACAAGGCTTCATAATCTCACTAAATGCTAATAGAGTTTTAATGCTGTTTTCATTAACTTCGTGCCCTTTCTTATAAAGCTGGAGGGCTACTCAATGATAAGAAAACCCCGTCGATTTAAGTCATATGAATGGATGCTAAATGCAAATTCTGGAAGCACTGGGCAGTGCTCACAGCAGGGCTTTGACAGGATAAAGATTTTACAGTGTCACATCAGGACTTGTTGAGTAGGCTGAATGTCAAGAGTAAAGCAACAGCAGGGAAAAATGAAAGAAAGATGATCTCTGAAGTGATGCTTTTTTTACTGGAAATAGCAATTAAAAAATTAACCTTCTTCCATAAGTAGCTAAAAACCCAATAGGAAGCTCATCAAAAGGATATTTAAAAAATTAAAATAGAAATCTGACAGAAAGCAAAACCTTGTCCATTACTCAAAAACCAGAGAGAGGCTGACAAAATAATTCTGGCATGCCTAAACTTTCCTGACACATTTCAGCAGAGGATTTGGTTATCTGAGTTGTGGTTTCAAGCCTAAAACTTGGGTTGGTTTTGTTTTGTTTGTGAAGTACTTTTGAGTAGGTTGTGGGGATGGAGAAAAGTCATGAATGGGATAGCCTGAAAAATAAAAACAAAATATGTCCTGACATGGAAGTGCAGATATAAGAGGGCGAGAACACTGGCTTTTATTTTAATTAACTCATGGACTCACTCTGTGCTTCTAATTCACTCGTGCCCTTCCATTGAGACAGGCATCCTAAACTCAGGAACAGTTTCATCAGCTCCTACAAGGCAGGAAGGTTATATGTGCTCATTGTTAAGCGTGTGCTCAAGTCTCTGCTTGAACTTTTCCCTGGTATTTTCTCTGTTTGTAATAAAGGTAGGTGAGGAAGGAGGGTCATTATGCCCAACTCTGCATGTGCTGCCCTATGGTACATAAAAAGCTCTGTGAATATTAAAGCCAGGATTACTCTCACTGAGCTTGGCTGTGGTCCCTCTACACTTAGAGAAACACCATGAGAATGCAAGTTCTCCAACACCAGTGAGAGCATCAGATAGACAGACGTGACTTAACTTGTGCTCGTGGTTAACTTTGACAGAAGATCTCCATGACTTGACTGACGTAAAAGCCTAGTTTTTAGAATAGCTTAACTGAGGAAAGATTGTACTCTGTCAAGTTTCATAGTAACTGGACACTAAATTTGGGATCAGTGTTCACACTCTTTGCAGTGAGAAACCATGAGGAAACACAATAGCTTCACTGTTCTTTAGGAAAAGCAGTTATTAGCTATCATAAGCCATTTCCCTGTACACTTTATGTGACTCAGACAGAAGCCAGGATACTCACTGAATAAGCATAATTTACAGTAGATAGAAGCCAGGATGCCCACTGAATAAGCATAACTTACTGTAATGTCCTGAGCAAAGTAATCTAATGGGATAGCTCATCAACATGGAAACAGCCATGTGGATCACCAAAACTCCGTAGTTAAATTAAACTCATCGTAAGTTAAGAATTTACACCCAACCCACCTAGGCAAATAAAATATCCTGCATTATTACAGGAGTTGTTTACAACTGCTAAATTTGGAGCTGCTTCTCTACCACTTCAGGCACATTGTATGAGCTTGTTTAACTATGAAAATATTTCTTATCTACCTGAAATAGAAGCTGGAAAGCTGAGAGGTATATTGAGAGAAAACATAGTGGAATTTCTGAGATAGTAGAAAAGACTGAGCAGCCCAGGGTAGAACGCATTCCGAGGCTTTCTTTGGATGGAAGATTTGGGAACCAGAGCAAGAGAAAGTAGGTGGAATAATCTGTCAACATCACCTTTCCCTCTACTTGTCACTGTCACCAGCCTCATTATCTTTGCATCTTCCTTGCCATGACTGCTCCTTTGTAGGAAGCAAAAAGAAATACTGGAACATGATATTGCTCTCAAGAATGAAAAGATTGGTCATATACTGCTAAAACAACAAACCCATATACTCTGGATTTCTGCTGCAAGGAAAATGAGTATCGGACCTGCCAGATGAGCTACTGTCATATTAGATGCAGCCCCAGCCTGCAATTCCTTTTATCTGTCATTCTGGCTAAAATCAGCTGAAATGTTTCCAGTCCCTTCCTCCGTTTAAAACTCTAGAGCCTCGAGGCAGCAAGTTTTCTGTGGAAGATTTGCAGTTGGCATATATAAATCTTATCAGTCTGGCTCATGTTCAGTCCAGCCATGCACAGTCACAGAATGAATCTCGGAAGATCCTTTTGATTAGGAACACTCATCTTAGGAGATGGAGAGGAGAACTCATGGTGACCTACAACTCCTCAAGGGGAGCAGAGGGGCAGTGACAGAACCTGAGGAAATGGCATAGAGCTGTGTCAGGGGAGGGTCATGCTGGATGTCTGGAAAAGGTTCTTCACCAGAGGGTGGTGGGCATGGAACAGGCAATGGCCACAGCCCTGAGCTGTTGGAGTTCAAGGAATATTTGGACAGTGCTCTGAGACATAGGATTTTGGTTTTGGGTGGACCTGTGTGGAGCCAGGAGTTGCACTCAGTGATCCTTGTAGGGCCCTTGTGACTCAGAATATTCTGTGATTCTATTATATGCACATTTCACTGGACCTCCAGATTTGTTAAATTGTACTTCTGCCCATGACTGAGGATTCAGAATTCAAGGACCTATTTCAGGCGCAAGCATGTCACTGTCTCCATGTGCAGTGTTCATCTACAGTTACAGGACTGACAGATAATACAGTCTATGAGGTTCACATAACAACCTTTTCCACATCAGACCTCTGATGTTCAATTCAGTTGCCTGTCATAAACCACCTCATGTCATTTCAAACATCCTAGGATACAAAAGACATCTGTGTGGGACTAGGAGCTTATACAAGTGACACTCATGGTCATCTGGACTGACAACTGAAGTCCAGATGATACAGTCTGAGTATCTCAAAAGACAATATAATGTGTGTTGATAAGTGCAATAAGCCTTCCAAAGTGGGCATGAACTGGTGTGCAGACTTCCTTGTCCAGATCTCTACTGGCTCTATGGAAGTTTCATAAACCATGTCATACATGGAAGTACTTTGACAACCAAAATAGGTGCTTGAATTTCAGTCTCACCCAAGATGAGAGAAGAAATGTAGAGGAGTGATCTGCAAGATGGAAATCTGCTTTCCTGGCTACTGAGGAGCTTTTCTCTACTGTATCTGTCTCCACCAAGGTCTCATCAGAAAAAAGACTATGGGGTCTCATTGTGAGGTTGTATTCCCAAGATAGTAAGCTCACTAACTTCCCAGTTATTTAGACAAAAGCAGTCCTCATGACCACTTATGTAAATAATGCAGATAGAAAGAAAGACCATCTCTTTCATTTACATATATGTTCCCAGAGGGAGAGCATTCATGACTTAATTATAATAGGAAATAACCCTAAAGCTCTTTGTTTTGTAATAAACAATTAAAAACAATACTACCCTCTCTGTAAGATAGTGAAAATACCCTGTTTTTAACAGAGATGCCTATGTGTAGATGCAGATATGAAGAGAAAAACACATAAACATACAAAAACGTATGCACAAAATGCTTTAAGCTCTATCTGTCACTACGGTCCTTCAGCTCCAAGAAATTGGAAGAGAAGGCTGACTGCTGAACTTCATGCTAGTTCATTCCTGTTCATAAGTGAAGCAATCAGTACTTTTAACCCTCACTGTAATCATAGTTGTAAACTTGTTCCACCCACTGAAGACCATTTTTATGTTGCTGAGAACATCAGGTTTTGGGCGCATGTTTGCACACACACAGTTATATATGTTTTAGCAAGGGATTAATGTAATGACATCACCAAAAATAAATTCTCACCACAGAACACTGAAGTTACCTATGGAACTCAGCATTAAAAACCAAAGATATCAGATGATCTTAAAATGTAGATGTCCCTTCTTCTGTATTTGTCAACAATTGAATGAAATCAAATTCTGCCGGTGGACATGAATTACAGAAAATCCCTGAAAGTCTGTGAATATTGCCACATCAGTTCCTCCAACTCCACAACAAGGGAGGAAAACAATTTTCCTAACAGACCTCCATCCCTGGAGTTGTTCAAGGTCAGGCTCTGAGCAACCTGATTTACCTGTAGATGTCCCTGTTCTTTGCAGGAAAACTGAACTTTCTTTAAAGATCCTTTCCAACTGAAACTATTCTGATTCTGCCTTTAATTAGACGGGAATTCAAAGAGAGATCTTGCCCCAGATCCAGCATAAGAATCTAAACCAAGGATCTCTACAAGTCAGGAGTCAGGGACATGCAGAAGGAGCCTCCATTTTGTCTGTCTTGTAACTGCTCCACTGCCTCACATGTAAAAAAAACTGCTGAGACAGACAGCTAAACAAGCACAGTTCCAGCACTTGACAGCAAAGACATGGGCATGAGAGGCAGAATGATCCAATTCTGATCTTTTCATCAATACATACTTAAGTATTTATGGAAAGTTGAAAAGACATCACAAAAAAGACAAGCTCCCCCATGTGTCTCAGCTGATGTGCATGGCTCCTTTGCCAAGCTGTGTATCAGTCTCACTCTGAGATAACCCGACTAGATTTAAAGGAAGGCTGCTGTTAAGTTTCTTTTCAAATAGAAAACAGGAATGCATTAGAGATGGAGAATATTCCCCTGTGATTTGTCAGAAAACCTGAATGCCAACCAT
The DNA here is from genome assembly GCA_028571105.1 of Tragopan temminckii. Taxonomy (NCBI): domain Eukaryota; kingdom Metazoa; phylum Chordata; class Aves; order Galliformes; family Phasianidae; genus Tragopan; species Tragopan temminckii. Next base: position 74,088,219 of record JAOWBP010002052.1, read on the forward strand.
GAAAAATCTGACTATCCGCGGCAACACGGTATCTATCAAACACGTATCTGCTATGGATAAACCAGGTACCCTGTGGCTCAGCAAGATATGGAACAAAGGGCAAGAGAAAACTCAGTGTTATAACATCTCAATGAAAAAATACATAGCTCAAATCCATGCTGGAAAATTGACTCTTCAGTGTGCCAAGTTTAAGTTAAGTAACAACAATACCTTTAGAATCATAGAATGGTTGGAAGGGACCTCGAGGATCATCAAGCACCAATCCCCCTGCCACATACAGGGCCACCAACCTCCAGATCTGGTACTAGACCAGGTTCCCAGGGCCCCATCCAACCTGGCCTTGAACACCTCCAGGGACGGGGCATCCACACCCTCTCTGAGCAGCCTGTTCCAACACCTTACCACTCCCATAGTAAAGAACTCCCCCCTGATATCCAACCTAAATCTTCCCTCCTTCAACTTAAAACCATTTCCCCCTTGTCCTATCACTATCTACCCAAGTAAAAAGTTGATTCCTCTCCAGTTTATAATCCTCTTTTAAATATGGGAAAGCTGCAATGAGGTCAGCTCGCAGCCTTATCTTCTCCAGGCTGAACAAGCCCAGCTCCCTCAGCCTGTCTTCATAGGGTAGGTGCTCCAGACTTCTGATTATCTTCATGGCATTTCTCTCCTCCAGCTCCACACCCTTCCTGTATTGGTGGCCCCAGACCTGGACGCAGTACTCCAAATGGGGCCTCACGAAAACAGAGTAGAGAGGGACAATCACCTCCCTGTCCCTCCTGGCCACCCCTCTTCTGACAGAGTCCAGGATACGATTGGCCTTCCAAGCTGCAAGAGCACACTGCTGGTTCATATTCAGTTTTTCATCTACCAAGACCCCCCATGTCCTTCTCTGCAGAGCTACTCTCAAAAAGTTCTACTCCTTGTCTGTATATGGTATCTGGGATTACTCTGACTCAAGTTCAAAAATTTGCACTTTGATGAACCTCATTAGGCTCATGTGAGCCCAGCTTTTGAGTTTGTTGAGGTTTGTTTAGATTACATTAAACAACGTATCACACATTCACATTGACAAAACTTATTTTAAAGGATTTTACTAACATTCTATCAAAAGAAAAAGAGAAATTTCTGTATATAAAGCAAGGAGAACCTTCTGTGTGCTGGATCAAGAGAGCAGATTCCAAACTGCCTGGTCTTTTTGACCTCTCAAAAGGATATAAAATGGAACACATGTTGAGCTGAAGATAAGCATCTGCTACTGCCCAGAAAAACTATTGCTTAAAAGCCATCATTAAGTATTTCACAGCAAATACGGTGGCGAATTATCCAGCACCAAAGAAGAAAATAAGAAACTACTGCTAGCGGTAGGGGGCAGAGAAACATTAAAAAAAGTGAAACAAAAATAACTACTGAAATATATTTTATACTTATAAAATTAGCTTTAATGAACTATAAAATAAATAAGCCTTAATGAACTATAGCAGCCACTTACAATTATTTCTGTACTAATAAGCTTGGAAAACGTATTTGCTATTTACTGGTCGTTAACAAGATATGTTTTGAATGTATAACTCAATAAGAGAGAAGTTGCCACAAATTAAAGGGATTCCAGGAAGTTTGTGCGTCTATCACACCACAACAATATTTGAGAGTCAAAGGAAAAAGTTTTCTAGGCCAATAAACACCCAAATTTGTTCATACAAGCTGAAATGTAGATTTTATAGCTTTTCTCTAGCATTAAATTTCTCTTCTATACTCTTCTTAATGCTGTGTTCTGAAAAAAAATGTAAATAAATATTGGTTATTGGGATCTGCCTTGTACAGAACATATAATAGGAATCCTTAATTGCATGTTGTAAACATAATACAAATGGTAGCTGTAAAGCCAAGAGTAGTTTTGCTCAAAATAATCGGCAAGAATGCCTCTTCATATAGCAAACTCCTTAACAAGACACAGAAATAGACATCAGGAAAACAATCCTTTCACCAAAGAAAATGAAGGAAATCCCACTTATACACAAGAAATAATGACTGCGGGTGATGTCAAACACAAAAGCATGATTTGCAGGTAAGTCGTGGAGTCTCCATCCTTGGAGGTGCTCAAAACCTGGCCAGATTCAGCCTCAAGCATCTGCTTTGGTGACCTTGCACTGAGGAATGGGGTTGGACAAGATGTTTTGATGAGGTATTAGAACAGGCTGCCCAGGTGGTAGAGTCACCATCACTGGACGTGTTCAAGAAGAAGGTAGATGTCGCACTGAATGACATGGTCTAGAGAGGTAACAGGCATGGGTGATGATTGGACTAGATGATCTTAGTGGTTTTTCCAATCTTAATGATTCAATTCTACGATCCCTGGTGGACCCTGCCAACCTCAGCAAATTCTGTGATTCCGTAAAGCACCGGCACGTCAGAAGTTTGGCTTCTATGCAGGTAAGAAGGTGCCCAACCAAGAAGCAAAGTGCAATGCAGGCAGTTATGAGCAGAGCCTTACACTGGGTGGGCTTCTTTTCAAAAATCCCTTCAATCTAAACTTGCACAGAAGGTGTTCAAGATATTGCTGCTGTGTGCTTCTTCTTTAAGCACTCGAACATTAAGAAGAAAAAGCAGATGCCTTGAAATGTTCCACAGCCAATGTGGCTTTTTTATCTAAACACTAGGGAGACAATCAAAAATTACTGTTGTTTAATGAGTTACTGCTTGTCAGCAGAGAGGCAGCAAAGGTTGGGATGTTATTTCTAGCATGTTTTGATGACATGACATCAAAACTAATGCATTTTTCTCTGTGCTCTCTATGGCTGTACATGGACGGCCAGAGTGGTTCAGCTAATGAGAGGTAATTCAATCAACCACTCCAATGTGAAAATTGATATGATTTATCTGTACCTCTAGTCTACTTTGTGTATCTTTTCAGTAACAAGAAACTTTGCCTTCTGTTGGGATGATCAGATTCATTTGAGAAAGGCTCTCAGCATAGAAATTCCCAATGACCTAGTTCTGCAAAAATGAAAATGGTTTATGCTCTATACAGCACAGTCATTTGACACTGTAATGGTAAAAGCTATTTCAGTGTAAAAATATGGCTTTAATTAGGGAATTAATAATGTGTCAAAGCTTGAGCAACTTCCTTACCAAACTCTGAAGAGCCATCTCTCTAGGATTTCTTAGGAAACACAGTTTTTTCTGTAATAAGTACTTAAATCAAAAGTTTCCAGAAACATCTGAAAAGGTCATTTCGAGAGCAGAAACATATTCTGCAAATGAAAGGTTGTTGTGCAAGAGTCCAACTCCTATTAAAGCCTAATGAAAATACAAAGGATATTTCAGAAAATTCACTGAGTATGGCGGAATAATAACTTTTGTTTTAAAGATGGCTTGCAAATCTACGTCACAGAGAGAAAGACAATTAGAATTTTATTATTTATACGTTAAACAGACATTATACTACCATGATGTGGATATTTGAAAGGTAATCCAAGAAGGTACATATGTGCGTAGCTATTGAAGGCACAGCAACCACTAAATAATAACTCAACAGTCATGTGGGATTTTTTCATTTTTTCTTATTCTCAAAGGCTCAGAAGATAAGGAGCCCACGGAAACAGTCTTGAATGAGCCATCTAACTTTTATCTGATTTCACTCTCCAGTTTAAATAATACTTCCCAGAGCATTATAGTTGCTTAGAAAGAGCAATATGGTGAATGGCATCTGTGAGCGATATGCTGCACTATTCCCTCAACAAAAATTCTGTTTTGTATGTCTTTCTTTGAAGAAAAGTTTTTCATATTTACATCTCAAGAATACAGACAAGTTGAATACCTAAACACGTCAAAATCTGGTATTCTCAGAGCTTTTAATACTTAATACTACTTTGTACATGTCCACAGAAGGGGAAAAAAGCCTACCGATGAAGTATTTGCAGTTGATTTTGGAAATTCAACACTGTCAATGTTGTTTTGATAGAATAAAGAGTGCTCAGAGGCTATAGTGTTCAGACTGAAGTTATGAGTTACTTAGGGAGAAAAAAAATAGAAAATCAACATGAATAGCACATTAATATTATGAGTAAGGAAAGTGAATATCTATCTATCTATCAATTCAAGTGCCAGCAATAAAGTCTTCTTCAAACTCTCATATGCAGAAGTTACTCATAGTCCTTTTACCATTTAGAGCCAAGGAAGACAGGATGAACAAAGAACTCCCCCGGACAAGTTTTTTCTGCTTTTGTCCCTCCCACAACACTAAGATCTCTCTGATTTGGAGGGGCTAAATAAAACTAATAACCCAAGCACAGTCAACTGAAAGTGTCACTCAACAGGGTTGATGATGCTGAGCAGTTTATAAATCTGTGCCTCTTGTGTAAAAAGCCTAATCCTCTCTTCTCATGGTTCTAGTGATTTATGTCTGAGAGAACTCTCTCAAGCTATTTATCATACTGAAAACATTCATGTTCCCTCAATCAGACACCTCTCCTCCTGAGGAACTGAAAGTATCCATAAGGAAGTGGACACTTGTTTCTGACTCATTCAAAGGTTTTGGACATTCACTTAGGACAATCTTTTTCAAGTTGAAATTTCAATTTTAGGCACCTGAAGCCATATATGATTAAAGCAGTTAATGGAAGGACCAGTGATGACCACAATTCCAGCAGATGTTAATTTTTATTTTCACAAATAAATAACACAGAATATGAATCCAGAAAGGTTACTGATCTAAACGAAAGATCATTGGACTGAATGATTTTCAAAAACAACGGTACGGCCATTTTTCTGTTTTTTGTTGTTGTTGTTGTTGTTGTTTGGTTGGTTGGTTGTTTTTTTTTAATTTTTATTTATTTTATTTTTATCTCAGTAGAAACCAAGTGCTTCTGTTTTTTATCTTGGTAGAAACAAGTGCACTGAACTGAAGACCAGCATCTTCTGTCACATCCGTGTAAGTGTGTCATCATGGCTCAAGTTTGAAGGCCTTGCAAAGCATAAATAATTTATGCTTGCAATGCCTTTTGTAAACTCAGAGACTTTGCATCCATCTGAAGGATCAGCACTGTGCACAGTCACTTACTGGGAGTACTCCACTTTCCTACCAATTACGAAGAACCAGTGCAGAAACTTGAGACCTGACAAAGAAAGCTGCTGATTGCTCAGGAGTCCTACTGACTCTGGATTCAAATCAATGAATTCATATTACTATACATTAATTGAGGTGCAGGAGCTGCAGTTTAAGATGAAAGCAACGTAATACATCCTCCTTTAGCTCTTTTCACAGCAGAATTAACAACCTGGCATTATGTGATGCTTGTAAAGGCCCAAATGCATGCAGACGGAGAGCAATCTGAAATGCATTCAACCACAGTAAGCTGATCATGTGATATCCCATCAAAATGTTCACCTGATTGAAGGTTTGTATAATTGGTGAAAACTCAGAGAACTTCTTAGGAATAAATTCACCTATTTCCTGGCATGTTCCCTTCTTGCTCTGTTATTTTATAAGGTTTTTCACATAAGGCCGACTTTTATCTCCTAAAAATCTCATTTTCTACTGGTGATTATTTCTCTCTTCTACATGTTTGTACCATAGATTTCAACTGGCTATCATGGAAGTAATTTAGTTAAAAGAAATGCAGATGTGGCCTCTGGAAATGGAATCAGAAAAGGCTTGAAGAATATAAATGTTAGCTTGAATTACGAAATTGGGCCAAATCTTAAAACCAGACCCATTAAATATTAATCAGTGAAAATTCAGATCTCGTTTCTGACTGGTTTATATTCAAAGCACAAAAGTTACTGCAGAACCAGAATGCACCTCAGTTTTCCTTGCCAGAGCAAAAATTGAGTGAGGATGCCAAGATCTGAGCAATTAATTATACACTACAAGACAAGAATTGAATTGACAAGAGCTGACTGTAAATGTAGCAAACTTCACAAAATAATAGGAAACAAGGAAAAAAAAATATTGTAAAGTTATTGATTTCTGATGGTGTTGTAGAGCAAGCACTGCAGGAAAGCCACAGCCAAGGCAGGTGGGTGAATTATTTTAGAATTTGAATGACAGCAGTCAAAAATATTAAAAACCATACAGAGCTCAAGGGGCTGAAGGAAGGTTGAAAACTGAAACACCTGTGTCATTAATAAGCCATACACAGACTTGTAAAGACAGAGATAATAAGTAAAGCCAGCCCCATGATACTGAGTTAAACAGCATAAGCAATACCATGAATTAAAGCTGTCTTTTTTTTTTGCCCTAAGTTAGGTAGAGTTCATTAGGGTTGAATTACAGCTCTGATAAACTCTGAGTAGGAAATGCTCTGTTTTTGTGACATAACATCGTCAGGCCAGCGATGCACCAGGCAAACGTCAGAATTCCTACTGCATGTGTCTGAAAAGGGTGCCCAGATTTGTTCCCTGATGGGCAGGAATGACTGAACTGTAATGCTGGACACAAAGCCACTTCTCAGTACTTCCCTCTCTGCCATAAATAGCCCTCATTATACCAACAGACAGGGGCTCTGATTGCATTTATTGGTCTGTTACTGATGTGTCCTGTCTTGGAAGTGTTTCTCTTGGCATAGCATGGTACTCTATGCCTAACAATACCTGCTGCCATGAGAGAAAAGTACAACACAAATGAGATCAGAAGAGATGCTCTGAGGCTGATCCAGCAAAAACCCATCTTACAAAAATATATTTTGCTGTCTTGGTCTCAAACTTGAAGAAATAAAGCTATGAGATGAAGATGCTCTTTACATCCCTAGGATGGATGGCATGAAGGGGCATTCCTCTGCTCCTCCAAGCACTCATAGTGACTGCAACTGCAACTTTTATCACTCCTACTGCACTGCAAAGAACCAGGGATAGGCCTACAGGGATGCTGTAGTAAACAGAATACTGAAAAAAAGTAAAGAAAAAACAAAAACTAAAGACAGACTGTATAAAATCAGCTGCCTGAATCTCATTCTCATTGGTCAGGATGAGGAAAACATTTATCCACATAATAAGCCAGTAAATGAATTAGGCAAAGAAAATTGTGATTGCAAAGGAGAAAAAATAAACAAATTAAGACAATATTTTCCAGTTTTCTATAATGATTAATTCAATTTAAATTCAAAAAGAGACAGCTACATGTTTAGAAAATGGATATTTGGAGCCTGACTATTGCTTTTCCATATGTACTGCAGTCGTGCAGTAGACATGTTGGCCAATATGCTGTTTTTTTTTTTAACTGTACATTGAGGACTAAATGCTGATTGCATTAAGAGTGGAAATCCTTCCTCAGTATACTTTTTAAAAGTTTATAATGTTTCGAAATGGTCACATTAGCAAGAAAGGAATGCATTAGTGGTTGTCAAGGAACTTCCTGAGGGCTGGAGCACCTCGTCTACAAAGACAGGCTGAGGGAGATGGGCTTGTTCAGCCTAGAGAAGAGAAGGCTGCAGGGTGGCCTCATGGCAGCCTTCCAGTACCTAAAGGGAGCCTACAAACAGGAGGGGAGTCAACTCTTTGAAAGGGTAGATAATGGCAGGACAAGAGGAAATGGTTTTAAGTTGAGGGAGGGAAGGTTTAGGTTGGATATCAGGGAAGTTCTTTACCAAGAGAGTGGTGAGGTGCTGAAACAGGCTGCCCAGAGAGGTTGTTCAAGGCCAGGTTGGATGGGGCCCTGGGCAGTCTGGTCTAATATTAGATAAGGAGGTTGGTGGCCCTACACGGAGCAGGGAAGTTGGAACTTGATGATCCTTGAGGTCCCTTCGAACCCCAGCCATTCTGTGATTCTCTGATTACTGGATGAAATGTGAAATGTTGAAACTTGTCTTAGAAGCAGGGAAGACACCTTCTGCTGCAATGACTTCTGCCAAGAAAAGGGCACAAAACAGTTAAGTCATCTTTCTTTGGATAAATACATGGTCAAGTTGCTACTGAAAAGCATTTTTTCCAAATGTACATGTAGCATCTTACTAAAAATTTGACATCTGTCTTTTTTCCTATTAAAAATGACCTAGACTTGGGATTCCAACAGTCTCAATTGTCATCTTAGGTAACTGTGCACTCATCCAAATGAGTCACAAACTACAGATGACACGGAAAGTCCACACAGGCTAAGAAATCCTGACACTAGACAAAGACATTGTTAAAGGAGGGATCTTCTTTAGCTTGCTGCTGTGGTACTGTCATTTTCAGATGTTTACTGATGCAAATTAAAAAAAAAAACCAACAAACAATAACAAAACAACAGCAAAATGAGCAGCTGCAGTGTTGCTCCAATATGAACAACGTGACCCACAATCTCCTGGGCTATTTTCCTGAGGTGTCAGCAAACAAACGTAAAGACATAAGGCCTCAGGAGTTTCTTCACGTCCTCCATAGATGCTCTACCCTCTCTCTGCCAGACAAAACTGCCCCAAGGGAGCAGTGACATACTTGCAACAAGGGGCTCATCAGGCAGAAGTCAGGGCTCAGAGCTCTCCTGAACAGCTGGTCTCTCTGCACGCACTTAGACAGCAGCTGATGGTGTCACCGCTGCTTGGGAAAGTGATTGAGAAAAGTGCTCTTTGTTTTCCAAGACTCATAAACTGATCTGTCCTATGAAAGGAATGGCCAAATTCATGTCTGATTTGTTTTGAAAAAATAAGTGCTTTTTAGTCTTTCTGAGAAGAACCATTGATTCAGCATCGTTAATGAAAAGTAGAAATAGGGAAAAAGAGAAAATTGTAATGTTAGTGATCATAATGATCATTAGTGATCATAGACACTACAGGCATAATTTCATTCCTTTAACTCATTGAATAGTGACCTTCAGAATTCTCATTGTGGCTGCGCTTGTTAAAGTTAAAAAAGCCTATCCTGGTATCATGCAAATTGGGCTTAAATCACATCAAATGGGTAATTGGTGGTGCTTCTTTTGGTTTCTTTCTGATTCAGCACAGAAAAAAAATAGTTTGATGATGGGTTAAATGGAAGTTCTGGCCAGTCATTACTAAACTTGAGATTTTATTCATTTATGTGTCCTCTGCCAATTCAGAGTGTATTGTAACCATTTCCCTAACTCTTTTTCTTCCCTTTATTTTCTCTGAACTGTCATGTAGAGCTGTTATGCATTAAAAGCCAGCTGTTCTCTCTCTCCCTAAAGTATGCAAGACAGTTTTATATGAAACAGTTTGTTGAGGTGGCTGAAACTTTAAATCTACTTGTATTTTAAAATCCATTTGCACTGCAACTCAGAATAGAAAAAAATGTTCATCATGGACACGGAAATTCTGAAAATGCTCTGTTTTCTTAAATTTTCTAAATCTAAATGTGAATTCTGCTACACAACATTTGGGATCAATGTGGATTAAGAACAATTTATAATGATTATAAAGTAAATTTGCTCCCATATAACTCAAGCAGACTTCGCCTTCTCTTGTAGTGCTGGAGAGTAACTCGTGCTTTAAACTTAAAAATTAGTTTTCCAACCGATGAGAAAAAGTACAGCGTTATATTTTTCCTAGGGTTTTCATTAAGATCTCTAGGTTCACTTCTCTCAAGACATGGATCTCTTAACAGAAGATTAAATCTAGTTTCCTGATGAAGTTTTATTGTTAGAATATTTTGGTTCCCTGACTATCTACTTAAAGTATTTAAATTAAAATGTGTCTAGATTTAGTCAACTGTTGATAAGATTTGTGACTTCTAGTAGCTGAGAATATTTAAGCACATATGAACCAAATTTTATTATATTACAAATTGCCATGAGGGATCACATTTTAAACCAGACTTATGCAGAGTAAAACTAGAGTAATGCAAATAAAATTATTGTAGCTACTCTAGATTTAAATCAGCAGGACAGATCACTATCTGCATCCCTAAGCAGTGTCTCTTATGTAAAGGAGGTATAAAAACATATATAGAATTAATATATGCACATACATATTATATAAAATGACCCCTTTATATATTAAATAAAAAGATATCTTCCTCACTTAAGCAGTGGCCAAACACTCTAGTATGTATGCAAGAGCAGAAAACCATTTAATGGACATTTCTCCTAGCATTCAACAGTATAGAGCTCATGATAGATTCAAGTTTTTGCATCTACAGTGTCATGCTGGAAGGAGTTCCTCAGCTCAAGTACACGCTGTGTGAAGAATTGTCTCAGTATTTGTTTTGAATCAATCCCTGCTATTTCATTTGATAGCATGATTAAGAAAGAAGACATATTAAAGGGCAATGAATTCGTTCTGAGATGGAAGAACAGCCATACCAACAGCGAGGAACTCTTGTAAAATGAAGCAATAACCAAAATCTATCAATTCTTTTTTCTTTCTTCATTTTTTTTACCAGAAGATCATTCAGATTAGAAAATCTCTGCTTAAATTGCCAGAAATGATTGCAGTGAGCCTCAGCATAATGCAGTATCTACTAGGTATGAAGGTGATAGGACAGAGGCTGGGACATGGGAGGTTCTAAACCAAAAGTTGCCCTCATCCTTCACAGCTTTCTGCCTCAGGGGCCCTAACTGCAGTCAGCAGGAATGTCCCACTCTGGGGTTCTGGGTTCAGCTGTTAGAAACCCTGCTAGTGGCAGCAGATGCATAGACTGGATGACCAGAGCCCTCTAGGTGGTAGAGATTCTGTAAACATGATAACCACTGTGAATAATGGCCAACTAATCTTCAAAAGACACCTAGAAATGCTTTTTATCAGATAGAGATTATGGGTAAAACAACTGAGTCATTTTCCTATGGTACTGAAAGAAGAAAGAGGAAAAGAAGAAGGAAAATATGCTCTTAGAGCATATTTCTTCACAAAATATACTTCAGAGATGGGATGAAGTTGCTTTTATGTATCACCTGTCTTGGAAAGCTTTCACCTCCTCTCTATCATAGATCAACACTTCTTTTAGGGGTAGATCCAGAGCAAAGACCACTAGAAGCCCTTTTTTATTCTTGTCTGTGCTTCATCTCTAGCTAGTCATCTTCATACCCCTCAAGAGGGTTTGTTTCCAACATCTCTATAGGTGCACTTTGGAACATCTCAGTAGGATGCTGGATCTCCCTTCCCACTCTGCTTGCCATTCCGTGGTCTTCAATACCCCTTCAGCATTTCTAATTTAGTGGATTTAGGATTCATTCATTAGTATTTTGTAAGTCTGTATGAAAAAAGAAATACAACAAAGGCAGCAGAGAAAACAACATAAAGTTGTTTAGTTTGAAACAGAACCTCAGTATATGTTTAAGGATTCACTAAGGATGCTATTTCCAAGCTCAAATACTCCTTAAAGGAAATAATTTTCCTAGGCCAGACCTGAACCTGCAAGCCAAGATAAATCTTTCTTAGCATTTCCAGGTTCCTGAATTGTCTCCCAAACATCTCACAGAGTATAAGATTTTTAAGGCTTTTACCTGTGGAAACAGTCATCAGATCAGCGTTTGACTGAGACTGCAATGATTATGACAATGAACAGCAGAACAGCCACAGCAGCAGAGAGGAGGCAGCACTTCATCTTCCTGGCTCGTAGCTGAAAGAAGAGAAAGAAATAAATGCATGGATATTTGAATATGAAGACGGAGAGTATATTCACGAAGAAATTTTGCTATTTTTCCATTAATGAGACTATCTGAAACAAAACAACGTGAAACAACATGGAGAACTTGTGTCTTTGTTCATAATGATCCATTCCTCTGAACAACCTGGGGGGTTGGGCTCGATGATCTCTGAGGTCCCTTCCAACCCCTACAATTCTGTGATTCTGTGAACCTCTTTTCTCCCTTTTCAAGGAAAATCTCCTTAAATATAATCACCTTCCTGATAAAACAATTGCATTTGTCCAGAGTTCTCTATCTTCCAACTAAAACATCAATCTAATTGGGAAGACTATGTTGACATTACTGATATTACCTACTTTTCATACCTTTTCCTAAGTGGTGTAATGAGCCTTAACAGTGGTTTGAAGTTCTATGGTAAATGGTTTACACCTTTCTGTACTGCTATTAGCCATAGAGCTCTACTTCTCTAGCTATTTTGTTCCACAGAAGTTTTGGCCTCTTACACAAGTGCCTGGAAGTGTCAGGGAACTCCTCCATCCATGCTTCACAGCCCACTACTTCATTCCCTAGCAACCCTCCCAGAGCCAATCCATTTCTCCACGCAGAGCTGGAGTAGTACTTTCACCAGGGAACTCAGTAATGCATGTTCCATCCTCAACATCCATCCAACAGAACTGGTGACTTTCACGAGTGTGAGTTTCTAGATTTTTTTTCAATGAAATACAAATGCCACACTGCCCTATACCCATAACAGATAATCAGTGGTTCACCTTAGTTCTCCATACATCTGTACACTCTGCCCCATCAAGGGGCGGGCTGGTATGGCTGACGCTGTTGTAGGAGTGTACTACAGACCTCCTGATCAGGAGGAGGAGGTTGA
>JAOWBP010002052.1:74100716-74113353 GCA_028571105.1 Tragopan temminckii
AGAGGAGAGGAGAGGAGAGGAGAGGAGAGGAGAGGAGAGGAGAGGAGAGGAGAGGAGAGGAGAGGAGAGGAATGTCCACGTGTTTCTTTCGTCTTGAGAGCGCAGCACTGGATACCAAATTCCAGATGTTTATTGCCAGTGCTGAGTAGAGGTAAAGGCTCTTGAGTAGAGGGAAGGCCCTTGAGCTCCTTAGCCACATGCTGTCATTACAGAAACATCAACTAGTCAGATTTCTTAGTGCTGTCCTCAGTCATTCAAGCCAAGCAGTCAACAACTGTGTGATGTGCATTCAATCAGTAAGTAAATGGCTGATTCAAGTCACAATTCACTCACAAATGCCTTCCTTAAAGGTGTTCCTCCTTATGAGGAATGTATGTGTGTGAATATAAACATACATGTACGGGAGGGATAGAGGAGTGTGAGTTTATGTGTGTGCATAAACGTTCTTGTATATGGGAGAGAAAGAATGCAGCCTAATCAAATCCTGCAGACTTTGGACAAGCTTTGTCTCTGAAGACTCAGATAAAGAGCACCATATGTTTGATATGAAAGCAAACTCGACTACCAGCACAAGCCATTACTCTTGGCAGGCTCTGAAGCTACTGGGAATTATGAATCTTGATTTGCAGTCAGGGAAAATATTCAACATCACTAAAAACATTTAAATTAGAAATGGATAAACTACAGACTTGGCTCTTGAGCGTAACAAGAGGATCTCCAGACACAAACTAGCTACAAGATATGCTGGGCCATGAACCAACAAACTTAATGTATGTTTCTGGTTCAGCAAAGATAAAAATGAGTTATTTTCACTTATTGAAAAAGATTCCGAGTTCTGACACATGCTTATATTTTGAATGAAGTGTTTTCTTTATGAGTTGCTACAGTAATAATAAGTAACGCTGAGTCTAGGAGTTCTAGTCATGGACTATGCAGTCGTGTTAGTCTGTGCAGCTGAACTAAATTACAAACTCTAGCAAAAAAAAAGAATATATATTAAAAATAACAGGGGGGCAGATCTTTGGAAACTTTGCAAGTAGAATCCTAAGTGACTTCAGGCTTTGTCTGTCCACATCAGTGAATCACTGCTATGATGATCACAGCCAATGAAAGGACATCTAACCTGGTTCTTCTCATGCATAAAGGAAGAAGGCAGAAAATTAAAGATAAATGAGAAAAGATTCTGCTGCCATCAAACTGATAAGATTATTCTGCCATGCAGGCTTACCAACCATTTTACTGGGAACCACAGTATCAGGCAGGTGAGCTGTTTTTGTCACCAAGAGACTTTAAGCTGCAGTAGGGACCTGAACTATGGAACCATCCTATAGCTCTCTTTGGCTTCAGAGAAACATCTTTTACTCCTTTGCAGATTGCTGCGTACACTTTGCTTATTTACTTAGTCTAGCTCGTTCTGCCTATGAATTAAACAGCTAGTCTCACGGGAAGATAAATCTTCCGCAATGAAAAAACAACTTGATCCCATCTTCTGTTGTTTTGAAACAAGTGAGATCTCTGTCTTTGCTCTAATAAAATGTGATGATACACATCACACTGCATAAATAAGTTGTGATGATATAACTTCTAACTTTTACAAATATATACAGGCATTAAGACTTTTTCATAGACATTAACCTCAATGGACTTCCCTGTTTGAGAGCATTCATTCAGATAAATTGCACTCCACTGTTAATAGCAGTAGACCACTGACAACATCTCATTTGCAATGAAGAACCTAAACTCCTCTGCAAGGCTGACAGTGGTGATACGAATTCGGACATGAGGATCTAAGTTTTCTGTTTCTGAAAACCCTCAAGAGAATGCTGAAAGAAAAGCAGAAAACTTTGTTTACATTTTTTTTCTGCCTCTAGTCTCCAGTAAAATCAGAGAATAGAGACATGTATACAGAGCATATTAATTCTAAGAGCTATAGAAAACTCTCAGATTTACCAGACATAGCTGATATGCTTTGCTTATGTGTTCAGAATTCAACAGATCACCAGCTTTGGACATACGAATCAAATTTAGCCTTTTCAAATAATCTTCCTCTGCAACTGCGTTCACTTCATGCCATAAAAATAAGTCTCTTCCTCCTTGATTGTGCTGCAGGACTTATATCCTCCCTTTCTGATCACCTTCCTCTGAAGGTTTCTATCTGCGCCTGACATCATTATATTACTATACACATTAATGATCAATTACACCTTTTCAGGATAGAAAAAAAGTATGAACAAAAGACAGAAGTTACAAAATGAGTTCTAAGAGAAACCACAGTGTGTCTTGTATCTTCCAATCTAAAACTGATCAGACACCAGATGAGTCTTGGAACAGCACTACTGTGTGACACTGTGAATCTCCCAGGCTTATGCTTTTACCCGGGCCTTTGTGCAAAGGTACTGTGAAATAATGAGATTTTGCCTTCAGTAATCTTTTTCCATCAGTTAAAGTTATCACTTTTTAAACAGTCCTTCCCACTAATTTTCTAGGGAAGTAAACAATATCCACTTTTTGTTATAGAAATATTAGACATTTCTCTAGTGCACAATGCTCACAGCAGAAAAGCTGCTGTTCTATTCACTTACACTGGTCATTTCTCCTTATACTGTAATTTAACAACAGCTTCTTAAAATAGGACAGATCTAATAACACTTGAGCTTTTTTTTCCAGAAAAAAGCTAGGTAGAAAGTGATGACATACTTCATGGTATATTGCTTCATATTCATTTAGCCATATATTTCTTCCATACATTCTCTTAACTGCATCGTTGAGGCCCAGCAACCCTCTCTGATCCAACTTCACCGAACTAAAGTGTGGAATCGAATAAGGCCATGCAGACCTATTAAGAATTCTGTAGCAGTGTCAGAATCTGCACATAGGAGTTGAAGCTGCACAATGGTGCTAGCTGAATTTTTAGGTTTGTGGCACAACACACAGGAAGGAGGGGAAAGGGAAGGAATAGTTTTCCCTAGTACCTTAATAGCAAGTACTGTTATTTGTAGCATGTAGCAAGAGGATGTATGAAGAATATGCAACTAATTCTTAAACTTCAAGAATTTTTGAATTATCTGATGTTGAATAAATGCAATATTGGATAATGACATCACAAGCTCTACTTTGACAAAAGCAAGCACGTAGCAAATCTCAGGAGCATTATGTTATCAGATTAAAACAAGGGGAAAATCCTCTATTTACGAATAAATTGACCACACTTCTTTCCTTCTTTGTATGATTGAAGTCATTACAGAGTTCTATAACATGACAATATTTACTCCAAGATGCAATTGCTGTTTAACCTCCACTAAATTCTTATTATTTGAGTTGTAGAGTTGACATAAACCCTGAATGAATTCTTTGGAGGCTGTGTGAGGTATAAAAATTGGATTCTGACAAGTACTTCCAGTAAATACTGACAAGTGCCCGCAGGATCTAAATGAAGCACAAATGTATGAGCTAATGTTATTCACCAAAGACTCACTGACATTTTACTTGCTTTTCTTTGGCCATTATTTTGCTCCATAGAGGTTCACTGCTTTCAACAATTTTTCTATACCTCTGCTTTGGACGACTGACTATTTACACTGGCCTCACTGCAAATTTTTCACCATGTTATATATAGGTTATCCCATGTTTCTACCAAAACAGCTTTTTTCAGACTAACTGTCTCTAATTATCCTAGCTATAGACATCCCTGTTCAGCGCAGGGGAGCTGGACTAGATGACCTTTAAGGGTCCCTTCCAAACCAAACGACTCTATGATTCTATAGATTACAAATAAAAGGTATGAAATATGAAGATGTATATGAAGCTGACATCTGCATATGAAGCAGAAATAACTAAGCAAGCAATCTTTCTCTCCAATCAAAATGAGGTTAAGGAAAGAATTCCTTCAAGACTACCTAAAAGCAAGTCAGGAAAGAAAATGAATCAAAAAAGAGTTGAAAGTAAGGTCTTGCTTCTTCTCAAGGTCACAACTCAAAGACGCTTCCTTCCTCCAAAACATGCTTGCTTGTTTTCAGTCCATATTATCATTTTTGTAGAATCACTGTCATCCTACTTCTAAAAGAAAATCCTTCTCAGTTTGGGTGCCCTTCATGACCGTCCAATAAGAAACTGAACAACCTCATCTGGAACCATATTCTTCTGCAACACTCTACCCAGGGCAGTGGCCATGGCAGTATGCCTGCTGGAGAAGTGTTTGGACAGTGCTCTTGGAAATATGGTTTGATTTTTTTAGTGGGGAGCCAGGAGCTGGATTCAATAATCCTTGAGGACAAGGGGAAATTCTTTTAAATTGGAAGAGGGTGGATTTAGATTAGATATTAGAAAGAAATTCTTTACTGTGAGGATGGTGAATCACTGGAACAGGCTGCCCAGGGATGCTGTGGATGCCCCAACTCTGAAGGCATTCAAGGCCCAGCTGGATGGGGCTTCAAGCAACCTGGTCTAGAGGGAAGTATTCCTGCCTATAGCAGGGCGGCTGGAACTAGAAGATCTTAAAGGTCCCTTACAACCCAAACCTTTCCATGATTCTATGGTACTTGTGGGCCCCTTTGGACTGAGGATATTCTATGATTCTAAGACAGAAATGCAGACGAGTGAAGCTCAAAGTGAGATAAGCAGTGGCAGAAGGGTTATCACTTCATTTTGTTGCCTAGAATGTTGCCAGAAATGAATAATCTAAATCTAAGTGATGTTAAACAGATGGCACTGAATGACCAAAGAAAATATCATAGGTTTTTTCTCCACCCATGAGCATTCTTTGCACTTTAAGCTATGCTAGCTATGCTGAACTACAAGATGTAGCCCTTTTCTTTCATTAATCTATTTTTGAAAGACAATTTGGGTCTGCTTAGCAGCTTTGGCAGCACTGAGCGTAGAGGTGTTTTAGGTTAACAGTGAGGTATTCTGTTACTTATGGGAGTTAAGAAAAGGAGAATATATCACAGATACATTAGATTTTCTGGCACTGTTGATGTTTCCTCCTGTTCCCACAAAAAGGTGAATATTTTGTACATTCTTTGGCAAGTGAGTGAAAGACAAAACTTGCTATCAAAGATAAGCAGGGACAGCACTCCCACCACACCTTTTAAATCATAATTCTACAATAATGGAGGCAATTTGGAGACATTATATGAAAACATAGAGGCACCATTGGTTACGTAACCAAATTTTCTCTTTCTTACACCACCTTCAGAGTGTTAGAGTCTCACTTGCCCTGAAACAAGCCACATAACTTTTGGCCTGAGCAGTCACTGCTAATCTTTCCCCAGAAAGACAGAGCTCCCAGACACATTTGGCAGCTCCTGCAGTATGGAGGAAAGAGAGTGATAATGAACTTTATGAATAAGCTGCATTATTCTTGGAAGCACTCGGGCTAACACAGAAATGAGAGACGTAAAACACTGGCCAGATAAGACGTCGTGTGCTGGAGACTAATA
The DNA here is from genome assembly GCA_028571105.1 of Tragopan temminckii. NCBI lineage: Eukaryota > Metazoa > Chordata > Aves > Galliformes > Phasianidae > Tragopan > Tragopan temminckii. The sequence goes on from JAOWBP010002052.1 coordinate 74,106,155, forward strand.
GAGACTACACAGCAGACCTGATGAGCTTGCACCAATTGGCAAACCTTATGTTCCTCTGGGAACACAGAGAATTACAGACATTTGACTTTCAGCTTGGATTAACTACCAGAAAGAAAAATGCTGACTCAGATTAAAATATGTCTGGTTGCGGGAAAAGACAATTTCAAGGAGATAGATGCTTAAACACTTGAGTATGTAGCCAAGATTGCTTTATGTGCAAATCACTCAGTACCTATTCAGCGTATCATTATTATTTCACTATCCCTGAAAATCTGCCAAGAGCCATGGGGAAATACCAGACTTTCACCTTGCAGCAGCTTTTAAACATAAAACAAGCAAATCAGAGCTGTAAAAGGTGACGGAAACCTTTGACTTCTCATTCATGTGTTAGTGGAGGTAGAGCTGATAATCCTTAAAAAGCCCACAGAAGATGCACAGTGTGGTTAGCATTAAACTCCAGCTATTTCAGCTAAGGGAGCTGGAACTGTACACTGTGTGTTTTTCTTAAAGGGAATTTTTGGATGCGTAACTTGGTTTTGGGAGAGATAGAGAGAGTCGAAAAGCTGACCTCTCCGTCAGAAAAAACATAATAGGACTACGTACATTGTGCAGCAGTGCTGCTGCCTTATATTGGCGGATATTTCGGTGCAATACCTACTTTGGATTTGCCTGTTTTGTTTTTTACGTTTCAACAACAACAGCAACAAAAGAGATTGACAATGATTCTAGCAACGATGACAGACAGAATGGACAAAATTCTTAGTACTGAAATTAAAGCAACAATTTATGTTTTCATTAAGATCAGATCTGGAAATAAATTATTGTACATAAGACTAATTTAAAACAGAATTAATTAACTCTTTAGATGTTAATATATTGATATTTTGCCATCTTTTGAACACAAGCTATTACTAACTCACTTGATGCTGTTTTTACACACATATGTTGGCATTACTCATACATATGGTGCCAGGGCTGAATCACTGAATGGAAGTGCACTTCACATGGTGGCTTCACTTATGCACTAAGTACAAATTAATGCAAAAATGTCCATCAGAAAGCAGATGTTTTAGGAGACACTGGGGATAAGAAATCTATTTGTCCCTGAATCAGGGAAAAGGCTTATGGCGGGCAAACATAGATATGTTAGTGAGTTCATAGTGACTCTATGATTCATTTTGATACTTCATTTTGATACTTATATATAACACTGCTATATCTTTTGGATGTCTCGTCATTGTGCCTGAATTTGGTCCTCAGTTGCCTATTCAAAAATGAGAGCAAGAAAAATCGAGATGATTTTCACCTTGACCTCTCCGACCATGTTTCTCTCTGTGCTGGTGAAATATTCTGTCTCCATTCCACCTTTATCTTGATCTGTTCAACAGAACACAGTAGCCTGAAAGGGAGCCTGAGATAACTGATTCAGGTTAACTTATTTAAAGTTAAGTGAATTTAATCTTAATCCTGCTTGTTTTATGTTTTCCTTCTAAAATAAATACCTTTCTATTATCTCTCTCTGTCCACAAGGTTTTAACTATTTGCCTTGTATATTTTCTTTTTAATTAATTTATCAGTGACCAGCTATACTAGTGCTGCATCCACCGGTATACAGAAAAAAAGCCTACCTTCATAAAAACGTGTCCTGGAAACAAGTTCTGTTTTGTATGTTGGTTTTCTTTATGGGTTTGGCGGTTTTGGTTTGGTTCATCTAGATGTGTTTTTTTTGTTTGTTTTTTGTGAACACACTGAGTGCTATGGGCACAGAGAGAAGCTATGAAACAAGCCTTTTTACAGATAAAAGCCTGAGAAATAAACGGTAAAGGAATAAAAAGGGGGTACACATTTAGATCTTCGATATCACAATTGAAGAGGCCTTTGACATGCTTAATATAGAAGCGAAAAAACAGTCCAGACAAACCACAAGAGACTAAACTGTAGGGAATTACTAAGAACCCATGAAATGGAAAGAGGCTCTTAACTTATCTACTTTTTTAGAGTTACTTGAAAAGCAGAATAATTGTGGTTGTTAATGTGCAGCCTCCTTCCACTGACACAACTGAAATTTTCTTAGATAACAATGATTAGCAATGAATACTGGCACTGCTGTCAGCCTGGTTACTGGCTCGCACATTCAGTGAGCCTACAAACCCTCACACACACCAAGCAGGAGGCGTTCCTCTCTCCAACATCAAAATTCATCCTCATGACTAGAATGACAGTGGCATTGAAAGAAAAAAGAAAAACAAAACAAGTAAACAAGTACAGAAATAACAAATCCATAATATTTATAGTCAGTTCTCTGCTCTGCTCTTGACCTGCAGTTGACAGTAGTTGGAAGCATCAGAATAATCTCAAATTAGACTTTGCCAAGTCTCTATTTAGAAGTCTTTTGTGGCCAAAGTTTGAGACTGATGTGACTCGTGATTGTACGACAGTCATATGTGAATGCCACTGGTGCTATGGCTGGCTGCCTACTGCAGTTATCTCCACAGGGTTCTTATATGTCACAGTCACCCAGCGTTACTTCATCCTCCCATTTATTGTGTAGTGATACGAAGTCACCCGAAGATAAAGCTAAGCCTCACTTTCTTTTGAAGATTCGTAAATTTTGGGGTATAATCCATGGAAACACATGTTTTCTTCAGCCACTGTGAAATTAAGCCCTCAGCACACACAGCCCTTCACTCTGCATAAATCTTAGACTAGTAGAACACTAATTAGGGGAAGTCTAATAAATAGCAATGATGCTAGAGCATTTTGCAACGTGGTCATTGCTTAAATTGATACTAAATTTCTAGCTTCATCAGTGATGCAACTAAACACATATAATTTTTCATTTCAATTGATTATCAAGTGTACACAGTTAGTTACTTTATCTGCATGGAGCTAGTCTACAAAATGGAACAACAAGCCCCAGCCTGGTTATGCTCCTAAGTCTCACTGCTTTTTTTTTTTTCCTGCCTTCCCTGTACTGCATACTTACTTATTTGGAGGTAGGTTTCTGCAGCATGACACCCAAGTCTGTTATTTTAAGTGACATCTAAAAGCATACAACTCCTCTGTATCTTCCGCCTCCCCCCCCCAACTAATGCTGTATTGCAGCTGCATCTTGAAACAAACAACTTCTTCCTCCTCTGTAACAGATGGTGCTGTGTAACCCAGACTACAGGCATGACTATAGCAGCAGTAATGAAGTAGGAATGCTGGGCAGACTGGGGTGAGAGGGATGGTGAAAACTCAGGAGACCACCTTCCCTGCTAGTCCCAACAGTGAAGATGAAGGAGACATCAATCATTATGAGAATGATGGGGATACTCAATGATACAAGTCAGTCTGTATTTTAGACAAGCTTAATCTTTTTTTTTTTTTTTTAATCTTTTTTTTTTTTCTTTTTTCTGGGAAATAGTATTTAAGAAGAAACTGATTCCACTTATACAGCACTTATCTAATTAAACCTCAAATGCAGAAATCTCTGTTTTCTCAGAGATGCACTGTGATGCTCAACACCTAAGGCTATACCTCAGCCATATGGTACTTTGCAGGAGCCCTTTTTACTTTTTCATAGGTGGGTGCATACTAGATACTGGAACATTGAAAGGGGATGAGAATGAAAGAAAATACAAGGAAAGAGAATCAAGAAAGAAAGACAATGTTCAAAGGATGAATTCTTACTGAACTCTTCCCTTTGCTGCTCAGAACAGCTGGAGGTTTTGTTTCTTCCCCAGAATGAACTTCTGTTGTTTTCCAGACCCTTGGACTCAGACTGACTGATAACAAACCTCTTCGCAGGAGAGTTGTTATGTGAGGGATTGTCCTTATTGGGCCTTTCAGAAGAAATACCACTACTGATTTCAGTATCTTCTGCCCTAAGTAATAGTTGCATGAGTTTAGAAGTAGGATTAAAGTTTTTACAGTGTTTCTTCTGCTGCACCTTCCCCTTCAGGGCCATGCTCATATTGTGTATTTCGAACTCAGTAAGTTTAAGGCTGTATCAAGAAGTGGTTAGAAGACCTCAGAGGAGAAAATCAGTGCTGAAGCATGTTGAAAAGGAAACCTGGTAAATATTGATTTCACACGGAGTCAGAAAAGAGAGGTTTATTTCAAAATAAGCCATAGGGACATCTAACTTTCAGACAGGTTCCGATATAGGAAGAATGCATTTTTAATAGCAGACATTGTATTCCCAAAATAAGACTAGTAGCCATAAGGAATATAGGTTTAAAGCAATATGGTTCAATTTATATTATGGTTGATACCCCTCACTACAATCCTGGAGTGCATCCGAAGAAGGGCAACAAAACTGGCTAAGGACCAGGAGTGTAAGTCTTATGAAGAGCAGCTGAGGAAGCTGGGATTGTTTGGTCTGGAGAAAAGAAGGTTCAGCGGAGACCTTATCACTTTCTACAACTACCTGAGAGAAGGTTTTGGCAAGCTCAGCCTCTTCTCCCAGGACAAGAGGTAATGGCCTTAATATGCGCTGGGGAGTTTCAGGTTGGATATTAGGACAAAATTCTTCTCAGAAAGAGAGGCAATACATTGGAGCAGACTTCCCAGGGAAGTGGTGAAGTCATCGTCCCTGGAGATATTCAATAGACATGGAGATGTGGCATTGAGGGACATGGTTTAATAACATGATGGTAATGAGTTGATAGCTGGACTACATGATCTAGAGGTCTTTTTCAAGCCTAATGATCCTATGGTTCTATGACATACAGTGTAATGGTTTTCAAATTTTGTTCCAATATCTGCCATTTCCTTCAATGGAATGAATATCAGATTTGTAAGGTGTTCATAGCTTTGGTGCCTGAGACAGAATGATGCATGACACATCACTCCTTGCCATCCTGTGCTACAGTACATCTAACAAACAGCATTCCTTTCGCTGTATGTATTCGTTCTCCATTTTCTATGGTAAGTATAATTTCTTTCAAAAATGTATGGCAACCTGCTGGCAGCCTTTTATTCTTTGGTGATCGATAGAGACTACATTCAATGGGAATGTGCAAACACAGCAAGCAGACCCACTGGATAATGCAGTGACCAAAGAAGAGTTGGAATCTTCAGCGCTGTCTTCACCATCCAAGATGGCACTTCTGATAATTTGCTCCGCAAACATTACTGTACTGACTCTGGACTGTATTACCCATAGTTACATATCTACTGTATCCTTGCATTACACAATATGTAAGGTATGCTGTATGTGTTCGTGATAAAATAGTCTTTTCCTATAAAATCTATGAATCCACAAGATGTGTTTAATATTTATCTAATCAGTGACTTTTACTATTCCTTCTAAATTCTGATGTTCATTATTTTACCATAAAAAAGAATGTCTTATGAATGTATTATCAGAGCATTAATTCCTTCATGAAGGAACTTTCTTGTTATTTTAATGTTTCATCTGAATTCTTCATGAAGCAAATTATAATTAACAGAGATTTTGTTTCATTATTATTTATTATTCTCCACAATAGCTCAGTGTTTTATAAGGCAAAGCTGGATGCTTCCAACAAAGCATAACTTTAATTCTGGTACCTATTCAATTTCAACTCCTGAAAATAATAAACAGAAAAGTTTTAAAATGTCTCTATTTCTTTCGCATTTTTTTCCCCAAAACGGTCAGATTCTGATGCCTACCAGGGCAAATTAGGTCTTCTCATGACAGTCACTTTACAAATCTTCTAATGAGCCCTATAGATCACGCTAGACAGGTTATCAAATTATATCCTTAGATCATCTTCAATTCTTACATTAAAATTAAACTATATGACTTTTTTTCAGTTCTTTTATTTGTCATGTTTTATTATTTTTGTTTTATTTATATACTACAGTGACTAATCTCAGACATTAGTGTCTTTCCTTCATACTTGCATTATTACTTTCTGAAAGAGGTGCCATATATACGTCAGGAGTCATCTGACTACAATATTCTGCTTTCCGCCAGCTCACCACGGACTTAAACGCAACAAGTTTTATTACAAGCCTGATCCCAGCAGGTGATCTGGTTCAGCCCTCTTTGTAGTCAACGAAGAGAAATAGGCATGACTTCAGAGCATGATTCAACTGATTCATTTCAGGGGCCTATTTTGAGAAGAGAAATACAGTACCCTAAAGTGTCTGTCTCCCTCCAGTGGTTATAGAGAGAATCTAGGGAAACTGGCCGGAGTGGTATCAGGTAAGAGAAATTTCAGCACCTCCTCAGCTAAAAACAAAGCAAGACTCCTGTGAACCACCAAATAATTGCTAATGGAGCTGGTCTCAGGTTAGCATCTTTAGAGAGGCAAGGTTTGTTTTCTATTCAGTTACCTCTTCTAGGATTAGATATTGATAATATCTGGCAGAAATCATTGCATTCTCCAGATAAAAGGAAATACTGAAGTACAATATTCTGTTCACTGTTTTCAGAATTTTCTAAATGATATAAAGGCAGCTATTACACTGTGAATTTGTACAATGATTTTAGAAACTCTCTTCTTTCAATTCTACATGGGATTTAATTTTCATGCACCTGTATGGAATGCAACAGTAGAGAGCTATATCCCTGAACAGCCTCCTGGGTCAGTTTTGTTTTGATTAGGTTGTACTCAATAATTCAACCACGGAACCACAGAATATTCTGAGTTGGAAATGACTCACAAGGATCATTAAGTTCAACTCCTGGCTCCTCACAAGACCACCCCAAATCCAAACCCTATGTCTGAGAGCACTGTCCAAATGCTCTCTGAACTTGGCAGCTCAGAGCTGTGCCCACTGACCTGAGGAGCCTGTTTCATGCCTACCATTCTCTGGTAAAGAACATTTTCTGGACATCCAACATGACCTTCCCCTGACATAGCTCCATGCAGTTCCCTCCGGCCATCTTGCTCTCACCAGAGAGATCTCAGCGCTGCCTCTCCTCTCCTTGTGAGGATCTGTGGGTTGCCATGAAGCCTCCCCTCAGCCTGCTCTGCTCTGGGCTGAACAAACCAAAGGACCTCAGCTTCCCCTCATACATCTTGCCCTCTAGACATTTCACCATCTTTGTAATCTTCTGACTTAATAGTTTTAGTTGAGAAGAAATTATCGTGGGTCAACCATACATAGGGAGTAGGAAATTCCCAAGTCTAGTATGGGGCTGACAGGGCCAGTACCAGCAATGCATCGCCTCACAAATGCATTTCCTTTCTTCCTTCCTCCCTCCCTTCCTCCCTTCCTCC
>JAOWBP010002052.1:74113780-74128574 GCA_028571105.1 Tragopan temminckii
ATCAGAGTGAATTGCATTTCAGAATTGAATTCAGCTGGAGGTTAAGGAAAGGACAGTGAGGTGTCCTTTATGATGAATAAAGTTACAAAAGGTAATAAATAAAATATAGCAACACTAACCACTGGAGACAGCTGGGGCTTTTATCTGCTCTGTAATAAAATACTTAATCAATGAACATATGCGATACTTGAAAAAATAATCTTTGGTAAGCAACAGGATTTTTTTTCTCTTCTCAGAGAGAATCCTGCAATGTTCAGTACTGTTGATTAAAACAAAACAAAACAAAACAACAAAAAAACCCAGCTTTTTCAATCTAATTGAATAACAATGAAATACTAAAAAGTGAGAGCCCTAGGCACTGATGGCTCTCTTCATCTACACACCTGAGAAACATCTCCCTTGCACTGGACAAAGCAGTAGGCTATGGTTCTGTTCTGCAAGGCCCATCTCAGTAGATTACTGTTTCCCTGAAGAAAGCACGAACCCAGCAAGTAAGCCAGCATGGCATTGTGGTAAATGAACACTCATATTTGGATTGAACCCACAAAATGCATTATTTAATAAAGCCAGCAGATAAGTAATTTACTTTGGTTACTACTAAACCAAGACCAGTGAGAAGAGATAACTTAGACTGGAAGATTACATAGCTCTTCAATTGTCCCTTGGGACCATCTAGTACCACTATCTAACAGTCCCACTCACCAGCACATATAAAGTATTTTAGTAGAATATCACTGTGTGTTAAAGAATGGGTGCAATTAAATAGTAGTAGCAGTAGCATACTAGAAAGGAGGAAAGCTTTGTGGAAATTCCTTCAAGCAGCCAGCAGATGCTTAGAGTTATGGCTTATCAGTGGTTCAAATTCTGCTCCGTATTCTGCTGGTGGTGATCCAGGAAGCCACTGTAGCAATTCGCAAAGATACATACAGAATTTAAAGCAATATTTTAAAGTTTATTAAACATGTGATTGTTCAGGTTGAGTTTTGAAGATTGATATTCATCCCTTGGGCCAAAAAGCCTATGTTCAAAATATGACTGTATGCTGTGACTGAAACTACTTGACTCCTTAACTTCACACCCATTCAAGTTACTTTGCTGTGGATATCTGCTGTGCCCACTGAAGTGAGATGTTATAATTCAGCAACAAGAAACTGCGCTGCAATCCGTCATTCTGGAGTTTCCTGTGTTGCTCGTGTATCTGTTGTCACATTTTGCAACCATCTGTGTGACTGGTTCTACTTTAGCCTGCCCTGTTTGTGCCAGCCACTCATGCTCTATGGATAATGCATCTCTGGAGTGCACACGATTTCCTTTCCTTTCTTTCATTTTCTATCAGCAGTGAAATAGTTCAAAATGTTGATGTAAATATACCAACAGTCTAGAAATGTCTCTTTAAAGAAAAGGGTGCAATTTTTGTTTTCTAAGGCAGTTTCTAAGTTTGCTCTTAGTAGATCTAGGTATTTTTCCCTCATTTAGGGGATCATGGCCAAGATGACAGAAATGACAACTCCAAAGCAATAAGTCCACTCTACAATACCTTTTCTGATTTAAACCCAGTCCCCAAGAATTCTCCAGATTCTAAAATTAATCTTGATCTTCATTTTTTTCCTTCTGAAAGGGTAGCTATAATTCCTCATAAACTTATAGCTTTCCTAAAGGAAGCATGATGCCAACCTCAGGCAACAATGATTATTCTTTACCTAAGTATATATGCCTGAAACCAGCAATAGAAATATGACAAATGAGTATCAGATGAAATCATAATCCCCAGCCTCCCCTGGGATATACCAACTTTCCTAATGAGAGAAACAATAAAAATGCTGGTCCTAAGTGGTTTGAAGATAAATGACTTTCTACTGTTGATATTTTGATCTATAGGACAAATATGGTGTGTCTACTGAATGCATTTATATAAAAACAGCTGAAACCCATAGGCTGTGGTCTTTGCAGATAAATCCACTTGATTTTACTAGTAGAGTGAAGCAGAAATATGTTTTTAAATCACTACTTTCCTACTTTCCCCGAGGCTCAAAAAAGGCCTTGTTTTTTTTTTCTCCTATTTTCTTCAAATAAAGGACCACCTAATTGGTGGAACAATACCTGAAAAATCATATTAAAAATTCACAGCTTTCTCTTAAACTGTTCTTTTGACAGCCACATATGAAGACTCTGAAGGCTAAAGATGTTCTAAAACATTCTTCAAGGTCAACAAAACATTTTAGTAAACAAAAAAATACTGTTTCAAGAGACAGATCCTAACGGATCTCAGAGACAGAATTACTGTAATATTTCCAGTATTTCCAGTTATATTGCTCCTTTATTCTTTAGCAGAGATGAGCTTTCAGACTGTACTGTCAAACTGATGAAATGTCATTATATAATATAAAGACTGTACCTCATACTTACCTTCATTATCCCAGACAACTCATTTATTTCTGATGGTAAGTTTCATGGTGGTTAGGATACTACCAAATACAGAGGGTCCTTTCCTTGAACAGAGCATCAAGACATTATTGACACTCCTAAAAATCTAGATGACTTGTAAGCTTAGTCTCAAAAAAAGAGTATGCTGACTTACCAGTTCACAACATGTGGACTCCTGCTGGCACCGTTTAAATGTCTGCATCCACGGATAATCAAGAAAATTATTAGGATGCCTTTGATGAGGAGACAGCCATAGGACAAAATTCATGAAATAAAACTCCATCCAACCCTACACAAAAAAAGACCATCCAGACCAAGAAACCACTGGAGGATTGGATAGAACAACAGGATCATAAAATTGTTTGAGTTGGAAGGGACCTTTAAAGGTCATCTAGTCCAATTCCTCTACAATGAACAGGGACATCTAGATCTAGGTCAGGTTGCTCAGAGCCTGGTCCAACCTGATCTTGTATATCTCCAGGAGTACTGGAGAGTTATCACTTGTGTACCTACTTCTTATAATCCTCCAGAGACGTGCAGCAGTGAGCACTACTGGAGGCTGTGTCCCAGTGTGTTTTTATATTCTTGCCTTTACGTTAACATGAGACGTGGATCCCAACATTAAAAAAATTGCCATAAAGATATGGAAACAATCTAAACACTGCAGTGTGTTGCAGAGTCTAGACTATATGTAACACATGAGTCTTCAGACACTTTCCTAACATCGTGTATCTTTTTGTGCTTTCTGGTTATCACTCCCTTCCTTGATATATTTTTTTTGATCTAGGAAAATGAACACATAAATAGCTTCAAGGTCCTGCCCAATGAAAGCCTAGGGAAAACAAGTGTAATTTCTGTGCCACAGTGCCCACCTTCTCAAAAACAGAAAGGTGTAACAAACCCATTGCAGTGCAGGAGCTATGTCATCTTGAGATTCCACAACTGGCATTTCACAGGGTGCACTGCATACCTCAGCAAACAGATGTAAAGGGACAAAGGATAAGACAGGAAGTGAAACAGTTGCACTCAGTTTCCTGGTAGGTCTTGCCTCAGGGATTCTGAGAATGTCCATTAAAATCAAGAGGAAAAAAATTACTAAGAGAAGTGTTATTTACGAAGCTTTATTTTAAAAGATTACTATAGCACAACATGTGTTACCTATGATGCAAAAAAAAAAAAAAAAAAAAAAAAGTAATGTTAAACCATTAATGGAGAATATAGGGCAAATGATGAGATCATTTTATAGAAACAATAGCTGTGTGGTCAAAGAAGCAGCACTAAAAGACTTTCAGCAATACTGAGACTTTTGTGACTTACTAACTATATCACTTGTCTTTCTCCTGATCTCATGATCCACCCCAGGGGCTTATCTCCCCTGCAATCATCCTTTCAGACATGCTGACATGGTCCAGCCAGTTCCCTTAGTTTATATGCTTTTATCCTGTACTCAGTGGCTGTGATAGAAACCAAAAAGATACCATTATCCTACTTCCAACCTACTGCCTCCATGTAACTTATAATTGGGTTGTGCCTGGGGAACATTACCTCTCTGAAGTTGTATAGAAATGTTTTCTCTGACTGGTGATCCAGGGGACTTTATTGTTCTGATTACCACCTTGCTTTTCTATTCTTAGCTCCAGTTCTTGATTTTAATGCCTACCATATCTCAAGAGGTTTTAGAGAGAAAGAACTAATTTTCTAGAGGAGACTGTGCAAGTTTTCATGTGGTACAAAGTATGAATAGGGAGCATGGTCAAGTGAATAACAAAACAGGTTCGAATCAAAGACTGCTAAATCCAAGAAGAACATTATTATTAACTGCAGGACTTTGGGTCCTAGGAGACAGACTGTATCTCATAATGTCACTGCTTAGTGAAGGGGTAAAAAAAATGTAAAAATATCACAATTCTTTGTGGAAAACAATGTTTAATATATGGGTGAGTCTGCTGGGAACAGGAAACCAAAGTACTTCTCACTTTTTCTCTAACATGCTTTGTTTTAATTATAAAGGGGTTTATTTGGAGATTGATCACAGCTCCCCAGTACGTCAGCATCAGTACAGTCTGAATCCAAACCATACAATCTGTAAGTTAGTGGCAAGCCTTTATACCTGATCAAGTCAAGAATTAATGAGAATTAGAACACAGTGCTAGGATTGCCTTTCTTGGCCATGTCTAAGGACAAAACTCTGTTCCCCAAATGAGCATCTGCGTTTTTGGCTGGACAGACCAAATCACTCATTATAGCATCACAAGCTTGGGGAACATCCATGGGAGGGAGCGAAGGTGGAAAAACATTTTGGTGCTGTAGAATGATCAGTGGAAGAAAGAAAAAGTGACTGCTGAATTACACGTTTTTCCAGACAAATGACTTTTCAGATATTTCCAGACTCAGACTTCATTGAAACACCTTCCAAATTCTTACTCCTCCCTCTATCCCCACCTCTGCTACCACTACTAATATGCAGTTCTACCTGTATTTCCTAGAAGCTTGACACCATCTGCAAATCCTTTTCTTGATATCTTACCATCTCACACACACATATATGGTGACTTTAAGAGCTGAAGTTGAGAATGGGATTCCAGTCAATGTGGTATTCTGCTTTTTGGAGCAACTTTAAGGCTATTTTTTGCCACACAGCAATGATCCATTTTTTGACTCAGTTAAATCAGAGGAGAAAAAAAGAACACGCAAACAAGAAAACAATGCCCAAGGGTGAAGAAGTCAAAAACAAACTAGTTTATTGGCAATGATTCACCAACTGTGGAGAATAGCACCATACTGCAGTGAGACAACATACAGACTGTTTTTTTTTCACTTAGCTGTTCTTCTTCAGTCTTTGGAAAATTGTTCTCTCCTTGTGTTTAGAAGAAAGCATGCTAGCGTCTGCAATCCCTAATGAATCGCAGAGTTAGGAAAAAGGTAGAAATGAATGTGAAACAAGCCTTCCTGTCACCACAGTTGTTCCTCAGCTTCTTATGCAAGAGGCACCTTGAAGATTTTTAGCCTGGGGAAGGACACTGCATAGATGTCACCCACATGGAAGAATGGTTATTGACTGCCCAGAGAGTAGGTAGGATTATTTGGTGACCTTCGCTGCCATATTTTAGTATGATTAAGAATCAGAAAACTAGTTCTCTTAACATGGGGTAAAACTGGCTATTTTCATACCTGAAATCCAGCTGGCTTGGAAGATGCAGATATGTTGACTAGAGAACAGGAATTTCAAAACACTCAACTATCTGGCGATAAGGGAAAGAGAAAGGGATTGCTTTTACTAGACATCCATATTCTCAGAATATGTATTTTCTCCTTGGAGACAGCAAATATTGCAAGAACCTGGAAGCTCGTAACAAAGGTTGCCTTCCTCTGCCTTGCCTATCTACCTCGGTGGAGTATTTTATATATTCTCATGGCAAATGAAGATGCAGTCTCAGAAGGTTAGTAGCACATCAAAGCATAGGAAGGATCAATGTGAGATTTGGAAAAGTGGGAAGAAATAGCCCTGATGAAACTTTATAGCCCAAAAGAGAGAGATTTGGTATTGGAGCACTGTGAAAGGATGCTAAATCTAGACCTACCCACCTAACTGAGGCTCTAAATTTTGAGCACAGCCACCTTTGGGATACATAACCATCTCCAGAGGGTACTGCAGCCTATCCCAAGGTCTCTTTTCACTGCTTATAAAGGGAGCTGAAAGTGCTTGTGCTTCTTATTTAAACGCTTAAAGTAAGATGAGGCAAATACAGACTGTGCAGTGAATCCAACTTACCTGTGAAGCAAATAATCTCTAAAAACATCCTGTAGATTGAAGAACTGCTGAATGTGCAGGACTAGAGGATCCTGGCACAGGCTTTTCAGCACTTAGCATTGCTGCTGATCATGTCAGAAACATCTCAGCAGAGACATAAAGAAAGAAAAGGCAAAGGACGGTGTAATCACAGCTGTCTGATGTTTTCCTACCTGCTGCTGTCAGAAGTGTCAGTTTTCACTGCATGCTTCTGCGTTTTACTAACTGCCCGTATGCCACACATTACAAAGCTGTTCCAGTATGGCAACATTCCCCATAGGATTCTTTTCTTCTGCTTTGTTATTTCTTTATCTAGTGTGACAGCAAGCTGGCTACTAGGGAGTTAGAAACACAGCCAGACAGGATTGTAGTAATCATGCCTGCTTTTTGCTAAAATCATTTTTTTTTTTTGAGTAAACACCTTGCATGATCTTACAACCAAACATTATTTCCAGTTTCCATTAGCTGCACCGTGAAGTGTCTCTGTGTGTTCCTCCCTTCTTCCTTTAGGGTTAAAGTCCTGCAGGGATGTCAGTACAAACAACACAAAAGCAGCTTTTGCAACTACACAACCACCTTTGCACTCTGCATTGTTTCATAGAATCACAGAATCATTAAGGTTGGAAAAGACCACTAAGATCACCTAGTCCAACCATCAATCCATCACCAGCATGCTGTGTTTGTAAGTCTCTCCCTCAAGCACACCTCTCATCTATTCTCTCAGATACAGCACCCAAGCAGCTGCTCTGAAGATAACATGAGGAATTAATGCAAGCACCATCCCAACAGGTTTCCCTCAGGTCTTCTTTTGGGCAGAATTTCCCTTTGCTCTCTCACACAAGCATTTTCTCTTCAAAGAAATCTCTCACCATCCCTCTCTGACTTAATCTTTTCCATTTTGTTATGCTCAGTACACATCTCTTCCTCATAGGGTAGCATTTTCCCATACACAATCAAATTTAACTCTCTCGGTATCTTCCATAGGATCTTTCATTCACATCTAAAAGCTTTGTGAAGAAATCATAGAATCGTAGAATGGCTTGAATTGGAAGGGACCTCAAAGATAATGTAGTTCCTACCCCCCTGCCATGAGAGGGTTGCCAACTACAAGATCGAGCACTAGATCAGGCTTCTCAGGGCCCCATCCAGCCTGGCCTTGAAAAAAGAAGGGAGAAAAAAGGAGGCTCCACCATTGCCTGCCATGAACTTAGTGACATTTTCCCATGGAAAAAAAAGACCCAGCCCAGAGAGTATTCACTATAGCCTACTGTACTGGTGTTATTCCTGGGGGGGAGAGATTACTTTAGGTTGCAAAGCAACCAGGCAGAAGTTGTAATCAGGAAATTGAAAATTCAAGCAAAATATTTTCAAAAGTGATTTCAATTGGGGCATGGAGTAATTTCCTCAGGGAGCTGGTAGAGGCTCTCTCACTGGAGGTGCTCAGAAAAAAAGTGTTTTTAACACTTAGGAAAGCAAGGTGAGAGGAATTCTACCATCTGAATGGCATTAAGGTGATGGTAGTAATCTCTCACGCCACTGAGCTCCATCAAGCTATTTTAATCTTACAAAAACCTTTGTTGGAAAAAGTTGTTTCCACTCCAGGGTCTGCAAGGCTTTCCAATGTAGATTTTAGCAATCCTATTGATTTAGCCAAAAAGCTAGAGATGTGATTTGCTGATTTGCAAGGCTTTGGTTTGCTGTTTCGAATAGCCAGTTGACCAATTCCAGGTGATCTCAAGCTGAAAGGGGAAATATGACTCTGATAAATGTATCAGCTCTGTATTGTACATCACATAGAAGTAATAAAGCTTTAATAACATCATTTGTGTCTCATAGTCTGTCCAAAGAGTACCTCTTTGCCACTTAAGGGCTGTACCGTGGGAAGGGTGGTACAGAAGTGTTACAGTGAAGTGATCTTTCTAAATCCCAGCAGAGTTAGTAGAGAAATTAGTACAGTAAATCTTCTAAATATTCACTTTCTTACACATTTCCTGTAATGTCACCATAGGGGGCTTCCTTGCTCTGCTTATCTCAACCAAAAAAACCTAACATGTTCACTTTGGTAAGTCTTTATTTACTTTTGTGCAAGTCCCTACAATTGCTAGCTAGCTATGATAAGCAGGGACTTGGCATTAGCTATAATTCACTGGACCTAAGGTTACAAAACAGCAGTGACTTAATTTCTTTCCTAAATGTCATTTGATACTCTTAATATAGACATTTCCATTGTCAGCAGTGTACAAGGTCGAGGCAAACCTGACTTTTATTGTGAAACTATCAATGTTTGCCATTTCTGCGTGTAATTGTCAAACAGATTACCTCTCATCATTGTATGTTTTATTCATATTCTTTCCATGGCAGAGTAAAGAAAAGCTGGTCCACTGTCCACAGCAAATGACAAAATTTAGAATCAGTAATACAAAGAAGGAGCCAATTAAACTCCCTTATTACATTTTACTAAGCTGCTCCAGACCAATTATAGCCATATTTCTTTGTAGTCTAATTAGGTTCCACTCAGCTTCACAGAGTGGTAGCCTGTGGTGAATGAAAGCCCGAGAAACATGGTTCAGGTGCCATGTGCGGGATCATTAAGGTGCTCCGGGCTGCTGCTTTGGAAGAGGCTGCACCTAATTACTTGGGTTAACACACTAATACCAAATGGATGAATTGCAACCATTTTCAGTGTCTTGTGGACCCTACAAAACTGTAGATTAATAAGCTGTTGGGGAGTGATGTGCTGACCTGCCCTACTGTTCTTCAATTTTTCTCCATATGTTCTTAGAAGCATGAAGTGCTGAAGTGGAGAACTGCATCAATCACTGCCATTTCCATTCCTCTTTCTCTGGCACTTGCCTAAGAAATTATCAGAGCTGATGATCAAAATAGACCATCTTTTATTTCCTATAACTTCAATTGACTTTGGATCAAAACATACCATATTCAAGAGATAAGAGACGCTTTGTTACCATAAAACAACACAGAGAACAGATTGAACTCCTTCCAGTTAGTAATAGCTGTCTTAAAATCAGGAGTACAGTCTAAATCTCTCTATAGTTTAGGATCTCTCTATAACTGACTGTAAGAGTAAGTCAGGGAGACAAAGCAAGTTATCCAACTCAAAAAGGAAAAGGACAAGTTGGCTGATCCTGTTCACACCATGTTCATATGCTAGAGAGTATGCAACAGAGGTCTGAAAAGTCAGGATGGGATGACAAGGGTGTATTAAGAGAGATTGGTAACCACATTTTTTGATGGAAGGAAGAAATAGAATCATAGAATCAAAGAATGGCTTGGGTTCGAAGGGACCTCAAGGATCATGAATCTGCAACCCCCCTGCCACATGCAGGGCCACCAACCTCCACATTTAATATTAGACCAGGCTGCCCAGGGCCCCATTCAACCTGGTCTTGAACACCTCCAGGGACGGGGCATCCACAACCTCTCTGGGCAGCCTGTTCCAGCACCTCACCACTCCCTCTGTAAAGAACTATGAGAAAAACACATTGCATGACAGCAGTAGGAGCCCAAGTTTAAACCGAAAAAGGAAAGAGTTTTGTTTGTGCATTAGTTTTCATAGTAAGTAGCAGATCTGTGAAATTCCTTTCTCCTACACAAGATACATTACCCGTCAGAAAATCAAAGAATCATGGAATAACTAAGGTTGGAAAAGACCATTAAAATCATTTAGTCTAACCATCAATTCATCATCCCCATCATGGAGAAATTAAGAATAGAGACTGAGTGACTATTAGGAAGAAATGATCATAGGTACACTTTCCGTTCCTCAGGTGCTTATTTATGTCCACTGTTGGAAACTGAATGCCAGCTGATACAGAACCTTGAGGTGAATTTGTAGAATGGTTTTTATGTCCAACTCTGTGTGGGTTAAGACATACGATGCTCCTCAGGACTTCCTTCTGGTTAGCTTAAGTAACCATATTCTCAGGACAATAGATTTATGCACCCTATAAAAATGTATTGCCAAAAGGTCAAAATTTTGTTGAACGATTAATGGTAGGTACAGCTGTTCCAGCTGCGATACCTCTACAGACCTGTCTTTGAGGAAGAGCCCACCATTGTAAAGACCTCAGATCTGAGAAATTTTACTGGCTTCTGAATGGCTTGTCTAGGTGACAGTAACCAACATGCCATACAGGACTCTTATCTTGTTCACACTTGCCCTTAAGGCATTACAGACAAAACTGTTTCCTATTCCTCTTCTAAATAAGAGGACTTGACAACTTAATAATTGAATTTGGTGTTTAGCTTGCTCTGTTTCTGCTATGCCTGCTTTTAATTTCTTTCATAAAGATTTTTTTAAGTTTTATTCCTCTGTTGCCAGCTTACAGCACCCACAAAAAACAGCTTTGTTAGAATTTTCCCCATTTTCACACTAACCCTCTCCCCATGGTTGCTCAGGGGTATCTGCCCAAACTGAAGCTCCTGCTTCTGGGAGGTGTTGAGTTTGGTGTCTGTTTGTATGCTCTTGTGAAAAAAAGAATAAAACTGTGCCAGTGTGCCCACAGGATTTTCATATAAAGGGACACTAACATGAGCAGCCTAAACAGCTGTTTAACAGCTTTGTTGGATATATTTGCTATGAGGAAGGAGAAGGCAAATGTGCTCGTGATATGGGTAAGGAACAGAAACATAGATTCTTCAGGAACATACTGTTTTATAGCAACATAATGGAATATATATATATAAAACTAGCATTTGCTATTAAAAGAAAGTCTATAATACGCTATGTTACGATGTGGACACTTCATGCTTTTTCTAAGCCAGAAAGCATCTATAGTTTCAGCAGAGAAATACTTCACCTGAGTCATTTGTGCCAAATCCATCAGCTGTGTTAGCTGGCTCGTTGCAAGCTCCACCAGTTTCTGCACTGCATCATACTAATGAGGTAATCACTGAGCCTCTAATGAATGGGATTAGTGAATGGGCAGGGATTTTCATTTGGAATCTCTTGTTCAAATGCAACTTGAGGCTCTCAAAATATTTGCTTGCAATCAGCTTTGAGCTAGGTTCACTTCAGCTCTTAGTGACTAGATGAAAATCATTTTCATCACTAGAGAATTTGCCAGTTTTGCTGATAGAGGCAGCCCACAGGTTATGCTGGAAATAAACAGGAAGATCCACTTCAACAGTAAACACTCTGTGGTAAGGTAGAGCAGCAGGTAACATTTGTAATTTCAGAACAATATTCAACTTGCTTGGAAAAAAAAAAAAAAAGCTATCATCCTATTACTATGCTTTTCTTAATAACAAGTGTTTGGACTAGATGACCTTTAAGGGTCCCTTCTAACCGGAACAATTATATGATAATGATCCAGTTATGTTGACTTTGCTGGATAGATGAAAAGAGTACAAACAAGCAAACAAAACCTAAGAACAACAACAACCCCAAAACTCTGACTTCTGTTTCCCTCCCAAACCTAATTAAGCTTTGCACTTCTGACCCTGAATGAGCTTAAGTATCTGCAAGATTTTGCTGAGCATTTTCAGCGCTCAACCTTTACTGTGTTAGCTTTTTGGTAAGGAAGCATGTAATTTAAATCAGTGCAGGTAAGAGTCTAGCTTAATATTTGTTATTCTTTTCTAACCCTTCACAGTAACCAAACCCACATTTCATTGAGAGCTAGCTTATTTTATTGTATTGTATTGTACTGTATTTTATGGTGAGACACTGTTTTGGTAAAAGATGTGACTTTTCATGAAGAATAAAAAACATATCATTTTGTGAAATTCTCTTCAATACTTCCTATGACATTTTAATTAAAACCACTTTTGAAATGCTTTATTTACTGGAGGAGAACTGCATTTATAGTACATGACACATTTAAAGATGAATTTAAATGGCATTTTCAATCATGTTTTCAGCAGAATATATTGTGCATGAAAATGGAACAAAATCCCAAATGGTGGATGTGTTGAAACCTATGAGATCAAATCAAATACAGAATTTTATATTTTTCATGAGATGCATTGCTTGACTTTTTTAACACATTGCAGATCATTTTCAAAGAAGCGATCACAGTATGTCTTAATGTTTGTCTTGCTCTTTCACTAGCGTTTCTTATAAATAAATAAATGTGTTCTATGCCTACAGTGGTATCAAATAAGTACAGAGTCATAGAATCCAATAAGTATCTTGCTGATTGTTTGTAAGTTACTCATGTAATTTTGAAATAATTTAGCTCATATTTGCCAGAGCAAATTACAAAGCAGCAGTGCACAGAAATGAGAATCTGAGCTGGATTCTATTTAAAATATACAAAAATAATCACAGAAGAGTCAAACAAAGCACACTGACTTTCATAATTTCTAATGAGCAGAGTTAGAAATCAGGAGCATGTTAAAAACACAAACAATAAAAATAAATTCTCAGCTACGTATGTTACAACGCACAGAACACCAGATCTGGAGGCAAAAAAATAGCATTCCCCAGATACAAAGGTGGCACAACTAAAATCCAAAATGCTGGGTTAAACACGTCTTCAACTAAGGATTTAAAAAAAAAAAAAAAAAAGGCAGGAAAACTTATTCATAATTATACTGATACATGGCATAAAACTTAGCTTTTCTTCCATACAATTAGTGTTTGTTGGTTATAGCAGTTTCAGCACACCGTGACCAGCAAAGCAGACACTGACATAGGGCATGAATGTGAAATGCCTTGAAAATCCATTCCACTTCACGGGGTGATCACAGACTCTGCAAAAGCAAGAATAACTGGTAAGTCTTCATGGGATTCCCAGAGATTTGCACATGTAAAGTTCTTTCTAACGGAAGGGTGACTGCCCAAGGTGATTTCAAAATGCACAGTTGAGAGTGAAGTAGACACAGTCTCAGAAAAGCATATTTTCACTGATTCTAGTCTAAAATAATTTTGGAACAGGTGGAGAAGATGAATGTAGAGACAAATAAAATTTATAAAGAAAACAGTATACTGTAATGTAGCACATAAACAAGTGGATTTTGTGTTCTCTTCAATGCCAGTCTTTCCCATACCTTGAGGACAGTGAGTTTAGTTTTGAAAATACATTTTCCTCCAATATACACTACGAAGCTGGAGTGTGACATTGATGTACTTCACTGAAGAGAATATATCTCAGGAATATTTGTCTGTTTTCCGTTTCTCTTCACAAAGAAGCCAGTAGGCCCTTCCACTTGATAGGACAAACTACCATATCATGTGTAGATGTCTACAGAATAAAAAGTTTACAGCAACTAATATAAACAGCTAATGTAAATGAAGAGGTTTTTTTATATTACTATTTTTTAAGTGCATGTTTTTCTGTAGCTGCTTTAACAGAAGCCTTCTGGGATGACTTCAAAGAGTACTATAGACTTTTGAGGTTAGACAAATTGCATTTTTGCATTCACTACCCTATAAGCCAGCTCTGGCTGTCTGTAATAAACATCACCGTTAAAAGTAGAAACAAACATCTGTAGTGGTTGCGTTTATTCTGCTTGCACTTCTTTGCTCATATATATGGTTTGCAAGAAAATCTGGCTACTTGGTATCAAAGAAAAGGGAAGAAATGGAAAAATTGTCTGCTAATATTATTAAACCCCTAACTGAGAGCACCTTTCCTGTTGAAAGCCTTAGAAACATCCTGTTTAAATTATGTTTTATTGTAAATCAAGACAATGTCAAAAAGAACAGAGATCAGACCCTTCCACCCAACATGCACATATTATTTATACCAATTATTAAAATTGTTCATAGTGAAATATTATTTAGATAATATTTTGAAATGAAACATCTTTTGTGTGCTGTGCTACATGTAATACAAAGCATAGAAGATATTGCCTTGTATTCACATAAACACTACGAAGAGCTAATAGAAACACTCTTTAATAACAAAGGGGTATTCTGAAGATGACATTCATCTCAGTTCATCTCAGCTAATTTAAGGTGTGAAAGTCTCCCCCTGAGAATAATGCCCCCAGGCTCTGGGCTCCTATTATACTAATTACAGATCTAATCAATACAGCCAGTAGATTTCCAGGGTGAGGGTCACTTGAATAAAAACATCAACTTCAGAATGACTCAGATTTCACTGGCTGCTACTGACATGCATTATCTACACAGCGATACTCAGGATGATGCAGAAACATACTCTGGGGACACACAAATGTTGCTATATACGTTCAGTAATAGAAATTCTTCCAACATCCAAAACATATTTGCTAGAGTTTGACGTGTTGAAAGGCTCTGAAAAAGGGACAGTGAATGGTAATCATATAGACTTTCCACCCACTCTGGAACCATTCTGCCTTTCCTGTTCACTCTTAACATTTAAAAATCTTTCTCTGAAGAGGAAAGACTGAAGGTAAAGTGGAAAGAAAATGAAAAGAAATAGAAAAAGAGAAAAGAGATTAGTAAAAAGAGTGAAGAAGTAGAGAGGAGGGTAGGGAAGGGAAGGGAAACAGGAAGGGAAGGGAAATGGGAAGGGAAACAGGAAGGGAAATGAGAAGGGGAAGGGGAAGGGAGAAAAGATGAGAGGAGAGGAGAGGAGAGGAGAGGAGAGGAGAGGAGAGGAGAGGAGAGGAGAGGAGAGGAGAGGAGAG
>JAOWBP010002052.1:74128674-74158615 GCA_028571105.1 Tragopan temminckii
AATTGCACTATGCAACAAGGTATAAGTACAATATCTTCATTACACAGCAGGTAGAATATTAAGCCCTAGAAAACACAGTGCTGGAATTGAAGGGGAAAGAAAAAGAATAAGAAATTGAAAGAACATTAAGTGGCATCTAAGCTAAAAACCATAGTTGGCTCACATCCCAGAATCTCTGTGAATGTCTTTGCACAAGTTTTCAAACTTTGGTTTTTAAGAGTCATGGAAAACAAAAACAAAAACAAAAACAAAAACAAAAACAAAAACAAGTATACGTTGAAAAGCACAAAATGGAAAAATTCCAGAAGGGAAGGAAAGGGGTAGGCTGCAGAATAGTTACTGCAGGTGGGAAAGCAATTGAAATTGTAATGGAAATATAAGATGTGAAAGATTTAAACCTCATCATTAATCAGTGACTAAGCGTACAATGTCTGCATATCAGGAGGACATAACATTAGAACATGAAAAGAGCCACAGTGTATCATAGAATCACAGAATTATTTAATTTGGAAGGGAAAATTATACTGTCCAACTCCCCTGTAATAAACAGAGACATCTATGGTTAGATCATGTTGCTCAGGATGTCTGCAGGGACAGGGCAACCACCACATCAGACAATAGATACACTCAGCTCAGTGCCCTGTCTTCAACAGCAGCAGCTTCTTCGCAAAACGAAACACTTACCAATTAAACTTTCTGTGTCATCTCGCAGGGCTGCCCTGAACAATTTGTTTCACTCAGGGTAGGATTTGTTCTAAGATTTAGTTGTTGAAGTGTAAGTAACTACACCAAGTTAATAAGTAAGTAAGTAGCAATTGGATGGGAGGTAATGGCCGTAAGTTGCACAAGAAGAGGTTTAGGTTGGATATTTGGAAAAATAAAAAGGCTGGTGAGATATTGGAACAGGCTGCCCAGGGAGGTGGTGGAGTCACCGTCTCTGAAGGCATTCAAGAAAAGGGTAGATGTGGCACTGAGTGACATGGTTAGTGGGTATGGTGGAGTGGGTTGATGGTTGGACTAGATGATCTTAGCGGTCTTTTCCATCCTTTATGTTTCTATGATTTTATGAAGTGCACGTGTGAACAACGTCTCCATGATTGACATGGAGGATACATTCTACCATAGTCAAAGATTCAAAAAAACTTAGCTGAACAGCCAGTCACTACCTATTTAAAACTGTTCTAACTGCAATCAGAAAATAATATGCTGTAATGCATTCTTTGTTATCTGATATTAAGCAGGTGCGGTGCTTTGATGGAAATTCCATAATGCTGAGCACCTACACAGGAGAGTTGGACCATCTTTGTTATCAGGATGTCAGCGGTTTATGGGCTGGTCCGGCCCGGTTCCGTGACAAGCGGGGCGGAGGGTTTCGCAAAATCCACACCTCCGGAAAAGGGAACAGGGGACCCCAAAATAATTAAAAACAGTGGCAACGATCTGAGGAGAAACAAACTAATTTAATAAATACAGTATCGGAATGCAAGATAACACACTATAATACAATATAATTAGAATTGAAGCTAATAAATCAAGTATAATGAGAGAGAGAATGTCCAAAAGTTGGATAGGCCTCACCGTAACGCTGAGGTGAGATGTGCAGTCTGGTTGAGCAGCAGGGAGACGAAGAAAAGGGCATCAGGTGACGTTGCCAGGAGTTATATCTCCTCACTGTGACCGCAAAGTCCCCTGGGGAATGTAGTTCTTCTTCTCTTCCGGGCAGGTACCCAGAACTTGAGCATTAACAGTTTAATTCCCAGTGCACTACATGATGTTATGATGTGGAATAATGAAAACCAAAAATCACAAAACCATGACACAGGAGGGACTCCTTTTGCATATGTCTCCCAGCAAACTTCCAGAATGGTAGTTTCAAGGTTACTGCTTGATAGCAACACATTTTTCAATCTCTCATGCACGTCATGCCACCAAATCTGGGCCTTGGGAACATTTGGTGTCTAGCCTAAATTAATTGTCGAGTTTCCTCAGTGTACAACGGAAGAAGAGAAGTGCCGGCAGTGTTGGATTCATCTCTGGGTTAGAGGCCTATTTTAGGAGGGGATATAGGAAACAGGAGCTCACACATAATTTGCTTTGAAGAACTCAGCCTGTCTGTTTATCCTAGGACTATCATTATGGTATCTGCTTTATCACATTAACTCAGCAAAAGCATACACATGTGCCAAGTGTTTCACTGAATAGACTTAAGCACATGATTAACTTTAAGAGTGTGCTTAAGTACTTTACTAAATCAGGCCCTCTATGTTTTCCCCTCTCAGTACATCTGGTCCATTTGCATATATTTTCCATATAAAGAAGTCCATAGTCAGAGCAAAATGAAAATATTTCCATGGTTGCACATTCAGTAGAACTGCTTCTGAAGCTTACTTAAGCAATTCCCTTCCACTCCCTCTCCCCTTTTTCGAAGGGTTCCAACTACAAGCATCATGCCAGAACAGCTCCTCGGGCACCTGTTTTGCAAACTGCATTAAAGCAATGTTTAAGATGAGGAATAAGTATGGTTTCAGTGGTTTCTTTTCTTCTGAACCGGTTTATGATGTGGTATGTGATTTGGCTGCAAGAATTATTGCTAAAGCAGAAATGGGAGCATGTAAACAGATTTGGAAGGTGCTTCAGTGGGCACCAGCCAAAGAAATACACGTGAAATATGTTGGATTAGTTCATGAAATAGTTTTGAGTTACAGTGTATTCAGAAGACTTTGATACTACACATCCCTTACAGGAAATTATATTTATTTATTTATTTATTCAAATAATATTTTGATGTTTAAAAGAAGATGGCAAAAATCAGTAAATTCATTTTCAGCCATATTTCTGACTTAAATATTCTATTCTGTAAGCAAAGTATCTTGAAAAACTGCAAAACCGCTTGAAATTGTCTTAATTATTTGAAATTACATATGATGAGAAGGAAGCATTAAGATAGTCCTGCTTAAAGCTTAAATAAATAATTCTTAATATGAAATCTTTTTTTTTTCCTGATTTACATGAACCAGTTTACCCATAATGAGAATTTTCTTACGCCACCAAAGACAGAAGAGCAAAAACTGAGCATTTTTAAAGGGTAATTTCTATCTCAGGTGATATGCAGAGGAAATGAGATGCTGAAGAATAAAAGGAATAGTACAGCTGTCTTCTTCTGTAGTAACCTATGTCAGCTGGGTTGGCACAGTTGGTGAGATCCTGAAAGGTCTAACGATCTGGCAATCTTTGCTGTCTCTGTAGAAGTAAAAAGACAATATGCAAATCTGATTGGTCTAATGTCTTTGAATTATAGTATAATTCAACCATAAACTACCTTTAAAAGAGAATCTAGCAAAGAAATATCCATCCTTTTTAACTGAAGCTTTTTTTCTTGTGGAATTTCTTTGTTATCAAAAAAAAAAAAAAAAAGGCAATAAGATTAGGTGATATAAGACAAGAGGTGAAGATAGTGAGAAAAATATTACTGAGTTCTAGTAATAATTTTGTGGTCTGATGGCTAATTGTTTTTTTAATATTTCACTTTTCTACCAACTGACAACTAACAACTCCTTCAACAGCATTATATGAACCTATCTTACATTGTCATGTAGATGAGACCTAGAATTCTGCTTCTTCAGCCCAGATATATGGCAGACTGATTTTGATTCAAACCTCAGGATCTTTCTGGGAGCCTGTTTTTCAGTTTCAACCACCTAAAGGAAGCACGGTGTCTCTTAGAAGTGTTGAGTGACTCTTTCTTTCCATTACTGTCAGTAATACACCAGAGTAACTAGTCTTTGCACACCATCAACAGCTGGAAATATTCCAGTTTTGCACTGATAACTGCAGTTAGTTGAATGGTATAGAGATATTTTGTGCTGTTGTGTTCAATTAGTGTTCTTTTCAATCATATATGTGAATTATAATGCAGTCCAAAGAGCCCAGTCTGGGTTTTGAGTCCTTACATATCAAATACCTTGCAAAGGTTAGCACAAAATCCCTACTCTTGTAGCTCAGCTCTAAGGAGAAAATATGCCTGAAAAAGGAGACAGATTGACTAAGCAATGAGTTGTTTCCATGTGGTTTCCGAGCAAGATAGTAAGATGTAATGGACAGAGTTGTTTAAGCTTTACTTACTGTCCGTAGACAGTTTAAAATTAAGATAGCTCTCACCAAAGAAAAGTTTGAAAAAATTTCTTCTCATTTCTTCAGATAAGACTTTTTTATGTCACGATTGAGAAGTGGAATTGATTCGAACAGAAATAATTTGGTGTCTTTCTTGTAATGTGGTCCAGCAGATTAGCTGCTGTTAAGATATAAAGTTTCATGAATCATTACCTACAGTAAGCCAAAGTAACCTAGTTGTTTTCTACTCACTGTGTATAAGCAACTGCCTTAGTTCATTTGTGGTAATTACTGTTAAATGCTGTGCACACCTGCAACATCAGGGAAAATAAATTACAAAGCTGGATAGCATTCCCATTATTTTATCTCATGATTAAATACAGTACTATTGACTAAGTCTACCTGTATTTTTATGGTTTTTGTTTGCGTAGCATACAGAATTTCCCCCCTTCACTGATTCAATTAAGTCTTGTTGTATTTACACCAATGTTATTATGAGATGATAGAAGAATTAAGTAGTGCCAATTACTTCCAAAGACAATGGAGTTAACCTAAGTGCATAATGGAAACAGTGATTGAAAGTATTGTTCAGGAAAATAATTAGCACTGGCACCTTAACCCCTAGATGGGCTATCTTTTGTAAATCCTTGAGCCATAGCAAACAAACAGAGTTAACAAGTCATTATTTAGTTCAGCACAATTAGCATCCGAAGAAATTAAGATTACACTTTACCTGAAACAGCATGCAACACAAGATGATAAAAGCTTCCAGTGCTGCTTCTCATCATGTGCAGTGAAAGAATCAGAAGGGCTCCCATAGACTGTAGAAATAGAAGCAAAATGCACAGACAGAATTAGTGAAGCCAAGTCTGCGTGAATTAATTGAGTGAAAAATGATGTTTCTATTCCTCTTACACCTCACTGTTTCTCTAAGTTTCTCTCAGGCTTCCAGGTAGAGAGCTCATGTAGAACACCACAGTATGAGTTGGAGTGTGCAGCAACAGTGCTTATCTGTGGCATCACCTTCTCATACTTTTGAGATTCCTCTCTGAAACTGTTCTGTAGTT
Organism: Tragopan temminckii; assembly: GCA_028571105.1. Lineage (NCBI taxonomy): Eukaryota > Metazoa > Chordata > Aves > Galliformes > Phasianidae > Tragopan > Tragopan temminckii. Next base: position 74,133,852 of record JAOWBP010002052.1, read on the forward strand.
CACCATCCTGAAAGATGGACACTGAGATTATAGACTAAGGTAACATGACTCCTCCATTGTGTTGTCACTTCAATCCAGCAAAGTGATCACCTTCATAATACTAATCCTCCTTTGTAGCAATCAAATGTAAGACATTTTATTATAGAATCATATAATCATTTGAGTTGGAAGGGACCTTTAAGTGTGATCTAGTACAACTCTCCTGCAATGAACAGTGAAACCTACAGCTAGAGCAGATTGTTCAGAGCCCTGTACAGACTGGTCTTGAATGTCCCAGGAGACATTCTTGGAGAGAAGTTGGATGAAAGTCCCTTAGGCTGGGTCAGAACTAAACTAAAAAGCTGCCTCTTCATCCAACGAAGTAACTTGCACATTAAAACACACAATTCACTCCACTGGCAAATGGAGAGATGAAAAACTTTTTTGCTCCAAGAATTATCCACTTGCTTTACAATGTTAGGAAATTACCTGAGAAAACACATTGAGATTGGTTCATTTTTTGAAGTGTGAATCAAAAGCTATAATTTTCCTTTTAACTTGTTACATTTCTCAGTACACTATCCAAAATACTTTAAATATATTACAGAGACACAGCAGCCCTTTCACACTAAAACTTGTGGTTCACTACACATGAAAATTTCTTAATGTCGTAGATCTACCAGATTCTCTTGCATTTAAGATATGAAATCTAGTTTCAAGTTTAGTTTTCACTTTCAAACAACACGTTTTCAGAGTGAATGCAGGGAAATAAACACCGCAGGTGAACTCAGAAATTATTTCTGATAAAAATACAGAGTAAGCAAAAGAACACCAAACCAAAAAAAACCCTATTTTTTTGGAGTATACTAGGGAGAAAAAAAAGCTGAATTGATAATTATTCCAGGCTTTTTAGAAATGCAATTGTGATTTAACTTCTACGAGAACAATTTGTTTTATAAATTAGGAAAAATAAAATTCTACATTTGGCAATGTAAGTAAATCATCCACTGCCACCTATGAAAGCATTCAACGTCCTACAGCCTGCAGTACAACTCAGTACACCTAAGTGAGAAAAAATGCAGAGAGAAAATATAGGATTGATAGAAGAAAATCATCAAACAGTGCTTTAATGAGCTTTGAAATGAAGAGAGTGAAAAAAGAAGAGTTGAAAATGCTGTGATATGGTGTACCTTGACCAGATATGAAGCAGGCAGAGCAGAAGAGTCAGGGCAAGAGCAAAGGGAAGGTATGGTGACATTTGTTCCCCATTCAGAAAAAATACTAGTCAAAATTCAACTCACATGTTGTGCAGATGTTTCATATTTGTTGAAGAAAGTGCATTTATCAATGCTACCTTTATCTCCCTGCCCTGTGGCTTTTTCTATTATTTTTCAGTCTCAATGGCCTGGCAGGAAAGTCTTTGGGAATATCTTCTTTGTTAGTCACATCAATTATGCAGTACCTTTGCCAGTAGTCTCAGGCAAAATAATAGTATTGAGAACATTTTATCTCACCATGTTTACATAAGTGATTATTCCATCCCTGAACACCATACGAGGTTTCAATTCAGTGCAAAGAATCAGTCCATCCAGCTTCCTCCTGTGAAAATGTTAGTCTGAAGAAAACTTACTTCAGAAAGCATGAGACTGCTGAGCACATTTAAGCCTGCTCATCAAGTTACTCACCTCTGCTACAGGTTGCTTTTTAATTACAACTATTACTTTCATTCATACAAGTGACTTGGGAGATACGCTGGCAACCTTAGGGTCAGACAGTTGTGCAGCCACAAGAAATCTTTATTGACAGATTGTCTTATCAGGAGTAGTACACTGCAAGTTCATAATTTGAATTGAATTACCATGCCATGCTCACAAAATTCAAAGCTTCTTTCATCTTTGAAGACTTGGTCTTGCTTAACGTCTGGTGGCAAACCTATGTAACAGAGGTAACCAACATGAAAAGCATACAACACAGATGGTACTACACAGAGGATTTTGGTGCTGGGACTCCAAGAGTCCCACAAGGAGAATAACCAAGTCATCATGGCTCATCATTAAGTTTTCAAGTAGCCTTCCAGTTTTGCACTAATTTTGGAAATTAACATCTCTGCAATCTCTCCTGTTCAGTCAGGACATACTATTTTACATAAGTGTCTATAAACAATAACTCATAATTATAACTTCTTAGAGACATGACATTTATTTTTGGAAGCCTTCATCTCCTGAAACCTAGATTCAGTATTTTCCCCATGGAGGAAAATCTGCATTTCATCAACTTACATGACAACTGTTTCCCAACCATTCTACAAAAAAAAGTGTTGTAAACTGTTCATCACCACATAGTTGGATAGTCATGAATACATCTGGTTAGTACAAGAAACATCTCTTGGCATAAGAGTTTCACAGAATCACAGAATCACCAGGGTTGGAAAAGATCTTCAAGATCATCCAGTCCAACCACTTTCATCCACTGATACTCATCCACCAAAGCTTGTCTAAAACATCAGACTTCAAGGGATATATATATACATTTGGCAAATAAAGAGTGACACCAGTTGAGTCCTGTAGAATATTTGAGGGATAGTGCTTTTGCACTCAAGTAAGTCTTGTAAGGTAATCAGATTTATAGTTACAATTTGCACATTACTGTAGTTGTTTTGTCAGTTAACTGGACACATGATCCTCAGAAGCTAAAAGTAAAAGGAATCACTTGTTGAACATGTCTAACCTCCACCTCCATAGCACAAAGCACAAAATTTCACACAACTAAGAATAGCCAAAGCCAAAAATAGAAGTAATTATTCCCAGAAACATCAGTAAACACAGACAAGTGCAAAAGCTCATTGCCAAATTAGAATTGGAAATACGAGAAGAACTTAAGCTGAAGAGAAATAAAGGTATCTATTGTCTAAAAAGCCTCATTCTATATCCTTTCTGTATTTTAGCTACAACATGAGGCTAGCACTTAGTTACAATAAAATAGAATTCTATATATTTTATGCCAAGCATTAAGAATATTTTACGCTGGAGATTTTAAACAGCATATTAAAATGTACTTGAATCACTCATATCAATTGGCTGTGGTATAATTGAGCTCTATAAAGATTATAGAAATTCTTCTGCAACTATAAGAAGTAGCATCAATAATAAGGTAAAATAAATCTTTTCACTTCCCACTCTAAAAGAAACAAACTTGATAGTGCTTGCCTATGCATTTTTTCCATCTAAATAGATCAGTCCGAAGAGACAAAGTAACATTTTGGTCTATCCACAGATGATAAGAGATGGTGATGTTTGTATAAGGAAAATGAAAATATTTTCTTCTCATATGCACCTTCAAAATTCCCCATTTCCTACTCATTCCCTGCTGCAGTTTGCTCCTTTACATTTTCTCTTCAGAGGGATTTCCATGTATGAATACATTCCATTGTACACTCCAATGACTACATAAGATAATCTGTTATTTTCTCCCCAGTGGCTATCTTTATGTCAGCTTCTGTGTAGAACGTTCCTTCCCAGGATACAAAGCATTCAAGACCTCATTTGCTTTCTCCTTACTAATGCAGAACAATTCTCTTCTGCTCTGTCCCAAACCATTTATGTTTTCTACTAGGATTTATTGTTGTTAATATCATTATTATTGGTTTGATAATATCTAAAAAGAATGTGATCCAGATTTGGACCTGACTGGAGGTTGGTATGTCGATCTACACCAACAGATTCCTTCCTTGCAGGGCTGACAAGGTTATGCTAGTTGTGACCATGGGTTTGGAAGGAGACTGCTTACTGCAGACTCATCCTTTCACTTCAGTGATGTCAAGGGCACTCAGTGACATAACATATTGTGGTGCCAATATATTTCCATAAATGACCCAGGTATCACACCTGTAAAGCAATTATACCAGACACAAACACAAAATAACAGAGCTTCTTTACACCCACAAATAAATGTCATAGCAGCTCTAAGAATTCAATATAAGGCCTAATATGCTCCCACAAGCCAATATATTTCATTTACAAGCCAATATATTACCCAATTTATAACCAATCTGTCATGCACGTGAATCAATACAAATCATGAAAACACATATACATAACACATTTCACATAATTGAATTTGGTGCTCCATAGCCTCTCATTACCTGGCCACAAACTGCTTGAAATAAACATCTCTTATTACTTTCAAGGTGTAAATGCCGTCAGGGACACCGGGATAGTTCTGCGCAACTTTCAAACAAGTGTGTGCTCCAGAATCATCTTTCATGATTATGTAACTTGCAAAACCTAACTGCAATTTGCAGACTATATAAGGCATATTTCAACGGAGGAAATGAAAGAAGATAGATGAAGGCAATAGTATCCAGAAGTTACATTCTGGAATAACACAGAGACAGGTATGAGTACACTTGGTATCACCTTGAATTACACCTGACTGTATCACATTCATGTGGATTTGGCAGTACGTTTTAGCACAAAGTACATGCCTATAAGGGAGACTGGATATAATGAAAAAGTTTTTTTACAATAAGGATAGTGAAACACTAGAACAGGTTGCTCAGAGAAGTGATAGATGCCCCATCCCTGGAAACATTCAAAGTCAGGCTGGATGAGGCTCTGAGCAACCTGATCTAGGTGTGGGTGTCCCTGTTCATTGCAGGGGAGTTGGACTCGATGGCCTTTAGAAGTCCCTTCCAACTCAAATGATTCCATGATTCCATGATATGCAAATCAAGGCTTTTACTTACATCAGGTAATCCTTGCAGTTTTTAATCAGGAAGTAAATAGATGGTCCTAATACAGTCTTTGTCAGACGTTAGTCATTCATCTTTTGAAGAAGTTTATTATTTTGGTCAGATGGAAAGAGTCCTGAACAACTCTCCAGCAAAATCTTTGGTACTTCTGCAGTTATTAACTGAGGCTGTATGTCAGGGAATTACATAGAATCAAAGAATCTTGGAATCACTAAGGTTGGAAAAGATCACTAAGATCATCTAATCCAACCATCAATCCATCAGCATTACGTGCACTATCCATGTCCCTTAGTGCCACATCCATCTTTTTCTTGAATACCTCCAGGGATGGTGACTTCATTATTCCCTGAAACAGCCTATTCCAGTGACTCATCAGGTATTTCAGGTATTTTCATTAACTGTAATAATAATTTGAATTAATTCATTTAATTACGTTTGGCTTTTGATTGGAACAGTTACAAAAATTTTTTTTAAAAGGGGAATTGTGATATAACAATGCTGCAAGTTAAAGACAGGGTAGACTTTACTGTGTGCTTTTTTCCAGCCTGCTGCAATAATTGACAGAGATCCTGCCCTCTTTGAGGATATGTTGTGCCTTCAGATATCAGCTAAAAAGGGTAGCTCATCTCAGAAGTGTAACATAAGTACTATCTATTGAGAATTAAGCTGTTGTTATTTTCTGTCATGTTTCTGGAAGTACCTAGGTGTTGTATAAATTACAGATGCATCCAGACATCTTGTACACTCATTCTTGTTACTTAGGCTTATTGAAGTTTTTCTCTTAATTATGTTTTTATTTCTGTTGAATTTAATTAATATATTAATATATATATATCAACGCTGAAAATGTTGTTAAAAATCAGGGATATCATCACTCTTTCCAACAGGTTTACATGTAACATCTTTCCAATAACTATTACATGGCTTTTATGTCTGCTTGGTTAGAAGCAGGTGACAACACTGGATTGACAAGTGTGGAAATTGAATTTCTCTATCTAAAAACAGATACAGACTAAGCAGCAGCAGAGTAAGCCTCTTTCACAATGCTGAGCTTACGTGCTTCCCATATGGTGGTGGCTGGGACTGTAACATGACATGTTTGATCTCCACACACATTTTGTTACCAATCCTCACGCCACCTCAGGGTCAGCCTTGGATACAAACCATCTCTCTGGATTTGCAGCTTCTCTGTAATGGGAGATAGCAAAAGGAAGATCGGACTTATTCACCCTAATTTAATTTACTCCCTTCACTTTTCTCTTGCAAGCGCTGTGTTGGTGGGCTCAAGGAATGAAATCTTGCCTCATTCTTGTGAATGTCATTGCCCCAGCCTGTCATTTTGACTATCACTTGTCAAGCCTGTTCTGTATCTTCTGACAGTAAGAGGCAGTAGCTTCTTGTCTGCCTCTTTCAAAAGTGCCCAGAGAAAATTTCCCTTTTTTTTTTTCCTACCCTAGGATGTAATCTCAGTGGCTCTTACAGACTTAACAATTTCATGTGCTTGCCAGAGTTGCCCCACATCTTTGGGAAGGACCTATGAAAGCTCACCCAAAGGAGTTTGATTATCTACCTTTAAATCTTACTTTTGTTTAACCTGTTCTTCACCGTGATGGCCATTAAGGAAGAAAACAATATTCAGAAAATATTTATATTGCTGGTATGCCACAGGTTGGTATCACCTCATCATTTTCCAATGTATTAAGTTCATTCCTTATTTTCTGTCTATAATGAGTGGTTGTCCCTCATTTTACAACTTAAATAAAAGTAGAGACCATTTCTGATTGCCCATTCTTATTCCTGATTGTGTCCAGTAATATTAATAGAAACAACATAGTCAAGTAAGAATATGAACTTCAATTGCTACAGCTATTTTATTAATTGACATCTTTTCTGGAGGATCCATTCCTGCTGATATTCTAAAGTACCTTAGCAATTTATCAGCATTTAAGAAAATGGTTGTTTTCTGCAGCCATATAAATGGACATTCAGATCAGAGGGCACAACACCAAAATAAAACAGAAAAGATCAACTGATGTTCCACCAAAGAGGTTGGGAGATCTGGGTACTACTCTTGTAAATTCATCACTTTGGGAAGTCTGTTATGTCTGATTAACAAAACGTTTTCATTGGCAGTGAGAATTGTAAGGGCCTTCTCAGAATTCTTAGAATTTTTGTCTATTTTCTGCCCCCATCGTTGGTGCCTGGATGCTTTATCTATCTGTGTACTACCAAATGAATCCTATGATCATAACAATTTTTGTTGGAATTGACCTTCAAATGTCCAACCTCCTGCTCAACACAGTAATATGGCCAGTAGTGGATCAGATTGCCTATTGTTTTGCCTCATCAAATCCTAAAATCTTCCAAGGGTGAAACAGCACTGTCTCTGGATGGTTGATTCCAGTACTTCACTATACTCGTAGTGAAAATTTTTGCATTTCTTCCAAATGTGCAACTCAAATCTGTTGAACTTCAACTTGTGGCCATTGCTTCTTGCTTATCAGCAGACTCACCAAAGGTAGATTTGACTCCATTATCACAGAATCACAGAATCACAGAATTGTAGGGGTTGGAAGGGACCTCAGAGATCATCAAGTCCGACCCCCCTGCCAAAGCAGGTTCCCTACATCAGGTTGCACAAGTAGGCGTCCAGGCGGGTCTTGAATATCTCCAGAGAAGGAGACTCCACAACCTCCCTGGGCAGCCTATTCCAGTGCTCCATCACCCTCACCGTAAAGAAGTTCTTGCGCACATTTGTGCTGAACTTCCTATGCTCCAGTTATCTTCATAACTCAGTTAAATAGATGGAAGGCAGCAACCAAATCCCATAATATTCCTTCTCAAGAAGCTAAAACAGCCTTTGACATTTTCATATTTGGTGTTGCTGCTTATCTTCTATTTTACATGTTTGGAAATGGATTGCAGGATTTACTCCCTGACACTTCCAGTTACTGAAGTGCTGGAGATATCTTCATTTCCGTGGATCTGCCATCATCATAGTTATGAAGATGAGCATAATATTAATCTTCTTCCAAAAATCAAGGACTTTTCTCAATCATGAGAACTGTTTATAGATGACAGTGAGTGACCTTGCGATCGTATCAGCCAAATCTTCCAGCATCATAGCAAATATCCTATTCAGTGTCCTAGATGAAATATTCAAGGAATAATCTATTTTATAAAAAAATCTCTGTACACACACTACTTTTTCATCATGCATAAATTGAGTATGCATGCTTTGATAAAGGTGAGACTGACCAGTCTATAGTTCCCTCTCTTTATTGCCCTTTCTGAATACAGCAGTGACATTAACTTTCCTCCACTCTTCAAAATACTTCAAACTTTAGAAGAGGAAGAACAGCAGTTCCTTTTGGTGTTCCTTCCAAATTGAGGTTTAATGAGGGTTCTTGGGGTCAGAGCCTGCTGCTAGTTTTTCTACTGGGGCCTTCATAATTGCATGACTCCTGTTTTATTGGACAAGAACGCAGGTGTTTATGCCAAGAGACTCTTACTGCTTCAGGGCCTATTACCACAGCTTCTCTAGGTTAAACTCATCTCAGTGAAATAGAACATAAGGAGTTACTCAACAATTTTCAGTGAAATATGTAACTTGATGTGATTCAGAGGATGATCTGTTGAAATAAGGGACAAAGGGCTTCAAAGATAAAATTTTCATGTACTCGCTAGGATACTGAAGTTAAATAACAGCAGCTGGTTGACTGGACACACTACAGAGTCTTGATGTCATGTAAGGTATGTAATGCTAAGATTCTGCATGTAATCAAGACAAATAACAGTATATCCTTCAATGCAGGTGTCCGCACATGGCCTGTGTATCCAAGCATCTATTACATAAGGCTAGAGTCCCATTGAACGACCCCAAAACACATTTCCACTAAGCCTGCAGTACCAGCCAGTCACCTGAGAGTCATAACAGGCCCCAGATGTTCTATTTCAATCTGTTCCCCAAGCCTTTACTGTCACATCAGTAATATTCTCTCTACTGTTATACTGACTGAATAATGCAGAAAAGGAAAAAAATATCTCTTTTAGCAATATTGGAGCCTTTGTGAGACTGAATAACCGGAGGCAAGTTTTGTCTCCTTCAAAATTATTGAAGGCTGCTGCTATTACTGGAGGTACAGCTGTTATTATCGGAGGTACAGTAATACCACAAGTCCCACTGAAGTCTTGGCCTTCATTCTTGAGGTCTTCGCGCACAGAAAAGGGAAACAGTAAACTCACTAAACTAAGAGGTCATTTAGTTGACCAACCTTTAATTATGAAAATCAAGAATATCTGTGAATTTTCAGCTCTCCTTCTTCAAATATTTGTGTGTGTGTGTGTGTGTTCATGTTCTAGACGAAAATCCCCCAAAGAAATTCCAGGCAAATTATCTAAAGCAAGCTCCAAATTCCCCTTGATCTCACAACAAAGACAGCAGACCTCTATCTGTAGACTCATTCTTTTTAAGCTCGTATGCTGCCAGTGAGAATAAAGAAACTTACTCAAAACTGAAATTTACTTAGGATTGAGCCCATGTAGACCTTGTTGAATCAAAACCTGCTGGTGCATACCTGGATCTTCCAAGAAGCAAATGGCAGTGCATGTCCTTACCATAATAACACAGCACTGTGTATTACATATAAAAAATTACATATAAAAATACAAATATATACAAATAAAAATAAACAATGAATGTGGCAGAGAAAAAAAAAAAAAATTGGCCTAGAAACATGCCAACACTGTTTCTGTCATTTTAAACATTAATGGTCTACGTTGAAATGCATATGCTTTAATTGTTTTTACTATCTAAGCAGAGTCAAGTTGCGTAACAGTGGCCATAGCCAAAATGCATAGCCTAATCCCTGCCAGTGTTTACATCTTTGAGACTGACAATAAAGGTGCTGCAGCCCTTCCAAAATTGATTGTGTATCTGGGAGAGAAAGTAGCACCTCATTTGTCCTTGTTCATTTCAATAAACTCTGAATTAGTCACACAATTTAGCCTAAAATTTCAGGTTGTTCACTCATCATGATTATGGCAGTAGTGGTTTTAGGGTATATTGGAACATATCTGATTAAATTACTTTGAAGTTTCCATTATAACCCTGTGGAACAACTACATATTCTTTTTGCGTAGCTCTTAACCCCTTTGCTCACTGCAGCAAGCAGCAGAGAGCAGAGGGAATTTTAATGTAGTAACACTGACCGCAATGAATCAGTGCAGGAAAAAGTGTTTCTTAGTGATCAGAAGGGTTTTTTTCATGCAGTTGTGACAGTGGCAGACCTAGGAGATCTATTTGACTGAGAATCTTCTTAGGGACATTCAGATGAGGGTAATTTTGCAGATCAGGAAGTTAATCAAGTCAGGGTCCTGACTGAGCAATGCAGAATTGCAGCACTAAGCTTTTTTCTGATCTGGAGACATATATGACACATTAAGATTTTTAATTTAATTTTATTTTTTGCTGTACAAAGGAAGATCATCTACACTCCTTACAAAAAGAATGTCATTCAATATGGTGCCTTAGGCAGATGCAGGTATTTGCAGCTTACCCTGCTTGAATTCTCTTTGAAATGTCAAATGGATGTTATACTCTTCAGTCGTCAACTAAGGAGAAATATCACTGTACACCAACAAAGAGCCAGGAGAATCCACGTGTTAAGGTCAGAAGGCAAAGCTCTCATTTTTGTGCTGTAGATTTGCAATCTTTGAGTTGCCTTTAATAGAGTAGACTTGTGATTCCTTCAGTTATCTGTACAGTTGAGAGAATGACTTCACGGCCCAAGGAAATTCTCTGAGTTGATGAAAACAAACAAGCAAACAAATACGCACACAAACACAAAACAGTAAAAGGAAAGAAACAACACCAACAAAACACCTGTAACATAACTATTTGATATAGAGTATGTTAGGTATCCATGAATTGGAAAGCTACCAAAGGAAAACTATGTTCTCATACAGTTAGTAAATGTTTTTTAAAGAATATGAGTGATTACTAGAATGACTCAGTTTTTATATAACTTAAACATTTTTATATGTTTTATGTAACCTTCATATTTCCTCCGTGGACTTTTATTACTTGACGGTGTAGGATGGCACACTGTATTTAATCACGGTGACTGGTAGAGCCACCATACTGGAGTCATTATTTTTCTTACAGTACATGTTAGAAAGTGTTCCCATATTTTTCCAAACCATTGATTTGATTTTGTCAGTGCATGTCACAAAATGAGAATGTTTGACAGTCCTGAACTTGATATGTAGAATGGAAGAGTGTACGCTTTGAATGCACCAAATAGTCAGGTTAAGAAGTAAAGAGCAACCTAAAATGGAAGTTAAAATCCAAATGCAAAGCTTCTAGAATAAGGCTTCACTCCATGCAGCTCAGCTTTAAAAGCAAAACAAACAATCAAACAAACAAAAAACCTCTGTGGCTAAAGTAAAACAAACAAACAAACAAACAAAAACAAAGAAACATGACATCCTGCATTTTTTTTGTTGTTGTTGCAGAAAGCAAGGCAAGAAGTTTTTAATATCTTCTGACTGAAGGTTCAGCCCAGCTCCTGGTTATCAAAGTTCCTACTGCCATGTGGACAAACACCAAACACCCCGTGTCCAAGAGGGGAAACCTGGGAACTGGATATGCTTATATCTTTTTGCCATGGAGACTCTTTATCAAATACTACTCTACCTTTCAGTCTTTCCTCCTTCAAAACAAAGCTGATTTTACTTGCAGATTTTCTAGGAAAGGTAAAGAATATCCACAAGTTGCTTTTGATTATCTCAAATTGAAATTCAGCCATGTATTCCACTCAGCAAGATTAATAATAACTTGAGGAAGTAAGGAATCATCTTTCACCTTTCCTTGAACCTTAAAAGACAAAATAGGACAGAGCATTTTTGAAAGTGTTATTATTTATCTGGATGAGGCTGAGAGAAGCCCGAACAACTTTATCCAGCAGTTATTTAAGCAAAGTCAGAGTGCACTAAATAAGCAAGTAAGTGTGGTAACAAAGTGACTGCCTGAGAGTTCCTTCCAACTCAGGATAATTTATGACTCTATGATTACTACTAGTAACATCATGTAACTGAATAGTATTTTCTCAATCACTTTTCTCTTGGAAAATTGCAAAACCCAGTGGCTAACCAAACAGAGCCTGGTAGTTGCTTTTTCATTGCTGGTAATAAAATACACTTATGGTAGATTCTAAACCAAGAAATTAGACATGATTTCTAAAGGCAAGCTTCTCATGCTCTAAGCGTCATGTTTGCAAACTCCAGCAGGGATACATCGCTGCCTTTACTCTCCTGGGACAATGATAAAATGAACCTCAAGCATTGCGCCTTTCTGGGTCCTCAGATTTCCAAATCAGTAAGGCCAGTGCCATGATAACTAAAGTGAAGAGTTTGACTCAGAAAGTTAGGGTATAAAATTCAACACTCTCAAAGTTAAAGTTATTAATTGACACAACTTTATCTAATTAGGAAAGATATGGAAGAATCTTCTGGAAACTGTTCCTTTATAGAGTTTGGTATGATGAGACTTCAGCTGATATTTTCTCCTAAGTGTCAATGGAGAGGTAAGGAATACCTCCAGAGGATAATCCCAGTGCTAAAGTGAACAACCATCCACTTCTTGTACTTTCATCTTTCCCAAAATTAGAAAGGGAAAATAGGGTGATTGAGCTCCTGTTAGAGTTTTGTCTGTTATGTGTCTTAAAATGGAGTAATATTTTAAAATAAACTTATTTTTGATGCAGTGCTGGTCTTTGAAGCACACTTCATTTCAAAAACAGCATTCTTACCTGATATATGTAAACGTAAGAAATAACTATTAATAAGGAGATTTTTTCCTCCTCAACTATTTTAAATGTCATAAGTGCTGAGAAATGTTTCTCTCCAGCACTGTCAAAATGTGGAATCGAGCCTGATCAAATAACGATGAACTTCTCTCACAAAACATTTCCAGTCTTCTCCATCATGTGTCCTTCATGGGGCTCAGCATTAATGAGGAGCATAAGGCCGGAGAAATTGCCAGTGTCATCAAATCCAAACCCAGTTATTGCAGACAACCACCTCAAATGACCCTGTTGACGTTTCACATTCTTTCTTGAGGCAGTCAGATTTTTTTAAGCTATGCCTCTGATCAGGGGCTATTCTCAAATTTTACTGCTCCAGGGCTTATAAGGCTTCTCTGAATTTCCATCTTACGTTTATTCTTAGTTTGATGCTCTTAACTCTGAACTATTATTTAATGAGAGCACTGGTTTCCTTTCCATGTAAGTTAGACGGAGAGGTCAGCTCAAGACCAGAAGTAGTTTGAATTGAGTTATTGTGTCCCATGTTACCCTAAAGGTGAAATGAGCTGAGCACAGCATGGTCCTTCCTGAAACACAATTCTAATATGAATCTTTAATTCAGGGTTTATTGTTCCCCTATCTTCCCTTCTTTGCACAGGTAGATCCCTAATCTTTTGAGCATCCTGGCAAATACGTGATCAGAATTTTTTAATTTCCTTTCACCAGTATATTTCAAGCACTCCGTGAATAATAACAAAGCCTTGATTCATTGTGTCAGCTTGCAGAAGGTTGAATCGTTGATCAGGAAACTTTAAGGAAACCATGCTCTTGACTTTTATAAAGAGAATCACTTTTTGATGTTGTTTCATATAGTGGGAGAGGGGAAGATAAAGTAAAAGCATTCTCTTCCAGCTCAACCTGTGTCCCCTTCAGGATTATATCTGCCCTCTCATATCTTAGACTCGAACTTCAGGGAGAGCAGAGAGACAGAGATACTGGAAGGCAAGCACTTAATAGGAGGACAAAGTAAAGAAGGCTAATAGTGTATTTGTACTTTCCGCAACACAGAATGGTTAGGTTTGGAAGGGATCTCAAAGATCATCCAGTTCCAATTTCCTTGCTGGAGAAAGGGTTGCCAACCACTAAATCAGATAGTAGATCAGGCTGCTCAGGAACCCATCCAACCTGGACATGAATGCCTTCAGAGCTGTGGCAGCCACAACTTCTTTGGGCACCCTGAACATGGAGCTTCTTTTTGACTCTTTCGTTTGTTATGGTGTTGAACTGGTTAAGATGTACCATATTCACTAAGTCCTAATTAAGAGGACTTTCTCTATTCAGGTAACAGAAACTTGAGTTTCAGTGACAGTCCTGTATTTAATACCACAGATCTTGTACACAGTGGTTTATGGCATCAGGGGGTTATGGAGATGGGGGATGGATCTGAATACCACGAGCTGTAGAAAATATAAATAAAAGAGTCTTATTAAAATGTCTGTGTTTTGAATTTTGCTGATTGCTTCTAGAAAGAGAAAACAGACACATTTCAGTCTTGCTTGGCTTAACACCCATGTAGCGATTGAGAATATAACAGTAAAGAAACAAGTTTCTCAAGTTAAGGAAAAATATCACTAGAATCACAGTTTTAGTTATAGACATGCTGATGGATTTCGATCAGTTCTGTGGGTTTTTTTGTTGTTTGTTTGTTTTGTTTTGGTACCTGGGAGGAGCTGATTTAAAAGATATTTTACATTTGCAGTTTCAAACACATAAAGCACATTTCTCAAGCATCATTATATCACATTTTATTATGTGAAACAAAATTCCCAGACTGCTGTAGGGATGCAGCAGAATCATATATGGTGGAGGCTCTGTATCTAGTATTGACTGCAGTGTTTGAGAGGCACAGTTTCTAAAGCAAAGGATCTTTGGAAGTCAGAGAGTGTTCTCTAAGACAAATTCTGTTAGAATGTTTCTTTCTGGATGGTTCTTGTACTTCTTTTTTTCATTTGTGGTTATAGAATGTTATTTCTTCAGCGTAATCTATTCCTTCTACGTTCCTCATTTTCTAGGTGCTGAATTTTGAGACTGAGTTACAGATGAAAGAGTGGACAGAGTGAAATAAAGAATGTTCAGAGTCCCATTGAGCACTACACTAACTCTGGTGCATTCTTCTCTTCTAAACAATAAAAGAGTCACGTCAAAAATATTAACTGCTTCCAACCCTGTAATTCTGTGATTTTTGATTACATCATGTATGGCCAAAGAAGGTGATGACAGTGCCTTCAAATGGGATACAGGCACTACAAAGCAATAAGAAGCGATAAAGAAGGAAAATTGCCTCACTCCTTCCAACAACCAGTGACAGCACAGAAGGAGCACAGTCTCTATCCAGAGAGATACTACTCCCTGGATCCAGCTCCACCCCTTCTGGTCACTCAGGTTCATTAGTTTCACCTGAGCTCCCTGGGTTAACAATTCCTTATCAGCTGGTCCTCAAACATTGGTTCAGGCTGTGACCTGGCAACTGCACTGTACCTCTTTAGTGTGAAACTGCAAATCTGGTAAATCCAGAACTCCTTACAGAAATTTCTAACTAATTGGAGTCTGGTAGGCCAAGACAACGTGTATGAAATCCTTGTTTGCCTGCTTCAGATAATAGTATTACTTGGTTTGGTTTACTTTTCTTGGTTGTACCAGAAACTAAGCTGAGTGGTGAAGCTGACAGAATGGAAGGAAGGGATGCTATCCAGAGAGAATTGGACAGGCTTGACGAGTGGACACACATGAACTTAATGAGATTCAGTAAGGCCAAGTGCAAGGTGCTGCATTAATAGCAGGACAGCCCCACGTATGAGTACAGACTGGGAGAAGAACTCACTGAGAGCAGCCCTGCAGAGAAGGACTTGGGAGTCCTCAGAGATGAAAAGCCAGGAATGAGCCAGCAGTGTGTGCTTGCAGCCTGGAAGGCCAACTATATCCAGGGCTGCATCAACAGAGGAGTCACAGCAGGGAGAGGGAGGAGATCGTCTGCGTCTGCTTTGCCCTTGTGAGGCCCCATCTGGAGTTTTGCATCCAGGCCTGGGGACCAGAAACAAGGAAGATGCAGAGCTGTTGAGCAGATCTAGAGGACTGTCATGAAGATGATCAAAGGGAGCACTTCTCTTATGTGGGAAGGTTGAGAGAATTTGGCTTGTTCAACCTGGAGAAGGCTCTGGGGGGACTTTATTGTGTCCTTCAAGGCGGACTTATAATCAGGAGTGACATCACCTTTTTACATGGTCTGATAGTGATGGGAAAAGGGGGAACGGCTATAAACTAAAAAAGGAGGAATTTTTTTTACTCGAAGGGTGGAAAGGTACTGGAACAAGCTATCCAAAGAGGCTGTGGATACCCCATCCCTGGAAGTGTTCAAGGCCAGGCTGGATGGGGCCCTGGGCAGCCTGATCTGGTGGGTGACAATCAGCCTCAATTCAGGGCATGGAGGGTGGAACTGGATGATCTTTAAAGTCCCCTTTAACCCAAACCATTCTATGATTAACAATACATTATTTGCAGCTATTTCTCTAATTCCTTCTGGCAATAAACTTCATCTGGAAAAAGGGAATAAATGACATCAGTACAAAAACTTCAGGCTTGGAGAAACTGTACTTGAAAAAAAGATGAATAATCAGATAATTCTGGAGCAGTTCTGCGTGTGACATTTTTGTAAATAGATTACAAAAGAACTA
Source organism: Tragopan temminckii (assembly GCA_028571105.1). NCBI lineage: Eukaryota > Metazoa > Chordata > Aves > Galliformes > Phasianidae > Tragopan > Tragopan temminckii. Next base: position 74,150,117 of record JAOWBP010002052.1, read on the forward strand.
CAGAAGATTTGACATTATTAGCACTAAAAATATTATGAGAATCTAATCCTGCAAGATGCTGAGTCTGTGGGAACACACAGCACTTAGCAGCTCTCAGGAAGCTCTCAATAACTTTTACATTCTGGCTTAAAAAGCTGTGATCCTGAGTTGCTCACTAAAGAAGCACTAAATGTTTCCACTAAGGGAAGTCCCAATTATGTGGTTTTATATAGAAAAAAGGAAAGTTAATGAATGGAAATGTAACAGCTCTGACGCTGCTCAAGCACTAAGCTGTCATCCTTCTAACTTTCCCAGGGAGATAAATATGCTTTTTCCAACATCTCAGGAGTTATTATTGCATCTGATTTACAGACAGCATAAAGGTAGTGGGGGGAAATCAGTAGCTGCTTTCTGAGGGTTTTCATAATGAAAATTTTTAAAGCGTTTTTTAAAGTAAACAATAGGGAAATACTATATTTCTATTAAAGTAGAAAGCATGAATTATAAACTGTTCTTTATCTGATAAAATAGTCATGCTGGCTGATGTGCCAGCAAGTGATGTTAGAAAATTCCTGAATTTAACAGCAGCCTTAACTCCCACTTGCACTTGGAGGTTCACAATTCTCTTGCAGAATACTATAACACTGCAGAGTTTTCAACCATTTGGAAAACAGATCAAGATGCAGCGGATGGGAATCAGATTACAGACCGAATGGTTGATGGATTTTAGGTAAATTGTTATTGGAGTGCATGCAATCCATATCCTGCTTCTGTATTACAGTGGGAAAAAAAATCACCTTTTGAAGGCTCCAATATGTTTTAGCTTTCTACTGTAGAACCAGTGTAGGTTAGTAACCCAACTTTTATACTAAGTGTATTAGATGAATCCTACCTATCCTGTTTGTTGTTTCCACCATCTGTTTCTCTGCTTGTCTCTCTCCATTTTTATGCTCCTTTTAGCAGACATATAAGAGCTTCCCTCTTCTCCTCCACAGATTTTTGCTATTATGATGATAGCAGCTGGCTCTCTCCACTGAGATCAGAGCTGTGTTGTCGTATGGGTTGCAGATGCATGTTGTAAAAGGCAACTTCAGCCCTAAGGACATTCCTGGGCAAATAGAACTAGGAACAATGGATGCAAAATGGGCCGTGGGAGAGTAGGTGAACTTGGCCATAATCCTCAGCCCATCAGAACTGAGAATAAAACTGAAGTTCCTTCTTGTCAAACCTGCATGCAACTCAATATGCCTGCACAACTCCAAGCACTTTTTTAGTGTTGTTTTGAAGAAGTGTCAGTATTGATGCAGATGAATGTAAAGACATAGTGAAAGATGAGAAACAATTCATTGTGTCCAGGGCAGATGAAATCCACACCCAGTGAAGTGAATAACTCTTCAAGGTTGTGTTTAAATGTAGGTGTCTGCAGTATAGGTGTGTCCTGCTCCAGGTGTGCACGTCAGCCAGGGCTCCTTTGCACTCACTGAGAGTCAGTCCACGTAGACAGTGCTCTTCTGGGTGAAATTTATCTCATCTTATACGATGATGTTTGTTATGATGAGTCATGTATTTATTTCCATTGAGTACTGACTACACAGTCTGGCCTTGCATCTATCTCTGGAAAGTATCAGCAGTTACACAAAACCCAGACACTCTCTAAGCAATATATAAGGTAACAGACTTATTGTTTACACCAAGGATTTTTTTTATAACAGGAATTAACGCAAAATGCAATGGCTAGTTACGGGAGAAATTGTTGGTTTTTATAGCACATGAGATAATGTGTTGACCTTAGACTTGGGGGTGAAATGAGCGTATAATCCTTTGTATCTGTTGCACGAAGACTACATGACTCTTATAAATGGCATAACAAGAACAGGCGACCTTATAGCACATTCATGTGTTCCTTTGATTATTTTTTATATAACCATGAAGTTTTCACATCAGGTATGTTTTTATGTGAGAAATCATGGTATTTTCTCAGGTATTTTCAAACTGTCTTTCACAGTATGATGTCCATGAACAAAAGATATTGCTGTTTGATGTTAAATGAAGTACTCAAATTTAGGGACATTTTATGAAAATGAACTGTGTAGTTAATAATCTTGTAAATAAAATAATGGATGCAAAACAGTCTTTATAGATAAAATAAAGATAAAAGTGTCCTACTGTGGAACAAAACTGGACATCTGTCCCTGGTATTGCTGTGCTTGAGAGGTTAAGAACATCTTCATTAAGGTAGTTAAATAATACATATACACACTATGGAATTATCCATAGTGCACTCTTTCTTCTGTTTTATTATTGTATGTATGAACAGATATATATATATATAATATTTATTTAATGTTCTACAATAATTACTTGGTTTTTGTGACTGACTTTACAAACAACAATACATTCATCCTCTACACTACCCCGTAGTGATGTAAGGATGCAAAAGAATGATCTTAGCCTTAAAGAAAGATAAACTAAGACGAAAGCAGATTTAAGTGTCTTTCTTAACATTAAGACATTTTTACGTGGTTTTTGCTCCCTGTTTAAACAGCAAATCTAACCTACTGATTGGAGCTGGATTTTACTGTTTAGTTGAACTACCTCATCTACAGCTGATGTACATTTAATGAGCACAGTGTAATAGCTATATTTAAGAAACCATAGAATAGATTATTACCATATCCAGCATATCTAAAATTCAGTAGATATCATAGGAAAATTGGTTATTTCAGTTTCTGTAATATAAACAATGCTTTAAACTTTATGGAGATGTATCGTAACACATACTTTATCCAAACCAAGAATATTAGTGAATATACAGCAAAGAAAGTGCAATGCTTTGTTTTGCTTCCAAGTGAAATAAATTAAAGAAACAATATACTTGGGGTTTTTTTTGCTTTCTGTATGAGAAGATCCATCTGTAGGGATACAGTGCAATTTTCACATTATTACAGAATCAGCCTGAAGGCAAAATGCTCAAATGTAGAAGATTTCACATTACATTAGTTGTTTCATAGCATAAACACAGTTTTGAAATGGTCCAGCCAATTATGTGGTCAGATCTTAATTACTAAAACAACTAGGCAGTCCCGGATACTCAGCTAAGGAGCTACTTTCCCTCACTCAAAGAGAGCTTTTGCCTAAATCCAAAGGATTCTGCATAGGCACTTGTTGAAGAGCAGTGGATGCACATACTTTTCAGGAAAGGGAAGGCACCATGGGAATACAGCAGGGCAGAACTAAGACATAAATGTTAACTCCAATGGTGTGTTACACTGAGGAGACCCAGATGCTAAATCATATGCGGAGGCATATGTTTTCTGTGATGAATTATCTTTGCTTCCTAAAAGACATTAACTCTGTTTCCCTACATTATATTAGAAATGCTAATGCATCGTGCACTGCTTTGGGACGAATCTCTTTGTGCACTTTCTTGTTCCCTGATGTTGCTTTTTAGTTTTTCTTGGTTATTATTATAATGATTGTTTCTTGCTAAAACCCTTTCTTTTAAACACCTCCATCCCCCTTCATTGGGGATAAGTGCTTCCTAATTGATTGATTTGGGGATTTCCTCGAATCATAGTAAAAATAAAGAATGCATCAAACTAAAATTAAAATTTCCATACTCTAGTATCTAATATTTGATGTGTGAAGCTGCAGTTCTTCAGATGGGTCTCTGAGGGTGCAACTGTATTGATATAGGTCCACATAGACAGAACATGCTATGGAATAAAATATTTCCAGGCAGCACCTCCCAGCAAAAGTGGAGCTGGCTGCCAAGGGAAATGACTAGGATTAGACATTTCTCTTCACAGCCCATTTTGGGATTCACCCGTTATTAGTTCTGACAAACCCTTTTTTTCCTCAGCTTCAGGGAAATTCAGATTAGAAGCTGCTGTTTGTTTGGTGCATTCAGGGAATTGTACCCTTCAAATCCATGTTAAGTGCTCATACATAATATCTTGCCAAAAAATGAGAAAGCAGATGAACTGGTCCTTGAGGGAGTGCTGCACTTACTACTTTCTTCATTCATTAGTGATAGCTGAAGATAACCACATAGTCTGTGCTGGTAGATGCCTAATAGGGCTGTGCTAATTTTAAAGTACTTCCAGGTACAGGTAGAAGCCGTATGACAGAAGCTTCTTTCACTCACTGACAATTTTTTGACTTTGTGTTTGACAAGATGAGAATTGGGAATTTAGTCTGGTTCTAAGAGCCAAAACTCATGGTTTAGGGCCAAAACTGTGGTCCAGATGGTGCATGTTTTAGAGCCTAGCAATAGCACTGACTGCTACAATGCTTGGTTATCAGTGGGAGGAGTCTTGAAAGAAACCTGAAAAAAAGCACCAGCTTCAGGCCATTAATTGAATTTTACTTTATTTCTGCACTGAGCTAGTACAGTGGGATGGAAGGGTTGGAGGTATGCAGTAAGTTCTGCTACTGCATATATCCCCTTCAAGTTTGCTGAGCTTCACGTTTGCTGTGAGACACTAGATGCTTTTAAGAAGTTACAGAATAGAATCATGGATTCATAGAATCACCAAGGTTGGGAAAGATCTCTAAGATCACCCAGTCCAACCATCCACCTATCACCAGTATTTCCCACTGAACCATGTCCCTCAGTACAACATCTAAAAGTTTCTTGAGCAACTCCAGGAACGGTGACTGCACCACCTTCCTGGGCAGAGAGTGAAGAGGAGAAAAAGTATTTCCTTACATCCAACCTAAATCTCCACAGGCACAACTTGAGGCCATTCCCTCTAGTCCTACTGCTAACAGAATCATCTATTATATCTCATTTACTTATAGTGACATACAAATTAGAGCAATTTGTCAATGATTCCTGTATATACCGTATATAAATTGTCCCTCTGAGGCCAAGAAGGCCAGTGTTATATTGGAGTACATTAAAAAGGACGTAGCCAGCAGATTAAGGGAGGTGACCTTCCCCATCTATTCTGCCCTGATGAGGCCACATTTTGAATATTGTTGGACTCCCCAGTTCAAAAAAGACTGGGATTTTCTAGAAGGAGTCCAGCAGGGGACCATAGAGATGATAAAGAGCCTGGAGCATCTCCCATATGAGGAAAGGCTGAGAGACCTAGGTCTGTTTGTCCTGAGGAAAAAAAAAAACTGCTAAATTTTTATAAATATCTAAAGGGAGGTAGTAGACAAATGGATGAGCCCAGGCTCTTCTTGGTTGTGCATAGAAATAGGGCAAGGAATAATGGCCAAAACTTGAATAAGGGAAGTTCCATACAAACGTGTGGAAAAACTTCTTTATGGTACATGTGGTGGAGCACTGGAACAGGCTGCCTGGAGAGGTTGTGGAGCCTCTTTCTATGGAGATATTCAAGACCTGTCTGGATGCCTACCTGTGTGACCTATTGTAGGGTACCCACTTTAGCAGGGGAATTGGACTCAGCAATCTCTTGAGGTCCCTTTCAACCCCTGCAGTTCTGCGATTCTGTAGTTCTATGATACGTCACATATAGAGAGATGGTTGAGAGAGAAAAATACAGAAGTTCCTATAGAAGAGAGGGAATCTATGTAGGTTAGTAGAACTTCATTAATAATGGCATGGGTATTTGGGGAAAGGAGAACATTTATGGTGAAAGGGTTGTTCTTTCTTTTTCCTCAAGATGTGCAAGGATTTCTTGACCCAGATATGACAATGAGATATATAATGTGTGCATTTCCACACTCAGTGAGAAGTTTAACGATGTAGGTCACTCCATAAGTAATGTCTCCTATTTATTTTGCCATAATAATAATTTGCAATAATAACACAACTTGATAGAAAAAAAAATCAGCTATACTAATTTTCATCATAGGCAACACCATTAGCCAATTCGTGCAGAGAAGCTGATGAAAATGCTCTTCATTTTGTGAAGTGACAGCTGGGCACGCTTGTCAGGAATGCATTTCACATGGCTGTCACTACTGCTGCAGCACACTGCCCACTGCCTCACTGTGCTCACATCCACTCTTTGGTCTCCATAAACATTCAACAAGCATCAATGAATGTCAATGGGTGCAATTTTTTCCACATGGAGGAATTCAATGAAACACCTTTGTTTTATATGCACATCCATGTCAGACACCCTTTTGTCAGACTGTCCCTCTGCTAGTATCTGTCATATGGCAACAAAATGTCATGGAATGTTGGTGGGAAGGTCCAACCTCTACCGCTATACCACCAACATCCACTTCTGATGCTGTGGGTGAATAATAAAATAGGAGGTATTACTTTTGGAGCACCCTTTGTAGCTTCTTAGAGTGGGAGGGGAAAACGTGGTGGACAAATGGGCCCCTTAAGATTTAATCTTTTGCATCATGGTAATCATCTGATGATTTGAATTACATGGAAGAGTAAGGCTGAGACTGCTTCAGTAAATTGAAGATAGGGAGAAGATGTGAGAGTGTGCTGTGTCATGGGGTCATCTCCAATCTTTCCACCAAAAAACAGTCATTTCCATCTGCTGGGTGAAAATAAATGGCTTTGAGAGCTCACATAGCCTTGGGCACGGGAATCTTCAGTGAATTCCCCAACTGACAACACAGATGTCAAACTCACGTTGAATTGAAGTGGTATCATTCTGTAGAAAAGAGTCTTCCCACCCATGCCTCTTGGATGATGTTGTTGGTATGCTGAAATCTCCTTCAGGCTCCCAGAAAGAAAACATTGCTCAGGGCTGCTTCTGAAATTGGGAAGTTCCCCTCACATGACATTAAACCCCCAAAAGTACTTCTGGAAATCCCTACGCGTATGTCTTTTCATTGCACATGATTTTCAGTACTGTTTTCTACTTCTCCATCTTGCGGTTATAATCTTTCTGACAAATCTGTCAATCTCGGTCTTGTCAGAGGGATCAGTCCTGGAGCACTTTTTTTGTGCAACAGCAGGAAAGAGGGGAATGAAATGCCTTTTCTCACTTGCTGTAGGATACTGAAAAGCCTGAGGAGATGTGGTTCGATTTTACTAGGTGTCAGATGACTGCAGAGCCGTAGAACAAAGCTTTGCAGGGTCATTTGGTCAGTCCCTTGCAGGGTCAACCAGACCCATGCCTTTCAGACAGATGTTTGTCAGTGCTGGTTACTCCTGAAATCACCCGAGGATAGGGCCTGCCTTTACACTCCCAAGTCTAGGCCATGTTTTCCAAATCCTTGCTATTCTTTACATCAGAAAGTTTGTCTAACATGAAATCTAGGCTAAAAGTTCCCTCCTGGAATGTGTTTCTACCTATAATGAAAAAGGAACACTTTATTCTCTTTCTCCCCATGGTATCTTTTCCACATTTGAAGGCTGTTTAATTACCTTTGACTAATTACATAGCCCACATTATTACTGCAGTTTTATTTCTAAAAAGAGCTTTGATTTCTACCCTGCTAAGCATGCACGAAACTCGTCTATGATACTGTATAATCCTATTGTGATTACGTTTACTCTTCCTGACATTGCCTCCTCTGCTTTCTTACAATCATTTTTCACACCTTAATTTGCTGTGGCGGAGCACAGTGGGTGATCTGTGAATGATTTTCAAATTATGCGATAATGCGTGGCTTGTCCCGCTTATGATTTGCTTTAAGATCCGAACTTCAAATACTTCCCTGCCCACCAGTGCTCCTGCATCCAGCAGAAATTACTGATCCTTTTGCACATTCCTTGTCTCAAACCAGATGTGATCCCCAACTGAGACATGAGCTCTAAGAGAGTGTCTCAATAGAGACATAGGAGGTAAGTCAAGATTTTGGGCTTTTTGTATGTTGCTGTATTGCACAGGTTGAAGGTACAGTGAACAGCTCCATCTTGCCACAAACAACATAACTGAAAAGACATTTGGCACTGCTCTACTCCGAGATTTTCTTAATCCACTGTCTCATCCTCCAAAACAAGTGGAGAGGATAGGAGGAGATAGATGTCTACATATAACCTGGCTATTAGTTTTGGGAATAGAATAAGTTATCAAACTGTCTACTTGGTTAATTTGTTGTTGTTAATTTTTTATATAACCTTTGATAGAAGTATCTTTCCACTTCACCTTTTGAACCTCCCAGTTTCTTTCTTTTATCCTTAGCATACTTTAAGCTTTTAGGTTGCCCAAATTTGGATTCCAATTTATCCTAAGAGAAATTTGTTTTTTCATTTGTTTTAATGTGTGTCTAACACGTATTTGCAGTAAAGAATAAATATTACTTCTTCTTTTAGTCTCTTCAGAGATAATGCTAGGACCTGGAAATACCAGTGCACTTGCTGATCCATTTTGGTACAGTCATGTATTTTCAGATTTGGCAAAATTCAAAACTGAGAGCTTATGTATTGACAAATGGAAGACTTCATTGTTTTCATCATAGTACATGTCATTTATGTCATTTTAATTTTAATGGGAAAACTACATGTCCATGTTTTTCTTGGTAGAGATAAACCTGAGTGAATCACCTAATGGAAGATTTCCAAATCCCTTCAAGGATTTGATATATATATATATATATATATATATATATATATATATATATATATATACT
>JAOWBP010002052.1:74158912-74227037 GCA_028571105.1 Tragopan temminckii
TCCCTTTCCCTTTCCCTTTCCCTTTCCCTTTCCCTTTCCCTTTCCCTTTCCCTTTCCCTTTCCCTTTCCCTTCTTTCCCTTCTTTCCCTTCTTTCCCTTCTTTCCCTTTCCCTTCCCCTTTCTCCCTTCCCCTTCCCCCTTCCCCCTTCTCCCTTCCCGTCCCTTCCCTTCCTTTCCCCATGTTCTTCTTTTTTGCACACACACTTTCATACAGGCTCCTTAGCTTACATGATTCTAACCACTCTTTGTCACCAATCATACAAATTTGAGTATGTTTTACTCCCTTTTGTTTAGACAACTGCATTGAAGGATGACTTCCATTAAGAAGCAGTGAGAGAAAATTTCTCTTTGTGTATCACTAATCTAAATGCATAAATTTGCTTTCATTGACCATGGAAGACTCAACCTTTTGGTGTCATTATCATTAAAGTAATGGAAGATGTTTTATTTTCACAGCTACCCTTTGTGAAAAGGTTTCTAGAATGTTTAACCCCTCTCTTTTCCCCAAGGAAACATATAAAAGCTTTAATAAATGTATGTGTTTATTAAAATGCTACTAAAATCAGATTTTTAAAAGATCAATTTTTAATTTCACCGACAAGTTCTTAAAAAAAGGTTACATGAAACATTAATTATTCTTATATATTTATTTTTGTTCTGTCTTATTGCTGTATAGAGAACAGGGAACTTAATTGCAATTGTCATCATTATCAGCAGCAAAATTAGACATGCATACGTAATGTATTTAAATTTACATAAATTGATTGTTAAAGGAAATAGAAAATCTGAGTGAGCATGTCTCCTTTGTTCGAAGTAAGTCCTGCCCTTCTGTTCTTCAGCAAGGTTTATGTAAATAACTATGATTGACTATTTAGAACAAGTCTGGGTGCACAATTCAATCTCCCTCTCTTTGCTGTGACTTACAGGCAGAGAATAATTCCTTTTCAGCACAATGCCTTTCTTTAGTTAACAAGATGGCAGCTGGTTGTGATCCTCTCTTTTGAGTCCCATAAAGACCTTTGTCATTTTGTCAAAACCTATAGTAACAACTGGTCCTCAGACCATTTATTTAAGACAGATATACCTTCATTCACCTCTCCAATGGCATACAGTGTGATCTGAAAGTGGTCGAAAGAAGGAAAAACTGTGAACTCTAAAAAATGACTATTTCTGGTGATGACAATCACACACAAGATCCAATGCTGCTTGATAAATTTTATAATGAGACAAGAGGAAATGAGGGTGGTGAGACACTGGAACAGGTTGCCCAGCGAGGTTGTGAATACCCCCTCCCTGGAAACGTTCAAGGCCAGGCTGGATGGGGCCTCCAGCAACCTGGTCTAGTGGGAGGTGTCCCTGCCTATAGCTGGGGGTTGGAACTGGATGACGTTAAAGGTCCTTCCCAACCCAAACCGTTCTATGATTTTATGATTCTATGATTCCATGATCAGGGGCAAAGAGAAGGCACTTATATCATTATTTAATGATATTAGCGTAGGTCAAGAAAATAAGAAAGTATTTCACAGTCTTCATATCCAGGTGAGTGGATAATCCATGGCTCCCAATTTAACAGTAGCATGCATTAGAAAGAATTATTTAGACTTAGGATGGGTATAAGAAAAAAGTTTTTACAATAAATGTAATGAAGACCTGGCACAGGTTGCCCAAAGAGGTGGTGGATGGCCCATCCCTGGAAATATTCAAGGTCAGGTTGGATGGGGCTCTGAGCAACCTGATGCAGGTGTTCCCGTTCATTGCAGAGGGGTTGGACTAGATGGCCTTTAAGGGTCCCTTCCAACTCAAACAGTTCTACAATTTGATTCTATTCTATGATTTATGTACTTGGGTTGGTATTGGAATAAGTTTATCAGTGGATTAAGAAACTCAGCTCTGATACGGACCATTAGTTAGAAAGGTGATTTGTGTAAAATTAAATTTTAATTGGAAAATTCAGCATGTAAGATCAATCTGTGTGATTTTAACTCAATACAGATCAAAGAACATAGGTTATTTAGATACTCTCCTCAGTCTTGACAACTCAGTACTGTCAAGGTTTGAGGAACATGCAGTGAAACAAAAAAACAAGCATATTGTGCTTTGCTTTACACTCCAAAATGCAACGCAGAAAAGATGCACTTAAATGTGAGGAAAACAATTAGTATTGTTATTTGTTTACTAACAGCTCAGGTGATGAGTGTACATGTAGATCTAGAGTAGAAAGCATCTCTTGTTTCTCTAATCTTTAAATGAAGTCTGCTTAGGTTTGCTTGTCTTCTTACAGAAATTATCAATCTGCACAAATACAGACATGCCTGTCTCCATTTTCCTGCTATCAGTTCAGGTTGTCAAAACTCTCCTTCATGCTGTGGCACTTTCTTTGCAAACGCTCCCATTCAGCTGCTTTCTGTTTCCCTCCTTTCATCCCTTCCCCTTCCACATTTATGTCAAGAACTCAAAAATCTACTACTGGAGGTGTCAGTCATTACTCTGCTTAAACAGAAGTCCTTGTACTTGTAGCAAGGTACTGAGTAGAGAGGACAAAAAGTTATCTGACAAACCTCAGCAATAACAGCAAAGTTTTACCAGGAATAATTCAAGCATTGCCTGAGCTCTGCAATGACTTTCTGAGCCATGGTGAGCAGTCTCCCTATGAGGGAGGTAGCAGACACCTCTATGTGTAAGTATGGGAGCCTTGAGAAAAGGCTCTCTTAAAATAACATTGATTCTGCCCAAGAGGGCTAAAAAGATTCAGTGTCAGGTCTGTGCAGGTTGTCTGATAAGATTTTTGTGGCTTGCTTGCCTTTTACAAGGAATATGATTATTCTTACAACACAAAAGTTCTCCCAGAATCCACCTCAAACCTCTGGGCCCTCCAGTAGTACAGAAAGGAAAAATAGGGGAAAGGCAGTTCCACCCCCAAAGAGCATTCAAATAAGCAAGCACAGATGGTGGCCAAGGCAACAGAGACACTGTGACCTCCCCCCTTCCCCCCAGCTCAGAGGGCAGATCCACAGCAGAGCTGAAAAGAGGGCTGTGATTTGCAAAGGGACTGTCCCCCAGCGAGGCTTTGCCTGCACCTCTATCCATCCCACCATACACCAGTGCTACTACCACACCAGTGCCCATTCTGCAATGAGTTAGCACTAACTGCCATTTATTTGTGTGGAAGTCTGAGTGGCAACTGTGCTGCTTTTCCACCAATGCCAGCAGAGGTCCCTTGGCATCACGGCACAGCTGCTGCTGCTGTGCTGTGTGTATCTTGTGCATAAATAAAGACTCCTTTCTCTGGGGATGACAATCGAGTGATCTTTTTAGCTCTAAATCACTTTAAAATAAAAAAGAAGAAGAAGAAGAGGAAGGATGCTTAGCAAATACCTGGGAGACTTGCTGCATTTGCTGCATTAGATCTGGTATTTGGATGAAGTTTGCTTTAGCAGCCTCTTGTATAGATCTGCAGGCAGAAATCAACATTTCACATATTAGAGATATGATTGCTTCAGAATCTGCCAGGATTTGTTTCAGTTACTTTGTGTTTAGCAAACAAGATCCAAAGGAATTTCACAGTGTACTGAGTGGAGACTTCTCTGATTTCTGAATCCTTCCTGGCTGAATCAGAGAAAAAAAAAAAGGATGGAGAGGAGAGGAGAGGAGAGGAGAGGAGTGGAGAGGAGAGGAGAGGAGAGGAGAGGAGAGGAGAGGAGAGGAGAGGAGAGGAGAGGAGAGGAGAGGAGAAGGAGGAAATTTAGAGAAAAAAATAGAAAAAAGAGAAGAAGAAAACGAACTCTTACTCCAGACAGCAGGTTTCATTTTTAATAATATCCTCCCAGGCTGTGATTGCTATCAGACTTTGGCTATGACTCTTTTTGAATTATTCAGGCCAATTTGTACTGTAATCATATGCTTGTTAATACTGCTGCTTGCGTCTTTAATTCAAAAGAGTTTTACGTCTCTGCCCTGGAGCTGCCATCATCAAGGTTAGAGATAGTCTCTGTGAAACAATATAGTTCCCAGCACTGTGGAGTAAACAGCAAGATGCTCTTTAACTTGCAGCTCAGGAAAAAAAAAGATCAATAGAGATCATGTAGCAAGAAACGTGCAAATGTCAAAAAGCTTTTCTATTCAGTCAAGTCGAGATATTTGACATGTTGAATTGTTATGAATTTTCATTTGAATGAGGAAAACCTTGATATATGCTGGGACAGAGGGGAGTACAGTGTAGCTCAGTAGCTACCACACTAGTAAATGATAACGGCTCTGCTTTTAGCTCCACCATTTACTGGGAATGTAACCCCTTTATTACACTCTCCCAAAAATAGGCTACATCTTCCCCCACTGGATAGTAATGCAGAAGTTGTTTCAAAGACTGAAGTCCAAGCCAGTTTCAGTCTTTATCCTTATTATCTATTACATGACAGGAGCTGAGAAGACATGTTTTATAAACATGAAAATTTATGGGTCCCATTATTTAGGGCATATTTGCCAGTTAAGTGAATAAGACCTTACTCTCTGTATCAGTTGCAAAATCCATAGGATTTAAGAAGAAAGCATTAAAAAGTCTTCTAATCCCAGTTAAAAGGGATAAAATTTTCTTATCAAAAAATGTTGTACACTTGAAGAGTGTTAAAATACAGTGACATACAATAAATGCTCAGCTGTTCATTTCACCCCATGGTGTTTTTTGTTTGTACTTGTTTTTTTCCTGCAATACCATCATTTAGAATCATAGAATGTCTTGGGTTGGAAGACATCTCAAAGAGGAACCATTTCCAACTCCCCTGCCGTGGGCACGGCTGCCACCCACCAGATTAGGCTGCCCAGGTCCCCATCCAAACTAGACTTGAACGCCTCTAGGGACGCAACGTCCACAACTTCAGGAGCAGCTTCTGAAGGGGCGAGTCCCATGGTATGAACCTTGGAGCCTGAAAAGCTGCAGCCTGTGGGAAGTCCATGCAGGATCAGTTCAGGAAGAACGGCATCCTGTGGGAGGGACCTCACTTGGAGCAGGGCAGAGTGTGACCATGAAGAGCAGAAGAGATGAACACTGACCACAGCTCACATTTGCCATTTCCTTGTGATCCTCAGAGGGAAGATGTAGAAGTGAGTGGCTGGTGGAGAGGGTGGTTTTGATTCACTTTCAGTTTCTCACTGTTCTAGTCTGCTGGTAGTTGGCGATAAAATAGATAAATCTCTCTATCATAGAGTCACAGAATCATTAACATTAGAAAGACCACTAAGATCATCTAGTTCAACCATCAATCCATCCCCACAGAGACCACTGAACCATGGCCCTCAGTGCTACATTCACCTTTTTCTTGTACACCTCCAGGGACAACGACACCACCACCTCTCTGAGCATCCTGTTCCAATGCCTCACCACTCTATGGTAAGTCTGTTTTGCCCACGGTAGTAAATGGTGGGTGATTTCTGTGTCCTTATCTCAACTTATAATTTTTTCATCATACTTTCTACTCTGTTCTTCTGAGGAGGGGGAGTGAGAGAGCAGAATGTGAGCTACCTACAGGTGTTAAACTGCAGATTTATATCTGTAAATCTGAATTATTTAGCTATATATATAGCAAGCTCCCTATTGAAATGTTAGAACACTGAAAATGTAGATTTGATTGGTACCCTTCCAGCACAGTGTTCATTTTTGGATGTATCTCAGCATTGATTAACAAGAAAAAATAAAAATAAAAAAAAAAGATGAAGGCCAACTGGACTGTGGCACTCAGTGCTGTCTCCTAATCAAGTTTAGTTCCAAGGCACTGCAGTTGTTATTGTAACACTTAACATTTACAATTTTTCTTACAGAGGTAGTTCTATTGGAGATTAGAGCCACTTTTTTTTTTCTGGGGATGGTAAAAATTAACAAATAAACCCTGATTTCAAGAGCTTACAATCTAAGGAGATTAGGAAAGAAGCAGAAGCACAGAAGGGGAATTGATACATCCCAAGTCACTGTGTGACTCCAAGATAAGAACTGTGAAGCTAATGGGATTTCTGGTTTGTTAGAAAAAAAAAATGGAAAAAAAAAGCATAGACTTCATACTCCACACTCAACAAAATAAAAACATTTTGGGTCCAATTGCTAATATCCAGTTCATGTATTTCATTGTGAAACAAAACAACACAATGAAAAATAACCATGCTAATGAAGAAATAAAGCACGCCATTGGTTAGGCCTTTTATATTTTTCAAAAGTAATTCTGAGTTCATTTCAAAGCAGAAGCATCCTTTCATGACAAAATATTTTGACTTTTCTAATAAACTCTCTTGATTTATTTTTTCAGGCAAAATATTATCTAATGGGATCCCATAATGAACACCTGCTTCAAACCACAGGTTTGTACTCCTCCAAATATTTTTTCAGCGCTTCATGACATCTTTGGAACTCTGACAGGCCTTGATGAAAACTGTTAAAGAAAATCCTTTCAATGCACAAGTTATTTATCTCATATCTAAGAAGTCCCAAACAAAACCTCTCCATTGTAAAACCTCCAAAGCAAAAACAAGGGAAGAAAACTGCCATTGCTTCAGGAGAGCAAAATCAGGCTGTGTGTTTGAGTTGTATAATGATCATAAACACACTGATAGATAGGAGAGGGTTCAGCTGGCTCAGACTTGCAGTCTCTAAATGCATTAAAAACATTGTAAAGCACTGTTCTTCACTTGAACACTCTGAGTTATTGAATTAACTGGTTTGTTGTCCCCACATCAACAGATGCTCCTGGATGACATTAAATATTGAATAGTTTCTCGTAGCACAGTCAGAGTATAGAAGCCACCAAGAGAGAAAACAATGGGAGACAGGGAAGGTCTACCAGGGCAGGTTTTTTTTGTCTTTTGAGAATCTGATGATGTATGTTTATTTTCTTCCTCTATCTTCTGCTGTAGATTTTGATGACCTTTTTAGCCCAAAACAGTGTAAAAAGCTCTAAACCATGAATAAATATGTAAACAAACAATCAAACCTTCCACCTTCCTAGTGCATAATTTATAGAGGTTGCCTAAGAGAAGGTCAGACCCCAAATAAGCATAAGAATAGATAAAGATGTGTTTATTCCCAATGAGAAATTTTGACGCTTCTTGATTGTTTGTTTTTTAAAAAAAAGATACTATTTTTTTGAAAACACATATGCACACACAAAAGCTGAAGAATTCAAGAGAACAAAGGGCAGGAAGGAGCAAGAAGCTGCTGCTTTGTACTTGGCAAGATAGAAGGCAAGAGTAGCTCCTTTCTCTGAGTGCAGCAGTCATTTATAATGTGAGACAATGGGAGAGAAAGCAGTCTTCTGTTTAAAATACCTGATATGCGGAAACTCTCCTTGCACAGAATCATAGAATCGTTAAGGTTGGAAAAGACTACTAAGATCACTTAGTCCTACTCTCCACCTACCACCAATATTGCACACTAAACAATGTCCCTAAGCACCACATCTCCACGCTTCTTGAACACCTCCAGGGATGGTGACACCACCACCTCCACCTTTGGAATTTCTTGGATGTATTTCCTGAGAAATGAGTAGTCAAGGCTCAGGCAAGCGAATGGTAAAACCTCATAGGAAGCTGTCATCCAGCACTGATTTCCTGTTGAACTTTTAGGAGGCTTTAACCTTTCCTTTGGTAACTCATCAAATATACACATGGAATGCCAACTCAGTCTGATGTAGATGAACCAGATCTTAGGATGCTAGATTCCTCCAGAGTTGTACTGGGAACCACCTATCACTTTCTGGCTCTTAGCCTGAGACAGAAGAAATTTTGGTGCTGTTTTACTCCAGATGTTTTGCACCGGTCCCTAAGTAGCTGAGCGCTAACCTGGGAAAGAAGAATAAGAAAGCTAGGGAAATTTTCATTCTTTCAGTGCATGTTCCCTAACCTCTCTTCTGTTCTATCAGTAACTACAAGAGATGTTTAAAGAAAGCTCTAAGCGCTTAGAGCGTTTCCTGGTAAAACCAGTACAGGTGGAAAAATCTAAAAGCCTTCAAGGAAACTCCCCAATTTAAAGATGAGATCTCATTTGTTGTGCTTGTCGTTTTGGTCTTCCAAAGGATGTGGTTATGCTTTGTCTAGATTTATACACCTGACTGTAACGAGGGAGACACTGCAGTGGAATGTTTGAGCTGAATTTGCCCATGAGTTGTAATCCTTTTTTTATCCCTCTGCTTTATTCTGTTATCTGTTATCTGTTTGTGGTAGAGCTGTATCAGTAATCAATATTTCAGCTTACTGATAAAATTTCTTTTTTCTTTGTATCAAGGCCAACCTGCAACAAATTATTCTCCCCAATAACATAACCCTTTTTCCTTCAAAAGCAAATATTTTCAATCAAATTAAATCTTTCATTTATTTATAAAGGCGTGTTTTTCTCTCTTTATTTTTCTTCTTATTATTACATTTAGGTGAACTTTGCGAAAAAAAAACCCCTCACTCAAGAATGGAAAGCTGAAATTTTTTTGCTCTAACAATAATGAAATAAAAGGTTTCAACTTCTTCAACTTTCCAATACTTTTTTCATTATTTTTTATTTGAGTGAAATAATATGATCAAGAATTAACTGAACAGACTTCCACGGATAGGGAGCATAAAAAAGCATTCCCCTAAAATGAGGTAATACCACTCCATAGTGGTATTTTGTAACTGGCTTCTATTTATAAATATAATTGTTATTAACATCCATTAATTTTAATGGCCCTCATTTTCAGATAGGAGTTGTCAGCTTAAATGTGTTTGAAAATCTCTACCTTTGAACTGCGTCCCAGAGGTCAGAAATAGTCCTGTTTCATTTTGAGGAAGGATTGTCTGCTACCACCCCCAGCAGAACAAGGTCATCCAGGTCCTATTTTTTGCTGTCCAAATAGCGATGTGAAACAGGGATCTTTCTCAGAAGGGCAGCTAGGAGAAATGCATGCAGACAGCAAAACATGTTTTATTCATGTTATACTCCAACAGATAAATTCCATTACTTGATATTTTAGCTGCCTTTCAAACCATTCCTACAGGCAGTAGAGTGAATTGCATTTATTCCTGCTCAGTCCATCAGCTTCCACAAAAAGGGGCAAGTGAGTACATGGGATTTATCAGCAGGATTTTTTGGCTCAGGTATCTCTCCTGATAGGGCTTCTCTGCGTAGAAAGAACATAAAGTGCCATCTGTGATAGGAGAACTTGATGTGACTGCAGTGTCAAATCCCAGTGTCTTTCCTTGTACATTTAAGCTTGTT
This sequence comes from Tragopan temminckii, assembly GCA_028571105.1. Lineage (NCBI taxonomy): Eukaryota > Metazoa > Chordata > Aves > Galliformes > Phasianidae > Tragopan > Tragopan temminckii. The sequence continues at coordinate 74,168,136 of JAOWBP010002052.1, forward strand.
TAATACCTGTTTTGTAGTTCAAGATGGCTCTTACTGTTTGATAATTTCTTTCCCCCTTGTTAGCAAATCACGAGTCATCTCATCCTGTGCTTCTACATAATCCTTGTCATTCAGAGCTCTCTGAAGGCCAAAGAATGCTTCTTGCTAGTTCAAACTGATTGAGTCTGCAATTAGCACGGGAGCTACAGAGTGTTTCATCTCTATGATGCCAGCTCCTTTGTGAACTCAGGAAGCAGGTTGAGCTGTGTACTGCAGGAAACTGTGCTGGAAGGACTGTAAAGCAACTAGAACTTTACTTCCCCAGGGCTACTAGGGGTTGCTTAATTTCCTAGATCTGCTGTTGGGTCTTGCCGTCATTGTTTGTAAGTGAGGCTACAGATTTTTTCAACGTAATCTTCCAAAAGATAATGATTACAGCTGAAAATGCACCTGTGGATGAGGGAGACATTTGGGGTTCCTATGCATAGTGAAGGCTGTGTGAGGTCAGGTCTACTAGTAGTGCTAAGTGGTGCAGTTTGCACAATAGGAGGATGGGACGTCATCCAGAAGGACCTGGACAGGCTCAAAAAGTAGGCACACGAGAATCTAAGGAGGTTCAACGAGGCCAAGTGCAAGGTGCTTCTCTTGAATTGGGGCAATCCCAGACTGGGAAAAAAAGCTTATTGAGAGCAACCCAGCAGAGAAGGACTTGGGGATCCTCATGGATGAAAAGCTGGAGATGAGCCAGCAGCGTGCGCTTGTAGCCAAAAAGTCCAACTGTACCCTGGGCATCAGAAAGATAGCAGCAGAGAGAGCAAGGGAGTTTTCCCCCTCTGCTCTGCCCTTGTGAGGCCCCACATGGAGTATTGCACCCAGGTCCGAAGGCCGTAAGTACAGGACGAATGCAAAGCTGTTGGTGCAGGTCCAGAGGAGTGCATGAAGATGACCAGAGTGCTGGAGGACCTCCCCTATGAAGACAGGTTGAAAGAGTTGGGGTTGCTCAGACTGGAGAAGAGAAGGTTCCTATTAGATCTCATTGCAGCCTTTCAAGTACTTGAAGAGAGCTTATAAGCAGAAAGGGGACCGATTTTTTACATGTTTTAATAGTGACAGGACAAGAGGGAATGGCTTTAGACATAGGCAAAATTTAGATTAGATGTTAGGAGAAATTTTTCACTCAGAGGGTGGTGAGCCACTGGCGTAGGCTGCCCAGAGGGCTGTGGACGTCTCATCTCAGGAGGCATTCAGGACCAGGTTGGATGAGTCACTGGTTGTCAACTCTGCCCAAGGCAGCAGCGTTGTAACTTGATCTTTGAGATCCCTTACAGTCTAAGTCATTCTATGATTCTGTGATACTAGAGGATGTCCAAAAACTGAAATTGCTTTCTGTGATTACATGATGTCCTCTTCAAGAGAAAGAACAGGGACCTGAGCATGTGCTGCAGCAGCCAGGAGGGTATCTTATCTTGCAGAGAGCAGATTAGAGCAGAGGATTTTTCTCCCAGATGCAACTGTGGTTTTGTTTTTCAGTGAAGGAAAACATCAAGAGATTTAGCATCCACAGATGATATGGCCAAGTGAGAGTACTGTCTTCTAACTAGTTCTGCCCTTTCTTTGAAGGCAATTCAAATACCACTGTTTGGAGAGGTCACAACAACCTCACAGGGTTCTCTGAGTATTTTGCAGCACTTCTACACTGTTCTTTTCATCCTCTTCAATAATTGGATGCAGGCGTACCTTTTGTACTACTACAATTTTTGTTAGAAAACCTGATATAAACAATTAAATTAGACATATCTGATTGATTAGATATTCGTAGTTGATTCCTCTCTCTCACTCATCCAAAGAGACAGCAGAATAAAGTTGTTAATCCCCAACTGCTATTCAGCTACATCCTCACAATTTTTGTTTTGTTTTGAACACAACAGAATCTCTGTATAAATAAATCTTCATAAATCAAACCAAGGCTGACCTTTGTGTATCCAAAGAGCTCAACATTTCAGACAAGCGTACTGATGGATAGTTTTTCTTTTATTGCATGCACATTTTACTTTTATTTGTTACTCTGATAGGTGATCTTTTCTTTCACAAATGAATGTACCATGCTAGAATCCCATCCACGGTGCTCTGGAGAGAGCAGAATTTTCAAATCAGCAATTCTGCAGAATGTTATCGGAAGTTGAGAGGCACTCTCTGAGTCCTTGCATTCAAATCCATTCTATTCTTTCTCTTACTGTGTATTTTCTTCCCCCATTCTCACTCTTGATTAATGCCCAAATATGTCCAAATGTTACTTCATAACAAACACTCTAGGGAAAATTATTTGCCCATATATAACACACAGATAGCAAAAGCGGATGAATTTCCCAGGATGACGATTTCCTAGTGAAGCCAGATTGCCTTATAAGAATTAGCTGGAATTAAAGTAATTAGACATGAATACGGTTAGAGCAGACATGGTATTGAGGAACTTCACTGACTGGCTGATATGGATTTGAGTACCTTGAGATAGTTTTGTGTGTCAGAAACTTGCTGCACAAGAAAGGTCAAGGGATTGTAGAGACAATGAAGATAAGAATGAAGAATTGACAGTTGCAGTGACAGTAATTAATGAGATTCTCTTCCAATTCATGACACTTGAATTGTGAAGTTTGAACTTTATTCCTATGGAAGCAAGAGACATCAGAAGAAAACAAAACCTAAGGGTCAATGGCACTGATGGTAAATTAAAACCAATAGACCTGAGTGTCAGAGTGCAGAGCCAAGGAAATGCCAAGTATAACTTAGATGGATTTGACTGCTCTTCCCAGCACACTTCCTCTTGCTGAAGTTTGCTTCCAGGAGCCTGGCCTCTCCCTGTGCTCTGCTGAGAGCTTTAGGTGTTTCTTTTCAAGCACACCGAAGGAATTGTTTCACGTTTCAGTTCTCTCTACACGCCAGTACATATTTCTTAATAGAGGCACAGTGACAAGCCACTTTACTATGCTGAGCAATTATCTGTTCTTGAAGTCAAAGCAGTTTGAGATGATGCTCAGTGGGACAGTCTGGCCCAGGAATTTCTCCTGACTTGGCTCCTCTGTTGATAAGGACACTGAGTCTCTTTGCCAGAGTTGAGCCTGGTGTGTTGCTTTGTCAGCTCCTTGCAAATTCGTATATATTTAAGCACATTAAACAGCTGCTGGATTAGCTCAGGGAGGACTGTTTTGTTAGGCAAGCCTTCCCGTCCTTGAGAAGCAAATCAAAAGATAGCTCACACTGTGCTCTGACATTGCATGCAACCAGACAACAAACTGGCCTCTTGAGAAAGGGTGGAGAAATCACTCAGTGATACAAGTTGCTGACATCATATGTCCTATCAATGCAAGCAGGAGGACGAAAGGATGGGGGAACTCATCAAGCACAGACGATGATTTTTGTCTGTATCTGAGCACAAGCTTAAGTTGTGCAAGATGTGAAATTACAGTTGTTTGAGACTCCAGTACAAACATAAGGATAGTGGCTTGCCAGCTGTTTTCAACATCTGCACATTCAGTAACAGGTGGCGATGCAAGCCCTTTTTTTAACTCAGTGTTTCCAAAATTAAGTGGAAAAGCTTATATTCTTTTTCTGTATAAATGTTTATTTTCAGCTCCATCCAGAATAATGCATAAGCTCAAATACACATTTAGTCAGTACTTTCAGGTCATATGACTATAACACCCACAAGGCACCATGGCAGACCAATTGAGCGTGGATGACCCTAAAAAACCACGTTGCCCTGGCTCCTCTCCCATAAGAGGAGTCCATCTCTCCATGCACAGGGGAGCCCAGAGGAACAAGCACAGTGGGGAGCCCCAGAGATCCTATTGGATATAAATCCATGCTTGTGGATCGATAAGAGCCCTCCAGAGATGTCCCAGAAGAACCTCAGCCTCCATAGACAGTAGTGACACCAATCCAGTGGGTCAATGGAGAGGGTCACCTCACAGGCTGAGCTGCCAAGAGATGGGAACAGGATAATGCTCTTGGTCCTGCCTGTGTTAATGAGAATCAAGAGCTGCCTTAATGTTAGGGTCTGTGTGGCTAGCCATGCATATATGGATCTATGAATTGCAACTTCTCTGTGCGTGTGCCTGCTGGGAATACATGCTCAGCTTTCTACTGGCTGGTCCTGGAGACATCTCTATTGAGCTACAGGATTTGGCAACCCTCACAAGTGACCTTCCAGATTTCTCCGTATAAAAATTATGCAATCCACACTAGTGACCTGTTTCCCATTATTCAGTGCACTGCTACTTAATCAAACTGTTGTTATCTATCGTAGAGGAGAAACTCGCAACTGGAGCCAGTGTTTTAATGATGTTCAGCAGAACACAAAGTCACTTTTTGCAAGTTTCTTCTCACATATCCTCGTAATTTACTTTCCATTTTTGCCAGAACATTAAGTTTTTCTCTTGCATTTGGCCACAGATCTACTATAATTCCCAGATCCTTTTCAGCAAAACAGCTACCTTGCCAGGTATCCCCTAGGTTGCATTTTGGTAATTAGTTTTATCAAAATTGAGAGTGTATGCTGATCTAGGAAAATATGCAGCCACTTTTTTCACATCATTTTTTCTCACATTTGTCTAGATCATTTTAACTAACCACTCTGTCTTACAACATATTAAGTCCTTCCTACACCAGTCCTTCCCATGTCAGTAATTAATAACCCTACACTTGATTTCACTATTCAGTTTATTTATGGCAGCACTGAGCTGTATCCAGCAGAAATCTCTCAAGAGCTCTATCTGATAAAACAATCTGTTTGTCAGTGTGACTTTGCCCTACTCTCTGGACACAGGTTTTAGCCAGGTTTGCCTTCCCTTAGCGTAATTTTGTTTAGGTCATGTTTCTCTAGCTCAGCGATGGGAATGTCATGTCATAGTGTTACAAAGCTCCACTGAAGACAAGTACTGGAGGCTTTTCCCCACTTCACAGTGCTCCACAACGCTCTTATCTTGCCATGCAAGGAAACTACATTTGTTTGTTTTTGACAAATCCATTTCTTTGTCATCCTGTGTACTTAGACATTGTCTGTTCAGTTTTATTTTCTTGGAATTTTTATAGAAACTGAAGTCTCCATGTTTTTTGTTTTGTTTTGTTTTAGTTCTTCTCTTTTTTTCCGATTCACCTTTACAAAAACATACTTGGTGATGTTTTCTTTTCCATGCTCCTTTTCTTACAGAACATCTTGAAGATTTGAGATGACATCAACAAATTATTTAAATACATATGATGAAATTTAACATGCCCAATTTTTAATTTTAATTAAATTATTTAGCTAATATCCATGGTTTTTTTCCTATCAAAATCTGAGTGTAGGATTTTTCATGCTGGTATTTCTTGGACTAATTACTGCTCAGCTGGCTTTTTTTTGTGAAGACTGGTAACACATAAAAGACAAGACTCTTGCTTTCCTCATGATATCTGCTGACAGTTTCTCCATGCCACAGAGTGATTTTAGCATTCTGAATACTTCTATTGTGCTTATTTAATGGCTCTTACTTAACTCACAGAAGTTTTCTTTTTCCCATGACGTTTCTTGTTAAATGATCTCATTTTATCTCTAAGTTTTTCACATTTTACTGACTTTATTCTCAGGTTATATGTAGTTTGATTGTCAGATTGATCTTACAGCAATTTTTTTTCTCTCTCTAATAGTTGTGTTTCTTGAATCATCTCACAGAAACAGATTCTGGCTTTCCTCTTTCTGCACGTCAATAGCAAAGCCATAAACCCTTGGTGGGCCTCCCTTTGTGGCTTCGTATTACTTACAATTATTAGGTTATTCAAACGGGAAATGGAACAGAAGAATTTGCTATGGAAATCTTGTTTCACTGTATGTCTCTATTCTTACACACAGGGCAATAAAATATTTTTAGTTATGATACTTTACCTGAAAAACAATTACAGTTCTTTGGAAAGAACAATACATTTCAAGGCTATTAAATTTACTCAACGATGCTACCATCCTCATGGGCCACATAACAGGTATGAACCCATCAACAGGCAGGAGTACACAAATATTCCTTTAGTCTTACTGTATTTACACTAGAATTAATTGAATTCGCTGAGTGGCTGGTTGGAAAGGGAAGTCTCTTCAGGGCTGAGAAGATAAAATGATGGGATGTGATTTCTCTAATCATTTCCCAGAAGAATGAATTTCACTGAGTGGTGAATTCATTATCAAGCATCAGTGGAAGAATATAGATAATTTTATTATCTGAGAGACCTGATGCTCAACACCCCAATCTTGAATGATGATATGACTGTCCAGTTACTTCTTGCTTCTACCTGTGCCTTCAGGTACCCAAAAGGTAAACTTTTACCTGAGAGCTTGTATTTCACAAAGGTCATCCAAGAATAGTACAATACTTTGAACACAGTACTTTATAGCATTCATAACTTGTGCACTGTAAAATTCTAGGCCATGTCCAAATATCTGAGGTGTCATAAAAATACGTAAAATAAAAACAGCAAAGCCAGATCTGTCAGGCAACCTGTAAGCTAGGATAGATAAGATAAAGCTAGTGTTGAGATTTAAACATGTACGTAACACATAGCATAATCAGATCAACCCAAATGTTCATCTAATATAGATGCCCAGTGGATGACGAGTACGTAGCAGTATTTCTCCATAAAACTCTCCCAAAATCCAGTGATTTGCAGCTCATGGACTCCCTGAGCCATGGGTCACATCTCTGTGTTTATTACCCCTTGTTGAATTATTATTATTACAATAATTGGAGATATTACTATTGTTCTGCATTACTGTTCTGTTATTAATAATAAATGTTTATTCATCCTGACCTAGTAGAAAAGGTTCTGTTAAACTACAAATAACTATGTATTATGAAAAATAATATCCATATAATCATTTCCATTTTCTTTCCTTTCTTAGCAGGACTGGGATTAAGTCCATCACGCTATAGAGAACAGCATTCAGAAAGAAAGAGTGGTAAATACCCAACTGATCCTTTAGCATTTTTCTGTGTCACTCAGCACAAAAACAGGCAATTCAGATTTTGTGATGCTATTGTGCTAATAAATCATGACCCACATCCCTTTCACTTCATCAGAGACTCTTGCAAAAAACAATCCCAAGAATAGATCAGAAAGCCATCATTTTTTTTCCTGCCTGTAATCACTTGACAAAAGAGGACATTTCAGATTGATTCCAAATTGTTCTTAGCGGCTGTATTTTGTCTGAGGAAAACCTGATGCATTTTCACATAAAATTGATTCTCTTCCTTAGAAAAATGAAAAGTCAATTGTTGTTCATGCAAAAAAATGTTGACTATTTTCAGCTCTGTCACAAATGCCACAGCTTACCTGGAAAGGGGAAAAGATTTTCACTTTCTCTGCTGTTGCTTCATAGGGCTTGGAGAACTCAGACCTTCATGTACATTCCCCAGAACACACTGGAAGATAAGAAGGAATGAAACATCCCCAAACACAATATATCAATACAGGTACAGTGTAAACATTATGTACAATGAGCACAGCAAAAGAATTCCTTTGATTTTAATACAGTTACCCATTATCAGATTTAAGAACCCAAGCAAAGCTTTCTTGAAACCCACCAGCAATTGTGAATATAGAAAATCTCATCGCTGGTTTATCTCTAACACTCACACTATTCCAGCTCATCCTATCATGTCTGCCTTTCTGGCTTAGGCCTTTTTCATTTCATATTCACATGTTTATTGGAAAGAAAGACTGGTTCTGTGTCTGAAGTTTTCCTCCAGTTCTGATCTCTAGGCATTTTCTGTTTTTCAAATGTTTTGAAGACGTTCTGCCCCACCAGCTGATCTTAAAGGACTGTGTTCCTGATGCAGTTTGAAAAGATATAACACCTCACAGTGAGACAGCCTGAGAGCATGGCACTCCTATTGACTTTAGTCTCACGCACTCTTGTTTCTCCTGTTTAATTTTTTGCCTTCTCCTTGGCTCGAGGCAAAAATTGCTTACTGTCATTTTCAGCAATGAGTAGACAAGCAAGAGCAGAAGAAGATTGGATTAAAAAATAATAATTAAAAAAAAAAAATCTATATTTTAAGCCTTGTTTCTCAGGGTGCCCAGAGATGATATGGAGTCTCCTCCTTGGGAATCTTCACAACCTGCCTGGATGTGATCCTAAGCAGCCCACTCTGAATGTCCTCAGTGAGGAGGAGCTGGACCAGATGGACCAAGAGGTCCATTAGTCCAGCCACAGTATTCTTTGGCTGATATTTGACTGATAGAGCACAGACTTAGGAAAGGCCAGAACTTGAATTTCTCAGCCCACATCTGAATTATTTATATATTCATTGGTATGATCAACACTGCCAAGGCAAGCAGAGGTCAAAAGGCAGGTTTTTGTTAACGCAATTCATTAACCACTCAGCTGCAGAGCTACCTATCCTCAATCTACTGAAATAAAAACATTTCCTAGTCTGAATACCACAGAATTATAGAATCCTTTGAATTGTAAGAGTCCCTTAAAGGTCATCTAGTCCAACTCCCCTGCAGTGAACAGGGGTACCAACAGTTAGATCAGATAGCTCAGACCCCTTCCAGCCTGATCTTAAATGTCTCCAGGAATGGGGCATCCACCACCTTTCTGGACAATCTGTGCCAGTGCTTCACTACCCTTACTGTAAAGGAACTCAAAGGAGGGAGGGAAGGAGAAAAAAGGTTTGATTATGATGGTGTCAGTGGCATAGAATCACAGAATGACTTAGGTTGGAAGGGACCTTAAAGAATGTCTACTTCTAACTCCCAGGTGCATCACTGTGCACTTACCAGAACACGGTAAATTTAATCCTCTGGTCCAAAGCACAGTTGATTTGCATAGCTGCATGCATTCTTAGAGCTCTTTGGCAGTCTATCATATTAACTCCATGGAATGCTCCCTTGAGTATTGACATTTTCCTAGATACAGATTTTTGAAGAAGGGAGAATTCACTCTTGGTTAGAACAGCAATTCATACTGACCTCATCTCTTTCCCCCTCAGGCAATTCATACACTCTCCACTACCTGCACTTCAGAAGAGTGCACAGTTAATTATTCATGAAGATCTGAGGACTTTTAAACTCCATTGATTTCTTGTGGCTGGCTCTTGATTGCATCTGGTAAATTCATTCCTGTTTGATGGCATTAAGCATTTTGAATAATTAATATGGTAATTTCTCTTGAGCTGAGAAGTAAATGTTACCTTCTGTTGGGAGAAGTATCGGAAGGGGAATAGTCTATAGGGCACTTTTCCCACTTCCTTTAATGTCAACATGGTGCTTAATGTAAGTGCCTGTCTGAAAGCTATTGCTTCTATGAGAATCTAGTGCCAGCACAACTGGGAGAATAAGCACGTGCACAGACATTTGTTCCTACAGTGTGCTTTTAATTGCCTGAAAAACAATCAAAATGTCTAAGCAACACCAAATGTAGAAAAGTTGAACCACAAACAAACCTAAAAACGTCTCTTTGATCAACCATGGTCTTCTCAAATCAAGGAAAACTGAGCCTGTAGGTTTTTCAAAAGAAGGACTGAATCCTGGGACCCAAACTCTGGTAAGAGCAGTGTTTTACTGTACACTCTCAGAAACATAACCCATTTTGAGATTAATTGACTTAGTAATAACTTCTGAACCTTCCTGCCCAACCCAGGGGAATGTAATCCCTTTCCTAATGGACCTCAGCATCGAGACATACTTGTCTTTTCTCATTATTTATATTACAATGTATCTAATGCTCAGAAAAAAATGCTTACTTATGATTTTACTTCCTTTCTATCTCACTGATTTATTTTCTAGATTGTTAGTTATATTCTTGAAGTACTCATATCATAATCCTCAGACTCTGAAATCATTAGTACACTGAACTGTTAGGAAAACAAATCCGACAACTAAAATCATAACTCTTCCTTTGATTTACCTCTCATTTAAAGACTCTTTTCTGCTTTGTGATACTGTGCCAGTAAGCATTCAGACACAGGAATGGAATTTGAAAAGTCAAAGAGGTATTGCTAAATCACTTTTCATTAGAAAAGACATCTTAATGAATCAGGATCCCTCCTAAATAGTGGACTGAATGAATCAGTGATGGTTCACTCTGACCAAACTCTCCAAAGTATTTTCTATTCTTCCACATCTTCCCTTCCGGGATTTTCTTCTGTTAGTTTTTTTTTTTTTTTTTTTTTTTTTTGCCTGTGTCTATCCATTTCTTTTCCTAACATTTGAATCTATTTCTGATCTGTTTTCTTCAGGACTGCATATTGTTTCTGAGGATAGAAATGTGAATTGAAGAGATTTTTTCTTGCAAAACTATACAAATGGATGTGGTTAACATCTCTACTTACTGGATCCAGATAGAGTTCCAGCCATACTGTTTCTGAGGTTAGACAGCAACATTTCATCACCAGCTACAATACCTGCAAATCTGCCAGTGCCTACAGAGCAGTTTCATGCCTATGGCGTGGCTTCAGTACAGTCAGATCCAGAATATAAACTTCTGCTGAGTGGTCATCTCTTTGACCTGGAGATAGTTATTGAGAGCTTCAAAAAGATGAAGTTGTGGATTCCAGCTGACAGCTGTAACATGTGTTTCTTCTGTCCCTGGTCGATTGTTAAGACCTTGTTATCTTCCAGCTCATGCAAACTGCCATTCTGTCACTGCTCTTTTATCATCTCCAGGAGCATAGAGGTTAAATCTCTGACAGAAGTACACAGCAGGTTTGGACATATCTGAAAGCATCTGTGTTTCCAGATATCTTATAGCACTGCTTCTTTCTCCAGGATGCCATTTCTTTCCTGGGATGCCCAATTTTAGCTTCAGAGATGGATTCTGCTGTATAAACAGTTGATCTGTGGGGACACACTCATTTGTTAGCTAAAATGTCCTGGGGCTCCTATTAGAAGATAAAAATTCTTAAATACATTTATTTGGCTGTTTGCCTACAATTCAAAGCATTTAATATCTAGAGCAATCTTAAATAATTCATTAGCACTTGATATGTCTAATACCTCTATTGAGGGTGCCAATAAATGAGGTTAAATGGGATTCCTGCTGATTTCTTGTACTTACATTGGTTTAAACTCTGATAAATATGTGTTTTACCAGACATGAAAATAGCATTAGGGAACAAATGCCTTTTAGTCAGTGAAATGAGTGAGAGGCATTTTCCTCTCTCTGTAACAGCAAAGACAGTTTTTCCTCTTTAACCTTATATGTTTCTTTGAATTACATTTGGTGAATATGGATGAGAAAGTGATCCTTAAGGACCAAGCTGTGAGCATCAACTCAATGGCTTCAAAATACATCTTAAAAGCCAGCTGTCAGGGGTATATGACTGTGCTCTCATGTTTGTTTGTGTGCTGCTTAGCAGAGAAATAAAATAAATGTCTGAAATTATAAGAAAAACTTAAAATACATACATTTTAAATAAATATAAATGAATACTTGTGTATCTTCAATTCAACAGCATCTGTCCTCCTGGGTACTTAAGATAAATTTAAATGAATATCCAAACATTTACTGTACATCTTGCAAATATTGCAGCCTGAACTCTTTAGCTGCCCAGAAGGAACATAAAACGTCTGCAGATGTAGAGTATGTGAAATGTTTCCTATCTCTTAACCTTTGCCTCTTCTCAATGTCTTTAGAGCTTTCCTAATATGCAAAAAGATTCCCACATAGAAAATCTATTAGCCCAGCATCCTGATTTTCCACCTGTTACTTGTAATAAAATCTGACCCCATAAAGAAATACAAGACTTATTCTTGGGAGGGTTCATTAGGAAGACCAAGAAGCACAGCATATGGGATCAGAAAATGATGTAGGCAGGAAAAGGCCGCAATATTCTTCATTCCAAAGTATGACCACAATTGTTGTGTTAATTCTTGAAATTCTTAGCTTAGTTGCTCTTGCAGTTTGCAAGCTTAACTGTAAAAATCAAAGAAGGTGCACTCTTAATGTGTCCTTACATTAAATATTTTGCGGTCAACATGGTTGCTAACAAATATGCACAAAACCTACAACTGCTAGGTTACATTAATCTCGTACCAAAGTGGATTTAATATAATTGCCCCCATACAAGAACCTCATATTGTCTGAGATGCATTTGCATGTCAGAAACTTCTGCACAGGGTCACATCCAATAATACAGGACTTAAAACAGACCTGACCACTAAGCTGGATATAAAATCCAAATAGGTTTCCTAAAGTTAGATTTCTTATTATGGACTGAACACTGCCCATTGAACAATACTGTAGTGTTGCTTATTGCTTTCCTTATTGGCAAGTTTGGTCAAAAGACTCCAAGTTACAGAAATACGACTGTTCGGAACTTGAAAGAGATTGTTCTTGGAAATCAAAATTAAGTCAGATTGTAAAATCACTGCTTTTACAGCAAAGGTGTCATAGTTTTTCTATGTAGTATCAGCATACTCTCATAACTGAATTACAAATAAGTTGTTACGTGTATTCATAGAAAATAACAAGATTTGTAATATATACAAGAAGATTCTTTATCATAGAAATGTGATATCTTCATAATACTTTTCTGAATAAAATATATCTAAATGTTTCTGTATATAATTTTTATCCAGATATCTTGTCCATTACCTACGAATTACACAGGAGAGTAATTGAATTTTGACAGTTTCAAAATCAAGGTCAAATGTGCTATGCTTCTGAAGAATAAGAACCATTAAGTCAAATTTCTTGTCGAGTCATTTGAAGTGAAACAATTCACAGAGTGAAGAACATGTGTCGTAAATGTAGAAAAATTCTGTTTTTCTCTGAAGTGAACATAGTCTTCAATAGAAAAATCAAAAAGTGGGATGTGCTGCAACTACTTAATGCCTCATAGCATTCTCGAAGAAATATCTCATAGCAGTTTTATAGTAATATAGGGAAAATAATTCCAGTTCTCTGAGTCCCAAATGAAATCTGTGGCTAAAAATGAGTTCATGGAGAAGACAAGTATTGACTTACTCTTGTATTTCAAAACTGAAGGAAGCAAAAGTCTATTTTTTGTTTTACTACTATATTTTTGGGAAAAAAAAAAAAAAACTTTTGAAAATAAATGTTTTTTCTCAATTTGGTTTCATTCCAGTGTCAATCAGAATATCTGCTGGGCATTTCTCATGGGTTTTGATTTGGTTTTGTTGCCTTTTGAAATACATAAGGTAGGTGCTGCTAAGAAGTAATTCCAGTTGATCCTGTTATAGACTAGAGGATCACTGAAGGAGTCTTCCAAATGAATTTTCTGTTTTGAATACCAAAATATCTTCTGATGGTAGGCATTACTAGAAGTGAAAACATTTTGCAAAAACCATTTAGAATATCCAAATCCAACTAGGTAAGTGATTTATGTATTCATTCATTCACTGAGTTATTTTTCACAGTCTTTTTCTTCTCTTTACCTGAATGAAAATTCCATTAAATGGAGCCTGACTGCAGCACATCCAGTGTAAGCTGCGGAAAACAAGAGTTGGATAAAATAAATAATACCACTCCCAATCAACTGGTAATAAAGCAGAGGTTAAGATAGCATGAGTCATGTATATAAAAAGCCCAAGATGAGACTGAATTTAGATTCTTAAATTTTCATTCACTTCTCCAGTGGTCAAAAGATAAATAAAAATAAATAAAACCTCCACTTTCAAGAATTCATTTTTTTAAAACTTGTTTAACATAGAGACTAATGAAATTATTTTCTTTTTAAGTACTAGTAAGACTATGATTTAAATCTCAGCAGCATTTTTTTTTTTGCTGTTTTAAACAGCATTTCATAAGAAGAGTTTTAAAAGATCATTTCTTTGACTAGCATCTAACCACACAGCATTTTGATGCCTCATAAAAAATAATTTTACTCAAAAACCACGTGCTTGCCAGTAGCATTTAAATTAGGTGTAAAACCAGTGTTTATGATTCCTTCCAAATAAAGTGAAATCTTCAATTCTTCTGTTGCTGTGCTTTTGCTGAAATAGTCAGGCAAACTCACACCCCTTGAAAAAGCAATTTTTTAGCAAAATGCTGATCCTAATGCTATATTTGTAGAAGCTCAACTGTTTATCTTCTTCTCCCACAGACACCATACGGGACATATGTAGGACACATTGAGTGGCTAGAATTAGCAGAGCCATTTGTGAACTGCATATAAATGTATAATTTGCACATAATTCTCTGTGATAATCGCCAATTTAGAGAAGGTGATAGCACCATCGCTTTTTTTTCCAAGTTGATGTTTATGGAAATGATTACTTTATCCAGCACTTGTATTTCTCAGAGCAGAAACAAAACCAGAAGCAGACCATCTTACGGCATGTCAGAAATAAATCTTCAAAATTCAGTATAGATAGAAGTTATGGGTAGTCTTGTTTTAGAGAACAAGAAGGAATATGTAGTTCATACCCACTCTAGACTGAAATATGTCCCCGTGCTGCATCTTCTCCTTTTTGAAAACCTCCAGCAATGGTGATTCCACCACTTCCCATTGAAATGGAATGCCCAGAGAAATGGTGGGGTCACCATCCCTGGAGTTATCAAGAAGATGGCAGTGATGGGCATGGTTCAGTGGGCGTGGTAGGGATGGGTTGATGGTTGGACCAGATGATCATAGTGGTCTTTTCCAACCTGTATGATTCTATGAAATCATGGTTAAGGACTTCTTAAAACCTAGAAATGTCAGTGAATCTGTGTGATAGCCAAGCTACTATCATATGTGCTCTTGCTTAATTTCAAATGTAGTGAAGAGGCTTGGTGCTCACTAAAATGTGATGACAACCTTTCGTGGAGGATGGAGTCAACAGGTTGCCCAGAGAGGTGGTAAATATCCAATTCCTGGAGAAATCCACAGTTATGCTGGATGGGGCTCTGAGCAAACTGATCTAGCTGTAGGTCTCCCTGTCCAATGCAGGGGGTTGAACTAGATGACCTATAAAGGTCCCTTCCAACTCAAATCGTTCTATGACTCTATGATTTTATGTGGGATAAGAATCTGGCCCAAGGAGATCAGATGCATGCAGTGCAGGGAAATGAGTAGGATAAAAACTTGACATGCCAGCTCAAAGAGCATCTGTTACTGAATTTTAGAAAGAATTGAGCAATCCTACAGATAGTGAAGCATTTTGCATCTTGCTTAGTCCAAAACTGATCTGCAAAGTTTTCTTCAAAGAGTCATCAGAGGAAAGAGATAAATGGTTTCAGAATTTTTTGTGGTGCTCTGGTTCCGCTTGTTGAAATTCAACTGAACCGTTTTTTTAGAAACAGAAATGACAGTACTCCTGTATTGGTATTTTTCAGGTTGAAATGAAAATATATCAGCTGCACTACCTCACTCTCTTCATCCTACCTCTGGTGTTACAGAATATTATTCAAGATAATATATTTCAGAGCTTGGATCATGACCAAAGGTTTCGAAAGGCATCAGATGCTGTAGTCAACAGCTCCTCAGATTCTCCAGAGACCAGAAGTAGAAGAGGAGCAAAAGTAGGCTGTGACTAATATCTGCAAAATTGTATTCTGCTTTGACTTTCTGGCAGCAACTCAGTTCCTTGTGGGAGTGAATGAGTGTTAATACTTACAGAAAGCAATTATATTTGATTCCTTTCCTGAGTTTTGAATAAACTAAGTCGCTGCTGAGAATAATGCTGCACAGACACAGATGAACCAGAAGAGGTTTGCATTTCCAAAATTGTGATATATACTGGTGTAGTGTTAATCACAGTCATTTGCTAGCAAGAAACAGTCATGTGAATGCAATCACTTTATGGTTACTAAAGACATTTTCTTTTGCCCAGAGTGCTAAGATTTTAATTTTTTTTTTTTCAGCAGAAATATCTGTTGCAGCTGCCATTGAGAATTATAACTGACAGCAGAAAAAGATATTTTTAATATTTTGATGCTTCTGTTTATGAATGTAAGCTCAGAATGTTGATATTTCTACGCTGCTTGGATTGTTAGCACCTTGAGAAGATGAACCACTGCTCACAAAAGACCTGTCTTCATCTTAACTGAAGAGTGCACCATGATAGACTCTAATTTTCCACCAGATGTGTGGAGTAGAGTTAGGGCTGCAAGATAAGCATTTTTTAAAATAAGACTTCTTCTTTCAGCTCTGTTTCACCCATCTGTTACTTCTGAAGAAATGCTACTCTGTGGGCAAATAATGTCTTTATGGGATGTTTTATCATGGATCTTCACCAGGCAACTATTAATCTTAAATCATGCTTTTATCAAGTGTTTATTCTTTTATTCCCTTCAGGCTTAGTGATATCAGTATCATGCCTGTCAAGAACGATGACAAATGACATCTTCTCCATTGCTGTGGAAAATACAGATGCCTGAGAGGCAGTGACTTAATAGGAATTAAAAGAGGTAAAACTTGATCTAGGAATAAAAGTGAAAATGTCCAGCAAAAAGACATTACGTTGCCATGCTCACTTAGGTATGTCTGTGGCAGACAAATACGATACGAGCACGGCCAGGCAGCTGCATAAGGCTGAATTATTCATAAAATTAACACTTCACAGCCAGATAATGCCCATCAACTACACATGAAAACTCGCCAAATGCGTTCTTCAGTGTGTGCCAATAATAATAAAATGTTTGCCTTCCTGCACACTCTTGTGGTTGATTTTGGAAACCATCTACTCAGCACTGGGGAGACTGCATCTGGAGTACTGGATCCAGTTCTGGACTCACCATTTACATGCACCTACTAAAAAGATCCCAATGCAGAGCTACCAAAATGATGAAGGGAATGGAGCACTAACACTATGAAGAAAGACAGAGAGCTGGGACCGTTCAACCTGAAGAAGAGGCTTGGAAGAATCTTGTCGAAGTTCATAAATACTTGATGAAAGGGTGCAAAGACAATGGAGTTAGGTTTGTTTCAGCAGTGCCAAGTGCAAGGCCAAGAGTCAATTGGCACAAATTGGAACACAGGATATTCTGTCTATATATCAAGAAGAACTTCCCTATTGTGTGGGTGACAGAGCACTGGCAAAGGTTGCTCAGAGAGGTTGTGGAGTCTCCTCCTTCAAAAGATCTTCAAAAGCCACCCTGACATGATCCTGGGCATCCTGCTCTTGGTATCCTTGCTTGAGAAGGGATTGGATCAGATGACTTCTAGAGATCATTTAAGATCTTACCCATTCTGTCATTCTGCGATTTTAGAAGACCGAAGAAACATTTATGAAAATTGTTATATCTCTGGAACTTTTGCATCTTAGCTGCAAGAAGTCATCGCTACCACCTGAGTGTCAATAAATTAGAACTGAAGGATTGATTAATTCCAGTCCTGACCAGAATTTTCATTTCAATTATAAGGAATTAACTTTCTACAGAGACAATGAGTAGAAGATCATGAAGCTTGGGTTGTCTTTCAGTAAGTTCTCACAAATAATCTACATGATTAGTCACTCTTCCCACCACCAGTTTCAAGTAGCATGTAAAAAGTAAAGCATATATTGAGAGCACCATTCTTCATAGGAGAGTTCTGCCGTATTCATCAAACAAGTGTGATTCAGAAGGTTTACTTCCTTTACTAGAGGTTTATCCTTGTATTTATCTTGAACATCACATCAGTTAAAGAGAAAGAAAATACATTTAATTGTATGTTGCCCAATCAGTTAAAGAAAAAAAGAGGAAAAAAAGGAAAAAAGAATCAAATAGACACATCTTTCAGATTAAAAAAAAAAGTGAAAGGGACCACAGAATCAGAGAATTAATATAACTGAATAATAAACCAACAGGAATGGATATTAATCTGAATGGGAACTTGTGACCACATATCAACTATTACAGAAGCAGAGCTTAAATTTGGATGGGTGATAATGAGAGACATACAAAGGCTGACAGTGAAACTGGCAGAAATATAGGAGTTATGAACAGACTATTAGACATATATTTTTCTTTTTCTTTTTCTTTTTCTTTTTCTTTTTCTTTTTCTTTTTCTTTTTCTTTTTCTTTTTCTTTTTCTTTTTTTCCTTTTCCTTTTCCTTTTCCTTTTCTTTTTCTTTTTCTTTTTCTTTTTCTTTTTTTCCTTTTCCTTTTCCTTTTCCTTTTCCTTTTTCCTCACATATTTTGGAAAGAAGACTTGGAAGATCATGAGATCATATGTTTGCATGACTCTCAATAACTTTTTAATGTATTAGCCAATTCCGATAAACAAACAAAGAAACAAACAAATAAATAATGGGAGACAGAATAATTTAAAACCTGTAATTAAAATATGACAAAAATAGGTAGCTATGAGAAGAGTGAACTCACAAAGGAGAAAAATAGCAATGTAAGTACACATTTCCTAAGACATCTGAAAACTCATGTAAGATTATATAATAATTTTAAAGATTAAAATAATCTAATATATAAAATACAGAGAAAGATAAAGTTGGGCTTATACACACACGATCCTCATGTTTGCTAAAGGCTAGTCTTAGAACATAGGATCTGGGAAACCAGAATGAGTCAGACTTGATACATGAACCCGTATGAAAGCAGCCTTCATCGGCTCCATCCAGTGTTTACAGAATAATTTATGTCTCTAATTTATTCTTATCAGCAAGACTTCAGAGAACCATCTCTTCCTGTTTCTTTCTTTCAAAGACCGCCTCACTCTTCCTGAACTTCTCTCCTCCTCTGAGCTTTCTTGCTTAATCAAAGTCAACTTTTCTACCTGACATTTTCAGCGCACTGTTATTTTTCACAGGGATGAATCGTAATTCCTGGTCTCAAAGGATTTTCTTCTGCATCTGCACTTCCATTTAAATCTTCACAAAGGAAATTAAGCCTGGGAAATGAATAAAAGCAAAAAGATAAATAAATAAATAAATGGCACACAGAAATGTTTGCTTTAAATTCAGTACGCAACAAATGGAAGATGGATGGCATTCTAGATCGCATCCATTATATCTGCATTATGATGACAGCATATGAAGCTCTGACAGGTCTGGGCTGAAGTTCATATGTTAATCAAATGCTGTCTTTATTATTTCTCTGGCATTTTTAATTTAAATTATTGCAGACTAAGCATAGTCCTCTAAGTTACTCTTAAACTGTACTCTTTTCAAGTACAATTGCTACCTAGTCCTGAAATCTGTGTGCATTTCAAGTAATGTGTAGATTTTAAACACAGCAGAGAACAGATAAAAGTAATTATAACTATAAGAAAAAGGCTGTGACAGATGATGACATCTCATGTGCCTGACAATGACCGTGAGTTGTTTACCATGATTTCTTTTGTATATGTAAGCACTTAACATTATCCTTCATCCTTCTGTGATTTCATCCTCAGAGAATAATAGGTTTTACAAAAATAATTTAAAATCCTTTTACTAGAGGGGAACCAAGGTACAGAAGATGCAGCTTGCATGAGAGAAGAAGAAATACATTTGAGAATGAATCTAACTCTTGTGATGTATTACATTGCCTTCAAAGAATGGGGCAACATTCCCCCAAACTCTAATAAAGTATTCAAGAAAAGCCCCAGATCAAATAGTACTATCATGTTTGCTTACTTCACTGAGCAACTACCAATTTTTAAGCAAACGCTAATGGATCCATGTTTGCTACATCTAAAGAGATCCGTATGGGTTCAGGTCAGTGTTCCCTCTCATAAACTAATCTATCTTCTAGTTTGGAAGTAGGTGCACAAGGAGGGAAGAATAAGAACAAAGTGTGTCAGACAGTAGTGGAGGAGTTCACTTTGGAAAGAGCCTCTGAAAATGTCTGATGCAGAACCCTACACAAAGCAGATTTGACATCAGAGCAACATCAGGTTCTCAAGGTATTCCATCCCGGAATAGAGGATACACAGCACATCAGGGAAACCTCTTGTACCTCTTCATGCCAGCTTTTTTATCCTTATATCTAATGAGAAAATTTATTGCTGCATGCTATACATTTTGCGTATTGTCCTTTCTCTTTCAACCTGCTCCATTCAGATTGCTTTTCTGCAGAATTTATATCTAACCCATCAACCTTCAGCCTGTGCACAGAGCCATGTAACAAGCCTATTTTGAGCTTCAGCCCATTTATACAGCCTACCAAAATCACTTGTGCAGAGCTTTGGCCTTCCTAATTCCATCATGGCATTGTTAGATGACGCTGGAGTGGAATGGAATGGAATGGAATGGAATGGAATGGAATGGAATGGAATGGAATGGAATGGAATGGAATGGAATGGAGAAGTATAGCATGGAATGGAATGGAATGGAATGGAATGGAATGGAATGGAATGGAATGGAATGGAATGGAATGGAACAGTTGAGTTGGAAGGGATCGGCCAAGATCTAGCCCAGTTACCTGACACCTTCAGGGCTGAACAGAAGTTAAATTTATTATTGAAAGCATTATCCAAATGCCTCTTCAACACAGACAGGCATTTGGAACAGCAATCCCTCTAGGAAGCCTCCTTCAGTCTTTGACGACCCTCATGGCAAAGAAATTTTTCTTAATGTCCAGTCTGAACCTTCCCTGGTGCAGCTTTGTGCCATTCTCCCACATCTTGTCATCGGTTACCAGAAAGAAGAGACCAGTGCCTCCCTCTCCTTTTCCCCCCTTTCCCCATTGAAGAGAGCAATGAGGTCATCTGGAATTGCATACTGTATTTCTATATATATCCTACCCTAGTCTTTCCTTGTTGAACCATGTTGATCTCTGATCATTCCTATTCATTTTCTTTCATTTGAGGATATTCCTGTTCTTTAATGAGGTTGTCCTTGAAGATGACTATGGTTCCTGGGCTATGCTTCAGAGCAGCATACTAATGGCATCATACCTACCAACTTTCTAAGCAAGTTTGCTGTACTGAATTGCAGTCTTAACTCTTCTACCTCTACTCATCATTGTTTTCACAATCATTAACTATACTATCTCATGGTCACTACAGTCAAGATTGACTTGGATTATTGGTTTCTTGATAGTTCTTTGTTTATAAACTATAGATCAAGTAAATTCACAACCTGTGATTGTCATACCCACAGAATCATAAAATCACAGAATAATTGTATTTGGAAGGAACATCTTGTCATACTCTCCTACTCAAACTGTGCCACCTCGAGCAAGTTGGCCAGAACCATGTCCAGATGCATTTTGATTAACTCAAAAGCATCCATCATTTGTATAACAAAGTTGCCCCTGGCATCATCTAGAAATCTACTTGATTGCTTATTTTCCACTGTGTTCCCTTTCCAGCAGATTGTGCTTGGATAAAATCTACATGCCATGATCAAAATTTGTGTTTTGGAGATTTCCAGATCTTGAACTATCCCAATACTGTCCCAGCATCAAAATATTTTCAAGTCAGAATTTCTTGAGCATTATGTTATTTGTCTATTGCTCAGCGACATATACGTATTACTCTTTTTATACACACATGAGGACACAGTGACTAAGCATCCTCTTAGATCTCACAGACCATTCTCCATAAAAATGTTTGTCAGGATGTTTCCTTAGGGCGTATTGAAAACAAGCAGTAACTTTTCAGATGCCTTTCTTAAAACAGCCTAATGAAAGTTTTTACTATCTGTCATCATCTACAGTAGCCACTGAGCATCTCAGTTTCAATAGAGTGGGGAATCATTTGTCATCTTTACCTGCTATAAATACTTCATTCACTTATTTTCCAAATATCCCTGTATGTGTTCATTTTTGCAGTCAATTCTATCTTTTTTGTTCATAAACTATCCATTATTATTGCTCACATTTATTTTGGTTTCTAATGTATGTAAGAAGAATGACTTATATCTAACACACACACTTCTAATTAAATGCTTCTCCATGTACTTTGTT
Organism: Tragopan temminckii; assembly: GCA_028571105.1. Taxonomy (NCBI): domain Eukaryota; kingdom Metazoa; phylum Chordata; class Aves; order Galliformes; family Phasianidae; genus Tragopan; species Tragopan temminckii. The sequence goes on from JAOWBP010002052.1 coordinate 74,189,914, forward strand.
TCCCTTGTCATTTTTCTATGTTTTGTACCTTCTGAATTACGTTAATTACTCTGCTATAGGTCTTTCTTTCTTCTGTTTGCTTGTAAATGTATCTTTTTATATCTCTCTACAAATTTTCATCCTTTTTATAGCTTACTTTCATCTTCCTGTCAGCAAAAGCTGATTAATAATGTGTGGCCTTTCTGAGACTGCCATTCCCTAAGCATCTAGTAAAATGCACTTATATATTTTTTCATGTTATCTGTGTATTACTATCTATATTTCTAAAGCAGATTGAATCAAAGTAGGCAATGATTTCTGTACAATAGGTCATATGACAGGTCTAGCATAAATGCAGAGACACTGACCTCTAATAACACATTTTTCCTTCTCCTGTATATTGAAATAGCTTTGTGACAATGAGCTTTCTCTCTGTGCCTTTTGATGAAATATTTCTGAAACACTCCAGTTCACATCTCCACATGTAAATGTTCCTGAGACAAAAAATAAAATTGAACTCTGATCTGTCTCCCAAGGGAATAAGTCACAAGTCCAAGGAAATAAGTCACAATATTTAAGTGACTTTGTAGTTAGATTCCCCATGTTTGTTTCCCACGTTAGCCAATTCAGGTGTTCAGTGGAACAAGTCATACTTTTAGTTCAGCGTTACTTGTGCTTGTAACACAAAAGCCCACAAATGGAAGAAACAAATGTTCTTCTTTCCTTCAGGTTTTGAGTTATTTATTTTGATATGGCTAATAATACGGGAATTAACAAAAGTCAGCTTATTTGCTTTTTTATTGTTTCAAAAGGAGACCTCAGCCCAATCCATTCCTTAATTGAGCTCACACTGTATTTAATTGAAGGAAAACGTTAAAGAAATTTAGTCAGGCTTGCCATTTATCATAGTGTTTTAATTGTTGCAATCACAATGGCTATTTCCATTTGATGACACATGAATTAAAGAAGTGCCAAAAAACCCCAACAACTCTGATCCTTTAGAAGCACCATAGCATCAACTAGTCCATATGTCTCCTACTGTAGCTTTACTAGGGAAGTCTATAATCATTTTTGGTAATTGCTTAAGGCTCCATTCTGTTCCTTCCCAAAAGTGCTACAGTCTCTTTTTTTGCATCATAAAGAGACCTTCAGGTTCTGGTGAAGTCCCTAACTGATGGAGATGGGACATAGATGCCCACCAAACAGTGAAAAAATCCCTTTTGAATATACGGAGATAGTAAATTCAAATATATGCATGTATTTGTTTTCCTTAAACTAAATGCTCTTAACTACTGAGAAGAACACATCAAATTCTTGAAAATAATAATAATGGGAATCATTCTGCATGCAGATAACATTCCTCCAAATCCCCACAAATGAAAACACAGTCTTTCAGAACTTGTATCAGTGCTGTATTTTGAATATTGCCATCTTAGTCTCCCAAGGTGCTACAAACACAAACACGAACTGATGGGCATGTTTTAGTCCCTAATTCACTAGGATCTTGTTTTTTGGCCTATGCTGTGAATGAAATTAGGCTCACTAGTTGCAACAATGGTCCTTGCTCTTAAAATCTAATGGTATTGTTCCATCTCTAAGAGATGAGAGATGCCTCAGAAAGTATTCTGAAACTCATATTCCCTCTCACTTTGTCCATCAGGACATTCCCCACTTCTTCCTGAAAGCTTTTCCAGTCTTTCTTTGTTCTTTGCAACCATGCCTTTCTTTTTCCCATTTAGCAAAAACAAAACAAAACAAAACAAACAATAAAAACAAACAAAAAAATAAAAACTGCAAATGGCTTACAGTTTTCGATACAAAAGAGGATTGTTTCCTTAAATCTGTTCTTCACTTAGTGACTTTACACTCCAATTAGGGAAACTGAGCCTTCGAGGACATATTTTTCCACCTTTTTTCTAAGGAAAGAATATGCATGCAGCTGTGCTGTCTTTCAGCCCATGTTAATTATTTTTTAATGTTTTACTCAGCAATTTCAACTAAATTTAACAGCAAGGTACAGCTCATAAAGATGAATAATATCAGAAGGCTTAATGAGAATGGATTATCAAAGTTGATGTGAGACCCAATAACCCTTGGTATTCTATGAGCTCCAGTTGTTTGGATGGACATTGAAGAACCCACACATAATAAAACTGAAAAGAATCAGAACTTATAATTCCTCTATTCATATAACTGTTTTAAACTTCTTATTAGAATGTATCTCCTTCAGATGAAAGACCTTTCAAGCATATGATGTTTTTTACAGGTCATCATTTTATTTAGGACTATTAAAGTGCCTTCTTCCCTCCTGTGTTGAAGTGGTTCTTTAATGAATGTAACAACAGACATAACAACAATTTTCATTCTGTTATTGATTGGGAAATTATTTAGTTATTTGAACTGATAAGTCTTTTTATCTTCTCAGTCACTACTGTGCTGCTGTTATCTTGCTCTCCGACCAAAGTGAACTGCATCTAATATTCCAGTTTGAGATAGTAAGAAAGATCTCGTGAAATTTCTCCCTTGCTTTCCTCCAAACTTTGAATCATTGAATCTATGACAATATTGGTTTTCTGTATAAAATCTTTACAAAATATTTACCTACATGGAAGTAAATTGATGGCCTCTTTGTTTCTCTATATTTGGGCAGTATGTGGAACTCATTACTGTTGGCTCCATTGAGGGATGGTCAAATGATGGTCTGACCTAGGGATGTGGGCTGGTTAGCAAGCTTTACAAGTATCTGTCTACAAAATATCTATAAATCTTTAACAAAATAAAGAAATAATCATTTCTGGTGAAGATTATTTGAACTACACGTATTGACTAAGTGCTATACATAGCTATAACCTTCTACTGAGGGAGGTCACTGAAAAGTGTTACATAAAAGAGAAATTTAGAATCAGGAGTTCTTCAATACTTTTTTTTTTTTTTAAAGAAAGAAGAGATTGCATTGAATTTTCCTAATAATAAAAATCAGTGATTTAAAGGATGCTGTATCTTCTTTTGAACACTAAATTTGTGATCTCAATCTATCCAGAGACCTTCAAGAAATGCAGTTATGAGGGAAAGCAGATATATTGGAGAAGCAACACTATCCTATGAACAACCAATAAACCAAAAGCTAATTATTGATCAAAACATTTTTCCTCAAAGAATTAATTTGAGAGGATCCATGAGTTTGATTTTGGTGTATACACTATACAGGAAAAAAAAATTATGTTGTTCAGAAACACAGCAAACAGTGCATTGAAGCAGAACACCCTACCCCCTCCCAAACTCGCTTGCAGCTCATACTTAAAGGGCTAAAAAAAATTACAATATTGATTACACTTTGTTATTCTGCTTTAGTGATTAAATACATCAGCCACACCGTCAGTGCATTAAGTACTGATTAATCATTCTCTGGAGGAACGTATGTAGCATTTATTTAAAGTGTAGGTGGAAAGATTGGTTCTGGATTTATTCTTAGCTCAGCTAGAAGTTGTCCTTTTACTTTCCTTGGGCTTCAGTTACTTTTTCCTGAATTTCTCCTAATTTCTTACACTTCTTATACTCAACAGCAGGCAAGTCATCCTGGGGTCAGAATGTGTAATTTGGGAACTTTGGATGTATTAAAGGCTGAGATATTGTGCTAATGTAATATTTCACCTTGGTCATTACCAGTACCCACTGAGCTGCTCACTCCTTCCCTTTTCTCAGTGGGTCAGGGGAGAAAATAGAATGAGAAAGCCCCTGAGTAAAGGCATGGAGACCACATAACATTTGTCATGATAGGCAAGATGGATTTTACTTTTGGAAAATTAGTTTAATTTATTGTTAGTTCATGATGAGACATCAGTGAGAGCTCAGCACACTGGCTTATGTGGGCCCTAAAGTGGGGAATCTGATCTAATGAAAAATATAGAATATGGAAGAACTCTGAAAGAATGTGGAAGTCAGTGGGCTGGATCTAATGTCTGAATTTAACTTGTAATTGACATCCCTGGTCTAGAGGTGTTTTAAGTCTTTGTGAAGAGTTCACCTCTTCCTGGGGAGCAAAGAGTATTTCCTTCTTCCCCTGACTTTTATTATGTCAGACCCTGATTCTACATGCACATTTCCTCCTAAACCATACGGAACTTCATCAAAGGAGTAACCTCTTACCCCTCTGGAGAAATGTATTTTGATTCAGAACTGGTCAACACTTAATATCACAGAATCATTTGAGTTGGAAGGGGCCTTTTAAGGCCACCTAGTCCAACTCCCCTTCAATGAAGAGACACTTAACAGCTAGATCAAGTTGCTCATGTACTATTACTATTATTTTCCCTGCAGCTTTTGCTTTAAAATCTTGATGTGTTTTGGACTGAAAACCAAAAAACAGAACAAAACAGTTATCATCTAAAATGACAATATTGAAAAACAGAGGAGCAGACAATAGATGTTCATAGACACGAAAAGAAGATCCAAGCTGTTTTTTTCCTTTTTTTCCACTAAGTGGTAACTAAACTCCAGCTGGAAAGCTGTTGAAAAAGGTTATCATGGGACAGGACTCAAATGGGTAAACTTGAACTCCAAATAGGCTTTGTAACCTCCAACCCAGTGCCATTAATGCACATGTAGTCTCAATATCTGATTGAAGTTCAGTCGACTGTGGTCATAGGGAACTTGAAGCTTAGGCTTTTCTAAAAGAAATCTTGTGAAAATTCTGTAACAAAGGAAGAAAATCAAGCCAATCCATGTAGAAGTCATACAGAAAAATAAAATGTTGCATTAAGAATTTTTTTATTGATCTCAATTGCTTGAAGCCTCATTTTTTAATGCACACTTACAATAGAACTAATGAATAAAATAGAAATGTGACTCCTTCACATGGTAGGATTAAACTGAAACAAGAAAGAACAAGTGTTTGTCTCCATCTAGGACAGATACAGAAGAACAAACAGCCACAGTTTACACTGCTGCCTCTGAGCAAAGTCTTTGCCTGAGGGGGATCATCTTCAATTTGGATGAATTGAGCACAATCCAAGTTATAAAAGATGAAGTAAGCCAGGAGGAAATTTCAAGCAGGTGCTACAGATGAGTGAGATTGTAACAAACTCCAGAGCCACTAAGGACTTCTCATTTGTCATTATTCCACACAGTCTAGTATTTTCACAGTGAATGCATGCAGAACTCTCTCTGAGAGAGTGTGTATTTTATTCTTCCTTGCTATTTAGATAAATAGATAAATTAGATATAGGTATATGTATAAGAATAGGTGTAGGTATAGGTATAGGCATAGGTGTAGGTGTAACTATAGGTTTGGTATAGGTGTAGGTATAGGCATTGGTATAGCTATATATCTATAGATAGAGATGTAGGAATAGGTATAGATATAGGTATAGATATATATATAAATACAGGTACAGGTATAGGCACAGGTACAGGTAGATATAGGTATAAAAAAAAAATGACTCATGAGTGATTCTAGACTTGAGATTTGAAATGTATTAACAGCACATGAGTAAATTTGGAAGGTTTTGTTTAAACTTATAAGATTTACCTTTCATTATTTTCTCTTTTTGGTGCATGTATAATATAAAGAAAACTTCCATATCACGAAACAGCTGCACCGCTCCAGTGTATTCTCCAGAAAGTAGTAGAGTGCACACATACATATAGGATTTCTGTGTTCACAGGTGGGTATCCTGAACAGTTTGTGGTTGTATTTGCACACAATTAACTGAGTAACATACCAGAATCTGTTCCAGTAAAAAGTGAATTATAAAAATTATGATTAATAATAATAGTATTAGAAGTAGAAATGAGATGCTGGACATCATGGCTGCCTCTTTATAGTGCAAGCTAGTTTTGTGTATTTTAGGGTCCCTTTTGTTAATACTCGCCTTGAATATCTACTGCTTTTATGCTGAGCCAAATCTCACACTACAGAGCTAGACCAACAAGTTCTCCTGGTTAAAAATACTTCTTGTGACACTTTTTTTTTTTTTTTTTTCTGAAAATCTTTGATATCATCTCCATAGAAATGTCAGCATAGCTATATTATGTACCTAGTAGAAGAAAATAATGTCATATTCTATAAGATACGTACAAAGGTTAAAGGAGTCAGATATTGAGTTCGTACAGTTCTGACATATATTTGTGAAGGTGTAGCTTGCACTTTCACAGTCTGCCTTCTGATATGGTCTTCTGAGTCTAAACACACCTCTGTGGCACAGGGGAGCCTCGGTGTTTACTCTGAGGCTATGAATATCTCTAGGCAGGAGGATGTGTAAAGATTATTGTTGTGACTCTGAACTCTTGTTTCAATTCTACATCTATTGATGGAGACATAATTTGTATATCATGTAGGAGAAAATGATTATTTTTTTCTCCCTTTAAATCAGTCGTGTCCACAAGTAGAAACTATCAGACCTTAAATAGGTTTCAAGTAAACTGAGAGGAAATAAATAACTTTTAGCATCTGATAACAAATTATTTGATCATTCTCTATTTAAATGGGGTCATAATACAAATTCAAACAATGTTCTTTTGAACAGCAGATGGTTTTACTGTGATGGATGTCATTAAACTAAATGGCTATTTCTGCAAACAAATAGACATTAATTAAGTTTTCATTACAATGTGTCTCCTTAGAAAAAAATGTATTACATGTGCCAGATATGTTAAAAAACCTTTTTGCTCTCAATTAGTACTGTGTTAAGCGTTAATCTCATTTTTTAAGGATATAGCTAAATCTGAAAAATATTCTCCTGAATGTAGATAATTTCTTCATTAGCCTCTGGAGAAAATTATCCTCTCCCTGGGGATGAGTAATCCATATTCCTCCTGCTCTTCATAACTAGGTTGTGTTTGCAAATACAATTGCATTAATAAGACTCCTACTTTCTCAGAGCCTTAGATAAGTTTAAATTTAGCATTTTGGCAGTGCTCTTATAATGAATGTATCTATTGCTGCAGTCACTCCAGGACTAATTTTTCTGAGTTATCTACATGCAGTTATTCAGGAAAAATATGTTCACTGTGGCCTATGAGAGTTTAATGCATAATGACTGCTATTCCTTTTCCAGTTTAGGTAAATACCTGTGCAAATATGCGAAAAACACAGCTATTTTTTTTCTATGATGCTTTTCTTTGGTCACACAATAATAATTGCATATGCAAATTAGAACTGTCTTTATGTGTATATGTGACAAGTGCACCTGCATGAGTTCTCAATGTATGGAATAAAGCTGTATTTTGCTGAAGTGTTTTGGTCTATTAGGTTACCCACTGATCACTACACTGCTGTTTTTTCCCGTTTTAGTTCAAATACATGCAACTTCTTTGCATTTTATGGTAAAGCACTGCAACCTAAATCCTAAATTTACTTAGATTCTTATTTAACCTTAAATGAAGGAGTCATTTTCAGAGATACAACATACAAATCTGCAACTTAAACTTACTTATCTATCTTAAACAGTCATTCTATTGAAATCTCAGTGCACTACACTATCAAGCATCTTCAGCACAAAATTCTGATTTTCCCCTTCCATCACTCTTTTTAACAAAATAGATCTAACTGACAAGGTAGGGAGCCAGGAACCCCTTTATTCCCAGAACACGACTGAAGTTTTTAAATGGAGAATAGGAATTTTCTTTGTAGCATCTGTAAAATGTCTGTGCAGAAGGCTATAATAATCTTGAGGAATTTAGTTGAAGAATTAAGTAGGAACTGTTGCTGGCTTTTACATATTCAGTATTTTCATGAGGAATGCAGAAGATGGTATAGGAGGAGCACTTCAGGCAGTACAAAGTAAGAGATAATTAAAAGATTTAAAAGGGCAACATTAAAATTCAGAATGATCTTGAGAAATTAAGAAGAGGAGCTTAGATTGATAGAGTCTCAATGCAAAATGCAAAGCCATTCGTTTACAGGAAATATAATCCAGCATACAGTCGTGTTCTTAACGAAAACTGGAAAAGAAGTGCAAGATCAGGGAAAGAGCTGGCCTATGATGGAGGTTCTGGTTAGACATTAGAATAAATTTCTTCTCAGGAAGAAGAAAGAGTGGTTATGCATTGAAACAGGATGCCCACATAGATAGCACAGTCACTGTCCCTGGAGGTTATCAAGACATTTGTAGATGTGACACTGATGGACATCTAGTCCAACTCCTCTGCAATGAACAGGGACATGTACAGCTACATCAGGTAGCTCAGAGACTTGTCCAACCTGACCTTGAGTGTCTCCAGGGTTGAGGCATCCACCACATCTCTGGTTTGCCTGTTCCGATGCCTTAATACCTTTATTGTAATAAACTTCTTTTTTTAAATCCAATCTAAATCTCCCCTTTTACTTTGAAACCATTTCCCCTTGTCCTATCACAATAGACCTTGCGAAAAGTCTATCCCTCTTCTTTCTTAATGCCCCTCTTTAATTACTGAAAATGCATCAAATTCTCTTTTTCTTTAATCTTCTTTATCGGCAGTTCATGCAAATTTCCTCCCCGGGTTGTTTATTTTTAAATGTTTTTTTTCATTTTTCTCCACCCCCTGAGAAATGAAAAGCTAAAAGAATCGGTCTAGAAAAACGTCACACTTTGCTATATGGACCACTCTTCACCTCCAACACACACCAAGTACTCTGATCATGCCTCTGACCAATTTATTATGCTCTCTATAATCTGTAGCATTCAAAATTTTCCCTCCTATGAAAGCAATGTAATTAAAATCTGTCCTGCACATTTTGTTCTTTCACCCACTCAGTATCCAGAGTGAGATCTGGGAGCAGGATGGCCCATATGCTTTTGTGAGATTTTTTCCCCCAGAGTGCCTGTTTCTATATATTTCTGTTAAAGAAGACAAGTTGTCTGTATACGTGTCACATACAGAGTAGGTTTGCCTTAACCTGTTATATATTAAGCTATATGTCTCACAACAAAGTTCCTATACTGCTGTTGTCATCACTTTGCATTGCAAACTCTCTCCTAATATCCATAGCAACAACATTGTCTTGTCGATCCTACAGTTTTTCAAGTTTTGAGGCCTGGAAGGACTGTTAAAAGCATCTTATCTGGATTCCTGAAGAATACAAGCCTAGTGTGTTTCTCATGTGACAAGTCCAAAATGTGTGTCTGTGAAGCATGCCTTCCAGAAAACATACATGTAAAGCTTAGGAGGATGGAGCATTTGCTATGATCACTTATAGCTTCAGTCTCGTTTAATTATTTTCCTGTATTTAAGAATTTGTATGCTGTTTCTGTTTTGTTTTTTTTTTTTTTACATCTTTCTCCACTACATTAATGATCCCTTTAGTACACAAAATTTCTCCTTATGGAGATGTTTAGGTCACAATAGGGTCACCTCTTGATTGTCTCCTTTTAAGATAAACAGCTTGAATCCTCCATGCCTGATTAAATAAATCTTGCAGTGCACACACACAGACAACTGAAAAGCACAGTCTTCCTCAAACATCCAGAAAAATCACATGGATACTCAAAAGTGAGTACTTATTAGAAATGGAATAATCGTAGAAAAATTAAGTTTAGAAAAGATCATTAAGATCACCCAGTATGACCACCAACGTATCATTATCATGCCCACTAAACTATGTTTCTACATAGCAGTAACTAGTTGGACTCCAAACACAGAAGATATCCTAATATCGAAAGGATAGATTTTTAAGACAGCTGAGAGGACAGATGTGAAGTAAGGATGAAACTTTCTGATACAGATTTCTGTTCAGAAAAAATAAAATAAAATAAAAATAAACATTAAAAATAATAATAAAATAAGGATTGTGTAAAGAATTGGTATGGAAAGGCCAAGTGTTATTTATAGTCGAGTAGTCACCATAAACAGAAGAAAGCTGTGCAAAACTGGAGAGACTTCACTAATAAAGGCTTAAATGTAACATTAAGAGAAAAATCAGAACTAAAAAGTCAGTCTGGGATTAGAAGTAATTGTCAAGGAAGGTTATGAAATCACCATCAAAGGAGTTATTCCAGCCTTATTGTGAGCCTTCAAGATAATACAGCATGATAGAAAACTACAAGGAATGATTGAAAAACACATAAAATCCCATCAGAAACCAGAAATCCATGCTTGGCTATTTTAGGCCACACGAAACAAGTTTCCTTGTAGAATAGAATGATGATGATGATGCTGCATCTAATGAGTGTCCGGAAGTCACATTAAAAGTTAGTGTTCCCAGTGATCTAAAATAATATTTTTTAATTAAAAACCCAGCAAATCAGCAAGAAACCTGGACAATTAGATTTGATGGAAATTGTTATTCCCTTTCCCCCTTGTGAACTGAGCGTATTGGATTGAATCAGAGAATATATCTGACAGTGTCACAGTAGTGCCATATCTAAACTCTCCTACCACTGGGCGTTGCAATGTTGTCAGTAGAAAACCAGTGGAAATCAATCAACTACTGGGGATCAGTGGGGGGATTTTATGTCTGCTATAAAACAAGACCATGGCTGATACAGAAAAGGATATTACTGAGTGGAAATCCTGCTTGTGAACAGTTGAAACGCACCTCTTGCACTGAGGTTCACATTCCCAGGCCTGCCACCTGCCTTGCAGTCTTCAAGTAGGTCACTAACAGCTTAGTTACTCTTCATTCCTAGTGATCCTACACATGTAGCTGGCCAATCTGATTTGTGATCCATCAGATACACTGTGCAGAAGATCCCATGTTTAGAAAAGAGCTGCTGAGATCACATTCCCTAGCTACAGTATCTCCATATCACATTTTTCCCCATAGGAATGCAGATATTGTTTAGCATAAGCCAGTTTGTGGTGGTTCATTCTGGGGAAAAAGGAACATGGAAGTTCTTATGTAAATTGGATCAAAGCTTTTTCTTCCAACACTTTTTTTTTGGTCATATGTGAAGCAGAGGAAGAGAGGGAAAGTTAAGACAGAGATGTAATGAGCCATCTGAAAAATGTTGACAATAGAGATTAAATGGATCAGGATATGAAATTCCAAATTCTCAGAAGCTCTACATTTCTATATGAAAATATTTACCTTAGCATTTCAAGTTGTTTTTCTCTTTGTTGTCCTACATATGAATCCTAGATATGAACAGTCTAATTTGGCTTGGTGGGAAAAAATGAAGAAGCAACCTGGTAGAAGCTGTGTTTCCACTTGTGTCATTCGTAGGACAGGAGGTATAGGCCTTATGTTGTGCCAGGGGACTTTCAAGTCGGATATTAGGAAAAATTTATTTTCAGAAGGATGGGTGAGACGTTGGAACAGGCTGCCCAGGAAGTTGGTTGAGTCACCATTCCTGGAGGTGTTCAAGGAACATGGAGACAGGACGTTGAGGGGCATGTTTAGTGGTCATGGAAGGAGTGGGCCACTGGCTAGACAACATGATCTTAGTGTCTTTTTCAACCTTAATGATTCTGTAATTCTATTAGCAGTTAGAAAGAGAAAATGCTTAGATCTCAACCAGTCCTCATACTGTAGAAAAGAAACTGTGAATTTTTTATTTTTTTTTTTGAGACTTTTGAAACATGTAAGAGTGATGGTGGGCTAATAAATAAGAGCAAGTTTTTCCGCAGACTTGTTTATCCAGTGTTTTATATTTCTTCCTTCTTCTGTCCTTTAGAATTATGTTAAAGGTTTAAATGATAATTATCTTCCCTTTGAATCAAAGCTTTGTTCATTCTCTTACCATCTGATTACAGTACTGGTAACATCTGGACCAATCACAACCAATAAAAAAAACAGTAGGAATACAAAAACAGACCACTTATCTGATTACTTAAAATGGGACATGTCTTCCTGAATGCTTGATTAAGGTTTTAGAAAAACTGAAGCCATCTGTGTTTATTCCTCAGCAATAAGAAGTGAACAATAAGTAGAGGTGAACACCAGCAGAACAGAAATTAAAGGATGCTGGATGCTTATGCAGCATGCCCTGGGATGTGTGCTCCTTCATCATGCTACTTTAATCCGTCTGAGATTTCAATCCAACTGAGACTGTTTTCAGAAAATGGGAAAGCATTGTGTCCATCCAGTTCATGGAAACTTCTGAAAGAAGTTTCCCATAACATCTATCCTTTTCAGCAAGAAATCACAATTTAATGGTCTCAAGCTGCAGGCTTCAAGACCAAGTTAGACAATGGACATAATATGTCAGTTTTAACATTCATGGATCAATACAAGGCACTGCAGTGATCTGCACTGTTTAATTTGACAGTGAAGATAATTATGTTTGAACAGCTTTGGGTCCAACATATAGCTGACTGTGAATGTCTTACCTACAAGCAGTAGAGCATAAAACATTGTGCTACAGGAGATCCTATGAGATATACAGAATATTTTCTTTAGTACATATCACAGAGATTCTACTCAGTTAATTCTGATATATGTAAGTAAATTGCTGTGTTTTAATTGCAGAGTAAAAAGTAGTAGCCACATTTTTGTTTTTAATGCGTTATGAGAGCTTCTATATAGCTTCTACAAACAAGAATTACATGAGATACGAGGGGAAAAGAAGCGTTTCCATACTGTCCACCAGCAAGGAGTCCTAGGCGTGATTTTATTCCCTAATTGATATGGTGAAGACAGAAATGATTGGAAGTTATCACTGTTAAATGCAATTCACTTTGACGGAAGAGGAAACAACCCTCGCTACTCAGAGGGTAGTGAGGCTCTGGCACAGGCTGCCCAGAGAAGCTGTGGAAGCCCCACCTCTGGAGGTGCTCAAGGTGAGGTTGGATGGGTACCTGGACAACCTGATTTGGTGGGTGGCAACCCTGTCCATGGAAGGGGTTTGAACTGGATGATCTTTAAGCTCTCTTACAACCCAAGCTATTCTATGATTCTACATTTTTATAACTCTATGGTTCTATCCCAGTAGCTCACAAAGGCATAGCCATCACTCTTTGGAACAAATTTGGTTCCAAGACTATGAATGGGGCATAGTATCTAAGTAACTTGTGGGATTTCAATATAAAAATTAGGAAATTTTGATCATCTGCTTTCATTCTCTCACCTTTTAACATAAAATCTTATCATTTGCTGCCAGGCAAATAGTTGCTTTTAGTGTAATGATGCAGACATATCAACAACTTCTAAGGAAAATACATTGGGCATCCAAAGGAGGATATGATTCCCAGAATGGAAGTGTTTGCTGAAAATGGGGCTCTATGGGGAATGATTGGACTCTACCACAAGTTCAATATGAGGAGGAACAAAGTGCAGAAACAAAGAGAAGTAAAACAAAACAACAAAACAAGACAAAAATCCCATTGTAAATAAAGTAAGATGTGTGTAGGGAGGAATAAAAGTACAGAGCTTGTTTAAAATATCATCTTGCACAACAAGCAGGTTCTGTCCAACACCATGTGCCATTTTCACAGATTTGAGGGCAGGATGAACAGATGAAGATCTCTATCACTATTTATTTTCTCTGTAGGGACTGAATTCACCATTAATTCACCAACTTTGTCTGCTTCTAGTCAACGCTATTCACACATGCTTTACTCTTAAAATTTGTCTAGATATTTCAAAGGTTACCTGAGCATTTCTGTCTCCATTTTCCCTGTGACTGAAATACATTTATTAGTCTTTTACCTTCTGCTGCTTCCTCTTCAAATCTTACATCTAAGTCAAATTTGTAACAGAAGAGTGAAGGTAAAATATTATTATTATTGATATTTTTCCCTCTGTTATTTCAAAATCTTATTGGTTAGGAAGCATATTCAGAAGAAGCAATGAGTGAAACATGGCTCTAGCCATTAGGCCTTGCTAATATTTCAGGGGTAAAATATTTGAAACTGTTAGTAGAATACTCCATCTACACTTCTAAAGGTTTCTGGTACTATGGTGTTCTGGTATCCTGAAAACAACCTGTTCCACGATAATGGAAGATTTTTTCCTTTATGCTTGGAGCATCTCCCTTATAAGGAAAGGGTCTGTTCAGGCTGGGGAAAAAGAAGACTGAGGGGAGGTCTGATTAATGTTTATAAATATCTAAAGGGAGGCAGGAGGCAAATGGATGAGGCCAGGCTCTTCTCAATGATGTGTGGTGATAGGAAGGAGTAATGGCCTAAAACTTCAACATGGGAAGTTCCATACAAACATGTGGAAAAACTTCTTTATGGTAAGAGTGATGGAGCACTGGAGTGAGCTGCCCAGAGAGGTTGTGGAGTCTCCTTCTATGGAGATATTCAAGACCCATTTGGATGCCTACTTGTGCAACCTATTGCATGGAACTTGCTTTAGCAGGGGGGTTGGACTCGATGATCTCTTGAGGTCCCTTCCAATTCCTGCAATTCTGTGATTCCATGAATAGTCTAACCTAAAGTCAACATTTTAATCTCACCTTCAACTGAGATGAAATAGTGTGCCTGAAAACAGATGGAATAAACCACCATAAAATCACAAGACATATGTGGTTTCTAATGTTCTATACAAGCAGTAGGCTCTACTTCTCTTGCTTGTACACTTCAGCAATTAAACCCAAAATAAGTGACCCTGTGAATAGTTAGTAGTTGACAGGACACTTTCCATGTTATATGTTCCTGAAAGTGATTATGTGTAGTGAAAAAAAATTGTTTGCATACTTAGGAAACATTAAAAAAAAATATTGTGAGTGCAAGTATGTTGGGGCTGTGAAGCAGGGGGAATCTGACAAAATCTAAGCTCCCTGAAACAAATTAGAACATTTCTTGTTGTTGCTTTTTAGATAATTAATGGCTCTCAGTTGTCTGCAGTGGTAGTTATAGCAATTATTTCAGCTTAGCACAAGTCTCTAATTTCGTGTATCAATAAGTGTTAGAACAGGGCACAATCACTATCAAGTGCAGTCACTGTTTACAGTATATTCATCTTCATAAAAACTTGACTATAAACAGAGTATCTCTCCATTGAGGTTTGCTTAAAAATATCCATCAGTATACCTTAGAAACACTGTAGGGAGAAAAACCAATAGATCTTCTATAAATTTTGAAAAACGAAATGTCACTGTAAGCCATTCATCTTCCTCTAGTACTTAAGTACCTAGATGAAATAGAAACTCTACTATGCTAGGTCTTATACACACTGAGCAACATTCTTGTACCTATTGGAGAAGCAAGTTTGCAAAGCAAGGGTGAACATGGGAGATGGGAGATGGGTAAAGTCTGGGAAGCAGCTGGGAGAAACAAGAATAATACAGACACTTATTGGTAGAGGCAGGAATTGTGTGCAGGGAGACTTACTCTTTCCTATGAAGGAGTAGTGAAGATAACCTATTTCAGACTAGGAGAATCTCATACTGAAGGTAGTGAGACACCATAAAATACATTAGATTCTGAAATGAGGTTTGCTCTTGTTTCCTGATTAGTCTTAGTGCTATCATAGGATACTCAAGTAAGTACTTTTTACTATGGGTGTACATCATTCTATGGAACTGCTTCCACACACTACACTGGTAGGATTTTTATTTTTTTAATCACACAATCTAGATTAAAAATAAATTTAAAAGTTTATAGAGAAGTTTTGAATATTTCTTTGTATGGGATATGAAGGATATCCAGTGTTTAAGAAGGTAGCTGCTAACAATAACAAAATAGAATAAATTTCTGCTAGTGGTTACTACAGCAGGCCATCGCAAAATGTCTCTGATTCTCACCATTTTCTAGCTTTGTATTGAAGATAGCAGGTTAGCATTATTTTACATTGCTTTAATGCACTGAAAGAGTGCCCTAATAAGTATGCCTTATGCACATTTGAGTATAGATAATCAGACATCTATCTCCCCCTGAGTTCATTAGATTCACACAAACAAACACACTGGATATTTTGATATGTTCCCACTTGTCCTGGTTTTGGCTGGGCTAGAATTACTTTCTTCATAGTAATGGATGACATAATCGTGTTTTGGAATTAGAAGAAAAATAATGCTGATTTGTAGCTGAGTAGTGTTTACATAGAGCCATGAACTTTTCACACTGCCCTTTCAGCAAGGAGGCTGAGGATGCACAAGGAGACTGGGGGGACAGATCCCAAACCTGCCAAAGGCATATTCCATACTTTATGACATCATACTCAACAATAAAGTTGGGGGAGCTGGTGAAAGGGGCCACCACTGCTTAGGAATTGGTTGGCATCTGTTCAGCAATTGCGTTGTGCATCACTCATTTTGTCTATTTATTGTTATTTTCCCTTCCTTTTCCGTCCTGTTAAATGGTGTTTATGTCAGTCCACAAGTTATAGCTTTTTCTGATTATCTCCTCAGTCCCACTGAGGGAGTGAGTGAATGGCTGTGTGGAGCTTAGCTGCCTGCTGCGTTAAACCACAGCACTATATCATTTGTCTGTACCAGGAATGTTACCTATTACCAGAGGAATCACTAGAGAAAACAGAAAATACTTATGTACTCATGTTTTCCTCCTTCTTCTCCCCAAATGGGGAAAAAATATTCAGATGACATTTGTGATAATTCGTAATGGCAGGTGAATTGCATAAAGAGTTAATTATAATCTGAAAGTTAATTAATGAGATCTACTGCACATTAAAGATCATTACTCCATCTGAAAAAAAAAGTAATTAGTGAGTGGTTGCTGGTGTGTTTTATTCTCCTGGGTGGTTTGCTGAAACGTCATTTAAGTCATTCAGTGTTAAGCAAATAATCCACCGTTTTTGTACTTACTCTGATTATTATATAATTGTGACAAATTTAGCTGTAACAAGGAGATTCCTCTATTTCACAGACTTCCTCCCAACCGATGAATAGGTATTCATCTGTCGTTTTGTCAAGTTCCTTATGTCCCTTAATTAAGTCATTTGTGATAATAATAGCAGCTAGAAACATTGTAAACTGTTGCCTTCACCTAGCAGTGTGGTCTGATAATAGAACATGCAGCTAGACAAATCTGCCTTCCTTTTGCACCACTGGCAGTGCTATGTTGTGTGGCCATGGGCAAAACTGGCACACATCTATTCCCAAATTGTCGTCAGTGTTGAAGCTCTAAATTTTTTCTGACAAGACTCTGTCTGATGATTGGGATGTCCATTGTGAGCTATGACAATTGCTTGTAGAGACAACTCTGTGCACGTGGGTAGTACTCACTGAGCAATGCCTCTTGTCGTTTTCTGATGATCAGGTCCTTGGAAGACTTCCAACCTCATCACTGATTGTGAATTTTACTGCTCACAAATGCATGGTGAGTTGACATTTCTCTCCTTGGTTGCATTAATTCACCCTAGATTTCTTCAGGGGAGCCTTTCAGAAAGCAGTTTGTGTTTGCCTTCACAGTTTAGAATAGCAAATGTGTGAATGGGGACCCACAACTTTCAGATTCATTAGTTTTTTGCCTGACCATTATTTGCAGTCTTTATTCAGGAAAAAAAACTCAGAAAGAATGTCATTTTATTCAGTTCAGGCTTGACACTTCATGTCTTGCTGTCACCATCTGAGAGCAGTGTTCCTCCTTCCTGTTATGGAACCCTTTCCTAAGCCTGTATTTCACAAACACATTTTCCTACATCTCTCACCTCCACCTCCCTACCCTATCTAGAATATACCTTCCCTGTTAGCAACCTTGCTCCCTCCTTCACCTCCATCCTTTCCATGCTGTTATCTCCCTAAATCTGTACAACACTTCCAGATGTGCCAGATGGTATCCATCCAGCTGCACTCCAGGTCAGGAGCTGTTGGCTGCAGGACTCTGACATTGCTCATTTCACATTTATCTTCAATAGCTGAAATCAGGGCTTCTGGTACGAATGAGGTAGGAGTATAATTTTCTTAATCTGAGGAACTCTTGAGAAATCAAAATAAGAATCAGCAGAGGTCAGACCTATTTGATATCTTAAATGGGTGCTCAAATTTTCAAAAAGAAAAATTGGAGAAAGAAATTAAGGAGGGAATTTTGGCCCTCTTTGTTTGTGTTGCCAACTTAAGAACAATCTCTGCTCTCTTTAAGTTTCAGAAAAATGGTTCTATATTGTCTCTCATGCAGGAGTTTATAGTACAAAATGATCATTCTGTTCTCTGTAAAGTTTTTCTCTATTTTTTTTTATTTTAATTTACTGAACCTGTAAAAACTTTCCACTGTCAATACAGTTCTCTGAAGAGCAAATGTAAGCCTGCTGTATGCTAGTGAACATCTTTTGTTGTTTTTCAAGAATCTTTTAGATGCTCCCCCATGCAGCCTGTGTGCTACCCAGGAATCCACAATCCATAATTTAACAACTTCTGCTGTGTGCTGCACTGATATGAATATTTTTATGGATATATTAAAAAGTTGAATAGTCAGTGCCAATATTATTCATCTCTCTTTCAAAAACCATGACTCAGATCATGGAAACATAATGGAACTAACTCTTGTATTATTCCAAAATTTCATATTATTTCCTTTGCAATTACAGACTTTCATTATGACATTTTTCTTGCAGCATATCTCACCTTCACCATTCTTGTTCTGAGATTTCAGCTGTAATCACTGAAACTAAAAGAAATATGGATCAGGTTTGTGCTGCCCTCCAAACTCTTGCGTTGAGTCTCACTGCCCATTCTGGCAAATGTGTCCTGATATTCAGAACTGAATTTCTATTTTTACAGAGGGAGCTCTGACTCTGCCATTTTTTTCTGCTTAGAAAGTTGGGAGTGTGATTTATTTCAGGAAAGATCAAATAAAACATACCATAAGGGCAGAAGCGGTAGTATTTTCTGACCAGGTAAACTTGTGCAAGTTTTACAGGAACTGATGGCTTCACTCCTGTCATCCCTCACTCTCTGCATCTTTCTTCCCTGGATACACCTGATATTATTTCTGTTTAAAAATCTGAGCCCATACTGGGAATGAGTGCAAAAAAAAGAGTTAGAGTTGACGAAGCACCATATGCTAGCAATTCTCAGTAGTCTATCCAGGCAGCATCATGACTGCTCTTCATAAAATCATGAAGCAGAAACATCATGACATGGAATGAAAGTTTCAAGCTTACATTTTGTCCCTGTGCAGTTCAGATGTAACCAGGACTAGCATTAATTCTCAGGAGGTTAGATTTTTCCAGTTCTCACAGTGGAAATACAGACTCCTTAAACTCAAAAACTTTGTTATTGACAGTTTAGAGACATGTTTAGCATCACCATTTAAAAAAGTTATAATTCTGATAATACAGCAAGATGCTATTAAATATCACACACGGTAGAAAGGTGCTAAAGGGTACTGAAGGCAGTAAAGATACTGGAAGCAGTAATGGCAAGTCACCACAGGTTGCAAAACTATTTTAGATGAGTATTATCAAAATTCTTGCTCTGCCACTGCAACTTTTCCTAGGAAATTACTCTTGGCCTCACTAAGACATAAGAAATAGGATGTGGGAGACATGGTTTCATGGTCATGGTGGTGATCAGTTGATGGTTGGACTAGATGATCTTAGTGATATTTTCCAACCTTCACAGTTCCATGATTCTATGAAATGGGGTGAATGGACCCTTGGCATGATCCAATGATGTTGTTTTTATGCTCTATTTTCATTTACTAACTACTTTTGTGCAGCTTTGGCTGCAGTAGTTTTCCTTCCCTTAGAAGTTGCAATACTAGAGAGTGATAGAAAGTGCACAGGAGCTCAGGAGCAGGTCTCTGAGAAAAGCACTGAGTTTTTAAATTCACACATATGTTTAAGTCCATTTACTGAGCTGAGAAGATTGACATGTACTTCTTGAACTACTGAATTGTCTGGTGACAGAGCAATTCTACATCAAATTGTGTGAGGTACATCACTGCCCATGGCAGAACATCAGGGGACAACCATCAAGGATATAATGGCTAGGAGTGTCCCTTCTTTTATCCCTTGAGGCTGTAAAGATGGGTCTTGAGTGTCTTGGCCACAGGAAGATTTTTGGACTATCTTTATGAAAAACAACTTGACTTCCTCTATAGCCAAGAAAGAAGAAAATTCCTACAGACTCAAGGGCACACAGAATCCAACAAATACTTCTGCATCATGTCCCAGAACAGCTCTTGATGTTACTGTGCCTCTAAGAACTACACGCAGCCCAGCCTCAGTCTCTGCACCCTAGCCATACACAGGTATCTCCATAAATAGTCTAGTAGCTCTTTGGAGTTAGGGAAGGCTTATAAAAGAATTGCTCCATGGGTCTAAAAGTCCTCACCACAGAAATGCTGACAGATGTACAACAGTATCCTGGGTTCATCAAGAGAAGTGTGACCAGCACGTTGAGGGAGATGATTCTGCCTCTCTACTCTCTTGTGAGACAATACCTGGAGTACTGCATCCAGTTCTGGAGACCTCAACAAAGAAGGACATGGAGCTGTTGGATCAGGTTCAGAGGAGGGCCATGAAGATGATCAGATGGTTGGAGTATCTCCACCTACAGGGACATGTTGAGAGAATTGAGGCTCTTCAGCCTGGAGAAGAAAAGGCTCCAGGGGGACCTTCCAGTACCCTTCAGGTAAAGCTGTGGAGGGACTTTTTAGAAAGTCCCTGTAGTGACAGGACAAGGGGAAATGGCTTTAAACTGGAAGAGGATAGATTGAGACTAGATAATAAGAAGAAATTCTTTACTGTGTGGGTAGTGAGGCACTGGAACAGGTTGCCCAGAGAGGGTAGCTCAAAGCATGAATTAGTCATAATCTTTTCATCTCTCACATCTTTACCTATCTAATAGACACGCAGCTCTTCCCAAGTGCAATGATCTGTAAACTGTGTCAATTAGACTTCTGTTCTGCTCCAAGCCTGGGACAGAACCAAGAAAGTGTTGTGCTGCTTTACAAGTGGGGCTTACTAAATTACACATGCCAAAACTCTATAAAAGCCTTATCAAACAAAGTCAATGAGGGGAAGGAGCAAGAGCTAATTATCAGGCAGCACCAGTAAATCAAAAGAAACAGCCAAAAGTATTTTAAAGTCAAATAAGTAAGCCGTGGGATAGTAATGGGGGATTCTTCCTGCCTTTATATTCAAGACATTTTAACCTGAGCTTAGAGAGAAAAGGCAGTGTCGTATGTACCTTACCTTTATTGCTTCCTTCTCTAGTGAAGAGGAAAAAAAATCATATCAAAACTGTTTGAGTTCTTTATGAGAGAAAGACAAACAGACACAAAGGGCAACTTGCCATTCGACTGTCTGACAATTTTTAGAAGTATGTAGTTCTGGAAAACATGTTGGGGAAATTAGACAAAACGTTTTATTTATATGAGGTTTGCTGATCTGAGATAACATTTATGACACAAAGGACTTGTATCACAGCAAATCTGCTCCTAAATCACCTGAACATTTGAAAATTCCCAAACAAACATCAGAGGTTGTAAAAACCTGTGGATAAATGTAGAGATTTTCACTAAATTCATATAAAAGACAATGCCTCCACTCTTTCACTCTGGGTCATAAGTCCTCATAGGAAACTGGGAAGTCAGTAGAATAAGGGATAGAGGGCAGAACTGGTCTTTTTTCTCATATATCATAGAATCATAGAATGGCTTGTGTTGGAGGGGACCTCAAAGATCTTCTAGTTCCAATCCCCTACCATAGGCAGATTTGCCAACCATTAAATCAGTGACTAGCCCAGTTTATTTCTGCTCTGTTGTCTAGAAGAGTGTACTAAAAAGTCCAGGAAAGACTTGTTCACTGCATATCCTATAGATTTACAGCCTAGATGTCATTAGATACTTGCACAGAAACATTTATCTTCGCATTTTCTTTTAAATGTCTTTCTTTTCTTTTTTTTCTTCTGAGTTTCTCTACTTTCTGAGACGTCTTACATTCCAGGATAAAAACATCAAATGTGAATACTGAAATGTATGTATTGTAACACAAATGCACTGAAAACACAGTTTTAAGGGAAGCACTCAGAGCTCAAGTATGTGTTGCTTTCAATAGTCTTTTATAAAATCATCAATGAAAATTTAGCAAATGGCTTTGCAATGAAAAAAAAATAAGTATTGTCAGGAGGCATACAAATGACTAGGTATTGGTTAGAAAATCTCTAGAGTTCTGTTAGCAGTCAGAATCAAATTATGTTTATTTTTTCTCTTCTATAGGATATACTCATGCATAGCTGAGAATCTTTAGAAATGTGTACACATTATGATATTTGGAATAAATCAAGCCAGGACTCCATTATACTTGTAATACTGAGATTTGTATTAATGAATTCTGAAAGGTTACAGAAGGTGGTGGATTATATGTGATGTGCATAAAAATACATATACTATTTTGTTTTCACAGTAACCACAGCAGATCTCTAGACATTCCGAAAATAAGAAGCAGTCATAAAGGTGATTTTAATAAATGCTTTGTATGAAATGGACTCTTAGTGATATGCCTTGTAGCCTCAAGAAAACATTGTAAAAATGAGAGTGGTTGGGGATTTACTATGACCGTGGGGGGGAATTTCTTATGGTAGGAGAAGCCTTCATCCTTCATTACACACAGATAGCTGGCTATAATAAAAGTAATTTTGGATTTCTATCACTGATAACTGAATTTCATCCTCATCTTTGCTAGCTTCAGGGTGTCGCTTTAAAAATGAAGTCAAAAGAAATACCTTGGAAAAGAGAAAGGGAAAGAAAAAGAAAAAGAAAAGGAAAAGGAAAAGAGAAAAAGGAAAAAAAAGAAAAAGAATAAAAAAGAAAAAAAAAAAAGAAAAAGTTCCCATCCCTTGAAGCATTCAAGGACAGGTTGGATTGAACCCTGAGCTGACTGATCTGGTGGGTGACAATACTGCCCATGGCAGGGGGAATAGAACTGAATGATCTCTTAGGTCCCTTCCTACCTAGACCATTCTATGATTCTATGTCTATATATAAATCCCAGTACTATGGTTGACCTTAGCTAGCCTCCGGTTTTTCAGATATTTGGCTTTACGATCACTGTAAATAATGTCTGGAAACATGATCTTACATTTATACACGTCTTTTTTTAATATACATACAAAAAGTTAAGGGCAACACCAACTTCCAGTTTATCTGTGACAGAAGTAGTTAAATGAATTGAAGCTTCCACTGTAATTGAACAGTTTATTTCAGTGAGAAAAGAAATAGAAGGAGTCATCAGTTCACTTAAACTTTCACATTATTTTGCATCTTTCTTTGTCATTTAGTTTTTCTGGGGTGTTCGCAGAACCACAGATTTGCTGAGGTTGGCAGGTACCTTTGGAGACCAGCCAAGAACAAGATCATCTAGAGTAGAGTGCTCAAAGCATCTCCAAAATGGAGACTCCTCTTATCACAGAATCATAGAGTTATAGAAGCATAGAATGGCTTGGGTTGGAAGGGACCTCATAGACCATCCAGTTCCACCCACATCTGCTGCGGACAGGGTTGCCAACCACTAAATAAGGCACTCGATCAGGTTGCTCAGGGCCCCATCCACCCTGGCCTCGAACCCCTCCAGGGATAGGGCAACCACTCCATGTTTAATAAATATGTTATTTACATGTGTTTAAATAAAATTTCCTATATCTCACTTTGTTCTTCTTGTCTCATCACTTCAAAGATAATTTAAAGAATTTCCAATTTCTCCCCTAACCAACAGTGTTTGTATGCAAAATGTGAGCAATATTCTAAAGTGAAAATTGCAATTCAATCTCTGTCAGTCTAGGCTACCACTTTTGATGAATGTCCTTTTCTTGAGCTTTTCCCCTACTTTCTGAGGATATATATATATATTTTTCATCTGCATTTTATAAAGGAAAAGGCTCTGATTCTTCACTTCCTTTCCTCAAAGTGAAAGTCTGAAGAGGAACTAAACAGTTTTAAGTTTAAAAGTTCTTACTCTTTCCCAGACAATTTTGACTGAAGATAAAGCTTCTTTATCCAGTGAAACAAATGTTGTAGACAAAGGCATGGGGAGTTCAGTGTAAAGAGAAGGATGCCACAGAAATCAAAGGGACTTGCTGAAGTGCTGTAGGAAACAGGTTACAGGGTTTGCTTCCAGATAAATTTATTTTGTATCTAAATCCACTTTATTTGGGTCTCCCAAATTTTGCTTTGCCTTCCAACACCACAAGCAATACTGTGTTTCTATCTACACTTCTGTGAGATCTGTACTTCATATCCATGCTAAGAAATGAGCTTTGTATCCAGAATCTGCATACTGAAATCATTTTCACGGCACAAGAACTTCTGGCATTAATAATCTCTATCTTCCTCCACTCTTCTCCTCCTCTCCCCCACTTCAACCTCTTTATCAAGCTGCAGTAGAGTCCACCTGACAGTTTTCTAAAGGTGCTACTGATTATACACCAATAAAACATCCAACATTTTAAAAGCGGAAAAGAGAGAAATATTCCATCGTTGCTGCTGAACAGGGGTTCATGCTGTGAAATTACTATTTTAAGCATGCTCAGGCATTATCAGTACTCTAAGGATAGCTATTGTAAGTAATGGAGGAAAGAAAAGGGTACATTTCCACACTTCAGCTCAAGAAGGTGATGTAGAGGAGAGGAATTTAACTCAATGTCAGGGAAATTTAACATTGCCCATTAACCTAATGGCTTCCCTAAATAGTCCTGAAAGAGATTATACAGCAGAAATTTTAGTTTGCAGCAGAATAGATATTGAACTTTGATGACAAACATTGTACTACGTACAAGCAGTTTCATTCACAGGTCATTAGGAAAAAAAAAAGAAAAAAAGAAAAAAAGAAAAGCACAGAAAACCTTCTAATACAGCGAAGGTTACATGCCCAATTGTTTTCTTATGAAAGCAACCAGAAAATGAGAAATTCCTGCTCAAATCTTGGCTTTTAGCACTATCCCAGAGGGCACATTGCTGGTCTTAACCGCTGCCCTCTCTTACCTTGAGCGTGAAATCTCACATGTTGGGTTCAAGTTTTATTTTTAAACTTGGAGACTCCAGTGTACATTTTAAAGTTCAAGGAAGGGTTGAAGTGTGTGTGGTCATAATCCCAGGGAAAATCCTTATGCTGGAAATTATCGCCAACACTGCTCCAGCTAAAGAGCAAAGGTTTTGCAGTAAAGGATGAGTTGAGCATTGTAATCAGCTTTGATAGGAACTCAGCTTCTACTTTTTCTGCATGCAACATCTTCTTAGAAGGATTCATAGTTTAAAAACACCAGTGTGATGGACTATTGTTCATTCCAGGATAATGTAACATCAACAAGTTGGAGATGCAGTCTAGATGAAGGCATCCAGAACTCCATTTCAAAGTGTAAGTAACAATTGAAACTCACAATAAACGAAAAGAGCTGCATGCAGGAAAACAATATTCAAAGTGTTAGCATATAATGAACCCGTGGAAAATGAAATTAGAAGCTAAAGGAAAACTAGAGGGAAATACAGCAGGGAAAAATGTAGACTATAAAGGGAGTGGGAGATCACAGTTAAAATGAAATAGACAGCAATTTAAAGATAGTTTAAAGCTCCTAGAAAGTTGCAGGAGAAAAACATAATAATGGTAGGAAAAAAAAAAAAAAAAAAGGACGAGTAATAACACAAAGTAGGAGCTGCAGACATAAAATTAATGCATTAAATGTAATTACATATTTGCACTCTGCATAGAAAGAAGGACCATTTCCCTAGTAATATCACATACTTGTAGATTTTTCCCCATAGTATTTCTGCAGAGCACGTGGACTGAAATCCAAATGCTACTTGTATTTACAAGTTGGATAATGAAGTTTCCTAACACGTTTTAAAACTTTTCCTCCATCTTCTATGGGGATATCCTAGATCTTTAATTATGGTGAAGTAGAATACATTGTCAATTTCTCTTCACAGTGTTGAACAAAGTTTGTAGCTTTTGAGCAAAGACTGTTCAGGCTCAGTAGATTTAGCAGGTAAGATCAAGTCTGTAAGGCTGTGGCACTCATCTGGGATAAGGGATTCCTAGGACGTAGCCTGAAATGATTCATCATGCATTTTAAATGAAAATGGTCATTGTGATAATTATTGGTGTATTTTCACTCCAGCATTATTGTTCTTGATCCTCTCTCTGGTCAAATTTTAGAAATCAAAAAGATGCACACTCCAGTTTTGATGGAGAGGTTACCATTGCCACTGTAGTGCAAGGTTGAAAATTCACATCTGTTTTCTGTTTTCCCTCTGTTCTCTATTCCTTGTTGCAGATGTTCCCTTTTGATTGACAGCATCTACACACAGGAGAGCTCTGATATCTTCAGCTAGATTTATTCTTTTCAGAGCTGAGAAGCACTTCTTGCTGGACAGAAACTAATTTGTCAAGATGCTTCTTCTCACAAGAGAAATCTGAAAACTTTTTTAGCTCTCAGTCCATATAAGTGGAAGACTCCTGATTTAAGCACTGGTCTAATGTCTCTGCAAGGCAGAAACTAAAGTGCTGAATTCAAATTTCAAGAAATTTAGATTTAATTCTTCTTGAGCTTTCAAGGTATTCTCACATACCTTTCTGAGATGTGGAACAGACAAAATTGGTATGTGGCAGCTACTATAGCAAATGTGCTTACATTTATTGCACTTTGGGAAAGCTCTGTTCAGTGTGAGGAAATGAAATGACATACACTGATTTTTCATTTGGCGTACAAAAACAGGGACAGGGCTGTAGTTGCAAAGACTATGAAAGAAATCTGGGAAGATGGTTATGTCACTTGAGCAATTTTCCACCAAGAACGCTGCAGGGACAAAGGATGTCAAGGACTGAAGAACACAAAATTTATATCATGGATTACTGATGGTCTTCCCTGTCATAACCAATAAACTAACTAAACTTCATTGTCATAGTCTCCCAAGCTCATAATTTTATTAGACACCACTGACAGTAAACTATCAAAAACGAAGTGACTGAGAATTGGCCCAAGAAGCAGACTACGTTGAAAGTTTAGTCTGTAAAAATCTGACAGGTCGGGCTGATAAGAAAGAGTGAGAAAACTGACAAACTTAGCACAGCTCAACTCAACACATTCAAACTAATCTGTCCCAGGGATCTCTGTGTGGTATCTCCTATGACCATGTCTCATTGACTCAGGAGTCCTCTTGCTTTAAATGCTGTCTGTGTCTTCCTTCCATTTGTCACTTTGACAACAATTTAAATTAGATTAGGCATGAATTAATATACAAGAAGTCCAGGAAATCATTAGGTACAAAGTGTTTCTGGTGTACAGGATTAATTTAAAGAACAGCAGTATACGTGCCAATGTAATTAACAAAGTGATGCCATAATGCCAGTTAGTACTTTCCTTGAGTGAGAATTTTATGCTGTTGCATTTCAGTGTGGAAAAACTAATTTACTGTGTGTCTGCAACAAGCAACAATAAAGCTCATATTTGTTTACAAATAAATCTTCTAAGGAAATGAAATGCTTGGGAAATTGCAGGTAATGCTCTTCCATTGTTGTGTGCATATCGAAGACTATGATTTAGAGATTATCGTGGTTTTGCAAGAATAGCACTCCGAATGGAGCAAGAGTTAATCAGCTACAACATTAATTGAGGCATGATCTCTGCAGCAGGGCCAGAGGAAGCAGGGTAGTGCTAGAAAATACTGGACTGGTATTGCTGCATAATAGTCGTAGATTGTGGTTTATGACAGAGTTCAGAAGGTAATGCTGAAAATACGGAGTGAAAAATGATTGCAAAATTTTCTGCAATTCCAAGTAGGCTAATACCCATTTCACTTGGAAAAACTCCTTCCTAAATAAGAGGGCAGGAAAGACTTCAAATAAAGCGGAATCTAAGTCCTGCCACAGCTGAGATATCCTTATCACAGAATCATGGAATATCCTGAGTTGGAAGGGACCATAAGGATCACTGAGTCCAACTCCTGGCTTCACCCAGGACCACCCAAAATTTATACCACATAACTGAGAGATGAGTTGTCCAAATGCTTCTTGAACTGTGGCAGCTTGGAGCTGTGACCACTGCCCTGGGGAACCTGTTTCAGGGCCCAACCGTGCTCTGGTGAAGAACCTTTTCCTGATGTCCCCTGTGAGGAGCTTTACACTGCCATGAGGCCTTCCATCAGCCTCCTCTTCGGGCTGAACAAACCAAGGGACTTCAGCTGCTCTTCATATGTCTTCACCACCAGATCCTTCATCATTTTTGTAGTCCTCCTTTGGATATTCTCTCTTTCTTAACTGTAGCTCCAAAAACTGCACCCAGTAGTCAGGTTAAGCCCATACCAGTGCACTGTAGAGCAAGACAATCACTTCCCTTGAAGCTTTCTTTCCCTAGAGCTTAAAGGACCTACTCTTTCCTTTATAGGAGTCAAACTTCCCCCATGGTACATAGAAGAATTGTGTTCGCCATAAGACTGGGTTCTCCAAAACCATTTCAGCTGATAAGGGAGATGTCAAGAGACAGTCAGAAACTAGAACTCTGGAGACAATAACAGTGAGGAATAAGGGTCAGCATTTGTGTGTCATTGGGATTAACAACCTCAGTCCTGTACAGAAAGCAAGAATCCTATTTTTAGAAAAATTGAGCTCCTTTTCAGGGTCAGCAAGTTGTTATGCTACTTACACGTGCAAGTGCTAGGAACACTTTCTTTATGTTACATTCATCAGTCACTGAAAAACAAAGGAAGATTCCTTGAAGCAGGGACTGGGACTCAGCTTTCTGCTTTGGAAAGTGGCATCTCCATTTTGAGATTTTCCTCTCTGCCTCCTTCTCTCATGCAAAAAAAAAGAAAAATTATTCGATTATTTTTTTTTTTCTTTGCTGAACAGTGAGGATATTCTTTCATTTCATGTGAGGATTAAAAAACCCTGTTGGGTCAAACTCATATCTCTCCCTGACAGCTCCAACTTAGCCCACCTTATAAGACGAAGTTTTTTCTCTCTCTCCAGCTTAAATGCACAAATGCTCTTTTCAAAATGTGTCATCCTGTTGTTGCCTGCTAGACCTGTTTTGAGGAATGTCAATCACAATTTTAAAACTTAAATGGGGGAAAACCTACTTCATGGCACTCAATTTTGTCCAGTTGTTCCGATTAGGAGAGGTACACTTGAGAAAATCCTATCAAATTAACTGTATTTCCTGCTTTGATGTTGCTACAAGAACATCCTAAAAAAGCAACCAAAAGCTCCCAAAAGTTCACACCCATGTAACATTTTCTTATCATTATAGAGTCTTCAATCTAAAAATAAAATAAACTGCCTAATCTTTTTGTCCTTTTATCTTTCCTCTCTGATTGGCTTCACATGCTCTCATCCTAAAGATTTTGCAGAACTGTTCAGTGCTCTTGCTTTTTGTGTGTCACGCAGCCAGCAGCTTCCCAGTTTAATACATCATCTCATGGGTTTTGTTGCTGAGATATGTCACTTACTCTTTTATCTTCTGGGCCTTTCTTTTCCTGATGGTAATGCCAATGCCTTAATACTTTATTTATGGAACAGGCTGCAGATAGAAAGGTTTCCTTGGCAATTAGTGGGCCACACTCTATTTGATGCCCTTAATTCCTACAAGGTTGTGATAATAATCCACAGGATGCCTTGAGCTGCTATGAGCTTAACAAGTCATGCAGATATTTGAGGACATTTGAACATTATTGCTCAAATTGTTTTCTCAGGCAGATTTTCAAAGTTTATTTTAGCCTTCAAAAAGTAACTTAAGGATTTTTATTATTATTTGTAATGAAAACCTGAAGGTAAACAAGTACATCTACATGGCGATGTCTTGCTGAAATGTAATTAAATTAAAATAAATAGTTCATTTTTAGTAGAACTTGAATTAGATCGAACAAGAGATACCTCAAGGTCTTATCAAGACAGCATCAGAATAGGTGAGCTTAGGAAGTGTGCACAGGTGAAGTGGATTGAGAACTGGCTGAATTGCAGAACTCAGAGGGCTCTGATCAGTAGTGCAGAGTCTAGCTGGAGGTCTGTAACTAGTGGTGTTCTCCAAAGGTTGGTGCTGCATCCAGTCTTGTTCATCCTCATCAATGACCTGGATGAAGGGATGAAAGGATGAAGTCCACCCTCAGCACCCTTACTGGCAATATGAAGCTGTGAGGAATGTCTGACACACCAGAAGGCTGTGCTGCCATACAACA
Source organism: Tragopan temminckii (assembly GCA_028571105.1). NCBI lineage: Eukaryota > Metazoa > Chordata > Aves > Galliformes > Phasianidae > Tragopan > Tragopan temminckii. Next base: position 74,219,824 of record JAOWBP010002052.1, read on the forward strand.
TGACCTGGACAGACTGGAGTGTTAGGCAGGAAGGAATCTGGTGAGATTTAACAAGAACAAATGTAGAGACTTGCATGTGGGGAGGAATAACTGCATGCATCAGTACAGGTTAGGAGGAGAGAGGAGCTCTGTGGAGAAGGATCTCGGGGTCCTGGCAAACAACACGTTGGCAATGAGCCAGCAGTGTGCCCTTGTGGCCAGCGAGGTCGGTGGTATCCTGGGGTGCATTAAAAAGAGCGTGGCCAGCAGGTCGAGGAAAGTTATATCTCCCCTTTTACTCTGCCCTGGTAAGGCCACACCTGGAGTACTGTGTCCAGTTCTGAGGTCCCCAGTTAAAAAAATCCTAGGAACTGCTGGAGAAAGTCCAGTAGAGGGCCATAAAGATTATAAGATGCATATATGCATGTATTACGTGAGCATACTCTTTCCATACAAAAAGAAGAGATTCTTCATCCCCACTTGAAGAAACCTCATGGTTTCCTCATGGTGACTCATCACCACACTCTGGGTAAAATTAAATTTAGTTTGAATTTTCTTCAGCTGAGTTACTGACTTAATGTGAGTTGGGCTGTCCGGTCTCTAGACCAACACAACAGTTTGTCATAGGATAAAAAAATGAATCCTCTGCTGTACACCTGGCCATTCAGAGGAGAATACATGTTTCTGAAAAATGTAGTACTGAAAACTTATTTCTGCAGTATTAATTTACCAAGTGGAATTTCTGTGTTCAGGGACTTTTAAAGTGGATGGAATAAAGGCTTCTAAATTAATCTTAGGCACCCAGACTCCTGTCTGTATCTTACTCACTACAGTCAGGGGTGATGACACTCTGAATGATTTGCCCATGGGCACAGAATTTTGGGGGGTTGGGGGAGGTGATAAATCCAAATCTCTGAACGATGTGTGTCCCTTTAACTAAAGAAACAGCCTTCCCACAAACTTTAGAGAGAAATTGAATTTACACATGCAAATAACTGCTGTTTTGCAAGGAGACTCTGAATTCCCTCTTGCAGGTAGTCAGCATCCACTCAGTGTCACCTCTCTACTGCTCTCCTGTGGTTCAAACAATTGTGCTATTCCTGGAAGAGGTGCCTCACTGAAAAAGCACAAGTCTGTATCCTACAGATTGTTGAGGACCCCTGTGGAACAACTCCCTTAATTACTATTTATATTTGTTCTAAGCATTCTAACACAACACTATAGGTATTTTTAGCATATGCATGATAACAGATGGTACATACTGATTGTTCAGTGGTTTCTAGTGGCTTTGTGAAGCAGATTTACCTGTACATTACTATTAACGCCAAAATCACTAGTGTAGTATCTTCATGGTTACAGTGCAAAACCTACAGTGCTTCCTCAAGGAAATATAAAATGCAATTCATCTCATGCCATTTTTAAGACAAATAATCCTATTCAAAATGCCCAGAGACAGCAGAGCTCTTCCTAAGATAAAAAGTAAGGCTGAGAATACAGTAGTGGTTTATTCTCTCACTGCTCCAGAAAATGTTGCCAAATCCAGAGAGGAAAAGTTCCTTGATATCTATACCTATCTTCACACAGAAAAGAGAATTCTGTTTATTCTGGAAATGAATCTTATTTAATACACTTGGAATTTCTTACAAATGTTTTGAATTGAATAAATTAGGAAGCATAACCAAATCTAACAAGGTGAAGGAAAATAGAAGGGAAATCAAATGAAAACTGAGGAAATGAAAGCATCTCCTGTGCTTCCTTTCCATCATTTAAGGAGCCTGTACCCCACACATCCCCAAAGGGAAGAAAAACTTTTTTTTTTTTTCTATCTCAACCAAATTGGTTACAGTTACTTTGTTTGTTGAGGGCTTTTCAGGAGGAAGATGAGGGAGCAGGTTCAGGTTCTAGTTAGACTTAGGTCTACCTCCTCCTTCTGCAGTCACCTGCAGGATGACTGCAGATCAGTTGGAATTTGGTGTAATGTATCAACTGCGAATGTATTCCTTATGTTAAAAGACCACATGGCTTTTCTCAGAAATTCTTTCTAGCTACATGACATTGTCTCCAAGGCACATAGCCTACGCAGAGGTAACAATGCTGCAAGCACGCATCTTCTCCTTGAACACTTAAGCAAAATAACGGTGAAAAATTTTCTTCTAGCCTTTCCCAAAGGCTGACTTGAGTAAATATTTGAGTCCACAATGTAGAAGAAAGCATGTAGCTACTCTTTAAAAGTAGTGTAGGCACTACTACCACATCATCCATTCACAAAGACTAATCTAAAGCTAGATCAGACCAACAGAGGCCACAGAAGTGTGGTCTACAGTATGTGCCTCCTTTATAAAAGATAGCATTTAACTACACTTCTAATTAAAAAGACTTGAGTCAAGGTCTTTTTAGAGGTTTGTGTATTTAATGAGAGAAGGTATAGGATGAGATGAACTGCTTCCTGGAAAAACAAGTATCTGTTTTTAAGTGGCAGCCTGAATCACAGAATCATAGAATCATAGAATAGAATCATAGAATCAACAAGGTTGGAAAAGACCCACAGGATCACCCAGTCCAACCATCCACCGATCACCAATAGCTCTTGTAGAATGGTTTGGGTTGGAAGGGACCTTTAAGATCCATCTAGTTCCAAGCCCCCTGATATAATCAGGGACATGAACCTCTAGACCAGGTTGCTCAAAATCTCATCCAGTCTGGCCTTGAACATGTCCTGGGAGGGGGCATCCACAACATCTCAGGGCAACCTGTTCCAGCGTCTCACCAAGCTTACAGAACTTCTTCCTAATATCTAGTCTGAAAGTGAAGATAAATGTTCAACTCTTCTATGGAAAATGCTACATAGGTTAAAATTATCATGCATAGGTTACAATGAAAGAAATGTTCACCAGCCAACAGAACACTGCAGTAGAGTGAATTGTTTTGATTCTCCTTAATTTTGGATAGGAGGTCTGTCAAGCAGTTATGATTGAGATCTATGACAACAAGGTACAATCTCCCATGGTTGTTCACAAATGCCAAGGTTAACTGGCCTGGAGGGGAATATATCAATATTGTTAAATAATTTCTTATTCCAAAATAAGAAGACCATATCTAATACATCAATTAATCCTCCTATTGGCAGGGTTGCCCCCTACCAGCTCAGGCTGCCCAGGGCCCCATCCAACCTGGCCTTGAACATCTCCAGGGATGGAACATCCTCAGCATCGCTGGACAACTTTTTCCAAAGATATATCCCTTCAAGGTCATCCTATACAGTGGTCATTCTTTTACTTGACTGTACAAATATTGTCTTTTGGCATCATGAGGTAGTGTCCTGCTGTAAGGATGAGAACAGCATTTTAATTTGGAAAACTGTCCAGCTCTTCATCACTCTGGTCTTACACAGTCATAAATGCCTTGGGTAGCTGAATTTCTCAAGTGAGTAGTATCTTTCATTACAATAAAATGAGTGTAAGGGCATCCTGACAGTTCTATCAATTATTTACAACTCTTAATGATGTATATTACAGAATTATTTCTGCTATAGCACCACAGGTATAAACATCACATACAAAAAATTAGTTTTTAAGCCATTTCTAAGATGATGATGATGTAAAGCATTCTGTTGTCTACTGAGATAATGGTCAGTTTTATTATTTATTTCCTTATTTCCTTTATTTCCTGATTTCTTTTATTTATTTTTTATACTACTGCAGAAACTGGCATTTCCTCTCTCCTTAGAAAAGTTACTGTGGAGCAAGAGAATTAAGTGTGCCTTAGGAATTACAAATAGATTTTAGTATGCACATGGAACCAACGAAAATTCATGCAAGGAAATAATTTCATGCTTTACTTTTATTACCTTTTCAGAAATTGTGCACTGAGTGTTGTTGAAGCCCACCTATAACATTCGAAGGTTAAAATTCACGAGGCTGTTTTCATGCTGAGTCTGCATGGAAAATCATTCTTTTGGGGTATGTCTCATTTGGAGGGTCTCACAGTAAAGGGAGCTCCTGTAACTTTCCCACTCCCACCTGCTGCTCTGCAATTTATTCTATGGCATGAACCCCTTGGAGGCACCTTACTGCTTGCAAATTCCCATTCTTCATTTATCTCCAGTACTAATGAGCTTAAGAAGTTGTCAAGGAAAAAAAGAAAAACAACACCAAAAAAAAAAAAAAAAAAAAAAAAAACACCACACAAAAAAACCACAAACATAAAATGAAACTAAACCAAAGTAAACAATGAAAAAGAAAGGGCAACAACAAGCAAACTCTCTGTGTTTCTACGTCAGTGCCAAGACAAACTTGTGACATACAGGCTTAAAAAAAAGTTTGGATAGATATATAGAGGGTATTTAATACACAATTTAAGAGAAATCATTATTGGAAGAGAAAAATAGCACTCAGACTGAGTGCTCATTATTTCTAGTTAATTAAAAAGCAATTTTTATATTTTATTCTTCTTATAGCTGAAGATCTTAAAGCACTTTCCAAGCATTAGCAAATTAACTTTCCCATCATCCCAGGCAGAATGTTAAAGCTTAGAACCTGCACTGTGTGCATGGAGAAAGAGGCTGTAGATTGTTCCTTGAAATTCTTATGCAGACAGATAGCCACATATTAATTAATATGAATCATTATGATGACTTCTATGATTCTATGATCATTATATATGGCTAAGCTGAATACTCAGCCAAAATATCATAGGATCATAGAATCACAGAATAGTTTGAGTTAGAAGAGACTTATAAAGATCATCTTTCCAACTCTGCGATGATCAGGGATATCAACAGCTAGATCAGGTTGCTCAGAGTCCCCTCCAGTCTGACCTTGAATGTTCCTAACCAGAATGTCACAAGGGTTTTATTTTTATGTAGTCTTCCACCATTGGACTTGTAATAGTATTAAAGTAAAAACATTTGTTTTAATTTGTCAGAATATTCAGCTATCCATTTGAAGATTTTCTCCAAGTCATAGAAACTATGAACATCTATTAATTCTTATTTTTCATCCCTAGAAGTAGAACTGATGTGTTGTTTTGTTTGTTTGTTCTGGAAAACTTTGATATTGAGATACCATACAGGTGTATGTAAAATATTCTATGACTATTATCCACTTTTGCCAGAAATTGTGGAAGATTAAAGATACAAAGGTTGGTCCAAAAGTAATGCCTCCTATTTTATTATGTTGGCCCATGACAACAAAGGCATACGTTGGTGTTTGGGCAGTAGAGGCTGAACTTTCCCACTAATATTCTGTTGCATTTTGTTGCCGTGAAACAGATGGCAGCAAAGGGACAGTCTGACAGAAAGGCATTGACATGAAAGAGCATATGAAGTAAATGTGTGCAATTGAATTCCACCATGCCGAAAAAATTGCACCCACTGACATCCATCAACGCTTGTGAACGTTTATGGACAAACAGCAGATGTTAGCATAGTGAAAGTTGGACTGTGTGGGCAACTAAGCTGGTGATGTGTCTGGAGCACAAGTTTTATGAGGAGTGGCTGAGGGAACAGGGATTGCTTAGTCTGGAGAAGAGGAGGCTCAGGGGAAATCTTATTGTTCTGTACAGCTTCCTGAAAGGAGGTTGTGGCAAAGTGGGGATTGGCCTCTTCTCCTGTGCAACCAATGACAGGATGAGAGGGAATGGCCTCAAGTTGCACCAGGGAGATTCAGGTTGGATGTTAGGAAACACTTCTTTGACAGAGAGTAGTCAAGCGCAGGAACAGGCTGCCCAGGGTGGTGGTAGAGTCACCGTCCCTGGAAGTATTCAAGAAATGTTTAGATATTGTACCAAGGGACATGGTTCAGTGGGAAATATTGGTGATAGGTGGACAGTTGGATTGGATGATCTTAGAGGCCCTTTCCAACCCTGGTGATTCTATGGTTCTATGACTCTAGCAATGATGTCATCATAACTGCTCTGAAACAGTGGTCTCATCTGATGGTGTAGATTTTTATGAGAGCATGCAGTCTCTTGTTCATTGCTGGCAAAAATGCATAGCTAATGGTGATGTCTGTGTTGGGAAATAATGTTTTGGAGCTGATAATTTGCTCTATCAAATAGTGTTATTGTGTTCTCTGTACCTGTTGGAGTCTCAGCAGAAATAGATAGGAGGCACCACTTTCAGAATTATCTACATATTTTTTTTGAAAAAAATATAAAGCTAGTTATATCATTATTATATTATTATAATCATAATTGTACATAATTTTAAAATCACAAGGATATTGTCCTTGAAAGTTTTCAGACTTTTCCATCAAGACCAGGAAAAGTTTCAGAAAAACCCAAGTTGACATAAGCAGTGAAAACTTCACTGACATTTAAATTTCTATCAAAGTTCAGATGTAAAATACTTAACTAACTCTTCCAAGACCATAGTGTTAACATAGATACGAATTGCATGTGACTTCAATGAATGGCAATGACAACGTCCATAGTAGTTGCACAGCGGAGATCAGGGACTTATTCTTCACACTCATAATGCTCTGCCTTTAAATGCAGAATCCAACTTTCACATACTGAAGCAAGGATAATCTAAAAAAAAAGTGAATTTTCATTTTTATCTTCCAGCTCAAAGCAGCAGGGGAGAATTTTGTTCATTTTCAGCATCCCTTTAGGTATTGAAAGTAAAGAAGAAATAAATAAGATGCCCTATGAGGCTAACCTGAACAAAGATTTTTTTTTTACTATAGTTATTATTAAACAAACAAGACTACTGTTGGGGAAGATACTGTCTATGAATAATGAAAGGTCTCCTTTTTTATTCAATTTCTAGATGCCTTGTGATTAAAAGTTGGCTGTTCGTGAAATAATAATAAAAAAACTGCTGACGCTGTAAATCAAGCAGAACCAATCTTCTGCTTTCCCAGGCATTACTGTAAGAAAATTAATTCTCTGCACCCAGGAACAAGTCCTCTATCTCAGAGTAAATTGATAAACTGTGTTTCAGCTTCTGTGTAATTAGGAATAATGGCTCCCATTCTTTTGACTGAATGTCAGAAGCAGAACGGATGAGTTACCATTGGCTGTTGGCAGGATTCATGCCCAGTATTATCACCAACTTGTGCTTCTTTACCATATGAATGCTAATAATGGCAAGCATCATCTTTTTGTCTGGCTTGACCTTCACCAACCTCTGCAGTTCCCCAAGCTATGACACATGATTCACAGAATCACAGAATGGCCAGGGTTGGAAGGGACCTCAAGGATCATGAATCTCCAACCCCCTTGCCACATGCAGG
>JAOWBP010002052.1:74227190-74289552 GCA_028571105.1 Tragopan temminckii
CAGGCTGGATGTGGCTCTGGGCAGCCTGGTCTGGTGGTTGGTGACCCTGCACATAGCAGGGGGTTGAAACTTGATGACCATTGTGGTCCTTTTCAACCCAGGACATTCTATGATTCATTCTATGAAATTAAATCTATGTTCTATATTCTCCATTTGTTTAAATTGTATCTTAGAGAATCTGAAAATCAGAAATTTCTACTTTTGTTTAACCAACAGGGCTTTTGGAAATGAGACTTCAAGGCTAGCTGGAACACATTTACAAAATATTTTCTTTATATTCTGAATAGCCAAGTCATCTGTACTTCCAAAATTATCCTCTTCCTAGTGCATGGTAACAGCTTTCAAAGTCTTTGACTTGCTGCAAATATCACTGTTCTCATACACACTAGAATGCTGATTGAGTTGACCTTACGTATCTGCAGTCCATCAACTTTTTCTCCTTCCTCTTGGGAGGAAGACTTGTTTATGAAATTGTATTTTTGATAGCAATATCAGCCTGAATTTTTATTAGTCTATCAGTACACCACTTGGAGAAAAAAAAACAAGAATGACACAGGAGCCAAGATTTTAACTGTGTTGGAAATTTTCCCCATTCATAAAAGATAAAGAAAAAGAAGGACTGGGGAAAGGCTCATATGCAGGTAGGCAGTGCATATACCTACCTACTCTACTGCTTAACAACTATTGCAATGAGCATTTTTTTTTTCGGTGCGTTCCTGAGTCTTGTTATAGAAAGCATTCCTGTGAGCCAGTTTACAGACTAACAACTTCCTTTCTGATACATAGCACATGAAGGTGATGAAAGTCTTTTATGCATTTCAGAAAAGCCTGAGCGACTTAGCTGCAATGAAAACCCAACTTGCAACTAGCTCATATTTCAGGATACTGCTCCTGTCAGAGCACCTATGCCAAAAGCATTATTGAAAAAGGTGGGAAGTTGGAGAAATAAAATGATTGTTATCATCTCTTTTACTCTGAAGAGAACTGAGAAAATTATTCCTTCTGAAAGAAGAGTAAATATCAGAGCAGCGTTGGCCATCCTGAGCTCATCTCTCTTCTGATTTCACTGCTAGCTGCCAGCCTTGCAGCATCTCCAGTCTAATAGATTCACTGTAGGATGAAGTGAAGTTTCTTTTGTGAGAGCTGGATGGCAGACCCACTTTTTGATCTAGACTGCAGCAATGAGAGGCTGAAATAGTTTCTGATGAGTCTTTGAATCTCTCTACATAAAGCTGTCTTTTTTGCCAACTCGAGAATGGGTATGTGGAGATGTGAGGATGGTCACATGTTAACTACGTTAGCATCACCCAAGTGGTGAAGGCACAGCAATCAGATTGGATGCATTAAGTATCTACGTTGAAACCATTATGAATCAATGCATTACTTCTACAGTTGCTGTTATTTATAAAACATCAACAACCAAATGTCATTAGATAAGGTCTAGAAATAGAAATGTGTACACAACAGAGAGAAGTATAATTTACCATTATTATAAGAAATACATCTTATGCTGAAGGTCATTCAACACATCTACTACTTTTCAATTTCTTAGTACCTAAGATATTTTAACGAATGTAGAGAGATATTTTTATTTTTATTTTTTCCCCCAGTTCTCTACATCAATCTGAAATGTTTTGTCTGACTTTGATTATTTCTTACATTTTCACCCAGAAAAAAAATAAGTTTTTACAGTCTGTAGTGGCTTGGAATTTGTCAAACTTGCTTCTTAAAATGTGTGACTTTTTCACATGCAAATCCACAGAAAGTTTATTATCAGTGAAGACAGTTTTTTATTATTGCAAAAAAAAAATTCTGCTGGGCCACTGGTCTTGTCACCTCCCTGAAGGACAACTCCTTAACTTCTTTTAAGTATTTCCCTTTATTTTCCCCATTACCTTATTTTATTGCCACAGCAACCACTGCCTCATTGTCATAGGATTTTGTATGTGCTGCAGTGTTGCCAGCACCTCTCAAGGCAGTGGTTCATTCCAGGACCTGCTAGAATCCTCTTCCTCTAATCTAGCTATGCCATCCCACACCTTATCATGGGAAGGCTCACTACACCCTCCATTCCCCTTCAGATTTAGTTTAAAACCCTCCTAATAACCTAGATTTTCCTCATATGAACAATAGCAAGGGTGTTTAGAGCTTGTTTCTCACTTCTTTTTTCCCTTAGCTTGCTTTTTTTATTATTCTTATGTAGACAACAACTTTGGAGAACGTCATCCCAGAAGCTGTGCTGGTGGTTTAAAAACTTGATTATATAGATATATTTTTATAAAATATGTCCGTTAATATTCTCATTGTTCTAGCAAACACTCCAATTCCAAAGCCATTAACCTAGCAACTGGGAAGGGAATATTCAGTGACAAACATGCACAAACAACCTGTTTCTAAATTTGTCTTCAGTATCTCATTCCAAGCCTCTGGGAGCCTGTATTAAATGTGTGTGTCCCCTCAAAGTAGTGAAGTTACAGAAATAATGCATTTATACACATCCATCTGTTACCCTTTTCTAATTACATTTCATTTTGTCTGTGTCCACCCTCTGCATTGGCTATTTGCCTTTCTACTATGATTAAAAGTACTTCATGGGCTACCTATACGTAGGAATTTCAGAAGACTTTTACTCTTAGCTTGCTTGATCCAGGTAAGTGAAACAGACAGAAGTAAAAGCAAAGTCATAATACCTGTGAAAGATATTTCATTGGGTACTGACTACTTACTGACTGCATAACCAGATGGAGGAATCATTTACTGAAATGTAGATATTTAGAGTGTAGGCGTCTACATCTGAACTCTGTTGCTCCCTAACTTTCATTAAAGTGAATGGAGAGTGAGTCAATCGACTTAGTGAAGTCTAAGAGATGATTCATCTAATCCTAACGTAAGTATATAAAATTGATCAGACTGCACCGTCAAAAAAACAGGGTTTTTTTTTTGTTTTTTTTTTTTAATGTGTTGAGGAAGGGAGAACAAAGTTCAGGTGTAAAAATCTACACTGATTGAAATCAATAACATCAACATTTTCTGTCATGTCTGAAAGCTCTGAAGATACTGCTTTCTATAGCAGTCACTGCTCTCTTTACTTCAACTGTCCTAGCAATTAGGTGCATAAAATAAGAGCTGTGGAAAGATAAAAATTTGAAACGTCCTCTTCATTTTCAGCTTGCCTGCTCCAAGTCAAGATGTGGGATAGTGAGGTCTGCTGGCTGGGTGATATGTCTTAGCTAGAAGGTGGATTGTCATTCATTAGTGATATTGCACATCCTGAACATGGTTTAAGAAGTTATATTCTTCCTTCCATACTCCTTTCTTAACCTGATCATAGAATCATAGAACAGTAGAATCATTGAGTTTGGAAGAGATCTCTAAGATCAATTGCCATAAATATTGCTAGTAAACAATATCCCCAAGTACTATATCTACCTTTTCCTTAAACACCCCCAGGGACCATGACTCTACCACTTCCCTAGGCAACCTGTTCCAATGCTTAACCACTCTTTCTGAGAAAAAATTCTTCATAATATCCAATCTGAACCTCCCCTGGCACGACTTGAGGTCATTTCCTCTTGTCCCATTGCTTGCTACCTGGAACAAGAAGCCAAACTCCCCATGCCACAACCTCCTTTCAGACAGTTGTAGAGAGTGATAAGGTCTCCCCTGAGCTTCCTCTTCTCCAGACTGAACAATGATCCTGTTCCTCGGCTGTGAATTACGTACCTTCAGCTGTGCCTGTGTAGCTTTTCTTGGAGTCACTTTCCAACAAGTTCTGTAATAATGGCCCAAATAATCAGAAACCCCCAAAATTAAAAGCATTAAGGTGTAGTCAAGTTGATAACCACTCACTCAACATCACCTGAAAGCACACCTCTGATCCTACACTGGATAACTTGAATGTGTTGTGTGCCTTTTTAATGTGTGAGTAAAAATAGCTGAAAAACTGAGTCAAACGTAATAGCAGCACCAGAGGGAAGTGACCATCTGCTGACTTTAGAGAGAAATCTGACCCTATTCTGAGAAGTGTTTTCTGACAGTTTACAGGGTTTTCAAAATAAGGTTGAGTCAACTCAGTTCCTGCATTTCAAAACTTTTAGTGAACAGAAGGTAGCAAAACCTCAACCTTTCTTTTCCAGGAATGATATACATCCTTTAGTGAATTTATCAGCTGATAATTTCTTATCTTTTCTCATTTTTTGTTAGGTGGAAAGAAAGAAGATAGATGGTAACTTCCCATTCACTTAATAAATGTCACTATTTCTGAGTTGCACAAAGTATTCAGCTTCCATTTTATCTGAAAACTCCCACAACTACTATTTCTATCATTCACAGATGTTAACAAGTTAGGTGAGGCTTTTAATCTGTTTGAAGGTAGGAGGACTTTGCAAGGGATCTGAATAGGCTGGATCACATGATGTTCAACAAGACAAGGTGCCAGGTCCTGCACTTGGTTCATAACAACTCCAAACAGCATTATGGCTCTGGGAAAGAGTGGCTGAAAAGCTGCCCAGCAGAAAAGGACCTGAGGAATCTGGTAAGCAGCTGGCTGATCATCCGGCTGTGTGCCCAAGTAGCTAAGAAGGCCAATGGCATCCTGGCTTGTATCAGAAATAGAGTAGCAGCAGGACTAGGGAAGGGACCATGCCTCAAATACTGCTTTCAGTTTTGCACCTCTCACAGCAAGAAGGATATTGAGTTGCTTGAGCATGTGCAGAGAAGAGCAGCGAAGCTTGGGAAGAGTGGAGAACAAGTGGAGCAGCTGAGAGAATTTGAGTTGCTTATTCTGGAAAACAGGAGAGGACAGCTGTCAGTTGCAGCAGTGAGTGTGTCAGTTTCTAAAGTGATAAGCAACAGAACTTGAGAAAATGTGGATGTCCCTGTTCATCACAGGGGAGCGGACTAGGTGGCCTTCAGAAGTCCCTTCCAGTTCTAAGGATTACATGATTCTATGAAATGGTGTCAAGTTGAGCCAGGGGACATGTAGTTCAAATATGAAGAATTTCTTCACCTGGAGAGTGATTAAGAATTGGAATAGGCTGCCAAGGATAGTGGTGAAATCTCCATCCCTTGAGGTATTTAAAAGACATGTGGATGTGGTACTGAGGGACATGGTTTATTGCCAGAACTCAGTAGGTTAGACTAGTGGTAGGACTTGATGATCTTGAAGGCCATTTCCAACCTAGATGATTCTATGATTCTGTGATTATGATATTTTGAGAATTCAAATATTGCAGCATTGGGAAATAATGGCATATTGCACTAACTGTTCCCTGTTCTAATAATGGATCCCCAGCAGACTCTTCCTTTAATTCATCCTGTTCTGAGGAGGAGGAATCATATACTCTGAGGCACTTTTAAAAATAAACTTCAGTATGCTGAAGTGCCTTTCTAAACTTTGAAATTAGTAAAACAGTGTGCAAAATAATGGTACTCATATCTACTCTTAAAGCCTTTTCCTACCTAAAATTAGTCAATAATTGCACAGCATCAAATGAAATCATTAAATATTCTTACTGATACAGCTTCGAAACAAAGCATTCAAACTTGCCAATTTGTGTTAGTATCTCACTAGTAGAATCAATGGGACAGCTTTGTAGCTGATGTAGTTTTCAGCGATGCTTAGCTGATTTACATCTGCTGTTGTTCTTTTCTCCATACCATAGATGTAGTACAATCTTCTCTGAACACGTCTGGCATGTCTCTCTTCATTATTTTCAATTTTTTCCCCTTACCTCTAAGTGTGTCTTTATGACCCATGATTGGATCTCTATGCCTTATTGCCCATAATAAATGATTGCAGTATTTACTTGTTCCTGAAAATCATCTTATTTTGGGGGGGAATTTACTTATTCCTGAAAATCATCTTATTTTTTTGGGATCTTCATTGTCAGTAGGGAATAACATGAGTGTGCCACATTGAATTGGCTTTTTTTTCCCTTCCTCTTCAGTTTTCCTTCCTCTGAATCACTTACATTCATCCACTGTGGTGACTTTCCCCACCCAGAGACCAGACCTTGATCTCTTTTGACAAGACATGATGCAGAGTTTGTTTCAGAATACATCCGCCTGTGTTTGGACTCTGCAAAGATTCCTGGAAGACTGTGATAACAGTTGATGAAAATAGTTAAAGACCATATGTTGCTATAAAATTGAAGGACCTTACACATAACTCATACAGCTTATATATAACTCATACAGTGCTGAGGAGTGTGCAAACAAAAGAATTTTAAAAATTAATTAATTAATTAAAGGTAAAACCCAAAACAGTGATAGATAGCCCAATCTTACATAAAATTTACGTACGGACAAGTGAACAGTATATTAATATTCGTTCCAGAGTCTGATCTGTGGCTGTGATGATTTTTATCAGTATCTCAAAGAATTCTTAATCATTCTGTGATTCTTTGAAGGATCAAGATGTAACCACTAATAAACATATCCTAAGAAGCACAGCCATTTAATTGTTGGCTATTAACTGTAACTGGTGTAATGGTTGCTTCATGGGGAACTGTTCTCCTAAGGGAAAGGATAGTTCAGACTGTGATAACCATGTGTATTGGAACAACAACAAAAAGCTGTTGGGTTCAGCATGATCTTCATCCTCCTGAAGTAGACTGGTAGCATTTCTTGCCTGGAATCTGTGAGTTGCCTTGCTAAAGAAAACATTAGGTGAAGTCCAGTTTCTGCTGCATGAAAAGCATGAAAGGAAATAGGTGTCTGGCCAAAACCCCTGGGAAATATTAGGAATCCCTTTACAGATCTGAATGAATTTTGGGCCACTGAATGAGTAAATGTGTATTCAAATTACTGTTAATATTTAAAACAAATATCATCAAAAATTTATTGAAAATCACTAAAATGTTTGGAGACAGTCTTTCGGCTTTCTTTCTTCAGTTTGATTTAGAATCTATGATTCAATCAGGCATGGATCTCTTCTCACGTGTCATGTTCTTGTTCCGCTTTTTTAACTTCTCTGCTCTTCCTCTGCTGCTCTTGCTCCCCTTCAACAAATCTGGAAATAGGTTGCCTAGAAAATTCAGCATCATTTCACACATTATGCACTATAGTGCTGAATCTATTTTATATTTTTTTTCTGCAGCTGTATGATTAACAGTAAAATAATTCATATTTCTCTGTGTGTATATACAATATAGATATGCTCACCAGCCCTCTGTGGAGTTATGAAAAGCCTCCACTTGCCCCTTGTGACCTTGCCACCACAAATTGCTTTTAGATTCCATGCCATTTGAACAAGCACAGCAATTCACTTTCATGTTCCTGCAAATGCTAAGAAAAACAAAGAATGTTACAGTGTGCAGCATCTGGGATCGTTCTCACTTTAACACACCCTTTTCCTCACTTTCCTTTGAGGAAAAAGTTCAGGGAATTCTCACTACTGATATGCAGCAGTCTCTGCTCAGTTACACTCTTTTGGAAACATCTGCTCTGCTTGGTCTTGGAGACTGAGCTGAGCTTTACCTTGTTTGGGGGAGAAGATGTAGATGGATTTGCTCTTAAGTGAAGCTGTTTCATTAAGCAGTTAAATGAAGAAGCAGTGGGCTGAGTGGTTACAACACGGACTGAAAACAAACCTGCCCCCCAGTGTTTTAGAATTATGTTCAACAAACTCTATAATATGTTTATATTGCACTATTAGGAAATTTGATCCATGCCAAGGTATTAAATGTACCAAAGCACCATGATGTGCTTCTTCAAGGGTGACTGAGCTTGGACTAAGGCAGCTCTTTAGGAAGGGTCTAAGGGTTTTCAGATTTAACAGCAGATGGGTCTTGGTGGCAAGATTGTTTATCTCATTGAGATAGACTTTTCTATCTCCATGCTGCTGTGGAGTAACCTAAGAACTTAGAAGTTGATAAGTACAGTGATGGACTAAGAGCTGCTTGTGACTCATACTTGTGCTTTTGTGGCAAGGGGTGCAATTCTGGGGCAGCAGCATCACAAGAGTAGTCAGTAGATACAATCATAGAATCATAGAAATATCTGAGTTAGAAAGGACCTGCTTATTATTATGTTGTGTAGACTCTTCTTCTACTTCAGTCGTATTTCAAAAACTATTAGTCATATTCCAAAGATGAATTTTTCTTCATAGTAAAATTTATGGGAACAACATTTTTAAAATTTCTTTATTCAGATTGCAAAAGAAAGATGATTCCCATCATCTTAAAGTTTCCGAAGACAAACAGTGCTCTACACTGACTTTAAAATGATTCTGTTTTTTTAAATAATCTGTCTTCACTGATTGAAAAAACATAATGTAGAAGCCCGTATGTTGACAGGATCTCCTTAAATTAACTGACTTTAATTAATGCACTAATTAATCTTCTTGAGAGGAAAGACTTAATAGCAGAAATATTTCTCTTTGTTCATGCAACTACACTGGCAACCATGCATACTTTCTTATTCTGGATGGATGTGGTAGACTTTCTGGAGCTGGCTCAGCGATCAACACTGTTCTCCACTGTCTATTGGAGACATAAAACATTGATTTTTCATATAGAAAAAGCATGACATTGCTTCTGCTACTCTCTTTTCCTGTGTATCAGTCTAGACCAATATTTTCTTGGTTCTCAGAGTTCCATGTCAGAGACTGATCCACTTTTCCTATAATGGCTCAAAATGTTCATGGTCTCTTCCTGTGCTTATACATTCCTGACTCAGCTCACATTTGCAGTCTTTTACCTTTCTGACTCTTCAGCAAACAGAGTTTACACAAAAGGAAGAATTTCAACCCAGATTTCTTTGGCTGTGAGAAGCAGCCACAGGTGTGCGGATGATGCAACATCAGTGGAGATGCACAGAAAAACATCTCCCTCTCTCAGATCAATACTGTCTTGCCCCATGTTCTCTGTGAAGGGCGGTAAGAGATATCTAGGAAAGAACATCTGACTACGTTCTGTTATTCATTCCCCTTCTATACCCTGAGCATTCAGAAATTATGAATTAGGGATGTTAGAGGGTCTGTCTGCCTTATCTTTTTAGTATCCATTTATGGACCTGCAGTCCATCAACATCTTTAATTTCATTTTGAAATTCTGATCCTGTCTGCTTCTGCTCTGTGGCAATGAACTGAAGATTTCAATTACTTGTTGTATAAAATGAAGTACTTTCTTTCACATCAGGTATGTTCAATCCCTGGCATATAGGCTGTGTGTGGCTCAGAAAAGCTAGTAATATGTCCCACAAGAATGTAAACTTTTAATATTGTCATGTGATTTTTAGTGACATTTTTCATGAGTTGATTGCACATTCATTACATGTGCTTGTGCCACTTCATGAGTAAAACACACTGACTACCGACAATAACATTTCAACTTACCTATGGGTATATATACCTATGAAGACATGCAAAGACTTGTAGGTTCTTATTTAATTATTAAGTAATTACACACATTATACTTAATCTATTCACTTCTTCTCAGAATTTCTAAGTTTTCCAAATTGTGAATTTAGCAGCCATGTTTTGCATGAAAGTAGCATAATAAGTTAAATGTTTCATGATAAAACCTAAAATACAAACAGAAGTGCAAAAAAAAGGGTATATATTTACAAACATTAGAATTAATATACAAATTATTTCAGTTGAAGGAGCTAATGATTAACTTTGTGGGTTATGTTTTGTATTTTGTTTGTTTTTTTGTCTTATCTTTGTTTCGTTCCCTTCATTCATCTCCTACGTGTTGCTCTCACTTATTTCTCCCTTGACTTACCACTCTAAATGCATTTGTTATTGGAGGACAGAAATATATTTTATTACAACTTGAGCTCTTTAAATAGGTCACAGAACATAATTGATGATAAAAATTCTAAACTTTCCCCTGCCCCCAAAAGAACATACTTAATTTGCTTCATAGAAAATTGCTTAACACCTGAGAATTGTTCTAGCTTAAGTTCTGAGGCTAAAGAGGGAAACGAATCTGGGAGCCTTTGATACAAGCTCAATTTGCGCTACTTAACTAAAACCTATTAGCCTTTATTAGCATTAACCTTTTGGTTTATTAACATAAGTAATTGAATATGAATGTATGGATAAATTTCTGGGAAATAATGCTTTTAAGTAAAATAATAGGGAGATATTTAACCTTCTCTAATAGTCCGTGGATACGTCTATAATATGATGTCCTTAAATGATCTCTAAATCGTCTACTAGCAATGAAATAAGTAATGGATGATCATGATGGTAATGGAGAGAACAGCCATTCTGTGATGGACCAGTTGTCACACAGTAAACTTCAGCTTTCTTATGGCTTTCTTTGTAAAACAATTTGAAGCACAGATTCTCCAGCCTCTCCAGTTTGAGCTGCACTTGTGTGTGAAAGGAAAATAAATAAATCAAAAAGTTCTCATTAAGAATATTGGATTAAAAAATAAAACCTATTTTGAAAGTTGCTAAAATGATTGCAAAGAACAGGGACAGTTTGCTGCAGAAAGACCTCCCCACGGACTCCTTATTCTTATACTCAGTTCCTAAATATCAAAAGCTCACTGTACATGGAGATTAGGCTGAATGCATCCTCGGTATCCCTCAAAGTTTCTGGTGGTGCTCTAACTTTAGAACATATTGTGTCCCTTGATTATCCTGGGAGATGTTGGAGCTTTTCCAAGGAAAATTCATAGGGGATTGAACACATGAACAGACCTCCAGACTCTCATACAATGTGGAAAAGGGAGCACACTTTGATGTCATCTCAGCTGTGCACGTGAAAAGTGTTCCTAATAAGAGTTGCTGAGCCCTGGGAATAGACTGACATAGTGTTTAGAGGTGGTTCCATAGTTTGCTTTTGTTTTATTTTTTATGACTGGGAGCCTGATACAGCACTGCTATAGCTCTTTTTTAGCCTTTTCTTTTGACTTTTCTTTTAATAGGAAACAAAGAACATTATGTGTGAGAGGAGGAGAACTGAAAATCTCCCTGGAGTTTACTATCCACCCTTCAGGTAAACACCCTCTTTTCTGTATGGAGGATGAAAAGGTGGTAAAAAGTCACATTACAAAGCTTGGAAACATTTTTCAGGGGGTTTATAGAGTGTTACTACAAATATTTTTCTTACCCCTCTGCCTGTATTATCCGTTCTCCTTACAGCCTTGTAAACTGTACACAGTGCCAGGTGAGAAAAATGTTAACTAATAACTTTTAGAAAGTACTAAAAACCATACCTTCATTTTTTGTGCTGAACAACCTTTAAAAAATTATGCACCTGTAGAGCTGGGGAGTGATGAATCTGTTTTTCTGTAATTCAAAACACTTTCATCAGTGTTTTTTCTGTTTCTTTCCTGTTAATCTCACTCTTTCCATTATTTTATTATATTTGATTTTTTGAACATTTGATATTGTTTTCATTAATCCTCAAAGCAACTTTAGGATAATAAATGCCCAGAAGATGTTGTGTGGTATATGGTGACGCTCGTGTGTGCTTCTGGTATGCACAGCATTTCATTAGATACACTACACATTAGATTATTAGCATTTCATTAGATACACTACAGATACAGCATTTTACAGAATTCTAAATCCAATGCCCAAACCAACCCTTTATGTCGGTTGTGATCTCTTCAGGAAGCAATGTGAAGTTTGATTGTAAGTGACAAGAAATGCTCTCAAAACTTTGATCAAAGTGATTTCTTTTTAATTCTTTCAGCCACCGGAAAAAAAGGGGTTTAAATGGATTAAATTTCCCAACAGGAATGTTCTGATTAATCAGTGGGCTTCTCTCCTGTATGTCGTAGCTACTTTCATGTATTTTTCTTTGACTGTTTCCTTTCACTGTCCAAGCCCTCAGGATAAATTTTGACAGGAACACAAACCTCAGATGCATCTTCATTAAAGTTATTCACAAATAATCAGTGATTCAAAGCCAGAGCATATATCAGAGTGATGGAAAAGTAAGGTTAAATAAGACAGGTGTGTCAGACAGATCTGTGCAGATTCCTTTAAATGTCTTGTAGCCTTGTTGGAGAGGCAAGGCCACCACTCTCCAGCTTAAGTGACACTGCTGTTTGAGATGGATCAGTTTCAGGGAAGCCGGTTCTCTTCACAGTACAAAAAGACCTTACATACATCATAAATGCCCGCTTCTGATCCTGAAAGTCAAGCAAAATAATCCCCAGTTCTAACAGCTGAATGTCTGCAAAGTTATAAGCACTGGAAAGCAAGATTTATCTAGAGAGCCACCAGCATCTTCTACCAAGAAAAATTCTATCAAAGTTGTCTTTGCAAGTAACATACATATATATTTGCATTTGTGGCAGCAACCAACAAGGGCCTTCTATTTTCTTGTTATTCTATGTGGAAATGGGATCTCCCATTTAATAAGGCACTGGATGCAAGATTGTTCTTACCTAAAATGTAAATATTTCTGCTTTAAGTTCAAGCAGAAATGTCTTGCATCTTCTTACTGAAACAAAAGAAAAAGTAACAGTACAACGCCTCATTTTTGGTTGAATTCAATGCATTTTCTTTGCACATTAATTGTGTCTTTAGTATTCAGTCTCTCCTCACATGAAAACCTGCCAGGGCTCTGATCGTTCTTTAGTTAGCTCTCCTATACCTATCTATTTATGTCATATCTTATGTTGAGACTGGATGTACGGAGATGAGCTTATTGTTCCAAACGAAAATATAGCACCAATTCAAATTATGGAATCACCATACTCTTGTAATATTTTCCCCATTTTGATGACAGAGATTTTGTGGTGGTGGATTTAATCTCTTCTGTGTGCTGAGAGAGGTCCTAACAGAACTGGTATGAATCTGCATGGTAGCAATTTGCATGAACTAAAGCCCTTGCCCTTTAATATTGCTTTTACATTTTCTGCATGGATATCATGTTGCTCTATGTTTTATTCCCTTCCAAAAACAACAAAATTGTCCCATTGTGTTTAATGTAAAATACAATATTCATCTTATTTCAGTGCCAGCCTTTGAAAAACTTATTTATATTTGAAGTTACTGTCTTTCTTCTCTCTTTCTTTTTAGGTGACTAAATTTAGAACAGAGAAGTAGAAAAAAAGAAATGAATTTGCATCTGAGAGAAGAGAATTGTAATGCACAGGAAATTTATGCTGTCAAATATTACTGTCAGATAAAGCTGAAACAGAGAAGAGGTGGCTTTTTGTTTTAGGAATTTCTTCACTTATGGATCTGAGCTTTGCTGTGATTTTGCCTAAATCAGATAAAATAATGCCTGATTGTTTAGAACACCGATAGCCAAAGGCTGGCGTTAATGATACGTGATTGTGCAGCTCTGTAAATCATCTTGCTGTGCAAATGTGATAGAATTGCTGATTTGTCTGCATATTTGTCAGATTCTGCTTCAAAAATCTGTAGGAACATGCTCTGGTTGGTTTGTATCCAGGGTTCATCTCTGCTTCAGAAAGAGGCTAATACAATACTTCTCTGCTTAAAATCTCTCCTGATTTTGAATCAACCATTAAAAAGTTAATGTTTCCTCTATTCAAAAGCCAAATGCTGACTTCCACTGTTCTATTACTTTCTCTAAACCCAAATTGACTTTACAGTTAAATCCTACTCAAATCCTTCTAATCAAATGCATATTGACACTCTAGGGTAAGTGTGATTGAGTGTCAGCTTCTATGCAAAGCTCTCTAATAGTATCCATGCTTTCTTTTTCCTTTATGGCTTTCCTATCCCTTCCAGGACAAGTCTAAGGTAATACACAGGACAGCCTTATGGCTCTGTAATCAACTGGCATAAAATACCACTAGTCTTATGTTTTAAAATAAAGTATCTGCATATAAGCTGTGTACTGAAAACAGATTAGGTTGGTCCAGAATTATCAAGTTCTGCTGCTGATAGCCATATTAATTCATATAAATATCACAGTATGGTACACTGAAGACCTCTATGCCTTTATTCTTACTTTGATCCACAACTCCTTAAAAGTATTTATTCCTTCTGTTAGTTCTCATAGCTGTCTGGAGAAGAGCTTTCCTCTGAACTGTGCTTCTCTGGGTAATGTCAAACTCGATGCTTGGATATGATCCATCCCCAGAATCCTCTCCAGCTGTCATTTTTCCAGGTTCAACAAGTGTTGAGCATTGAACATGAAATTTGCATCCCTGTACATCCTCACAGAAAGACTCTGGCTTTTCTTCTGCTCCATCATCCCTCGGTTAAGATCTTAGTTATTATGGTCTCACTCTATAAGGAGAGTCTCTTTCACATCATGAGGTGAGATGAAGCTCACTGAGTATTCTGGTTTCCCAAGGTCTCCAAAAGTAAGAAAGCCTTGATCTGGTGTGTGGTTGGATGAGAAACTGATCTAGCAGGTCCTCTAATCGCAGTATTGACGGATTCACAGGATTAATGGTGTGCATTCTCCCATTGTAGGAGATGGGGTATACTATTATGTAAAGCTCATGAGACTCATCTAGCACGAAAAATGCAATACAAATATATTATCTACCTCAAAATACACTGAAATAATCTGTCCCACACTCATCACCATGGTATCTGAACATCTCTGGGATGATATAATAACGTAATTAACCTAAAAAAAGTAGTGTAATTATACCTCTGCTGCAATAATTCACTCATAGGAACTATTTATAGTGAATACACTTTTACTTACTTTTTTAAAGGATTTGTTTTCTTCAATGAGATACAGTGGGAGAATTCATAGGCATGAATTCTCTTTGACTGGGGAAGACATTAAGTTTTAAATGAAGAGCTGAGTGTTTGCCTTTGAGGAATAGATTTATACTGTGCATCTCAGGGGTCCTGAATAAGAAAAGATGTCAAATATGTTATGTCTGCAGTTAGGTCTTCTCTGGTTGGATGCTCAAGTCCAGACTCAGAGAATTATTCATTTCTGAGATTTATCCAAATCCAAGATGTACATTCCTAGCATAAGAGACCTCTGGCAAGGTGGTACAAGGCAGTACAAGCATCTTCTGGCAGCTAAAAGGGTCAGCGATACCCTGGGGTGCATCAGGCCCAGCACAGCCACAGGGCAAGGGAAGGGATTGTCCCATTCTTCTCTGCACTGTGCAGCCTCACTTCGGGGATTAAAGACAGAACACACCCCTGACAAATAGTACTTGGAAGTATTGATGGATGACAAGCTGAATGTGAGCCACCAATATGTCCTTGCAACCCAGAAAGTCAACCATATCCTGGGATATGCTTCAAAAGAAGCATGGTTAGCAGGTCAAGGGAGGTGATCCTGCCCCTCAACTCTGTGCTGGTGAGACCTCACCTGGAATACTGTGTCCAAATGTGGAATTTTCAGTGCAGGACAGGCATAGACCTGTTGGAGTGCATCCAGAAGAGGGTTAAAAAATAGTCCAAGGGATGGAACACTTTCCTTACGAAGGCTGGACGGGGCTCTAAGCAGGGGAGCTGGGCTAGCTGGTCTTTAGAAGTCCCTTCCAACTCAAACTATTCTATGATAATATGATCTTTGTGAATCCTTTTCAACTTGGGACATTCTCAGATTCTATTATTCTATAACTAATTTGTTTCTCGCTTTAGTCAACAGGGAGAGGTAGGAGGCACCATAAAGGACTGACCTATCTCATATGAAGAAATGTGTCTGATGGGTGGAATAGCTGCTCATGATTACAATTCCTTACCGATAGATGCAACCGAGATAGAAAACAAGTTTAGATCTCTCCATGGATGAAAAGAGACACTTCACTACTTTTGTGAAGATGGCCTGTAGAGCACTGAATCATAAACTTTCACATATGCACTGCATTGGATGTTGCTGTGGGTGAAGTTCGACAAAGATTCAGATTCCAGGGGGCCTGAAGGTGAAGTTTTATGGAATATATTGTTTTGTATTCTTAATTTTGAGTAACCTTGTTATTTTTAGTATTTATATATATATATATATTTTATAAACAACAGTTTCAGCAATGCAGTAATGCTTCAGCATCTACGCAAAACTAATATTGTAATTATGAACCTGCATCTCAGGTTGCAGAGACAAAAGAACATATGCATTCCTTACTAAATGAATATGTGCCTGTTTCTGCTGCTTGGCTTAGAAATGTCTTCCCCAGGAAAAATTATTCAGTACAAGCTTAAATCCTTGTCAAGAAAGTATTAAACTGGGGATAATTTTGTGCATATATTTAAGTCTTCTTTCTTTCAGAAGGATTGAAAAACATTCAAAAGTTGAAGAAATGTTGTAATTGCAAAATAATGCACATATCTGAATCAGGAAAAAGGAAATAATGGCTACAGTTAGTCAGACTCCTAAGTTCAAATGATGCATATTTGGTTATTGTTTGTTCGTTTGTTTTTTGTTTGGAGGGAAAGTTATTTCCTTTTGGTAATATAACTATTAAGAATTTTTTTTGAAACATTGTAATTCAAAAATTGAATTATACAAACACTTGCATTCAATTGTTGAAATTCACCTCTAACCAAATTCTCTTCTATGATAAAAAAATAATTAAATTTTGTTGTTTCTATGCTCAATTTGCAATTCCTGATTTTGACAACTTTCATTAATTAAATGGAAAAAAGCCATAAGGTTTTATTTACTCAAGATATGCGTTAGTATATGTTCATTTCAATTAAAAGTGAGATAGGAGAAATTAACTAAAGCATTAATTTTATTTATTATCTTCTATTCCTCACAGAAAATATCTGTTGTGTTATGCTATCAGATCTGCTGCTCTTCTTAGAAATCTGTTGAGTATGTCT
This sequence comes from Tragopan temminckii, assembly GCA_028571105.1. NCBI lineage: Eukaryota > Metazoa > Chordata > Aves > Galliformes > Phasianidae > Tragopan > Tragopan temminckii. The sequence goes on from JAOWBP010002052.1 coordinate 74,243,884, forward strand.
TGAAAGAAATTTGATTACAGCAGGAACAAGTAAAGGCCAAAATCTTCAAAAAGGTCTGTGTATGATTGCACTATTTCTGACTTGGTTTAGCAGGATCATTCCCAATTACGCTTAATATTCTAATTTCACTAGATCTTACTTGGGTAATCTGACATGGGTTGTATATACCCTCCAGTGAAGAAAATAGTGATTTAAATGAGAGCTAAGTCAGGTTTAACAACTACTGGTAGTCCATCTTTGTAATTTTATGAGCATAATATGTATATGAATATGTATTAATTTCTCATGAAGGTGTTTCTAAAGGGAAAGAAAAGTCAATGGGGTGATAAATGCCAGTGAGTAGAGAATAAATATACTGAGAATGACCATAGGCAACGACAATAATAACTCATTGCTCATGCCTGATATTAAAGTGAATGAACTAGGTGAGTGTCTAACACATCCCTGGTAAGGCCACTCCATGGCAGTCTGACAAGTCAAGATGACGTCTCTGATTTCTTTGTCTTTCAAGAATGAGGATGCCTCTGCTCTATCCCATTCTCCTCTTATACTCTATATCACAGAAAGCCCTTCAATCCTGTCATTTGTTCTCTGCCCTGAGTAACAAAGAAATGGATGTCTGCACCAAAGCTGTCAGAATCATTTAGAGATAAATAAACTGCAACATAAAAGAAACAATCTGTCTATGCAGTGGATTAACTTAACCTGGTTTTAGGGAATTGCAGATATATCCATGACATTAAATATGTTTTCATCCTTATAAATTATGTAAAGAAGCTAATACCAACTTTAATGGAGCATATCTTCAAAATGAAATATCCTCAGATCATTAATACACAGGACGTCTAATCAATCTCAAAGATAGATTTCTTTGTTTTTGTCTTTTTGTTGTTGTTGTTGTTGTTGTTGTTGTTGTTATTGTTCTTCTTTGCTGTTGTATTGTTCTTACAGAGACCTTTTGGAACTACAAAATCCACAGTGACCTTAGATTTGCAAACTTGCCAGTGTAGTGGGAAATCATGTACACTGCCATTTCAGCATATCACAGCATTGAATTTATAATCTGCTTACAAATTAAAGAGGTTTAGCAGACACAAGTTATGAAACCTGTCATAGCTTTGAGTAAACAATTGGCTTCTCTGTACAGTAACCATGTACTTAGGACTAGGATAGTGACCCAATCCTTCTGAAGTGAAATCATACTTCAGAGTTGATCTTGATCCTTCTTTGTAGCTAAAGGCATTCCAGTTACCTACTCAGTGCTTGAAAATCTTCTAATATTTGAAGCAGTAAGGACATAACTTTCTGTCCGGTTTCATAGTTCCTAGATTTATATTGTTTCCTTAGTCTAAATATGAGGGATAGGATTTAAAGTTTTAGGGATAACACTGGTCTGGACCCAAAGGCTGCACAAATATAGCAGTGTTCAGGCACAGACACAAGCAGGAGAAGTATACTGATGATTTTTTTAAACTGTCCTGGATCATCTCTGAGTTTCATCTACCTCAGACTCCTGAAGAACTTCAAGAGCTCAAGAACTAGCCCCAAGTCAGGATGAATTGATAGTATGAATGTAGTCACCACACACCACCTTACAACATCCTTCAATAAGATAAAACTAAGGAGATGAAAAACATCTAATTTTACCTACCTTAGTGGCAAGCTTTTGATGGGGATTTTCTTCCTTGGATTTGTGCATGTTTCCAGCAATTGATAATAGAGGGAGCATGGATGGTTTTCTCAGATTTGCCACTTATCTTCAAGACTAAACATAGTGGGGGAAGTATAGAATCACAAAAAAACCAGAACGATTAGGGTTGAAAAAGGCCACTAAGATAACCTAGTCCAGCTGTCAACCCATCACCATCGTATCAATAAACCATGTCTTTCAGTGCCACACCTACCCTTTCTTGAACAACTTCAGGGACAGTGACTTCACCACCTCCCCGGGCATCCAGTTTCAGTGCATTACCACTCCTTATGAGAAGAATTTTTTCCTAAAATCCAATCTGGACCTGCCCCTGGCACAACTTAATAGTAACAGGTGTGGGATTCCTTCAGTCATCTTGCATATATCCATTATTGCTTTAATTTCCCCTTTTTCCTCCCAGACTTAAGAACGGGATGGTATCTGAAAGACCTTGAAAAAAAAACCCCACAGTTGTAAGGACTATAAAAGGAGATTTTGCTGTGATCATAGCTTGCGTTGCTTCAGTGGATTTTTTCTTTAAGTCTGATGCTGGGGTGGTGACATACAAAGCCCTTCCAGATCTAGTTCATTAACACTATGTTACCCATCCTAAAGACTGATTTTTCAGTAGGAAGTGCATTTTGCCTGAATTTCCCTCAAAAATTTCAAAATCTTATGTAGTTACCCAAACTATGTGGTCTGATTCTCAAAGAGCTGAGCATTTTCCACTTCTGTTTAAATGAACTGCCGGATCCTCACCACTATGGAAAATGTGTTTGTTTGGAAGGTTTTGAAGTGGATGATAAGTATCAATAAAGCCAACATTCCGGAAAGATATAGATGATTTTGTGCTTCTCCATTTGTGGTGGGGAATTAGGCAGAGACAGGAACAAAGGGTTTTGTTTTCCAAAATGCACCATGTAGCAGTCCTAAGAAAATAAGATCTTTTTAAGGTATTCCAAGTAAGACACACAAAATGAAAGGTCACACTTAAGAATCACCAAAGATACCCAAAGGCAATGATAGAATGCAGAATTCTTCATTATTAGCAGAGAATGATTTATTTCTTAGTGAATAAGTTAAAAAAAAATAAATGGGCTGAGAATACAGAGAAGATTGTGTGGGGAGAAATCAAGCTTTCAAAAATTGATTTCAATAGTAGACAAACACAAATTCAGGCCCAGGACATACGCTTATTTGATGACACAACCAAAATGAACAAGAATGCAATGGAATTTGGTTGGCTTTATTATTTTTTTTAAACAAAATAAATACATGAACTGCATATTTAACTATTATTAACATTGTGAGAAACTTTTATGGATTTATTTGACAGTTAACAACATGGCCTATAGCAATTAATATTTTTTATTTACAGTACTCAGTGCTGATAATGGACATGTAATAGGCATGCTTAATTGGCTTTTAACTACTAGTATCTTGTTATAGTATTTTCCTCTTTGCCCAATGGCAGCAATATTCCTGAGGATTTCAACGTGAGTTTAATGTGCTGCTGATTTTTAATTACATTTTTATTGCTTACACAAATGCATGCTCATTTGTGTGGCAAACCAGAGTCACAAACAAGGATGGTTCTGGCACGTTTCTGTACTCAGATACACCGCTGCTGAATACAGCCTAGCTCTCCTCATTTCCTGCATGTGGAATAAATAACATCTCACTTTGGTCCCTTCTCCAACTCCCTGCAGAAAGTACCCAAATAGCAGAAGAGTTCATGTCGGGAATGCAAACATCCTGACTGGTGGATGGTGATGCAAGCTCAGATTGAATTATCACAGTGAAAATTGTTCTTCCTGCAGTCAGCAGTCATAAAGTAAGACTAGCACCACCTTGAGTTACCAGCTTGTGTTTATGAACTGACCTTGCTATTGTTGGCATTAGAGAAATGTTGGCCAGGCAAAAACTGCCATTGAAACTATATACTTCTGCCCTTACATTTGAAGGAGATGACACTTTTAGCTCATGGTCTACTTCTCTCTCCATCTCTGCTCCTGCTTCTTGCAAATAAAAATGCAATGTCCTCACCAGCAAGGACAAAACCAAAGCAAACAAGTTCTGCACAGACTGCTAGTTTGGCTATAACAGCCCAGAGCAAAAGCAAACCCTTTTTTAAGTCAGTAGGCAGTGAAGATTGACGTATGTATCCCGAGACTTTTGAAACAAATTTAAAGCCTGCACATATAGTCAGAAGGGAGAGGAAGTGAAAGTGTAACATAAAAAAAGGACAGATATTTGGTATGCTGAGATATGAATCTCAGGGGCCAAGAGAAGGTTCAGGAGGAATAGCCATCTTGGCCCAACAGACTTCCACTCCCTGAAGCATGAAAACTGAATAGTCAAAAATTATTGGAAATGTTCATCAACAGTAGCTTTATTGGTCCTAAATAATTGTATGAAAATATGACTTATTCTTTTGACAGTAGATGGCACTGTTTCTATGAACTACTGACATATGCATCCAGAAATGCAGATGTATCTTCTTCATATAGTCTACACCAGGAGAAAGCAAAGAAAAAACAACAACAAAAAAGAACAAAAAGAAAAGGCAAAAAATTACCGTCCAAACAAACAAACAAACAAAAAATGAAATGATATTATTAAAGTTATAAAATCTTAACTCTGAAATTTGAAAATGCTTCATTACACTTCATCTTACTCTTGCAGCCTCACTACAGTGAGATATTGTCTTCATCCATATGATCACATTTTCCATCTCCAAAAGACCTCTGCCTCAGTTACTGCAGTGACTGAAGTTTTTCTTAGAATACAACAGTTGTATAGGACAAAGAAGAAACTCCTTTATGGGAGTTTTCTTTGTTCTTGTGTACTGATGAACAGACTGAGGCACTACTTTTCTGGAATTTGTGGATGTTCAATGAGACGTGTAGGAAAAGTGAATTGCATCCTGGTTGAGCTGGATACAATATCTTCATGCAGTATCTACTCACCTGGCTATCTGATCACACTGATGGATATCTGGATATCCTCGCCAAATTACCAAACCTGAAATTCCTAATGAACAACATGTCTGCAAATAAAGAAATGGAGATATATATAAAGAATACTTCTCAGTTCTGTGAGCATCTTTAACAGCATCAACCAACAAGATCTATCTCAAGTTGACGGGTTCAATCTGGAAATCAGATTTCTTAAATCTTTAAAATACCTATGGTATATCTGATATCATTACTTATAGCCTTATGAGTTTTTGAAATGTGACCTGACTTTTCACTCCCAATCTCCAATCTTCAGTTTCAGCACTGCTTGGTTAGATTGCTTTGCTCAGGTGTCCCCAGAGCCTTCTCTTTTCCAGTTCTCTCAGCCTGTATTCAATAAGGGTATTCATTCCGCCCCTTGGATCATTTTTGTGGCCCTCATCTGGATAGGCTCCAAAGGTGCATGTCTCTCCTGTACTGAGGACTCCAAATCTGAACATTCTTCCCCACTGAGTTTTCTTAATTTTTCGTTCCTGTACTTCCCCAGAACTCCTCTCTCTTTTAATCTAATTTAGTTCCTTCTGTACAAGCCAGACCACGTTTCACCATGATACTATCATCTGACTCCTGTCAAGCCTGTTATTTGCACCTCATTCTGTCCAAAATTAGCTCCACTTCCATTTTTTCCTATCTAGTTTTCATCTATCTCGCTGTATTCTTATTTCTTAAATAATTATCAGTGTTCTCCCTTATCTTGAAACTACATGGCTTCAGACCTCTATTCTTAGCTTCAAAACCAAGCTTGAAATTCCTATATCTTTGTCCAGTCTGCCCCATCCTCATTTCTCCACCCAGCTAACAGTCCCCTTCATCATAAACACTGGTCATATGATCTCCAGACTCTATTTTTTGTTTTATCCAATTCTGTGTTTTAATTTTGTTTTGCTTATTCAGTTTGATTCTTCCCAGTCCATTTCCTCCCTTTATTTTTCACTCTCAGAACAGAGTTTTGTTGTTTCTACGCTTTTTCCCTGTCACTTCATAGAACCACATCATCATAGAACCATTAAGATTGGAAAAGACCACTAAGATCATCTAGTCCAACCGTTAACCCACCACTACTTTGCCCTCTAACCCATGGCCTTCAGTGCCACATCTACTCATTTTTTGAACACCTCCTGGGACAGGGACTCCATCTCCTCCCTGAACAGCCCGTTCCAATACCTCACCACTCTTTTTGAGAAGAAATGTTTCCTAATACTCAACCTAAATCCTGAAACTTGAGGCCATTACCTCTCATCCTACTTCATGCAATAGGATAAGCAATAGGACAGGCTGTGTAAAGACTGTAGAGCTACACTGACTGAGAAAAAGGTCTTCAGAGCATTTTCAAACAATTTATTGATTTACAGAGCAGTGCTGAGTATTACTGTTATCACTGTGTATTGCTAGCACAGAAGATATTATGAAACTGATCTATTTTTAATTATGGCAGACTAAATTACTGCCTATTCCAGTCTTTCTCCTTCCTGAGTTTCTATTTCTGTATGTTCTGTTTCTTGTTTATTTAAAAAAAAAAAAAAAAAAAAAAAAAAAAGGTGGGAGCCTGGGAAAAGAGAGAGGTATTATCCCTGGTAAATCAATTAACTTCTCCAATTCAGCAAACTGTGAAAAAATACAATAACTCTCTTTAAATGTTCCATTAGGGCCCAGTAACAGCTCATTAGATTATACAAGGTATGTGTAATTGCCCAGAAAAGATGCACTACCTTCCCTCAATGCTTAATTTAATCTCCACTCTTACATACAACTATATCCACCTACTAAACAAGATTCATGGCCTCATGCCCAACGGTATGTGTGTATGAGTGTATGTTTTAAACATAAGAATGTGTTTTAAAGTCAAAACTGACATGGCTTTATTTCTGGTCGGTTGCTATAATCTTACAAAAAAGGCTGTGGAGGACGGACGTTACCTATGTAGAACATTTTCAAGTAGATTGGAAATCCCCCACTATGTTTTGTTTTGCTGTATAAAGGAATTTTTCAGCCACCTTTCCAACCATCATGTGAGGTCCTGAAGATACTGAACAATACTGATGATACTAGTGACAGGAAGAGGGGAAATGGTTTTAACTACAAGAGGATACATTTGGACTAGATATTAGGACTAGATATTAGGCTATCTTTACTGCAGGGGAGGTGAGACAGTGAAGCAGGTTGCCTGAAGTGATAGTGAATGCTCCCACCCTGAAAGCATTCAAAGCCAGGCTGGATGGAGCTTTGAGCAACCTGGTCTAGAGGGAGGTGTCCCTGCCTATAGCAAGGGGCTGGAACTGGGTGATCTTAAAGGTTCTTTCCAACCCAAACCATTCTATGATTCTATGATCATATATGGTGCGTACATCTGTGTATGGAGTATACATCTACCCTTTCCCTTCCCCTTAGCAAAGAAATGAGATGCCTATGACCATTTTGTTTCTGCTCACCTCTACAGCCTTCACAGTTGCTCTCAAGCACCATGGAGTCCATGGTACTAGTTCCTATTAAACCCTGCTTCCATCCGAGAGGATTCATAGCAATAAATTCCTGCTTTTCCCAAACCAGGAGTTCTAATTCCTTCATCTTCAAGTGAATCAGGATACCAGGAAAACTTTTTTCTTATGCCTACAAATAGAACAAGAGGTTCGTTTTATGGCAGGACAAGAAGTCATGGGCTCAAGCTGGACCACAGGGGGGTTCAGGTTGGATATGTGGAAAAAATTTATGCTCAGGAAGAGTAGTGAGGTAACTATGAGAACTGCTCAGGGAGGTTGTGGAATCACCATGCCTTGAACACCCAGGGATGTGGTCATAAAGCATGTAGATGTGGCATGGGAGAACATGATTTACTGAGCATGGTAGTGATGGTTCGACAGTTGGACTAGGTAATCTTGGTGGTCTTTTCCAACTGCACTGATTCTGTTATTCTATGAAATACTTCTGACAGATTCAATATGACAGAAACAAACCAAAACAAAGTACTGAAGAGTAGTATTTCTGTAGGTATCTCAAGAATGAATAAAATGTAAGATATGATTCTATGAGGAAAAATCTCATATAACCTGTTGTCTGAGTTCTTATTCTGCAAGAGGATCTTAAGCACCTGAATGCTGCAGAGGTGTGTGTGAAGAGTTCTCTGTCCTGGAGGTGAATCTGTTCTGCTGTCTGTCATTGTCATCTTCTGTATTTTGAAAGACAGTTGATGCCTAAATACACAGTTCATTAACACAACATGGTTCTTTTATAGTCAGATGAGAATCTTTGGTATGCTAAGCAAAATGTAACTACTTTATTTTTCGGTGTTCCTAGAGGTTGTTCCTAGAAGTTGCACAGGAAAGTCCAAGATAGATCAGATAAGAATTTACTAGAGTTTTAGAGTCTTTCCCACCAAGAGCTGAACTTTGAACTGATTTATTTATTTTTTTTTAAGTAAATATTTATTAGTAAAAAGAATCTTTTCTATTATCGAGTCTCTGTGGCATTTACAGGTAAGGGAAAAATATATATATATATATATATCATAGAATCGTGCAATCAAAGAATCACAGAATGACTTGGGTTGAAAGGACCTCAAAGATCACCCAACTCCAATCCCCGCGCCATGGCCAGGCTTGCCAACCACTAAATCAGGCACTATATTGGGTTGCCCCATCCAATAATTTTATGTATATTTAGATAATCTCATTGGCAAAATTTTGAAGGGACAGAACTCTAAACCAGTGCAATGAGGTGGTAGGGTCACAGCACTGTGTTTCTAGTCCTACTTCTCTGATAAGTGTCTCCTCTGCTGCTCTTTTTCATTCCATGCTTTCCCCTTACTGATACAAAACCATTTTTCTTTCTGTGCCAGACTGCACAGCACATCAATCCTTATTTGTAGCTCTCATGATTTCCAGACTATTGGTTTATAACAAACAAATAGAGGTTTCAAGCTTTCCCTGACGTGGAGTCTGTTGGACAGCCATTGATTTTGCTGGCATTAGCAACATTAAAATGGCACTGGGGCAGAAAATACAGTACTTTCTAAAGTGATGTGGTAGGCATGTATCAGTTACATAGATGGAGAAGGGGAATTAAAACAGGCCGGAAAGTATTGTTTTAATTTCTGCAAAAACAGTTCTAAAGGAGCTTAAGTTTTTCCATTATCACATAGTGATGGAGGTACCTGGAAATGTGTCTTCTAGATGGCCAAGAGCTCTGAAACTGTGTTAGACACCTGTACAGTAATACATACATCAATTTCTTTAAGGCAAAATTGAGTCTTTTGCTAAAGTAGAAATGAACACTTTTCTAGGAACTAGCTGTGAATATATTTAGATACCTCTGATATTTTAATGTACAGACTGCATATCAAGATGTAACTGAGCACATAAAATGAAAGCTGACTTGCAGATCGTTATTATTCTGACTGGGCACCTCAAATATTTTTCATATAGTTCAGTGAGTATATGCATTTTGAATTCCCAGTCAAGCTGAAAAAATAACAGGAAGAAGGGAAATATATCAAAACGGACCTATTAAATGAAAAGACTTAGCTGTTAAATAATCCTACAAAAAACAAACAAACAAACAAACAAACAAACAAACCCACCTCATTTCATAAAACCCTTTTGTTTGTCTGCAATAGAAGTTTAAGGGTTTTTGTTTTTTGTTTGGAGTTGAAATATTTTGAAGTAAATTTTGGAATGAAAAGTCATTTTAGACATTAGCTACTGAAAAACTTCACAGTGAGATTTCTTTTCTTCCTGCCTTCTATTTTTGCTTCCTATTCCTCTTTCCTTCCTTCTCTTCTTCACTTCTCTTTACATTTCTCTTTCATTTTCTTTTACTTCCTATAAACTTGCAAGATACTGTCACTTGGATCAAAACTGAACTTTGCAACTATACTAACATACAACGTTAGCATTTGGAAAATAATGTGCAATCTCTCATGCAGAAACAAGTCAAGACTTGGCCAAATTCGCGTAAGAAAAAGGAGGGAAGCTCAGTTCTTCCCACTTTCAGATTCATATTTTCCTGCATTTCTTTTCACCCTTTCCACAGTACAATAGCATCACTGAGAGCAGTGAACCATGCTGTTTTTATATGTCTGTTCAGCTCAAATCCCTGAGACTGCACAAAAAGAGATAGACAAGTTAGACAATTCTACGTGAAAAGTGCTTCTGTAATTCTTTACTGCAGTACTCTCTGGGAGTCATCAATACATAATTTCTAGTAAGAATTCATCAGAATGCCACATCACAAATCTGGGAAATCCTGTAGGTATGGATGTAGTAGTCTGCTTCTTCAGTTGCACCTCTACGGAGCCACATTCTAGCACCACAGTTAGATGCCCACTGCTCTCCTCTGATGAAACTCCAGTGATTATATGTGATGCAAAATGCAGCATAATATAGAGATCATATCTTGCAAAAAAAAAAGGTTTGAATATTCAGGTAACATAGAGAGTGAGACATGAGAAGAGTTTTTTTTACCTAGATGTGATGCTTTCCAGGGCTTATTCACAGAAACACAGGATATGTATGGTGCTTGGATCTGAATTAACATGTTTATATCCCATGCATTCCTGGCCTTGGGGATAGTGAAGTGGAACTAACTCTGATTTTTTTTAACAATAGAAATATAAATCAGCTCAGAAAAATATCCCTCTTCCAGTGCACACAAATCCACAAATTGTGTTCTTTGAAGTCAGTGAACTCAAGCAAATGTCTAATAGGTAAATTTCTTAGAATCATAGAATCATAGGACCATTAAGGTTGGAAGAGACCACTAATATCATCTAGTTCAACCATTTATCCATCCCTGCCATGCAAGCTAAACTATGTACTTCAGTGCCAGATCTCTGTGATTCTTGAACACCACCAAAGACAGCAACTCCACCACCTTCCTGGGCAGCCTGTCCCAATGCATTACCACTCCTTCAGAGAAGAATTATTTTCCCAATATCCAACCTGAATACCACAGCAAATAACAGTATTGATTTGTTTTTCTTGTAGCAGATTTATTAATTGATATTGTAATGTGAGTCTCTTTACTAAGGTATGGATGGATATACCTCTACTGGTATGCTTCCCATATAACCTTTGACAGGCCCATTCTTCTCTACCATGAATAAGTGGTTAAAAAAGCCATTCTTAAGTTAACCTAAGACCCAGGCCACGTGTAATACAGCATTTTGCAAGGACTGTGAGTAGTTTTGCTTCACTCCAACCCCAGTTTCATCAGAGGTAATCAAGCACAGCAATAAAGAGATTGTTCTCTGTAAGACAAGTGACAAGCAATCTCTGAACCAAAGTTATATTTCCATGCTTGATATAAACACACAATGAAAAAATAATAAATATTGGGAACACTGTGGTGGCAAATTGAACAGCATTAGGAGTTAAATAGTGGTGAGAAATGGGAACTGACAACAGTTGAAATGGAACTTTAAATATGAGTTTATTCACTGCAAGAGCTGTTTGAACCCAAATCACTTATTTCATCTTATATGGAAAGCTCCCTCCCTCTGAATTTTCTTGAGAGTGTTAATTTCCAGTCTTTATGGGAACGTAAAGATGCAAAGGTATGTGAGTTCAGGAGAAAGGTTAACATCTGTGTTTGACTAAACTGTTGTACAGCCACTTCAGTGTCTCCATTATTCACCAAACTATGAATATTTTTTTTAATCCTTTTTTTGCAAAAAAAGAAAGCCCCAGACTTGGAACATTATGTAACCTAGGATGAATGGACAGTTGAACAAAGTATCTTGTGGGAGTAATTTTAACAATTACTAGAACTTGTAACCATTTTTCCATAATAAGCACTATCATCTACTACTAATAATACTAATACAAGCACTTATGGTAATAATAGCTTAAATTCAATAATAAGGAAGCAATAGTCGTTTTCTGTGTGTGTGTGTTCAAACCACTTTACATACATTATAAAGTCATGGATCATTTGAGAGTGCCTCAGGGAAAATAATGTGGTAAATGTTGTATAAGTATTATCTCAAAGTGTTGATCTTGTTCTCTATGTGCTGATGCCATTCCCAGCTCATATTCCGGATGCAATGGTAAAAAATAGAGGAGCAATGAATTTTAAGTCCGACTTGCATTACTTTACCAGGTGTACATTTGCAATTGACACACATAATCAGGGAGAAGAAATACCATAAGTGACCCCTTGCCTCATCAGAAATTCAGACATTGCAATGTTGGATGTGAAATCCTTGCAGTATTGCTCCCCAGTGAGCACCGTACTGTACTACTGATCTTACTAAAGAACACTGTTTCAAATATAGAATACTTTGGGGACAATTAAATCACCATTAGCGATGAGGAGAAAGAAAGAAAATCTAAGTATCAAATAAACACCTTTAAGTGGAATTTCTTGATTGATTCAGTGTCTTTATCCTGCTGCACGGGAGGTGAGCTCAGGCACAACAGAGCAGCCCTTCCAGAACTGTGCTTAGGTGATGATCCGAAAGAGACATCCACTGAGGACTCCCTAATAAATAATTTAAAAATATCTCATTTTAGCAGCAGTGGAGAGCAGGGAGTTAAATCTCTGAGCAATTTCAAGAATACAGCCCAGATCTCCCAGCCCTGTGCTCAATACATCGATCACAAGAATGAGATACTTAAATCAGTCCAATTATTTCCATTGATGTCCTTGAGCTTGATTAAGATCTGAGTTATGAGTTTACATATTGTATGCTCAGTGAGGTATCATTTAAACAATCAAGGCTGGGCTGGGAGAGTAAATAGATGTCATTGTAAGAGTGAAGACTGACTTGTAGGGCCTGGGGGAGTTCTCTTGTCACAAGGCTACTACAATGAGCATAAAGTACTGCACAAATTCCTCTAAAGAGAAAAGGATTTGAAGAGAGTATAGCATTTTTCGCCTTGGCTGTTAATTGAGCTTCTGAAGTGGGTGATATGGGTATGAAGTTTGTGAAATAACATGACCAATGATGACGGGGGCCAGGGGTGTGCCCTCGCACAAAGCTGATCCAGCAGCAGGAGTTTTTCCTTTAGTTGTGTTTTAAAAACAAAACAGCTATCACTACACTTGGTGAGAGACCTGCTCCTCACTGTGTCCTGTTTGACATTCTGAGGTGCTCAAGGGCTGACTTTTTTAAATTTGATTTTTTTCCCATCCAGTTTACTTCTATGAATAATCTCTCTCCTAAACTGGGAGTGGAAACACTATCCTTCTTTTTATTTTCCTCTACCGTTTTTATGTTTCCACCTTGAGGATAAAAGTTTTGAAATGAATCTTCTTTCCTAATATGTTGAGCCTTAGCACCATCTGATATAAACTGATGCATCTTTAGAGACTGTTCTAATGAAGTCAATGGCCATGATATACAGAGGACCAGTTTGTCCTGTAACGTTGATGAGCTTGTGGAGAGCATCACTGGTGAGGGCAGTGAGATTTGGTCATGATGTTGACAGAGAGAGAGACAAATACCTTGAAGCTCTGATTCAATGACCATTGTTTTTCCTAGACTGTTAAAATAATGATGAAATACAGTAGACCAGTCCAGGATTCACTGTGAATATTTTCTATGATTTAAGTAAAATACATACATTTTGGGATAAAGAACAATACTTGAGACCAGTTTTTTTCCCCACAACAAGACATCTGAATTGAATAACCAGATGGAACTGTGAGGGAATTTAGCAATCCTAGAAGGAGTCAACCTTTCAGTGATGAAGAAATAAGTAGGTGTGTAGTTAGGTGTAAAACCAAAAAGTTTACTCATTTTCTCATTTTCTAGTTAATAATAATAGTAGCAGTAAGAGAAGTTTCAGTGCTTGTTAAATGCTTTTTAAAAGTAACTCAAAACATCGGGAATAGAGGAGAAAATCCCAAATCATAACCCACTATGCAAAGTAAATAACTCTTTTGTTCTTCATGCAACTTGAGTGCTATGATTCATATGCATTTTAGAATCCACGATGCTTTCAGATGGGGACCTCTCCTGTGTTGATAGAGGTCATGGGTGCCTAAATAGACTGATGACCTTTATGGGTCCCTCCAAACTCAAATGATTCTAAGACTCTATCATTCTCTGAAGAGGCAAGATCATATTCCTCCTTGAAAACCATTACTGATAAAGAGATAAACCAGTGACATGCAAGCTTGCAGTATGGATTGCAACTGTAGTACGTCAATGTGAAAGGCAGCCAGGAGATGACTGTGAATAATGAAAGCATGCATGTTAGTCTAAAAGCTCTATCCTGGACAGCAGGTCCAGTCATGGGCTTGCATATGCTGTTTCTCTGATTCTTGTGCTCTACTACATGCTGCTGGCTGCAGCTCAACATCAGTGAACTCTGTGTTTAGAACAAACCAAAAAAAAGCTGTCAGTATGGCAATCTGCTCAGCTTGTTTCATTTCCAGCCAGACTATTTGAAGAAGAACTTATCTCTGGATTGAGTGTTAAGTGTGCCTGGACTCCATTCCTCTGCAACTTGGACCAAGTCCCCATTTTATCTTCTATTTCGATGTAAGAAAGGAATCAGAAGATAAATCAGAATTTGTGACTGGAGTTGCAACTTGCTGACCATTTTCACATACACATAACATTCAAATTTAACTAAACCTTGCATTTTCTGAAGGGCTGCAAAGATGGCCTTTCTCCACATCTTACTCTTATATCCTAGCATATGTGAATGCATTTTTGTGCTGCATTAATCTGAAGGAAATGCCTTGGAGTTAGCTTAAGGAGACAATAAACTCCAACCATACCTGTGGAAGAATTTATGTGCCTACACAGAAATGTCCAGAAGCAACTTAAAGGCTCCTGGTTGTTTGAAATATCTGCAAGTAAATATAGAGCAGGTACTGCAGGAGATTTGTGCAAGTATTTGTTAGTAAGTGAGTACTAGGCAGGATACACAGGGACATTTCAAATGGCACCAGATATTAACACTGGGGTACTCAAGTTCCTTCTGTGAGGAACAGAGCCATGGAATATTTAAGAAACATTCAAGATCAGGCTGGATGGGGGTCTGAGTAACCTGAGGTAGCTGTAGATGTCCCCGTTCATTGCAGGGCAGTTGGACTTGATGACTCTCAAGGGACGCTTCCAATTCAATCAGTTCTATGATTCTATAATATAAAATGCTAGTCACCTAAGCAAACATTGAAATCAAACTAGTGTTTCTAGTAAAACATGTTAAGTATTCCCATGGTAATGTATTGCTCTTTGTTATTTATGAGAGTCACAGAGGACACACATTTTATGAAACCCTCAGCTTCACTCTGTAAGATACTCATCAGAAAGCTGGCTAAAGCAAGATGCTGAGGAATTAATTCAGTCCCCCCAAAACAAGTAACAATAATTGCTGATGTCTTTTTTTTCTTCCAGATGATCAAGCCTTTCCATATGGTGCAATATTTACCCAATATTTGACTTTATTAAAACTGTCTTGCCACGATAGTGCCATCGTAGCCTAGTACACATATGATCTGTGATAGCTATGATCTCTGGCTTCGAATCACAGAATCATAGAATTCATTGGAAAAGACCACTTAGACCATCCAGTCCAAACATTAATCCATCCCCACCACTCCCACTAAGACATGTCCCTCAGTACCACAACTAGTGTTTCTTGGAAATCTCCGTGGACAGTGACCTCACCACCTCCCTGGGCAACCTGTTCCAATACCTTCTTAAAATGAATTTTTCCCAGTATCCAACTCAAACCTCTGACTTGCTGTGTATGGACATAAGCTGTAGCCTCTATCTGACCATGGTCAATTTTTCAGGAAATACGAACACTTTTATAGGGAAGAGAAATATTTACCTACTATATTAATAAAAGCTAGCAGAGAAGACAGGACAGTATAGGGTTGTTAGGAAGAAGATTGGTTGTCTGGGGTCTCCTTCCTAGGAATTCTATTTCTTGTTTTCATTTACTGTTGCAGGAACTTTTTGTGAAACAAAGTGAATGCAGCTAGCTATGAAGAGCAGGAGTGGGGTGAGTGTTCTTAGAAATGCCATAACCATTTAGGATGACAAGGTCAGACGAGATATGCTTCCTTTCTTCTGTTTGTGCTCTGATCTAATCAACTGCATCTGGGCAAGAAGAAGGAAAACATCCCTGCCACAAACACTCAATCTGTAAACTCCTCCGTTTTCTCTCAGCCGGCGGGGAATGCAATCTGAACTGATCTAGACTTTTCCAGCTGCCAGGTTGCATGTTGTCATTGTAAGTTCTCAGTTTTCTTGAGGAAGGAAACAAGAATGGAGCAGAATGAATGGAAATATGTTGCAGATAAGGAATATCCCAGGGGAGCCCTCCGTGCCAGACTTATAATTTTTGTTTACCAATGTGTAAATATTCAAGAATAAAGGATTTTCTACAAGATCATTCTTTTGGGTATTCGAATGTCTTAGATAAATTCTCTCTTCTTGTGCTGTAGATATGCTAGGGAACACCATCCACTCTCTGTTGATAGCTGGCAGCAATAAGTCCAAAATTAAATGGAGAAAAGACAAAAACTGAAGACAGCATAATACTGAATACAGGAACTAACGTATAAATTTCAAAATGCTTCTTGCCAAAAGATAACTTACTCCTCATAAAGAATTCCTCTTTAGCTTTTATGTGACCAGATTAAGTGATTTTCTGAGAAATGTGGTTCTGTGCTACTTGTACTTTCTGTCCTTACTTCAGAAATATAGAATTATTACTCTTTTTCGGCTTGAAGGGACCTCTGGAGATGAGCTAGGTTAACACATTCTCAAAGTATGGCCAACTTTGAAGTTACACTATATTCATCTGGGTTTATCAAGTCAATTTTTTAAAAATAACTCTAAATCAGCCTCTTCCTCTTCAAGAATAAATATATGCAGGTGCTAACATCCTGAATATGGCTTCTTGCTGGAAGGGCTTTCCATTTAATGCAGGGAAACCAGCAGGATATGATGAGAAGATTACCAGACTCAATCATGGGGAGCAGAATGGGAAATAGCTGTAGATGGTTGTTTGAAAGAAGTCTCTTCTTCACAGTGAATTTGTGAATACTTTGTCCTCTTAAAGACACATAGTTTAATGAAAGACAACTTTGTACTCAAGCCAAGGGAGCAAGAGTTATGGCAGACTGCAAATTTGGAAGAAAGTAAGAAGAAAATGGGAAGGAGAACGATTGACTTTACAGCCAATGTCAGTGTGTGAGAATGTGATAGTCTGGTGAAGGAAAACATTCAGTTACTGTATTTGGTGAAGAATATCAGAAGCTGCCAAGATGACAAAGACAGAGCTTGAGTACACACTGGGATTCATCTCTTGCATCAGTTATGAGCTTCATCTGGTTTAATCAGGACACTGCAGCACAGACTTGAGCAGGTCACCATGGTCTCCTTTTATAGTTGACAAGTCATAAAGTAAACAGGGTTTAGGGCACAGTTTTTGTCATCTTATGAAGGCATCTACATTTGGTCCGTTGAATTGAAGTCTGACTATCATATATTCTACTACTAAGCTCTGCATTAAAATGGATGGTTGGACACCTCAGAAACAAACTTCTATACTGTGAACTAATAAAATATTTTTATCAGATTAGACTACAAGTGAACTGTGCGTCACAAAATTCCTTAATCTGTATATAACATATGCTTCCCTTCTGTCCATAATAGTATTTCAAATCGCGTATATTTTAATAAATGTTCTCAAATATTTTTTGAGCAATCACTGAAAACTTCCAATTTCTTCATTGACCAAACTTCACTGAAACTTAAGATGTCTCCTTAACACCTTCACAGCTTTCATCTTAGCTTCCCAAGCTCTTTGCATTTCAACCTGACACATTCTCATTTTGGTTTGGCTCATGTCCTCTGTCTCGTCAGTCTAGTTCTTGTTGTGTCAACATTCCCAACGTTTTTCTTATTCCCTTTCATCATCCTGAATGACTTCTATATAACATCATGACAAGGTTTGTATTCCCTAGTTTCTAGTCAGTCTAGATTTTCACCGCATAAATATTACTATAATACAATTGAAAAGGGCACTAGAAATTCTTGCATGACATAGGGATTTCTGTTAATTACTGTAAGTCTTCATAAATACATTATTTTTATTCAGAGTTCTAACAGCCTCATGGATTGTTGTCCAGATGATTCATGGAATAAACAGGGACATATTTTGTGCTCTGTGATAGCCCTAAAGAAGCTGAAATCTAATTAAAAGACAGTGATATATCATGAATATGGGCCGATGCTAGCAACATAAGGCAGTAAAAAAGGTTTTGTTTGACTTGGTAGAGAAGAGAGGCTCTATTTTACATGCATTAGAGACATGTTACTAGTAACAGATAAGATGGACTAAGAAGAGGGACTTTCCTAAGGTCACAGTTCATAGCAATTGAAAGGAAGAGACACACTGTCAACTTGTGAGTAACATTTAGCAGAGCATATTGGAGAGAAATGGCATTTCCCATACCATTTGTGTATTTTCAGCTCTCCTCCACCATACTTGAGTTTTCTGCCTGAATAAATCATTGTGGAAGTCCCAACAGCAGGAGAGTGATGAATGGGAAGGCAGAATTTGAGTGAAAATGAGCTAATCTCCCCAACACATTAGAATAATAATTCTTTGTCAGGCCTAACATTCAGTGAAAAATGACTCTTGCCAACACATTAGTCTAGAAAAGGAGGTTTTGATAATACAGAAGTGTAATGCTAAGACATTCATCTTTGAAATGATGGAAAGTGAGAGGATTAGAGGATCACTTAGAATAATTCAGATGAAATGAAATACAGTTCATGGCAAGAGCTAACACAATAGCCCCAATCAAATATGATTTGGGCACAGTTAGGAGTAGTACTCTAATTACCGGCAATTGATTTAAATAAACAGTTTCTTGCAACTCTGCTATAGAGTGAAAAAAGGGATTTTTTTTCCCCCACGAAGACAACCATCCTTTTCCAACGGTATCTTGGTGACAAGGAAGAGAAGTAATTCAACTGGGAAGCTTTTAAGGAATAAGACAGTTTGCCATCAGTAAGCTATCTGACACAGAAATTCATTTACTAGAAAGTGTCCTGGGATTGTATTGAACAAGTGTGTCCTTAAACACCGAATGTGTGTTACAAAGGAGAAGACAAATGGGGGACCTTTCCTGTTTTCAGCCACTTCAGAGCTTTTTTTTATGTTACACAGAGTCATGAAACCAGTTTAGGTGCTGTGACAACTTCCCAGAGGCTAAATGGTTTGAGTGGGGAGTTTATCATTGTTGACACTAAGTGCCCTGAACTGTAGGAATTCCTCCAGGAATTTTAAAATACCTGAAAGGAGACAGACAAAAAACCTGGAGACTTAATTGCCCCCTTGTGTACACAGTTCTAACTAACGCATCTTCTGTAATTTATAGAAGACAGAAGACAGACTGATGTTTCTGCATGTACCCAAATGAACAATGATTGTCTGAGAGTGAGGTAAAGTAGCAGAGAGGTGTGAGAGTTCCATCTCAGACCTGTAGCATCTAAATGCACAGCATATTTATTATGCATGTCTAGACATAATTATGCCCTTCACAACATGGAATCCAAATACATTCAAACTTCAGAACACCAAGCAATCTGAAATTTTATTGTCACCTCTAAGTTGGCAATAACTGATGAGAATGATCTGAAAGTACTTCATCTAGAAGAAGCAATTTTGAATGCTTGTAGCATTAGTTGAAACAACTCAGTACTGAGTTTCTCAGTTTAAGTGATCTGGAAGATTTGTGCATGCCTATGTTTGAGAAGAAGAATCAAATACCCTCTTAAAGGGATACTGCCCACTTCATTTCAGGATATCAAGCCCTGGTGGACTCTGCAGTGGATACATCATCAAAAGGACTTGAAAATCACGAAGAAATTTAATCACGATATTGTGAAGAAATAGGGACGCAGTGGTGCTTACTACTGTGCAGTATTTGCAAAGAAGAGCAGAAAAATAAAGAAACTTGGTGTTATCTCTGAAGTGAATAACAAGAAGGTGAGAGTACTTCAAGGTGTAGAAGGGGAGAATATGTTTTTTAACGTAAGATCCTAGTGGTAACAATTTAGAGTTCAAGAAGTGTCGCCCTGGACTCAGTTTTATCTTTGTTCTGAGTTGTCTGAGTCTTGCTGAACTCATCCTTTGGGAAGGGCAATTGGCATCGGTCCTCAACCTTCATTCCAGATTGGCCCAGTTTTTCTTGTCATTGTAAGTAGTTACAGCCAATCTACATTCAAACAAAGGTGCTCTTCCAAATAATTCGACTGCCAGAAGCCAGATACAAATGGCAATCATTTCAAGGCTTATAGTTACCTTAAGTGTTTCCTTTTAAATAAGCGGGAAGGTAGTTCGAAGAGGTTGGCACCCATGCTTTAAGCACAATATGAAGTAAAGATCAAGATAATTTCTAAATTGTTCTAATCTCATGCCTCACTGCTTTAAAGGAGCCCTTTAAAGTCAATTTACTCTTTGACCATTGACTAAAATCTAATACCTTTGGCAGCAAATGAGGTGTGAAATGCTGTCAAAAGCACCTCAATAAAACCTTGTGTGGTAAGTCTGTAGAGAAAACCGTAACTTCTCAACTGGTGGCTTTAAAAAAATACACGTTTTTGCAGTGAAAGGTATTTGCAGGGACAAGTATTTGCAGCATCAACTACACCTTAGGTTTTGAGTCCAAATCAAGAAAAATCTCTACGTGATGACAAACAGGTTGATGTATCGTTATCAGCATATCGTTTTATTTCTTGTCCTCCGGAACCATATATGCAATCTGTAATGAATCAGAAATACTTCATAAGCATAGCCCTCTGTTTACCCAAAGAGACTGTTATGAGATGATACTAATATCTCAGATAGGTTTTCTTTATTTTTCATCGCGAATAAAAGTGTGTGCCCTCTTTTCAAAGGAGATATCAATTAATGGAACGTAGGTAGCAAAACTCAAGACTTAGCTTCCCGGTTTTGTACTACAGCTAGAACGACCTCTTGGGGCTGCAGCAAGCACTGTACGTGTCTGTTTGCATGTAGCACGACGAAAGATTGGTTTTTGTATTCAGGAGTCCTGCTTTCTTTCTTCAAATTTAACGTGTGACTTCGCATATTCTCTGACACACTCCGTTTTTGCAGCCTCTGAAACATGTCTAGAGACATTCTTTTGTGAATGAACTGAATGATATGTATAAATGCAGAAGCTGAAAGAATCTGAAAATCAAAATTATCATCAAGAATCTTTTTTTTTTAATTACATGTGAAATTATATTTTTAATTTTCTTGTCCTCTGAACTGTAATATTTTCTTCTTTCTCAAGAATCGAAAGAAAAGGAGATTAAAAACCTGCTTCCTTTTCTCCTCTCTGCTTTATTTCATATTTCTTCTTCCTTTCTACAGGTCATTAGTATTTTATACCTCTTTTTGAATTATTATGAGATCTTTGGATGTAAGGCACAATGTAAGCATGAAGTACTAGCTCATGTATAGTACAATTATAGTATCAGACAGAACTCAATAAGCAGAGGGCATATCTGATAATGCCTCATATTCTGTCAGAATAAGGAAAAAGTACATGATAAAAAAGCTTAGAGGTGACCCACGGGGAAAGTAATAACTTCTAACAAATCTGACATTTGTTCCCACTAGAAAAATAATGAATTCAAGAGAAAGATGAAGAGAAATTAAAGAAAAAGCTAGGTCTTGTAAAATATTTAGAGAGATGAATTTGGTTTGCACCAAAGAAAATAGGAGCTCTTTACTGAACTGGCATTTTACTTTTTGTTTTCTGTGTCTATTCAGATAAGAACAGGAATTACAGAGTTAACAGAATTTATATTTCTGTCCCCTTGTCAGCAAAGACAATATGAATTTTTTAGCTGAACTGAAATACAGTTGTGGGTTTTTTCCTCTCTTTAGGTTGCTTCCATATCTGAACGAATATAAATGGTAGCTTTTGAAAAACACTGAACATTGTATTTCTTTTTACACTGAACATGATCAAATGTGTCCATTGAAATTGCTTTCTGAATTCCTACAGCACACAGTAGATTAAATTCTCCTATGTAGCTCAGATGTCTTAACTGAGTCAAAAGATTACAAGGTGATAGACCAACTATTCTGAGAAAGCTTATGAAACTAGGAACTGCTTTTTCTGCTGAACAAAAAGAAAACTTCTGTCAGAATTCTTCCAAGAATATGCTAAACATGACATGCCCTGAAAGACAAACCACAATAATTCAGGTCCAGGAGGTGCTACAAAGCACAAATAGAAAGGAGCCACAGCGTCTTGGGGGAATTGGCTGGGGCAGGTCTCTAACGGCACTTAGTAATAAAGTTCTTGTTTCCTCTTTTTCCTTACAAAGACCCCTGGGGTGTGCAAAATTATCTACTGCAGTGATATTTTTCATCCTCACTAGGTCCTATGCTTCCCACTTACTCTGATTTCCAGTACCAGTGTTGATTTAGTGAGCAATTTATTTTGTACAAACATGGCTAATGAGGACTAAATTAACTTTCACACCCTCACCTAAACTCCAGTGACTTTTTACACTCTGACAACCACCTTGCTTGAAAGATCTGTTTAAATTATGAAAGTATAGATAGGATCAGCAGGAATCATCCTATACGTTGTGAAGTTCTGCAAAAACTTTCATGAAGGAAACCAAAGTAGAAGTCCTTTTCAGCCAGAAAAATGATAATTTAAGGAGGAGCTGAAGAAAGACTGCACAGATATAGGTGTATAGAAGGTTACTGCAAAGTATGTGTTCTCTGTAGTTCATCTATGTGTATGCGTTCATCTCAATGAAATCAAAGAAGACTAAGAGATAGCAATCAAAATATTTTTCCTTGCCTTGCCTTGCCTGAAACTTTCCTACAACCTGCCTGAAACTTGCCTGAAACTTTTCCTAATTTCCAAGGTGCAAGATTATGCCTATCAACTCATTGGGTGAATTTTCCAACTAAAGAGGCAGTGAAAGGCACTGAAATGCTTCAAGCACTGTGGGCACACCTGCATTTGTATGAAACATTGCACCTTAATTTCTGAAGTCAAAACTTCAAAGTTACACTTGCCTAGACAGCACAAAGATGATTATTCTCAATAAAAAATTTAAAAAATTACTCTGCCACTAGCTACAGCCCAATCCCACTGAAGCAGTGTACAATGATAGCTCAAGTTGCTTTAAGAATAGAAGTGGCATAATTGGGTGAAATCCTCTATTAGACTCTTCTGGATGAATTTATTATTATTTTTGTCATTATGACAGAGGAAGGAATACTGAGCTAAGAATGTTGTCACGACAAAGTTGCTAATATTTCTCCCTGTATCTGAGGCAGTACAAAATTAGATGTCAGTTACACCACTTTGCAGACCAGCTGCTCATTTTATAGTTTGTATTTCAGTTTATGAAGCTTGCTCCCAGCATTCATTCCACTTTGTCATTCCTACTCATATCACCTTGAAATGTGGTTTGACCATTTTTCCATCCCTTTTATTAGTACATTTTCAGACTGATTCAGCACATGCTTCACTTTTGAGAAGCTGGCAAACCTATTACATAGATCCATGGTTGTACTAGATAGAAAAGACCCTGTAGGTCAGGTTGCCATTTTTCTATCACCTCCTTGTGGGTCTCCAGAGCAACTCCTCTCCTATTTTAGGTTTCCCAAGTGATAGCATTGCCACTGCTGCTCCAGTGAAGATGTTTTACAGTCTGTCAAATCTTAACAGTTGGGAACCATTCCCAAAATTTAGATGACATTTTCTCTGTTATAAATTCATTCAGTTGTTCCAGATTCATATTTCTAATGCATGGAATTTTTATACTTTCTTCTAATACAGCCAAAACCATTTGTGTCTGGATCTGGCAAATTTTTTCATTTAAGTCCTTTTGAATGATTATCCATTACACATATTCAGTTAGCCATCTTGCTAAGCTATTAAGCTAATGCTTACATATAAGAACATAAATAGATGCCCCATGGGGAATTATGGATTCAGTTTTCTCCAAGTTTATGTTAATACATTTTACCCATGTAAGGACTATTTACTTCATCTTTTAACCCCAAACCAACCACTTCTGTTGTCTTCTGATCACTTTTTCTTTTCTTCACTTTTCTTTAATATCTCTTCTCCTTGGTATTTTTTTATAGTTTTTGCAGGGAGCTTTACACAATATATTGTTTCCTTTTCTTCCATCTGTTTAAGATTTCATAGAATCATATATTATCCCAAGCTGGAAGTAACCAATAAGGATCACTGAGTCCAATCCCTGGCACCACACGGGAGCACCAAAAATCAGATCACGTCTGAGAGTGTTGTGCAAGCACTCCTTGAACTCTGACAAGATCAGTGCTGTGACCATTTCCTTGGGGAGGCTGTTCCAGTGCCTAGCCTCTCCCTCTGTGAATAACCTTTTCTTGATATCTAACATGAGTGCCCCCTTTATTTCAATTAAGTTATTCTTTCCTGTTTTAGACCAAAACTAGGATTTAGAAAATAAAATTAAAAAATCATCCAATCTCATACTAGTGATGTAAGAAATATCCGCTAAGTCTATCTGAATGCTAACTGAACCCTTATTTTGGTTGCTGCCTCTGGGGCTTATAGGCTTTTGTATGTGCTGTTTGCTTTCCCTTCTCAACCTTTTGAATTTCTCGTAGGTACGTCTGTCCTGATGAAATCTATGTGTTCTCCACAGAACAACAAAGCTGTAATGTTTCTTCTTCCATGTCTTTCTCACAAAGTGAAATACAGTAGGACTTAGCATAAACTTGTGCATTGCTCAGTAAATGCCTCCACATAATCTGATACACTGCATGCCTGCCAATAGGAATACATTTTTGGATATAAGGTAACAATGAGACATTTTATTAAGCAAGAAATATGTCAGCTTATGCTTCTTTCATGCTTGACCCCATGCCTAGATAGCTCTATTTCTCTGAACAATTCAGACCAAACTCAAATTGACATTTAGTCATCCAATCGTGTATTCCATTTTATCATTCATATTTATTGTTAAAGTCTGCTCCCTTTCTGAAAATCTCCTCAAGAAAATAAATATACAGTATAATGTTTTACTTTTTATGATTTTATTTATTCTTTCTTTAACTTCATGCACTCTTACGAGTTTGTTTCAAAAAGATAGAAAAGATACTCTTTAACTTCTTGTGCAACCAATTCTATTTTCTACTATTGTTCTTCTGCAAAGCTGTTCACCTCATTGCAGCATAGAGTGAGGAGATGAGATGAGCTTTAGTTCTTCTAAAATAAAATTTCACTCTCACCTAATTTTTTTTCAAAATGGGCTATCTCTTCTCTTTTGAAATTAACTCTTGAAACAGAAACATCTACTGTATCACAGTGAGAGTTATTGACTCCAGAGCTACTGGCAATGGTTCAGAGGAGCATCTGAATGGTTAGCATAGTATCGATAACAGAGACAGAAGCTAAAAAGTGCATGCATTAACAATTTCAATTATATTACTTTTACTTATCTATATAATTCTATGATGATCCATTGACTGGATCAATGGGCCAAGGTGTATGAGTTTCAGTAGAGCCAAGTGTCAGGTCCTGTATTTTGGTCACAACAATCCCAGACAACCCTAGGCTTGGGAGGGAGTGGCTGGAAAGCTCCCTGGAAAGGGGCCTTGGTGTACTGATGGACAGCTGGCTGAATATGAGCCAGCAGTGTGCCCAGGTGGCCAAGAAGGCCAATGGCATCGTGGCTTGTATCAGGAATGGAGTGGTAAGTAGGACTAGTGCAGTAATCCTGCCCCTGTACTCAGCGTTGGTGAGGCCTCACCTTGAGTACCGTGTTCAGTTTCGGCCACCTCAGTACAGAAAGGACACTGAGGTGCTGGAGCTGGTCCAAAGAAGGGCAACAAGGCTTGTGAAGGGCTTGGAGAATATGCCCTACGAGGAGCAACTGAAGGAATTCAGGCTGTTCAGTCTGGGGAAAAGGAGGCTGAGGGGAGACCTTATTGCTCTCTTCCAATATCTGAAAGGTGATTGCAGTGAGAGTGGGGTTGGTCCCTTCTCACAGGTGACAGATGGCAGAATGAGTGGCAATGGCCTCAAGTCGCACCAGGGTAAGTTTAGGTTGGATATCAGGAAACACTTCTTTACAGAAAGGGTTGTTAAGCACTGGAATAGGCTCCCCAGGGAGGTGGTTGAATCACCATCCCTGGATGTGTTTAAAAACCATTTGGATGTGGTGCTCAGGGATATGATTTAGCGGAGGGTTGTTAGAATTAGAGTAGTATGGTTAGGTTGTGGTTGGACTTGATGATCTTTAAGGTCTTTTCTAAATTGAGAGATTCTGTAATTCTATGAGTCCATGATATAAGCACTCTGCCCACATTATTGTCTGCTTTTCTGCAATAATTGTAACTAGATTAATGATGATTCCTGAATTAGACTGTTGCGATTTAAATTATGCTAACAATAAATTCTTAACTTATTGCATATGTAAAGTATGCTTCCTCTACACTTACAAGCAATATTTGAATGTAATAGCATTCAACCTGCCTTACCACTGTTGCCCTTTCAGTCTTGCTATCGTAACTTCTGGTTAACAAAACTGGAGTGGTAGCCAGCTCATGGAGCTGACACCACTTGGTATTCAACAAAATGTCTGTGGGAGGCTCTTACAATAACTTTGATTTCTATGATGGAGCTTGGAAGATCACAAACTGAAATCTGTTGGGAAGAAGTTAGGTAAGAAGAGGTTAGGACCTCACCCAAAGCACTCTAGCTGCAAATGGGCATGACCATGGTACTTAGTTAGAGTAGAGCTAAGCAAAAATCCCTGAGATATTAAGAGTATGAACACAAGATCCTTAAAAACAACCCTTGTTTACTTCAAGTCCAATTCTGCTGCTCAAAATTATTTTCTAAGGTAAAAACAGAATGTGTTTCTGGTGAAAACTGGTCAGACCTTCTATCTTCTACATGTCAAAAGTGCTCAAGAAGCTTAGACGCGTGACCTTCTACCCAAATTCCCTGCCTTTTTGCACCAAGGAACATTTGTTCCTTTGCTCTCAATAAACTCCTGAATTGCTCATGACAATATCTCTGATTCTAATAACTCTCTGAATGAAGCATTTGGGTGGATAGAAAAAAATCCCACATGGAGATAAGATCATTTGAGTTGGAAGGGACCCCTAGAAGCCCCTTCAGAGGGGTCTCGTCTCTCACACTCAAGTCCTTTTCAAGGTGTTTCGTGCTAGTAAGACACTGAGAAAAACTAGGAATCAGAACTTAGCGTCCTGTATGGGGCTAAGGAAGTCTTACCAATAGATCAAGCTGCAGAGAGACATGTGGGGCACTCTGAGGCTCTGCTGATACTGGAAGAACTGGGAAAAGTGGTTATCTTTCATAATTTCAGCAGTTACAGAGGGTTTTATCTCTGTTCCCAGAGGTGGACATTTTGAAGTAGCACACCATTCCAGTCATGAAACCTGTGCTTGAAATGCACATAACAGCCAGGTTTCTGAGAATGTTTTATGTGTCTCCAAAACAATATCTGCATCAGGTGCTTTGAAGCTCAGTAGCATATTCCCCATGAAAACTTTTTAATGAAAATATTCTGCCAAATATTCTTTCTTTGACCACAGTCTTATCTGAAAGCATTTTTAAGCTGGAGTTATTTGGAAGGGAAAAACATCAATGCTATGACTTCAGTGATATAGATTACTGCTTTGCCATGGGGATAAAGAAAAGAGGAACTATTTTTAAAGAGCAATGGGAGTAGGATACAAACAGTGTTGCATTGCCAGCAATGCTCAATCCTTTTCAACAAATGCTTGAAAAAAAGGGGAAAAAATTGAAAAGAATGAGATGTGAAAAGAAAATGCCACGTAGCTTAATTTGATTTTCAAAATCATAAAAAATAAGGTACAATGAATAGGAAAATTTATGTTAATTCCATCAAATTCAGCGGTAATAATCAGGTCCAACATATTTATTCCCAAGAAAGTATTGCATATACATTTGCCCTGAACATGTAATTGGGAACAATAGCATCATTTCCTGAGCTAAGGGTTGACAGTGCTTATTTATGTATGTTGAATGCCAAACAGCATAATGATATGTGGGTTTTTTTGTATAATTTTGCTTGCAAAGTATCTTGAAAATTCCTTTATCTGTTTTTAAAATGTCCTAATATCTCTATTCAGGAGAAAGTGTTAATTAATAAAAGCTTATGTTTGCCATATTCACTTTTTCAGTGTGAAATATTAGTGCTAGGTTATTCTTCTATAGATAAAACATTTGCTTATAAATATTTGCAGGCTTTATATTCCAGAAACTTTTGAGTAGATGTGCAGAAGTGGCCAAGAATTCTATTTGATACAGTTCTGTTTGCATTAGATGTCAATCAAATTCTCTTAATCTAGCTAAATTGTTGTATGAATAGGGAATGGGAGATTAAATTGTTGATACAGTGGAACAAAGCAGAAAAAGGCACTGAATGCTTAATACACTGGCAGCAGGACTTTAGCAACGTTTGCCTCACCGAATAAAATAGCTGGCTCTCCATATATTTGATCTGACATACAATTATTTCTGAATCTGTCACAAAATTCAGATTAGTTTTGTAGCTTTTGAAAATTGCTGCTGGAATGGCCTTAGACTAGAAGAGTCCAGCTGCATTCTCGTGCTCTCTTGGTGCAATTTTTGTAGCTTCTAGCAGGATGAAGATTACCACGATAATCTGAGCTCCTAAGTTGAGACCTTGATTATCATGGCTCAGGTGCTTTATCTTCTCTGGACCTCCTCCCACAGCAGTAGGTAAAGAATCATAGTCATAGAATGACTTGTGTTGGTGGGGATCTCAGAGATCATAAAGTTCCACTCTTCTGTCACAGGCAGGGCTGCCAGCTGCTAGATCAAGTACTACATCAGATTGCCTAGGGCCCAATCCAGCCTGGCCTTGAACACCTCCAGGAACAGGGCACCCACAATATCCTTGGGCAACACATTCTAGCATTCACCACACTCTCAGTGAAAAAGAAAGGAGGCTGTGGTTTTTTTTGTGGGTTTTCTCTGTTCCATAAATAGGCTTTCTGATTTCTGATTTATGTTCATTTATTTGTGACAAGGAGGAGAAAAAGAGGTGAATATTTCACCTGGAGCAAAATATGATGAGTTCCATTCCTGTTTGCTGCCACCATCCTACAGCCCTCAAGAAACAAACCATGATTAGAAAGTTCACACAAGTCTGTATCTCTGAGAAAGGGTAAAAAAAGCAGATCCTCATTTTGAGGGAGAGCCACACTAATCATGAGCACAACAGTGCTAGAAAGAAGTCAGTACTGTCACCTCCTCAAACCAAGAAAGTCTGAGTGCTTCTAAAGCCGTGGTGGCCAAATACGTCTGTATTACTAGTATATCATAGGTTGTATTCCAGTAAATATATTTGTAAGGTCCTTTTCCTCAGTGTTTTAAATGCTGTTCTAAGTGAAGTTTACCCTGGGTAAAGCTTATTGAATAGACTGCAGGTGAAGAAAATCTTAATCTATCATAGTAAGGTATAAGGCTGGCCCATTGTGACAGTCCCAGAGAAACATCACTCAGATAAAAAGGGAGATATTTATACCACTTAAAATGATAGCTGAGTTTAGCTATTGCTCCAAGTGAGCCTTCTAGAGAAAATTATCCATCTACACTGAATGTTTAAGGTTGTGAGAATCCTATTCAACACACCTAAATTGGGCATAGAAAACTAGACACATTAGTTTATTACAAAAATATTAGAATCTACTTCTAAACCACAGACTTCTGTAAATACTCTTATTCTGAAGTCAGATTGGCTGTTTATTTTTCATTTCTCTTTAAACTGTTTCCAAAATGCCATAAAATAAGCTGAAAAAGAAAGATACAGTTGCAAAAGAATAAGGGCAGCCACCAGTGTAATTATCCTATACTTTCTTATGAAAGCAAGGACTGAATAGGAATGTGAAATATCCAAATGAAAACAAAAAAAAAAAAAAAAAAAAAAAGAGAGAGAGAGAGAAAGAAAAATTATCAGCCATGGATTTGTGGATATTAATGCTCTTTCTCATTACAAGCAGGTGGAAGTACTGCTCTAAACAATGGCAAAGGGTGGGCCTCAGAATAATTTGTATTCAAATGTTTTACAGTTCAAAGACTTCTTGCATAGAGGATTATGCAAAATAGATCTGTGCCTATTCTTCACTCAGTAAATAGGTTATATAAATTTTAAGTGGTATTTCACTATGCATTCCATTTCGCTGACCAGTAAGGTGAGGAAATATACATAATATTTCCTTGGAATATAATGTCATCCAAAATAAATTCTGCTTTGCCATGAGTGGAGAGAGGAGAAACATTCTCTTCCTTTGCAACTAGCTAGACAGGAGGAAGAAACCTAAGTTACATGTAATGCTTCATCCAGACTAAGGCAGTAAGAGACCCTGACATTTCTTGCTGTCCACCTTTTATGCTAGGGGTTAGAACTGAAATGAATCTTTTTGCACAGAACTTCACAATGCATCGATCCAAGAGCTTGACATATAAAACTTGGATGAAAAAAGAATTTCAGAAACTTTCAAAAGCTAATCTGTGATTCTGAAATTCAAAACTGAATTTAATCTCTTCTCCACATCCCGGGTAATCAAACCATGCTTAAGACCTCCCTCCTGGACATCAATGAGAGTGACCCGAGGTCATCCCTTACTTGCTGTGTCATATATTTGGTCTTCCTTTAATCACTTGGCTGGGCAAAAAATAGTTAATATTTTGACATCAAGCATCTAGTTCTCAGCTGTCAATTCATTAACAGAGAAGAAAGAAAAAGTAATTTTATTTTCTGGATATTGTTTCAGCCTCTGGAAAATCAGATGTTTCTACTTTGTGTATTCACTGGTCAGGTTTTCAAAATATAACCTTGGGCAAGTCTCTATGTACTGTCCATGTCTTACTGCTGTACTTCAAAATGGGAGTATTAACACTTCATTTTGTCACTGTCTTCTTTACCCCCACATAAAAGCAAAATCCTCTATGAATCCATTCTATAATGTCTAATGACCATAGAGTCATTTGAGTTGGAAGGGACTCTTAAATCCCATCTAGTATAATTCCCCTGCAATGAACAGAGACACCTAAAGATAGATCAGGTCTCTCAGTGTCCTCTCCAGCCTGACCTTGGCTGTCTCAAGGACAGGGCATTCACCACCTCCCTTAGCAACCAGTTCCAGTATCTCAGCACCCTTACCGTAAAACACTTTTTCCTTATATCCAGTCTAAATCTCTCTTTCGATTTGAAATAATTTCCCCTTGTTCTATCACAACAGTCTGATAAAGAGTCTGATAAAGAGTCTGTCCCCTCCTTTCCTATAGCCTCCTATTAGGTACCAAGAGCATGGTCTCTCATGGTTGCAGCAGTACTTGTGCATTGTGAACTATAAATAATTATGCAATTCTTTTATTTGAAAGATAAACCTTATCTACCACATTCTGCTGCTGTTTAAAAGCTTTCATCCTGCTTCAGATAGAAACAGCAAATGTTATTTTTCACCTTAAGTTCTGTCAGTAATCTTTTTTACTTTGTCGAAAAGAGGATATGTACTATCTTGGAGCTATAAGTATATTTATATTAGCAAGGATTGCAAGAGATGTTCATAGACACTGTAAAACACTTTTCTACCTGCTAGTATAATATGTGAAAGAAGGGTGAAAACTCTGAGGTTTAGGTGAATCCATCACATTTCCAACTTAATGACGGTGTTTCCCTGCCCAGTGCCAACTTATGTATCATACTGTAGAAGAGTTTCTGCTGTTGAACAACTGATATTGAGTGACCCTTAAAACAAGAATCCTGAGTAAATCAGTTTGGACTCAGTAAAAAATACTGTATATTACATATACAATTAAAAATGATGTTTTCATCTGTATATCAATTTTGAACGATGCAATTATGAAAGTTCTTTACTATGAGAGTGGTGAGGTGCTGGAACAGGCTGCCTAGAGAGGTTGTGGATGCCCCATCCCTAGAGGTGTTCAAGGCCAGATTGGATGGGGCCCTGGGCAGCCTGGTCTAGTATTAAACTGGGAGGTTGGTGGCCCTGAATGTGGCTGGGGGGTTGGAGCTTGATGTTCCTTGAGGTCCCTTCCAACCCTGGACATTCTGTGATTCTGTGTGAAACAATAAAATATTTGAATATATTTTATCATACAAGTACCTAAGCACAGGAATCTGGAGCCAGTTGAAGCTCTGTAGGATAAGCCGTGTTCTTTCCAGTTCCAGTTCAAAAAATACGTGCATCTCTTACAAGACCTGTGTCGTATCTGCAAACCACGTGTGTAGATGTTTCAAGCACCTTAGGGCATCTCAAATCACAACGGATGCATATCGTTAGGCAGTTGAACTGAGCTCTGCATCTCTGTTTTCCCTCATCACTCTGACCTGATCAGCATAATGCTGAAAACTAAAAAATGCTGCTGCAGTGAACATAAGAAGCAAAGGATCATATGAATTTCTTCAGGAAAAAAGAAAAAGCGGTATGCATTAAGCCATCAAATCAGGCATGTTTCTGTTCATCGAGGATTAATTATTCTCATTTGTGTACTTGTCAGCGGAGCAGACAGGATTACTTTCATTTAAAATGTGAGCATATAGCTGCCTTACCTATTTACTTCTACTTGCAATGGAAGTCTTCCCATTCTCTGAAACTCCAGAACACAAAATTAATTCTTCAGCATCTGGACTGACAACGTGCTCCACTCTTTTTTCCAGTCAATTGCTCGCAGACAATGAAATAAAAATTAGAAGTTTATTTTGAATGTGAAACAAGCTAGAGTTGTGAAAGAGCAAGGTTAAGAGCAAGAAAAGGTACAATCAAGCCAAAGGAAACAGAAATTATTTCCACAGTGACAATAAGACAGAGGCAGAACCAAAACTTCACTGGGAGTGAAATCCTAAGCTCCCATTTTGGTGTCTGCTAATACAATTGAAATGATGTGTATGTCTGTGCATTTACGGAACCTTTTTTTGGTACACGTTAGAGAGAAATTTTGAGGTCCGTCTTCCCACATCTCTGAGATTTTCAGTCAGCTTCATAGACATGTATTTTTCTTTAGTATGGATGCTTTGATTATTTCAACCATTTTCTTACCACAAGAAGCTCAGATCTCAACAGACGCATAGTGAAGACTGGAGCTTAAAGCAAGAAATCCTAAAAGCAGCTGTGGGAGACATCAAGAAATGCTCTATATTATGAGAGGAGGAATTTAGATGGAGAAGACAAGGAGGAGGCATTAGGATATGAACAGGTAGGAACAAGTTAGCAAAGCCCCTTGCTTCTGTAAAGCTTACAGTTTTCTGGATGACTCACAGCAAGTGCCAACTCAGATCTCCTTTTATCTACGTACAGGTTGTCCAAGACGCATACACTGTTATTCATCTGGGTTTCATGTTTCGCGTGTAATTATTTCCCAGTAATCAAATTCATTCTTCCTTAACTGATAATTACCTTCAAGATATATTTAAACGTAGTGCCAAAACAGGGTTTAATCTTGTGTTAGGGCCTTTGTGTAGTTTCACATAAGCTGTTGGCAAAATCTCCAGTGATGTTGACATGGGAGATGATCTAGGATATTGTAATTACAGTGCTGTGAAATCAGAGAGCCTACAATGCAGTTTCTGCTTCTCATGTCTCAGTGAGTATTCATCAGAAGTTAAATGAGTCTCCAAAGGAAACTGTCTTGCCTGGGATAAGTAAGAAAGTTAGAAACAATGAGCGCTTCCTAGTAGCTCTCTAATCTGCCTTCTGATCATAAGTAGCTCATAATCTTCCAATTTGCTCCCACACAGTCTGGATTTTTGAGTGGTCTTTTGGGAACTGGGATGTTCACCCTGAGCAATACACCTCTATAGCTGTCCTTAAATTAGCATAGAAAACAGCCATTTACAAATATAGATGAATGGACTTGGTGGCTCAGAAACTTCCTTTGCAACTTCGTCTTTTCTAAAAGGTGAAACTTATATGGTTATTATTTTTCCAGATTCTCATACCCACTTCACCTGATTATTATTATGATTATTTATTTATTTAAACCATAACAATGTTAAATCCCCCCAAATTATGGATCTCTTTACTAATTGTTACTGTGGCTGGGAAGTTCCTCTGAGGGACATGATTTAGTAAGCATGATGGAAATGGATTGATGGTTGGACTAAGTGTCTCAGAGGGCTTTTCCAACTTCAATGATTCTATGATTCTATGATTCTGCATGCCCTGTTTCTGAATCATAAAAATGCAATTATTGAAAATATTATAAACTGTCATTTGAAAATCAGTACTGAAAAGAGTGTTAAAACATGGTTTCTTCCACTGCAGAAGATTGAATTCAAATGATTCGGGACATTATTCATGGTCCTATCCTCCTGCTTATAGCTTCTACATATTTTTCTATTTAGTGGCTCCTGAAATAGTTCATTACATGATTTATATTAAAATAATTAAAACAGAAAAGTTACTGTGACCCCCAAACAATAGCCAATATGGAAATGGACAGATGAGAGAAAGCTAGAAAGACTCTTCTCTTTGGAGTAAACCACCAGGATCAATCTCTGTTTTCAAAATCAGTAAGTGTGCATTTCCAGTGATTGTTTTCTAAACCAACATCCAAGTGCTATTTGTCCATTTTCTAAACAAAAATTCCCTTAACCACTAGCACAGAGAACTTATTAAAGCACTAGATCTACTCTCAGCAGAGCTGGAGTGAAACCCATGAAGCTGTTGACCTGCTTGACAGACGCACTGTAGCCCAGGTCTCTCCTGAGGTGTGAGAACAATTTCTGGAATATTAAATAGAAGCAGAGAAACATTACCATCTCTATGCTCATTGTTTATCCATTTCTTTCCATAATGTCCCTAAAGTTCTTCTGAAAAAGATTTTCTTAAATATAAAAGGTTTGAAGCAAATCAGGTCAATCACAGTCTAAATGTTCTTCTCTCCATTGTTGAGAAAAAAAATTGGGGCCACCAGCTGAGACGCATATTTCTCTATGGAACTCTTCGCTGAGAAAAAGTGAGTCCTGGTCATCGTGATTTTGTTTTCAGGGTTACTCAGTGGAAATTTGTAAGTTACAAGATTCTTAATTCCATTTTCAAGGATCTAAAATGGAAATTTGGCACCAGGTAATTTCCAGGTCCTTTCCTAGCTATTAGTCTTTCTGGGTGTAGATCTTCATTAACAGAATAAAAATGATAGTACTCTCCAGCACCAGCAAGATGCTGTGAAGATAATTACCTTACAAATTACAAGACGATACAACATCACATAAATGGAATCATGCCTGGCATACTTTAGATAACCAGTAAACTATCTTTATATGATGCCCTAGAAAATTATTAAAGGCATCTAAAATGTGATATTTCTCTTCTCCCCCTGGCGTTCAGTTTGTTTTAAAGATCACATGTCCTCTGGTTATTCTCTGCTGATTAGTGAATGACTTTGTTCCAACCTGCATCATGATGCCAGTCTATTCTTTATCCCAGCTCCCTTCATTATTTTATGCACACTAGGATTGCCCAGTGGAGATATGATATTGACTCAGGCAACCTTGCCATGTCTCCTGCCTTCTATGTGGTATGCCTTACAGGGGGTAAAGAAAGAAATTTCAGGGGAGATGTAAGGGAAAAAGAAGGATAGAAAAACATTCATATTGCATCTCATGGATTTTGAAGCACTGTAAAAGAAAACAGATTAAAAGATTTTTTAACCTAGAAAGGAGAGAATTTGTAAGAGAGGCTATGTGATCTTTCACGAGCTCTTTAACATGCTAGCACCAGTGTAATTTATTTCATCTCTTTTATCTTTGTGTTAGCTATTTGTTATTCCATCAACTCTGCAGACATAGCAGCAGATGATGGACAAGTCTCCCATTTAGTTGTGGAACACCTGTGCTTCTCTCCCATTATATTCATGTTTTCAAGTCATAACTATCACTCTGCTGGTAGTTTTTACACTTTTTAAGTAAATTTACTCCCTCATTAAGACATCAGATTAACACTGTAAAGGAGAAACTTAATGCACTCAATGCCCATAAAGTATTTAGTCAGAGAAATATATAAATTATGTCTAAATCAGTTCTGGTGTTAGTGATTGATTAATTCCTATTCTAGCAGTTCCAGATATTTAATACTGTCTATCATTTATTTTTCTTTCAGTTAACAAACAAGTTCATTAACTCTGTTATCTTACCTGTTCCAAAAACTTTGAACACTTCGAATTACCCTTCTCTCCAAGAAAGGAGAGAGGATTCATTTCATTTCTGGTTGAATGCTTCATCCAGTGCTTTTGGAACTTAGTTTAAATGCTCATTAATGAATTAAAATCAGTGCAGTGATAGCCAAAACAAAGTGATGAGTCTGGTGACCTTTGTATTATTGGACAAATAGTGTTGATGGAAACTCATAATTGCAAAATTGGGTCAAGGTAATCTAGGGAAGACTGGCTGTTCATGGCAGCCTAGGAAGACATTTCTTCTGTATTTTAATGAGGGTGGACATAGGAAGGTCAAAAACAAAGCATGAAAATGTCCTCCCTCATTCATAAACATTGCCTGAAACAATCTGCTGGATGCTCCAGAATTTATGTTATTCACAGTCTCTCAAGATAAATTCAGGGACAATTGTGTTTTTCATTTTTCTATATCTGTTTGTTATTTAGTTGTCCATTCTTCTATGGAGTCATTTATTTTCCTCATTCTTTCCAAGGTCATGTGAAGGTTATCTCACCTAATGCAAGAAATGATTTCAATTTGTTTCAGTTGTTTCCTTAAAAACAGACAGAGTAAAACAACTACATCTAGAAATCAACTTGTCCCTTCCTGTATTCAGACTGAGAAACAGACTTGCTCAACAAATAGCTCCAATTTATGTCTATCATTCACAGTGTAAGGCAGTTGTCAGGATAGGAGAATATGATATAATACAGCTCCGTCTGCTCTGTTTCCTGTGCTCCAGGGGCCTTTTTGTGTTGCTACTGACCTTGGCAGAGCTGAGAAGTTTTATTTAGTGTTGCTGTTTTCTTCACTGAAGTTTACATATTTTAACTGGCTCAGAAGATGTGTGTGTGTTTCAGACAATAAACGACTTCAGGCATTCTGATTCTATCAGTCAATGAGATATATCCTTCCGTGCTCTGTAGGCTACTACATTTTATAGTGAAACAATTGAAGATATTATATCCTGGCTGTGCTATTCTGTAGATGCATGTTGCCAGGATAAATTGGAAATGCATATTCAACCCTTTTTTTTTTTATTAAAAAAGACTTAATTTTTTTTTTTTTTTTAACTTTGAAAGCCCTGCTTTCTTCCCAGATAATACTGTTTTTACTCAGTCTACAAGTAGATGACTAATTCACACAGAAAATGTTCTAATTTCTTTTTAAAAGAAATACAGGAATCCATAAACAGTTAATTGCAGAGGAGTTGGACTAAGTGACCTTTAAAGATCTCATCCCATTCAAATGATTCTATCAATCTATGATTCTACAATTCTTTTTTCATTTTTTCAATTATTAAGTGAAACTAAAAAGAAAAAAAAGTACAGAAAAATAACTGTCACCAATTTTATATGGGAGAACATCCCTCCAGTGATAAACCACTTAGTGCTAGAAGCATCATGGTAGGTGATGCAGCCAACTCCAGGAAGATTCCAACAAGAGTCAGCCAGTAAGCACTTATGACATCAATATGTACCAACAGAATAACTTTAAGAAGTTGAACATAAACAGAAATGGAAATGCACAAAGGTAGTTGCCTAAGTAAATAAAAGCAGATAGTAAATAAAGTAAATAAATGTAAATAGAAGTAGCAGCAATGTCTAGTTATCATTACTGGAAAGGGATTTCCTAGTTTGAGGAAAGCATAGGACAGTTATCCACAGATCTGGAACGTATCTGTGTTTCTACCAAATATGCTACTTGCTTAGGGATCAGATGAGTGTTTGACCATGTACTGAATAAGCAGATCTGTAATGATTTTGGAAAAGGAGTTTTTGGCTGGAACAGGAATGTGACTAAATTAACCTTTCTGAATGAAGAAGTGCTTATGAGGCTAATTTCCCTAGAGCTGTCTGGGAATTATAAGCTCCCAAGCTGTTTACAGACTATGAAATGGACAAAGAAAACAATTGGGAAATGCATAGAAGAACCTTGCGTTTCCTCTTGTTTCTTCAAGGTTTTCCCCAGAGCAATGTTTGGAGCTCTGAGATGTGACCCATAAAGCAAACAAATAAGCACAAGCACTTACAGCACATATTTTTCCAATGCAAGCATAATTTCAGGTTTGGCTGCACCCTTAATTGTAATGAGCTTATTCAGAATGGTTTTAAGCAAATGTGAAAGATGTTAGGTAGCATTGGTCGCAGCAGAACTGCCACCTTCCTTACATTTTTTTAAATCAGTCTATTCACCTTCAGCTATCATTGTTTCTGAAAAAGAAAGGTGGCAAAGATATTGCAAGGCAATGCAACAGTTCTGACACTTCCTACCTCGGGTGTAATACTGGTCTTTTTGTAGCTGTGAATAGAGGTGAGGCAAGGTCGAGAGAAATAGGAAATACCTTTTATGATATCCCCGAATAAAACAGATGCTTTTAGGTCCTTTTCTTCAGATCTCAGACAGAAGCAGCCTTCAAGCTACAATTCAGCTTGAAAACAACTGTTCTGATTTTCACTTGGTCTTTCATTTCTCCGAGGCTTTCCTGTATAATTGTACAGCATATCTGGAGATGGGCATGGTACTCCATAGTTTTTCAACTGTAAAAACTTTCGGGTGAAGATATATTTGTCTTTTGATACTTGGGGCAAATGGCATGATGTTTCACTGTTTGAATCTTTCTTTGTCCTATATTTAGCTTTCTCTACTTAATACAATTCTGAAAACACATCTTTCTTCACTTTGTATTTCTAGTGAAGCGATGTTTCCATCACAGTTGAATCATCATCACAACCAAAGCAGAAAAACAGGACTTCTAGGGTACGAGTCTTCTGACTTATATGTCTGTTCTGGGATGAGATGAGTCACTCATATTTTTCTCCATTTATTGTGGAGAGAGTTCAGAGAATTACATCAGACATAGGTGTCTAGGTGGAAAAAATAAAGATGTCTATCACACTAGGCAGTATTTGCGCAGTGATCACCCTAGAGAACTCTAGGAGGCAGTGTTGTATGAATAGCTCTGCAATGGTTTTCACTGGGATATAATGATTCTTATTTAGAGTAGCCTATATGGTGCTACATTTCGAATTTGTGACCAAGATGATGTTGGTATCACATCAGTGTTTTAGGTGTTCTTTCTCACACTGTCCCTTCTATAAAGTAGGTTGGAGATGAACAAGAGGCTAATAGGGAATGCAGCCAGGACAGTTGATTCAAACTGCCTGAAGGGATATTCCGTACCACGTAACATCAAACTCTGCAATAAAAACTATGAAAAGTTGGCCAGCGCTTCCATTGCTCATGGACTGGCTGGACATTTGCTGGCTAGTAGTGAGCAATTGCTTTTTACATCATTTTCTTTATTTATTTTGTTTCATCCCTCTTTTACTAATCAAACTGTCTTTATCTCAACCCAAGAAATTTCTCACCTTTGCCCTTCTGATTATCTCCTCTATCCCGCTGGGACTGGGGAGCAAGTGAGCAGCTGTGTGTGGCTGAGATGCTTGCTGTGGTTATACGATGACAGATGCTCACATTTCTCTTTCAGGAGTTGGGAGAATAATAAGTTTTTTTGTTTCCTCTGCATATTTTATTTGTTGTGGTAGAATAAATGATAAATATTCTTTCATTGTCTACTTACAGAAAAAAAAACATGTCCAGAAGGCTTTCTAATTATAGGTACAAGACAGATTCCATTCAAAGCAAGCCCTGATATGTTCAGCTCTATCTGTGGGACTAGAGGTCTTTGCAGCTCCTTTCATAAATAATGTCAGCAGAGTTTAATGGGTCACAGAATCATAGAAACACGAAGATTGGAAAAGACCATTAAGATCATCCAGTCCAACCATCAACCCACCACCACGATGCTCACAAACCCATATCCCTGAGTGCCACATCTCTTTTCTTGAAAACCTCCAGGGATGTTGACTCCACCACTTCTCAGGGCAGCCTGTTCCAACCACTCTTTCTGAGAATAATTTTTTCCTAATAACCACCATGATGGCTTGCCCATATTCTCTTGGGAACGAGAACTGTGATATATCTGAAGGAGTTATGAAGATGTTATCCAAATAATCTTCCTTTTTTCCTTCTTGCTCATAACACAGGTGTTTATCCACAACAAATGCTCCACTTGTCTCTTTTATATCATAGCTTAACACTGTCATTGAGAGGTTAGGTGGGCTCACACAGTAAAGACTATTGCATTTGCAATTAAAAAGGAACTATTATGACCACCAGTGTGGTTAAAAATCAGGCTAGTGTTCAGAATCCTCTGAAATGGGTAACAATGTCAGGAATAGGATCATTTGGAGGAAACTTGTGTATCTCCTGTATCCATCCCCAAGACTTTATTTCATGAAGATCTTATGATACTCCTCAGCTTCATATCAGACTATCCATGAGCACTGGAGGAAAAGTTTTGACTCTGAAGAAACGTTTGCTGATTAAACGCTTGTTTTAGTTCTCCTGGAGAAAGGGCAGTGAAGCAGATGGCGACATCTGCTGTTTGTTTCATCTGGTCTACCTTTTGTTTGTTGCAAACCCTTCCTCCTCTTCACCCAGCCCCATTTTGAAATAACATCCTGATAGACTAAGTCCACAGAATTCCACTCAGCAGGGCTTGTGATAAAATTAGGAGTCTGTGTTTGGACTATAATTTATATTTAGAACAAAAATACTGTGACATGACCAAACTCCTTAGTATCAAATATTTTGAATTCAGGTGACAAAAATAGTAATTATGAATGAATATTGAATCTGTTATAATTCATTATGAATCTGTTCCTTGACCTTACTTTCACTGGTAACTTCCCAAACACACCAATAATAATAATAATAATAATAATAATAATAATAATAACTAATCTAAAATTTTGCTGCTTTTGACTCCATGCAGCCAAGTTTTGTAGCATTGCTGTCTGCTCAGAGTCCTGCAACATCATTTCAGAGGGTATCTTTCCCAGATTCAGGTTTTGCTGTAAATCTTTTCTAACTGCATACAGCAATGACATGCTTCATTCTAGAATTTAGCAACCCACAATCTTGATGTTATGCTTTAATTGAACCAAAATTACATTTATTCAGAGCTTGAAATTTCTGATTTGCTCAGATGCCATTGTTTTCATAAATGAAGCACTTGCTCTCTACTCTTTTTTTCTCCTCAACCTTTCCCCTTTGAATTATTTAGCATTTAGAAAGCTGAGCTTTGTCACTTTTATTTCCATCCCCATTTTTATTACTATCTAAGTGATTTACAAATCAAGCCTCGCATCTAATGGCACTGTGTATTTCCATTTCCAGTGCTCTTCTTTACTGTCGGCTCTCGTTGGATGGGGCAAACTTCAAACACAAATAACCAAAATTAATGTCAAATTGCATCATGTGCAGCTTGAATTTCAATTAAGAGATATGAGTATAAATGCATGTTTTCAACAAACAGCAATAACACTGAAGCGCCTGGCCCCAGAGTGCACATTACTAGAGAGCATCCTACTCCAGATAAAGATGCAAGATTTCAAAGTATTAAAGCAAATCTGCTTGGCATTTGGTTAAGGCCAATATGCTGTGAGAATAAGCAGTCATACAGGCCTTCATCTTCTATATCTACTGCCTCATAGTATGTCAGTGCCTATTTAAAGCCTGAAACACAGCTGTTACTTTCACAGTAAACTGAAGTAAGAAGGGATAAATCTAGCCCTTACATTCCTAATGTGCCCTATATCTGTGGAAGTTTGTATCCAAGGCTTGTGGCTCAGCTTGCCTCTAATTCTGTATTCACTGAGAATAGTAGAAACTTGTGTAAGTGAAAACATGATCATAGAATCATAGAATCATTTGAGTTAGAAGAGACCTTTAGAGGTCATCTAGTCCAACTCCCCTGCAATGAGCAGGAACACCTACAGCTACATCAGGTTGCTCAGAGCCCTGTCCAGCCTGACCTTGAATGTCTCCAGGGATGGGATATCCATCACCTCTCTAGGCAGTCTGTTCCAGTGTCTCAATACCATTACAGTAAATATATTCTTCCTTACATCCAATCTAAATCTATCCTCTTTTAGTTTGATTGGGAAATGCGGTTCTCTAGTCATTACCTGGAGTTCATCTGATGATATAGAGAAGCCGAACTTTGATAGGTTTCTTTTATAGTCAGTGGAAAAAAATTAGGTGCTTTGAGAGCAGATCCTTTTTTATTTTCATGAAGATGTCTACATGGGTCAGTGGGATCACACTCTCACATGCTTTTTGTTCTCTATTGTCCTCAAAGGGTGCCAAGGTAAAAGGTTATATTTAGATTCTACAAAGTGCAGTGCCCCCTTACTGCTGAAATTTA
The DNA here is from genome assembly GCA_028571105.1 of Tragopan temminckii. Classification (NCBI taxonomy): domain Eukaryota; kingdom Metazoa; phylum Chordata; class Aves; order Galliformes; family Phasianidae; genus Tragopan; species Tragopan temminckii. The sequence continues at coordinate 74,286,078 of JAOWBP010002052.1, forward strand.
CATGGCTTCAAAAATTGCAGGCAGCTGTATGACCTACATATTCCCTCCAAACAGGAACAGTGCAAGGGAAGCCTCACATTTTGTTTTTCTAATGTCTTGAAAAAAAAAAAAAGGTCTCTTTCATTAGGGGCTGGATGACATTTTGGGTGCTCTACCACAGGAGAAAGAAAACTACACCTGGCACACCCATTACTCTGTGTGCACTGCCCTCCAAAGTAAAATAAATAAGTTCCTATCAGCCAGAAAAATGGCTTTGTCTCAATGACGTACACTCACATGAAGCTACCAGTAGGTGTCCAGGTTTTGCTTTAAAAAGTTGGATACAGCACTTAACTTGTTTGTGTGGCTGCCATCAAGAACCTGGTGTCCTGCCTGAAACAATAGCAACTTGGAAAACTGGAAAACTGCTTTTATGTAACCTGGTGCACATCTCGCTGCCACAATCCATTCTAAACAGACACTGAACAGCCACTCAGATGAATTGCTCATCTTTAAAAGAACCTTAAAAGTGCTATTGCTTAAAAAACACAGAGAGATTACGAAGAGATTTTTAATGGGAACAGTGATGTGGTTGTGCATTAGATTCTCACTCAGTCTTTATCTGCATAAGAGACAGAATAAAGCCGCATTTTATAATTATTCCTCTGAAAATGTATTTAAATTTCAGAAAAGAGATAGCAAGTCAGCTTTCACAGAGTCTGTCGGCTCCCAGCTTAGAATGTTGGCTTTCAGTTGGCACTCTGATCTGAATTGAGGCCATGAACCCCATTTTTATGCACCATCAGATGCTTACACAACTTAATTGTTACTTGAGGCTGTAGAATTGGAAGGGCCAATCTGAGCCCAGTCTCCCTCTTCCTGTAGGCACCGCATCGCATAGACCCTGTCTTTTCTGTGTTCCAGTGCCTCTTTGCACATTATGGGTTCCCAAATCCAAAATGACTACGCTCTCCTCCTTCCACGCAGGGCACTGAAATTGCTTTGAATGAACTTGGATAAGCTGCAGCTGTTACTGCCGTGGCTATGTGTCAGCAAAGGAATGTTTTTATTTATTGTAACTGTCTAAGAGTAATGTGCTAAGCTTAAGGTATTGATCCAGGTTCCCTCTGTAGCTGATGGACTGACAGATTCAGCACCAGAAGTAGCCCCATCCTGTTCTGAAACAGGGTGAGATATCTCTAGTAAATATACAGGAAGCTCAGACAACTGGCTTAGATTAAGTATTCAGCTTTTAGATAGCGAAGCTAGGTGAAAGCAAATTGAGCCTCAAAATGCGCCTACAAAACTGCTGACAACCACGATTAAGCATGTTAAAATCAAAACATGCAACTTTAGCAAAAAAAAGGACTTTATTATGGAAGTTTTCTTGCAGCAAACAAAAATAATCCTGTAAAGTATAGCCTTTTACAGGGAAAGGTAGAGTGAGCAAAGGAATACGTAGGAGCTCTTTTCTGTGGCCAAATAAAAAACAGTGTCAAGGGCAAAACAAGCCATCTCTATTTCTGCCAGGTTTATCCAGTTTATCCTGGGGCAAAGCTTTCTGAAAGTCAGCAGAAAGGTCAGAAGCAGAATAGGCATTTGATTAAAAATATTTAGACTGGCTTTTATTACCAAATGTAAATGAAACCAATTAGATAACGTTATTAAATGTAGACAAAAGAATGACATTTACACTCCTAGGATGTAATGATCATTATGAAGGAAGTGCATTGTCCAGTTTCTTGCCTTTGTAGAGGGAGGAAATCAATTATCTTTCACCTTTTAAATGCCTTTTAGAACCCAATAAAATTGATTTCATTCAACATCAAAGTTATAGTTATAAAACAGAGGGGGACAGTAAAGAAAAAGGTGGATAATATACAAAGGGTGGTGCACACCACCTAAGTGTACAGCACCTACGCTGGTCTGAGAAAAGTAGGGTGCTTTTCTACTTGGGAATATGGAATAAATTTGTATTACCCCACTGCGATCATGACTGAAGTGCTGATTTACTGCAGTAGTGGATTACATTCATAGGAGTAAGTGTTGAAAATGTGTATCCAATAATTACATACACACAGAAAATACAGATATAGAATAATAGAAACACAGAATCATAGAATATTCTGAATTGGAAGGGATCCGTAAGGATCATCGAGTCCAAGTCCTGGCTCAACATAGGACGACACAAAATCATACCCTATCTCTGAGAGCATCATCCAAACGCTCCTTGAGATCTGGCAGCTCAGGGTCATGATCACTACCCCAGGGAGCCTGTTCTATGCCCACCACTCTCTGATCAAGAACATGTTCCAACCTGAATCTCCCCTGAATGACCACCCACAGACACAGAGAATAGCACCTTTACTGTGTACTCACAATAACTTAAACAGCACAAAGAGTCCCATCCACTTTTTCTTTCTCAGTCATTCAGGGCTGAAGAGGGTACAGGACTCAATATAAACAGTACAGGCAGCTCCGGTAGTTTGGCTCAGAGAGCCTATCCAGAAGGTGATCCAACCTCCCAGGGCCCACAGTGGACAGTGCCTGGACCCTCAAGTCCCTGATGCTGGTGGCCCCACAAGCTAGCATCTGTCCCCAGGTCTTTTACCTTGTTCACAGCTCATTTCATTCACGCACAGGCTCAGAACACCAGCAGAAGACACAAGAAGGTACAACAGATTATGGCAATGCAGCTCCCAGTCAGGTGAGCATACTGACCAGCAGCCTCTTGGCCCATAACACTTTTCCTTCTTTTACCCCACCTTTTTTCCTTCCACATACACTTAGTTTCCTTCCTTCCCTCTCTTTTTGTCCACCAGTTCTGCACATACCCATGGTTTCTTTAAAGCCTCTGCACAATAAATTTTAAAAAATATGCAAATACGTTCCCTCCTACATCGCACAATAATCTTTTACCTCTTCTGGCAATAACCTCTCCAATTTGCAAGGCATTCTTGAGAAGGAGTTTCCTTGTCTGAGTCATTCACCAGGAGCAGATTCAATGATTAAGGCTATGAGGGCTTGTTGGCCTCCCTGGGTCTTTGTGTTCAGAGAGATTACCCTTTAATCACATAAACAAGCAAAGAGAACATGACATTTCTTTCAGATTTTTCCTGTACTTTATTCTTTCCTTTCACTTGCCCTCTGTGTTGTCCTCTATTCCCTTCCTTGTCTGCTAAATAATAACTAAATGTCAGCAGGTTCTGCAATACGGAAAAAAAGTTTTCCATAGCGGTTATTCCATACAAGGAACTTTCCCCCTGTGCCATGCTTGGGTCACTGTGGCAACCAGTGGCATCTCTTCAGCCTTGCAAAGTAATGCCTTTAAGCCATATAGAAGGCAAGTTATTATGGTCTAACAGGCCAGGCTCATATTTCTTTCGAGCAATATCAGAAATATCTCTTCAAAAGATCACAGATTTGATCAAAATGTTATATTTTGGGACACAGAGTTGTTTTCTTGTGTTGTTTTTTTTTTTTTTTTTTTTTTAAA
>JAOWBP010002052.1:74289562-74310907 GCA_028571105.1 Tragopan temminckii
AACCTGCATGGAAGTGGAACTTCACAGAGAGCTCAGCTTAGATTGAATATATGCATAGTGCAAAGCCATACACATATGCACCAATACTTTCATGCAATTATAGTAATATTCCCTTCTAATTATTCCACATGACTGTCCACATTTTACTACAGAAACACTTACAAAACTATCTTTGGGTTATTATGATTTGGAGTCCAATTATTTAGGCAGGACTTTTTCAAGCCTTACAGCCCTTATTTTTTTTTTTCCCTCCCCTATAATTCTATATATGTCCCATATTTGCATGATTATATTAAGTCATAATGGTTTTTGCTCTTTACTGTAGAAATAAAATGTTGTAAAATCCAGTCTTTTGGTCAATGTATTGGAAACTGAAGGTTTAATGCCATTCAGATAAAAATCTGGCTTTGGGAGTTTGGAACTTTGTGACTCAGAAAGAAAGAAAGAAGGAAATAGTATGTTAAAATAGCAAGATCTGTTCACAGGATCTCTCTTCTCAGCACACAGTGATTTTTGATACACACCCAACACCAAAGACCACTTGGCTGTGGCTTGGAAACCACAGGAGATATATTGTGGCTGGGAAAGCATTTCCCACAACTGTAACTAATTTAGAAGGGGATATATCCTAGTGAAACTGGCAGATTAGACAGGACTTTGTGAAATGCCACGGACCACTTTGTGTGGATCATTGAGATTACCTCAGACCCTAAGCTCACTCCTTTTGAACTGCTAACATAGCAGCAAGGCAACTAGGCTGGCCAAGACCTCAATTGAACTTCCAGCTTTTCCTGAATGGCAGGAGGAATTAGGAAAATGTCAATCTCTACTTTGTTGTGATTTGGAGCCTGGTCTGGTCTCCAGACTAGAATAATCTGTTCCGTTCTATTAAAGGAAATGGAAAATCCATTCCATCTCTACTAATCTATTCCATCTCTATTAAAAGAAATAGGAACTGGTGTAACAGGAGGATTTTTATCACTGTTTCAAGCCACGTGCTTAGACAAGCTTGATATTAAGGCTACAGGAAGCAAGCTGAAGAAAGGAACTCTTCTCTCTCACCCTTCTTTTTCCTTCCTCCCAGTGTTTATTAATGTATGAAAATATTTTAACAGCATATCCTTGATGCCAGGGAAGAATATGGGGCATGGTATCAGTAATGCTTTAATCATAAAAGCTCTGTTTAACCAAATGGCTATTCTTTAACACAGAGTCATCCCTCAGGATAGACATGGTGCCTTGAACAGAGGTCAGAAGCAAACCATTAAATCCAACTAGCAAATAATACTGAAGATGGTGAAAGATTATTCCTCTCCTATTACCTGTAACTTAAATTACAGGAGATATGAACAATACAGATCACCTCTCCAAAGAAGTATTATCACATCTGATTTCCTTCCAAGCCCTTTTATTTGTGTAGAGGTATTTAATTTAGCCAGGAAAATCCTGTAAAATTGTTACAAGTCACAAAATTCTCTCATACAAGAAGAGGCTACACCACACCCTTTACATCCTATCTTTCATGCCTGTTTTTCCCTTGTAGGACTCACCAACACATCCCACTCATGAGCAGTCTCCTGAATACTCACTCGAAATGGTAATAAATTAATTTTTTCCTTTGTCTTCTGCTTATAGTGGCTTCACTCCTGCTTTTGGACTTTGCTTCTTATTCTCATAAGGACATAACACAGAAACATCACTCTATTTGTTTTTTCATATCACTGGATGCCACATTCTATACAAAACAGGCATCCTTAGGGGCAATTAAAATACAAATGCTGAATATTTTCATGCATTCACTTTTACTTTCCTGGAGACAGTAAAACGTATCTACAGCCCAAAGGCTAAAGAGAATTCATTACTGTGCATGTTGTTATCCTCTAATGTCACCATAAATTAGTTAGAAGAATTTCCTCCCAATCTAAAGATCAGAAAGATCCTCTAAGGTTAAAGTTTTGTTGCAGGAAGACGTCCTCAAAGCATCCTCTTTTCAGAGACTCTCCAGGCTTGGAAATGATTGTACCACAGAGATCCCTATTTTGAGTCCTGCACATTTCCTTAAGCGGTAGTGAAAATTAGTAGAATTGAAGACCCTTTCTCACCTTCTTTCTATGTCTTTTCTTATCAATCAACATCTGGAAAATTCATTTTCTTCCTTCTTTTCCAATTACTCATCTGTTATAATGTTATATAATACTTCAATAGTAACAATAATAATACCATATTATACTATATTTTTATTGCTATTACTATTAGTAATTTGCTGACAGGACTGTAGTTCCCTTGATCCTCCTTATGACCCTTCTTATAGGTACTGGGGCTGTTTAGTCTGAGGAAGAGGAGGCTAAGGGGAGACCTTATTGCTCTCTTCCAACACCAGAAAGGTGCTTACAGCAAGAGGGGAGTGGTGACAGGTGACAGGATGAGGGGAAATGGCCTCAAGTAGCACCAGGGTAAGTTTAGGTTGGATATCAGGAAACACTTCTTTACAGAAAGGGTTGTTAAGCACTGGAATGGGCTCCCCAGGGAGGTGGTTGAATCACCAACCCTGGATGTGTTTAAAAACCATTTGGATGTGGTGCTCAGGGACCTGATTTAGCAGAGGGTTGTTAGAGTTAGGATAGTATGGTTGGTTTGTGGTTGGACTTGATGATCTTTAAGGTATTTTCCAACCTGAGCAATTCTATGATTCCATGGTAGATATGGTCATATTAACAAGATTCCATGGCCATATTAAGTCTCCCCTCATCTGGGATCTCTCTCCAAATGGCCAGGACTGCTGATAGATGGTGGAAATTGGCTTGGGCAACTATCTCTGCCAACTCCTTCAGCATCCTCTGGTGGATCCCATCTGGCTCCATGGACTTGTGACAGTGCTGATGGAATAGCAGGTCCACATTCTGAGGTGTCTCGTCTCATCTCCAGCCTCTGCTCTACATGTGGTCCACTATCATTTACATTAACCTTATGGAGATACTGTATTTGAGAAAGGATTGCCTGCTTACAATTAAGAAGAAGAAGGACTGAGAGCATATTGTAGGATGAAATTCCATATTAATACATCTAAACTATACTTCTTTATTTGTTTGTTTTAATGGATTTCTTACATTGTTTTTGTTTTGTTTTCTTTTGTTTTCCAAATCGGTGCTGTACTAATCTGAATCTCTGTCTCAAATCTCACTTTGAAAATGGACTAGTTTCAAAACTTAAGTTTCAGTTGCACTATCCAGTACATCTTCTGAGTTATTATGACATCCAAAAAATACAATGGGTTATTTTATAGGTGCTTAAATAAAACTGACTGAAATGACAGCATGACTCTTTGCCAAAAATATCATTGTTCCAGCTTGGTATGTGAAGGTCATATCCAGGATTCTCATCTGACTGATGATTTGCTGCATTTCTGATTTTTCATGCCAAATGTAAAGCAGCTCAGAGAAGTCTGATTTTCAGAAAGACTTTTAAATCTATCCATCTCTCTAAACCATAACTCTACAAATTACATGCCAGAAATTAGTATCTTGCTGGTGTCTTTGATGGGATTAGCATAGAAAAAAAGATGCTAAAAGAGTTTCTCATGTTTCTCAGTGACCAAAGAACTACAGCATTCAGTCATTCTAAAGTACTTCTCTTTCTATTTAAGATTTTTTCCCCAGAATTTCCATAGTATTTCCCATAAAAAATAATTCCACATTCAAGAAAATTCCTTCAGGATTACAATTTAACACCAGGAAATAATCTATTTAAGAAAAAAAGATGAGTTCTTCACATCTGCATCTATCACATAGACAAACAGCTTCTTCCAGACTCTGACATTTGGGAATGTTTTGTGTTTTTTTGTTTGTTTGTTTGTTTTGTTTTGTTTTTTCAATACTGTTATATTTTTGCTGTCATGTTATGGAAGGAAGTCAAGTGATTTAACAAAGTTCTTACACTGATTTTGTCCAGAATATAGGGCAAAGATCAAGCTTGCAAAACCAAGTATGTTAATTAATGTATGAAATCAAATTCTATTAGATACCAAGAACTACTTGGTAAGTATCCACCTTTGTGGATAAAAAGTCACCACATCAGAATTAATGATAGGATGATTTTCAACATGTTTACTTTGGGCTCTTTCACTGGACTTTCGTTGGGCTTCCTAGACATCTTGTGTTGGCTGGCCTTTGTCAGAGACAAAGCTGCAGAGCCAGATGGATTTCTGTTCTGTCATGTTGAAGTTCTTTCTAAATTCTTCTTTGAATTCTCTTTTCAAGGTGCCTCCTACTAAGATGATCTTCAACAGAAACAAATTAAGCATCAATAGGTGTCAACCATCAGTTGTGCTTCTGAAGCACATAATACCACAAATCAGCTTTGCCAGTCAACACAAGTCCAACTGAGATTTTGTGAGGCTGTGAGAAAAGGAATGTGGTGTATTGGAGATGTCACCCTCTTCTGACGCTGATGACTCCTTTACTATATGTCATAGGTTTGTTTTCTCAAGCATAACTGTTTTAATAGGAAAAGTGACTTCGCATGTTCAACAGTTATCCATATAATCAGAGAAAGAATCAGTTGGAATCTTCACTCAAAATCTTTTCGGAAATGGAAACCATTTGGGCTTCTTTAATTTTATAAAGCTATTTTACATCCTTTACTTTATTCTCTGCTTTCAGATGGAGATGGGAAAGTGAATAGCATGTCTTGAACCTGGAAAAAATAATTCTGATGATACTAAACATCAAGTCACTATTAGTTTTGTTGTTTGTTTGCTGGTTTGGGGGTAGAGCAGTGGAGCAGGCATTTATTTAATCATTTATTTTAACAGATACTCATTACTATCTGGCATTTACAATTAGCTCACAAGTGTTTCTAGAAATCATTAGTACTATTCAATGAAATCATGCGTATTACCTATCAGGCATAGACAAAAGGGAAGTAAGGATAAATTCTCTCAATTCTAACTGTCAAAATCAGGCAGCTCGTTGTGATGCTTGTTTTGCAATTTACCCAAGTTGTGCTTAAATAAGGTGATGTTCATATTGAGATTATTCATGTTTTACATTTTGAAGAATTTTTTTTGCTGAAGTGATTTAAGAAACAACGTATCTATTAGTATTTTCAGATAATTGAATCCTCAAAGTACTTAGCTTCATATTATTTTCGATGACTTTTAAAAGACAGGTGTTACCCTACTATTATTTCTACAGTTTGCATATTTGCTGTTGCAATAGTGGCCTTTTTATTATTATTATGTATTAAGTGCTATTATGAAAGACCTCATTGCAATCATTTACTTTAGTACTTCAACACTTCGAACTCCAAAACCTGACTTCAGACATCAGAAGCATTGCTTTCAAGATGCCTGACCACTGATCTCACTTTTACCATCCAAAATTCAGGCATCTTAACGATTTTAGAAAGAAATTATCAGAACCTTTTTCATCACCTTTGACACTTTCAAGTTGACAATGTATTTGATGTACCATCAACATCTTTTGGGGAAATCAGGGATTTAACATGGTTCAGAAGCCTGGTAAGAAAAAACATGTGTCTTCTAATTTTTTTTCCAGAATGCTCTGTTCTCTATAGCATTTGAACTCAGCAGCTGCTGAGAGTCTGAGGCTGCTATTGACATGTTTAGGAAATAAACAGAGTAAACATGTTTTCAATAAGTCTGAACTACATATAAAGTCATTAGGAATAGAACTTTTTCTGTTTAAATGCAATTTCGTACTTCTGAGGTACATAATGAGTTTTATTCATTTGTTTATGTAAAGGAAAAGAAACAGGCATTTCTGGGATGTGACACATCTGACCGAAGTAGACAGACATCTGAAACAGATCAGATGCACTGTGTCTGTTCCTATCCATTGGCTCCATAAAAGGAATGGCTGTTGACCAGTTCTGATATGAACTTGTGCACAGCAGAAATAATCTCATCAGTGTAATCCATCTCACAATGAGGACATCTGTATTTCTGTGCATGTACTAGAGGTCTGCATTGCCATATTACAGTGAAGTTGAATGCTTAGGGACAGGGAAAATCTTGTGTTAGTACAACATGTAAATAAAAGTCAAGACTTTCTGAACATTACCTTTTTTTAAGCTTGAAGTAGAAACAGCAATCTTTAGGCTAACGATAAATTGCTGTGACAACTTAATTCTGTAAATCAATTAGGCAATTCAAGAGAAAAAAAAAAAAAAAAAAGTGATTACTGAAAGCTGACAATGCGCTGCCTGCAGAGGAAAACATAAAAGCAAACAATCATGCCTGCCAATTTAGCCTGGAGGGAACATTCGCATATTCCTCTAACCCCAAATCTAAGTAGTAGTTGAACTTTGAGCATAGCAGCAACCCACATCAACCAGACGTTTTGTATTCCACATGGGATTTTGCTGTTCTGCCTCCTGTCTCTAGTCTGAAAGATGTGAGGATCTTCTTCCAGCAGCCATTCGGCAAATTTTCTACTCTGCAGCAAGGGTGCACAAAACACTGGAGGTGTGCAAGTTTTTCATTCATACCCACCCAAAAGAGAGAAGATGAATGAACTTTGCTCAGCAACCAGACTGCGAATCTACTACTAACCTGGAACATCATTTTGAGGGTGAGAGTGAGTTATAGAATAACATTTTCTGGCTGCTATTTACCGAAGAAAGAGGAAATCCTGAGTGGCACTTTCCTGACAGCTAATCTCTGGCAAGCTGTCAGGTGCAAACTGTGTGGAGTGCTTCCTTGGCATGTTAGAGGATCCTAAACGCAGTTCAATGAGGCTTTTGAAGTATACTGCACTGCAAAATCTTGACCTGCAGGGCAGCTTCCTATTGACTAGTCTGATGTGTACTAATTGTGTACCAAAAATATTAAATTAGCAAGGCAATCATCTTCCATTTGCTTTTTCTTCTACTCTTTCTCTGTTCTCTAATTTGCTTGAATCATGCACTCAGGAAGAATTTTTAGACTGGGAAGCTTGTTAGCTAAAATATACTTCTCCGTTCACTTGATTTCATCTGCCAAGAGCCTCAAGCAAAAGTGCAAGTAAGGACAGATAAAAGGATAGTAATTAGAGCATATCATGATTTTTTTCATAAAAATAATTTATTTGATAATGAATGTGTATTTATTGCTACTTATCTTTCATATGGGAAATCAGAGAGGCATGGTTTCATGACTGTTGACCTCAGGTGTACAAAGACAAGATTCTTCTTGGTAGACAGATCCTCAAGAAATTGATGGAACAATTTTACTGTTGACTGTTGTTCGGACTGTTGTCCTACATCAGGGAGACATGAGCTCCTGTGGACTTAAACAGCAGTTACGAGATTTGGAGCCTTTTACAGCTATAGCAATAGGCTTCCCAGGGAGGTGGTGGAGGATCCTCGTGAAGTTTCTAGTGACTTTCATCACTTTGTTGTCTTTCCTTATTTTTATGCCAGTTGGACACCAGATGTTTAAAAATAATTAAATAAATAAAATACTGAGGAACAAGGACATCAGATTTAAGAAAAGCAAATTCATAGTCATTAAAAAATATCAGGAAAGACAAAGGATGTAAAATTAAATAGCACGTTTGTGAACAGATCTCCTCATATCCATTGATCTACTGTCTCTATTCCTAAGAGAAAAGAGTAATGATACTATATCATATTTTGTATTTTAACAGACGTATAAGAAAGAGAATGAGAGTCAGAAATAATAATTCTACTGCTAATATGGTGATTTTGTCCTTCTCATATTTGATGAGACATGTAATGTGGGCAGAAATTGGAATACAATAAGCACAAAGGCTTTCTATAAAAAAAACACAGGTAGCTGTCTGAATTGGAATAGTTTTGTTTCAGAAAAAAAGGCATGATATTCTTTGTCTTCACTGAGGGCTTTTTCAACTCTGCAGCCAGCTGACAGAAAAGCAATGTGTCATTCTGAGAACAGGCCAGGAAATTTCTAGGTAGTGTTGATCAGAGGTTATTAGTACAAATGACAGAGTGGTCAACCAGTTACTTCTAAGTAACACAATTGCACATTTTGCTGCAGTAAGAGTAGTGAGACCTCCAGATTCATGTGCTTGGCACTTGGTATGCAACTGATTGAACAAATCTCTGATTTTGATTCCCCTGCTCAAGAAGGATGTTATAAAACTGAAGAAGGCTCAAAACGTTACCAGGATGATCAAGGGCCTAGAACTTAAGTGTGATGAGAAGTGGAAGGAATGATTTTAATGGGAGGAATCTATTTACAGCCATCAGATACTGGAGGGTTAATTCAAGAGACAATGTAGCCAAATTCTCTTTTTAGTGGCAGAAAGTAAAACAAGGGACGATAACCACAAATTGTAACTTGGGACTTTTGGTTGAGCTACAAGAAAGAAACACCATTCCCAGGAACAAGCATGATGAAGTCTTGCAGCAGGTCATCCGATGAGGCCATGGAAGATCCTTCTAAGGTGGCTTTCAAATTTTGGCTAAACGTCACTTCAGCTTTTACCTAGTGCTGCCAATATTTTCATATCATGTGGGACGATAGACTAGTGACCTCCACAGATCCACAGCTAGGAATTTCTTTATAAATAAGCAAATTTTTTTGCTTTTCGCATATTCCCAGAGTTAGCAACACCAATTCAGTGCAGAAAATCAGGAAGACACCCTGGGAATATAGCCTAATATTGTCACCTTTCTGTATGATCATTAGATAAATAGCTGTGTGGCCTAATAGCTAAGAAAAATGAACGTGTAATCATGTCAGCCAGACAAAAGTTTAAAGCCATCTTTTTCCTGCTCCCCCTTCCATCATAAAATGTCCTTTAGTGGAAATACATAGTAAATCTGAAAATCTGCAGTACACCTCAGGACACAGGAGGTTCAGTCAAGTTTCTGTTCTATCTGAATAACTAAGGTTGTCATTGTACCTGGAATTCTAGTTACCATTTCAGCAGACAATTATCTGGTTCAATGAATGCTTGTTAGGTTAGACATCAGGAAAAAAATTTCAACCAACAAGGGTAGTTACCCCTGCACTATGCTTTTGTGAGCATGAAATCTCCTTCTGCCCTCGCTGCAGGTTTTAAGAACGGGCTAGTCGATCATATGTCAAGAGTGATTTAGATAAATTTTGACCCTGCCTTAGGTCAGAAATATGGCAGAGATAGTCCTTTAAGTTCTCCTCCAGAGAGCTGCATTTATGAATCTAAATTTCTACTATTGGATTTCTACGATTTTCTATGAATATTAAACTGCTGTCTATGCACAAGGTATAGTAAGAGAAAAATTGACATCCTTGGAGTGTGTTTCAGTCCATCCTAAAGAGAGGTGAGCATTTCACTAGAGGAAGTGGGGAGAGGGTGAATAGATCTGAGAAAGATGCCCCAGAAAATTGATTTCTCATTTCATCTTCTTAGGAAGAAGCTGTGAAGATGGATTGAATCACTGAGACAAGTTACTCGTTTTGCAGTCATTGACATTCTGGAGATAACAAAGCCAAATGGTAACTAAGAAAATTTGTCCAGAAGTTTGAATTCTGAGAAAGCAGGAAAGGTGGGAGAACTACAAAGAAAAAAAAAAAAAAAAAAAAAAAAAAAAAAAAAAAAAAAAAAAAAAAAAAAAAAAAAAAAAAAAAAAAAAAAAAAAAAAAAAAAAAAAACCACACTTTTTTGGCATTATCAACATCAGTAAATAGAAGGTTTATCAAAATTACATATTAGTTTGAACATCTCAGAAAGTGATATGCTATATCAGACAAGTCTTAACATTTACCAGGCATTTGATTGTAGATAATTATAATATACTTAAGGCAGCTGTTTACTCAAGAACTCTTCCTTTTCCCTTTTTTTTTTTTTTTTTTTTTTTTTTTTTAAATTTGTTAGATCATTGGAGCATAGCAATAATAACATAAGAAAAGTAGTAAGCAGTGTGTAATACGGATGCATCTAGTTCCATGTCACGGAAATGGAAAGTCACATTTTGAAACTATACAAAGAGGTTATATATCAAATTAGGAAATGTGTAGGAAGGGAATTGCACCAAATGTTATTAATATTTCTGTAATGATTTCTACTCTCTTCAGCAATTGGATTGTAAGCTTTATATTGGTCTAAAAAGGATAATATTCTCAAAAGATTGTCCTTCCCGACAAACAGCATCACATAAAAAGAATCACATCATATCCCAGTGCAGGCTAGGTTTTGCAATTTCTTGCAAAGCAGTTGAGGGTGTCTGTCTTTCACTAGTCATTTCAATCAGCAAAGGGAACACTTTCCTTGAGCTCAGCAGTGTTTTCTGAAAGACTTGGTCAAAAAAATCCTTACCACATCAGCATAGATTTGATTTTGTCAAGACACTGCAAAGCATTAATAGAATGTCACACTGTTAATAATAATCTAATGTGAAAAGAACTCCAGGCTGAAAGAGCTGGGGTTGTTCAGCCTGGAGAAAGCTTCAGGGAGGCCTAACAGTGGCCTCCCAGTATCTAAAGGGGGGCTGTAAGAAGGAAGGGGACAGACTCTTCAGGTTTCCCTGTTCTGAGAGAACAAGAGGAAATTGTTTCAAACTAAAGGAGGGGAGACTTAGATTGGATATAATGAAAAAAGTTTTTACAATAGGGGTAGTGAAGCTCTGGAACAAGATGCCCAGAGAGGTGGTGGATGTCCCGTCCCTGGAGACATTCAAGGTCAGGATGGATGGGGCTCTGAGCAACCTGACATAGCTGTAGGTGTTCATGGCGAGGGAGTTGGACTAGATGACCTTTAAGAGTTCTTTACAACTCAAACAATTTTATGATTCTGTGATTCTATGAAATCTTAATGTAGGATATAGCTGATGAGTGATGCAAAATAAATTGCAAGTTGTGACAAACTGTAGAAGACTTGCAGAATTATTTGTAAATGTATAGCGTCTATCTAGATTCTATATATGTATCATGTGCTGTCATGCCCAAAATAAAACATCCTCTCTGAAAGACAAAGTATTGTTATCTTAAGCCCAGGACCACTCTGTCTGATGGCACGTGCCTACTTAGATCAACATGTCATCAGCAAGTGCTTTGGTCTGTGTTTTCTTTGTAATCATATGCTTTTCCACCTTGTTAGCTAGAAATGGTCAGAAAAGATGGGTTAACTGATACATGGGTTTACCTAAGTACGTTTTCTATGCATAGATGTTGGCAGACTGGATAGCAGTGATTCTAAGCAAGTAACCTCGCTAAAACACAAGTTCTTGTGGTCAAAGTTTATAATTGTATTAGATTGATCTCCTGTGTAATGCTTTGGGGGAAAAAAAAAAAAAGGAAAAAAAAAAGTACTTTAGCTTTACCCATACACAAGCCTTAAACTACCACGTTTGGCAAGTTTCACTTGAAAATGAAATTACACAATCCAAAATCCTCAGATATAAACAAGTACTTCAAGGAGGTGTTCGCATTACTAACTCCGGGTACCTTGCTTAGATCGTGTCCTTTATAGGCAATAATGGCTGCAATAATCCATTGCATATCAAAAATCGATAAATAATCTTCTGATGAATGCTGACTCCTGAAACAGAAATATTACTCACCAGGTATTGCTATCTAAATTTCACTGTCTGATCTACAAGAAATGATGTCATATTTTGTGTAGCATTAGTGCAGGCATATATGTACCTCTAGCAGCTGAAATTTTCATTTCCAATAATCAACTAACATAGAAGTGATGAGTTTCTTAAATAACAACAACAAAAGGATAAAGCTAATTCATAGAGTCACAGAATCATTAAGGTTGGAAAAGACCTCTAACATCATCCAGTCCAACTACCAACCTATCAGCACCATGCCCACTAGACCATGTCCCTCAGTGTCACATCTACACCTTTCCTGAACCCCTCCAGGGACGGTGACTCCACCACTTCCCTTTGTAGCCTGTTCCAATGCATTACCACTCTTTCTGAGAAATACTTTTTCCTAACATCCAACCTGAACCTTCACTGTCACAACTTAAGGACATTGTCTCTTTTCCTACCACTGTTACCAGGGAATTCAGAGGAACCCAGCCTTTACTCTGCGTTTCACTTACACCACGCTTGCTGAGGACCAGGTGAAACTTGTAAAAGCTGAATGGGAATACGTGGGAATATAAACATGTCATCTCTGTGTTAATTTCAGTCTCCTCATGCTCTGGGACTTGTAAACACACCTGAAACAAATTCCCATCTTAGACACTAATCCCTGGCATTATTTTCCTTGTATTATCTTGTCTTTAGTGTAAAACTCAATCCTCAGTTTTTTCTCCCCACTTCGAGAATATCATTAATGCTAATTGTTAACTTGGCTGTGATTGCATATTACTTAGTTTGATGCTAATGAATTTGAATAGTAATTTGTACTATATTGAATTAGCATCATATCTCAGAGACCATGGAGAATTGAACCCTAAAGCTTTCATCATCCCTTTCTTCTCTTTTTACCAGCCCAGCCTTGTAGATTTCTTGCTGCTTGTAAATCATTTAACAGTCTAGTTACTGTCTTTTTTTTGAAGATAAGATCACTTTGGCTGATAAGATCCCTGCAATATCTTATTATAAACTAAATATAGATTCATTGTTTAAAAATCAGAATGTGATAAGTTTGATGCTATGCTCTTGAATATGTTTGTGTATTAATTTTTACAATGATTCCAGTTATTATGATGAATGAAATCATCTGCAGAAAATGCATGATTTCCCCCAGAAGTTGTACTGTTGCACAGCATCAGAAGCATGTTCATTAAGGTCACAGTTCAGAAGAAAATGAGCCTTTTACTTTCTAGATCATGTACAGAAATTCAACACATCCCACATCCTCTGGGACAACTTAAGGAAAAAGCAACATCAAAAGCATATAATGTAAGAATAAAATATATGTAAATGCATTATCCCAACTCTTATGCAAGTATCATTATTAGCAAAACACACATGATTGGGTTGAAATTTTTAGAAGCAGATGAAAAATAATAAAGTCATCTGGCAATTACAGATTTAATTGGAGAAGTACACTGGTCAAAGATGAGAAAATACAGAATTCACTTTGCAATTCAGAAATATTTTTCAGGAACATGCTCAATTTCAAATGTACTTTTCAAGTTGCCCACAACAGAAACCCCTTAGAAGCAGCTTTCAGACTCCTAAGAATGGGAAGTTCAGTATCTGCAAATTTGTTAACAGGTTTCTAAGTGCTTCAATTGTCAGAAGGTCTTATGTTTGAGCTCTGTAACAAATTGCATGTATTTCTCTTAACTTCTGCAAATTCAAACAACGCAAAAATACTGTATTTCCAACTCCACCAGTTTAGAACACTAAACACAAACAGCTTAATCACTTCTTTCATGCTAAGGTATAATTTTCAGGAATTCATTGCTTTACAAAAAGGTATCAGTAAATTCAATCACTTTGTGGAATCTGGAAGTAATGTTTTTAGTGTAGTGAGACCCATCCCGAAGGACTCTAAATGTAGTCTTACAGTCACATTTGAGATGAGCAGCTCCTCACTGCCTTTTCACTTAGGGACATGAATATTTTTCAGTCCTTCTTTCCTCACTGTGGAGTCAGAGCTACGTGGCATTTCAAGCACATACATTCTAGGTGTTACTCTGATATGCTTTATAAACCAGAAACTAGAAAAAAAAAACATTGAATACTTGTTTTGATAGCTGTAAATAAAATAATAGAACTCACTGAGGAGGGTAAAACTCTTGTTGAATCACAGATGTGTGTGTGATTGTGTCTATATATTTATACGTGACTTATCTCTTGTTTAGAAGGTAAGGGAACCAATGAACAAATAATGCATCATGCTCATTCCTTTATAATCATAAAACTCACTCCAGAATCAGTCTCATAACTGACATCAGTGTTAAAATTTCCAATTTTTTCTTCATGGATGCAATTTGTCAGCATAATTTGCCTAATGTGATATTCAGCCTGACATTCATTCTGCGTTCCCACACTGTGACTCTTGTACCTGACACTTTGTTTTGTGACCTTGAACAAGTCTAAACAATTCTCTGACAAGCTCATCATTGCTTCATGATTGTTCCAATAGCAGCGGAAACAATTGTTGAATGAAAAGGCTAAATTAAATAAGTAATCTGCATGATGTTTTTCAAGCCTGAATTTTAACTTCATACTCAAATTAACACTTTTTTTTTTTTTTTGAGAACTTTCATTTAGAAAAAAAAATTCCTCTGAATTTCTGAATTAAACAATAGAATCCAAATGACCAAAGCATCTGTGGTGTTATAGTATCCATTTTAAATAACTTCTACCTGGATGGAAAATAACTAATTGAACTAAACCCTCAAAGCGTGAAACCTGAATTGCAGTAACTGAGAATTTTAGCTACGTAATCCATATTGGCTCAAATGTCTTTCAAAATTGAAAGTACATTTGGCTGTCTTGATCTCATTACTACAGATATTTGATTTTGCTACCTTAAACATGAAAACTGAGTAGAACAAATGTATTGAAGAGAATGGGATCCACAGAAAACAAAAAGAATCAGGATAATGCCTTCAAAACCTGTATAGGAATTGGGTTCTCAGAGATCACAGAATCATTAAGATTGGAAAAGACCTCTAAGATCATCTACTTCAACCATCAACCCACTCCCACCATGTCCACTAAGCCATGTCCATCAGTGTCATGTCTACCCTTTTCTTGAGCATCTCCAGGTATGTTAACGTCACTTCCTTCCTGGACAACCTATTCCAATGCATTACTACTCTTTCTGAGAAAATTTTTTTTCCTAGTATCCAACCTGAACCACCCCTGTCACAGCTTAAGGCCATTCCTTCTCATTCTGTCACTGTTACCTGGAAGCAGAGACTTATACCCGCCTCACCCCAACCTCCTTTCAGGCAGTTGTGGAGAGTGATAGTGTCCCCTGAGCCTCCTCTTCTCCAGACTAAGCTATCCAGTTCCGTCAGCCACTCCCCATAAGACTTGTGTTTGAGACTCTTCACATGTTCATTGCCCTTCTCAGGACACACTCCGGGGCCTCAGTGTCTTTCTTGTAGTGAGGGGCTCAAAACTGAACACAGCATTCCAGGCAAGGCCTCACCAGTGGCAGTATAGAGAGAAATCGTCTGCCAACAGGTGGACGTTTCCAGGCCATTCTTTCAGAGGAGAGTCTGGAATCATGGTGGGAGAGCCCAGTGAGCAAAAGCATTAAAATTTTGAGTGATGAAGATGGGTCAGATACTGCAACCACCCATAGGAGAAAAAACAACTTTCAATGCGGAAAACTCTTGATAAGAGAAGGGAGGTGGGAAACAATCCAAGTTCCCTTCCAGTCCATTCTGCACCGTGGATTGAGTTGTTAAAGATGTGTGCCAGTGCTCTACTGTAGATTTATCTGAGTCATGTGTTCAGTTTTTCAATACAATTCTTTTACACTTTCAAATATTTTGCTCATTTATTTATTTATGGTTTTCTTTTATCTCCGTTTTGATTCAGTAAATATGCATAGTAGTATTGCCCTGTCTCACTGCACTATCATGAAGATTAGTAGGCTGAGGTGTGAGGACATATTTAATACATCACGAAGCATGTGCTAATAGCACATTGGGGAATTAAACAGAAGTGTGGAGCACATCTGCTTTGCCCTGGTCTTCAATAGGCTATTTACTGTAATTTCTCAAGTTGGCTTGCAGTATGGTGATAAATATAATCATAGAAGACATTAGACAGCAAACAGCTATTAGTAATACAAAGATAATGTGTGGCAACAGTGAAAACACTTCTAAATTCACCCTCTGAAAAGTACATTAAGTTATGAAAAAGGTCTTAGAAAACAGTAATTCAGCTTCCCCAGAGTGTGAAAATCATTGAAGATGCAAAAGGAGAGATTAGCAAGTAACTTGATTAAGGTTTATAAGTATGTGTTAAGATTTCCTTCACTGATAGGAGAAATGGTTGCTGATAACTGATGGCTTGATATGCTGCAGAAAGTAAGATCCAGGGGAGTAGTCAGATGCGAGAAAACAAGTACAAGACAACATGAAGTAAGGCAAATTTGGATTATAAATAAAAAACAAATATTCAACAGGGAAATAATTAACCGCATGCAGAGATGCAATAACTCACTCACCTTTACGTTAAGACAAGATCTTACTTAGAGAAATGCAGTTATGAACACACTCAGGAATAGAAATGAAGTGTTATGGATTATTTTCTAGAGAAGAACAACTTGGTTTGCAGTGGTCCTATGTGGTTTGAAAATATAAACATGCAGTACCCATCAGTCTATAATTTGAAATATTCTCATGCTATTTAGAGCACCATGAACCAGCTGAGGCTTAATTTCACCAGAAGACAATTTCTTATTGCTTACAGCACAAAACTAAGCAGAAGACCTGTTCAGAGCCAGGGTCCCCTCCTGTCAGGCAAGCACCAAACCCATGGCAGTATTCCTGCCACCAAGTAACATACCTTTTGAGTAACATCTTTAATCCTAAATGTCTTTTTTTTTTTTTTTTTTTTTGCTGGAGATCTCCAGCAAATGATAGCACAAAATTCTCTGGTACATTTTAGATCAAAACCTGAAATTAATCTTAGATGAATTTACATCTGCAGGCATATTTCTACGACTTGACTGTATATGCCTTTTGTCAAGTGCATTTGTTATAAAAGAGTATTTTCCATAAACATTCCAGAAAAAAACAAATGTTTTGTTTGTGGAAATAGCCTTGAGGTTAGAGTGGAAAAAACACTCTGATACTTTCTGTTTTAAAACACTTTAAAAAAATCAAACAAAACAAAATACTGTAAAAGTATTAAAATGTTTCTATGAAAGAGTATTTTTAAAATCAATAAAAATGACTAAGAAACCTCATTAAATCCGCTTTGTATTCTTAGTATTTTACAAGTATTTAGAAATCCAAACCATGAAGAATTATTTGTTTCTTCATCATCCCCATCTCAGTTGTAATAAGTGTACAATATATATATACAATATATAATATTTTATATTATTATATTATATTATATATATACAATATATAATATTAAGTCTATCTGAGAACAGATTAAAAAATGTAAAAAAAAACCCATCTATATAATGAGAAGAAGAATAAGGATTATTAAAAGATACAAAAAAAAAAAAAAGAAAAAAGAAAAAAAAAGATATTTATATGTTGCATTAAACAAATCCAAAATTGGAGGGTGGGATACCTGTTGAAAAGAGTCTTCCTTCAAAATCAAGGTCAATGTTTCATCAGGGTCCAAGTGGCCTAAACCAATAAACTGTGTCAGTTTCAACACCAAGGAAGTGGTGTGGCCATCTGTTCCAGATTTCCAAGCTGCCATTTAGACATGCACAAAAAACAGCTATTTTTTTATGCCAGGATTAAACTCACATTTCTCATTTGGGATGAATTCTTTTAGAAACTCTTCACACATATCACCGTCATGATAGGTGTGATACGTAAATACCATATAAAAGACTCCTGCCTTTGCATTCATTTATTTTTCACATACCCTTACTTGGTGATCCCCTTAATATGAAGTGAAAGAAAAGCACAAAGTCTTAAAAATTCAAATTAAATGTATTCTCTACTGCTTTCCCCCCTGAGTTATGTGATGAGACACAAAAGCACCACGTACCCTTAATTAACAAACAATAGCTAACAGCATCTCTACAGAAGTGCATGACAACATTAAAACTGTTAGAAACATGGAGTTCAGATACATCAGTATGTTGCTAAGTCATATATCACTACTGAAGTGGATGATGGAGTGTTGCCTCTGTTCAATAGGTGCCCAAGATTTCAGATGTTCACTCACGTTCTGTGGACATTATTATGATAGTAAATCATTTATCAACAACAATGAGAAAAACACTTTCAAGTGGACTTCAAGGCAATGCATTCACTAGCAAGAAGCAGCTCATAAATCAACTTAAAAATATTACTATTCCTCCACAAGATAATTTCCTTTCCTGATGTATCCAGGGAACTCACTGACTTCCTCAGGCAGAGTTGCAAAAGAAATATTACACACTGCTTTGTCAAACTGAGAGTATTTATATAAACAAGCTTCATGGGAGAGACTTAAAGTCAGAATGGTGATTTGTTTCTGATTAAAGATATTTGGATCACATAAGATATTCATCCAACACAACATCCTGTCCAGCAATGCTTGATGCTTCAGAAAGTGAGAGAATTCATACTTTAGATGACTGGATTAAAATGTATCGTCTTAAGTGATGTAGATAGAACCATAAAGGAATATTAACTGTGATTATCTGAATCTCAGAAATCAGACAGGTCAGCAGCAAACTGAAAATAAGACCCACATCTTCTGGGTGGTTTTTTTGTTTGTTTGTTTGTTTCTTTGTTTGCTTGTTTTGTTTTTGTTTTCCATTAGATGTTTTTTTCTAGTATTTTGCCACTGAAAATATTCCAACATGAACACCAATCTCTACTACACTCTTGAATGTATTAATATTTCTTCTCTTCTACACTGAAGAGAGATTCTGTGAACTAAATAGCTAACAAACCTCAAGGCTCTACATAAGGTATTGTTTGAAATAATCGCTGAATAGAGAAAATCAAATAAATGAAAAGATGTAGCATAATGTACTTACCATTTTCATTCTCTAAGGGCAATGGTGTCTCATTAGTCTTTCAATCTTCACACATACTATCAGGAACATGTCAGCTGATGCATAATACCTGGACCTGGATGCATGTATCTCATTCCAAAAGGTAGCTAATTCAATCTGTTTGAGTCCTTTTTCAAGGAAAAAAATGTTTCACATTTGCCATAGATTAAGAACTCACAGACAGACA
The DNA here is from genome assembly GCA_028571105.1 of Tragopan temminckii. Classification (NCBI taxonomy): domain Eukaryota; kingdom Metazoa; phylum Chordata; class Aves; order Galliformes; family Phasianidae; genus Tragopan; species Tragopan temminckii. The sequence goes on from JAOWBP010002052.1 coordinate 74,308,333, forward strand.
AACACCACAGGACTGGCAAGTAACGAGTTGCTTCCTCAGCATATATCAGAGCCTCTAAAATTCTTCAAGCATAATGGGAAAATGTCTAAGGAATTGCTAAAAATATCACAAATCTAGCTTTCCAAAAGGCCTTTGGCAAGGTTACACCAAAAGGACCATTAGAAAAATCGAAGTCATTATTATTACAAAAGCAATCCTGTCCAACTCCTCTGCTCAAAGCAGGGTCACATAGAGCAGGTTGCCTAGGACCATGTCCAGTCAGACTTTAAAGATCTTCAAGGATGAAGACTCAACAGCCTCTGCAATTCATCACTTCCCAAAGTAGGCACTTATATTTGGTCAGCAAAAGTGGTATAGGATTCTGTTGACCAGATCTCCCTTAGATGGAGATTACTAATGGCAATCTAAAGGCAGTACTTAATCCCATTTTGAAAAATAAGAAGTCAGAAAGGACACTGATAAGCAGAAGGAATGCACTACTGTGTCATGATCTAATGTAAATTGGTAGTGCAGCCTCTTTCAGATGAAACTTAGAGGTGACACAATCAAGCTGAAAATGAATGCTGTATAAAGACAGTAGTGGCGGACTGAAGCAGCAGGTATGAGGAGTGCAAAAGCACTTGGATAATACTAGTGATGGAAAAAATAGAATGTTGCCAAAAAAAAAAAAAAAGGACTGAATGTAGAAAAAAGGAACTAGTGGCTTAAAGGAGGCAGAAGTAAATTTATTTTCATCTCAGACTGAAAAAAGGGCAGCAAAGGGAAGTAAGAACAATAATTTGTGCTTTTTCTTCAGATTCTTCAAGAAGTTAAATTCTTCCCACTCGACACGTGGTTCTACTGTGTTGCTCTTTGCTACAGTAACTCCGCAGGAACAGAAAACAGAAAGTTACCAGAATTACAAAAGGCACGCAAATACAATTCCTAAAACAAACAGCTTGAGCTCATTAAAGGTACCAATTCTCAACTGCCTTAGCCACAAAGTTCAGGAGACAATATAATAGGTTGACATTTTACAACCCTAGATTCACTTTTTGGAACTGTTCTGTTTCTAAATATGAGTATATAAATATGAGTGTAAATACGAGTATATAAATAAATAACTGTTCTGAATATGTATATATTATAATTAAATCCATTTACCAATAAACTTATTCTTAATTAACAATGCACATTCTAGGCTTCTTTCACTAAGTTTTTATAGCGCTATTTTCTGTATCAGCATGGGTGATGTGTTTATTTCAAGCTACTTTTGTAAAAAAATTGCAGTATGAAATAAACTAACATCATGGCAAGTTTAATGGTTTGTAGTTTTCCCTTTGCAGTCGTATCCGGAGAAGCCTGGTCAAACTATTTGAGAGTTCTTAAAGTATCTTCCTTGCTTTCACTTCATTCTGCTATTTTTTCCCCTCTCCAGTTGTCTCTCATTCTATTGCATATTGACCATTTGATTTCTTTACCTCTGTGTGTCAGTGACATTCACATTTCATGTGATGCAATAAAAACAAATCAGAAGCATCTATTGCTTGCTATGAGTCAAATGAAAAGAATCCCCAGATATCCTAGAGAAAGGGCACGAAGGAAAAGGAAAACTGAATTGCTGACTCTTTTCTCTTTGTTCTGCACGCTAGAGTGTAAACAGGGCTTGGCTGGAAGAACATGCTGCAGAACAGAGCTGAATTTAGTCACTACATTTCCCCATCCAAAATCAATGAGGATAATTAGCAGATGAAAGATCTGCTGGAAACGGGTAATTTTCCATGTCAGCAGGTAGATGAGGAATCAATGAGGTAGTCTCGTTCCTCTCATTTCAACAAATTTGTTTCCATTAAAGGGTGTAACTCAGCTTGCCTAATGCAAAAAAAAAAAAAAAAAAAAAAGTTTGGTTGTTTGTTTGTTTGTTTGTGATACTTGTGTATATCTCCTATGTAAAACATAGTATAAAACAGCTGGAACCAAAAGGACAGATTCCTGAGTACAAACGTCCATATTTCCATTTATATTAAAGAAAGAATTTAACCCAAGATGCACTGCTCTCAGACACATCTAACTGCCTATAATGGATACAGCATAGACATAGAACAAATTGGAATATGTTTATTTTCATTCATCAGGATCTCTATCCAAGCTGGACCTAGAAAAGCCTCATTCAGAATATACATTAATTAATCCCTTTCCCTGGAAAACTGTAACCTCAAACCACAGTAATTACCATCATCATGACTTTGGACAAAGAGAGGAAAGATGTGACAGATCTGGAGAACAGTCCTGTGCATATGGATTAGGATTTGCCACAGGATAGAGAAATATGTGGTTTATCTGGGCTTCTTCACCAGAGGGTGGTGGGCATGGTCCCAAGCTGTTGGAGTGATGCTTGTGGACCTTCTACAGCCTCGGATATTCTTTGATTTACAAGGAACAAGGACGCTCTCATTCTCTTTCCTGCTCAGCCTGTCTTGGTCATGGCCTACAGGAGAATTTCTACCATTTCTCCTTCCTTCCCTTTCCCTTTCCCTTTCCCTTTCCCTTTCCCTTTCCCTTTCCCTTTCCCTTTCCCTGTCCCTTTCCCTTTCCC
>JAOWBP010002052.1:74311007-74345815 GCA_028571105.1 Tragopan temminckii
TTCCTTCCTTCCTTCCTTCCTTCCTTCCTTCCTTCCTTCCTTCCTTCCTTCCTTCCTTCCTTCCTTCCTTCCTTCATCTCTCTTGCTCCCTTCCTCCCTTTCTCTGTTGATCCCTTTCTCCCTACCTCCCTTTCTCTCTTTCTCCCTTTCTCCCTTTCTCTCTCTCTTCCTTTCCTCCTTTCCTCCTTTCTTCCTTTTTTTTTTGTTAATTCCATCCTTTCCAGCTAGCTATTAAATGCCTCCGTTATTTCTTCTGAAAAACTCCATGAAATTCAAAATGTATGCTTTGCCAAGTGTTGTAGGGGCAAGGAAGTCTATAGGGAAGGTATGCAAATTGTAAGATGCAGAGCACAGCTGTGAGCAGAATGGCCTTGTTGATACAGCTCTGGCTGTAGAGTCTTCAGGATACTATTTCTAACATTTCTTCCTATGTTCTTTGTGATTACTGGCATATGAATTAATCATTTCAGGCTTTACTCTATACTCAAAGTGATAGAGCCCAAAGTAGGTATTCTTTTTCAGTCTGTCTTCACTACTTTCACCTTATTTTCATTGTCTATTTTATTCGCTAGATTCTTGACTTTTCCTCCTAGTATGCAGAATTATAAGACCTGCCCTCCTACCACCACTCAAACTGTAATGCAATCTTTTGCGTACTCCCCACAGGCACTCTATAGTCTCTCATGGGAATTTGCCATGAACTCCTTGTGACTTCTCTTTTGGGCCCCATTCATTAAAATAAGGTCATGTCAATTGCATTGTGCCATTTATATCCTTCTTCTCAATGATCTGTAACTTTCTCCTGCTGGGGTATCTCTATGTTCACCTGGTCCAGTGAAGACACCTCCAGCAGGTTGCTCAGAAGCATGGCTTTTGAAGATCTCCAAGGAGGGAGACTCCATTGCTATCAAATACATTTATTTGAATAAATACATGATGAATCAGTATCTTTATCTGTAATCAAGTTACCACTAAGACCATGACTAGCCTTAGATTCTCTCTGGAACCCTTTTCAAGAGTCTATAGAGCTGTTCACTTCAATACATATATGGACAGTAACCTGAGCCATTCCCTTCTGTACTGTAATTTCCAAAGAATTAAGAGTTGCAGCAGAGTTCTCATGGGCTTTTCAACCTAGTGAAAATTTTGCTATGAAACTTTGTGCTTTCCTAATGGAAAGATCAGGAATGTGATACAATCAATTACCCGTGAAAGGAAAAGAAAATAAAGAGCCTATCTCAGTATCTTATGAGCTACTCAACACTAGATTATAAAATCCAAAGATTAGACAATTTGTGCTAATACATGGTTAAATAAATTATTTAAATCCATGTTGCATTTGGTTAATCACAGTTGTGCTTGTTTTGATGGGCACTTGATTGTCATTAGGGTAGTATTCTCTTTCTGTCGATGCCATTCCTAGAAAGTCTTGAACTGGGAAATGACCCAGACTTATTCCTGACACATGCTGTTATATAAGTTTTCAGTGTCCATGGGTCCAGCTCTTAGAGCAGCTCCATGGTCCCAGCATCATGATTTTAGTCTACCTCACATTATTAAGGAGGAGTTCCGTTGCTCAAATTTGGCCCTCAGGCAGACAAGCAAGAGGAAATAAATGATTTTACTTAGAGACATCTGTTTTGAAATAATAACTAGTAAATAATGCATAAGCTGGAATAACGTTTAGGCACCACAGAACTGCATAGCTGAATATCACAAATAACAAAGAAAACCATGGAGTAAAATTGAATTTATACTCTCTCCGTTTCTTGTCAGCTGAAACTAAGTAAGGTTGGGATACTACAAGCACAGGGAAGACAGATTTTGTTTTGTTTTGTTTTGTTTTGTTTTGTTTTGTTTTGTTTTGTTTTGTTTTGTTTTGTTTCCCCCAAAGGTAGCATTTCCCTAAAGCATTGCAAAGTCATTCCCACAAAGCACTGTGAGAGTCCAGTACGATCTGACAAGCAGGCAGGCATGTCATAGTACAGCTAATGGGATTCAACCCCTCAGTGAGCCATCCTTCCCTCCTTTTGAGCAATGCATCTCATCCATTTTTAAATATCTCTGGATGCCAGCAGGAATTCCAAGAAAACCACCTCTGATTTTGGACTATGTTGAAATACTATGCTATAGCTTGTGGCACTTCAGGCTCACCAGTAGCTCAACGTTGTATGACCTGGGATGGAGAAACAGGTCTGGAGAAAACTGAAGGAAGTAACTTATTGATGCAAGTCAACACTTCTTTTATTACATTTGCTTTGTGCTGGAGCAAACTTCACTATGTCTGCAAGAAATTCATTTTTCATCTTTATATATGCTGAAGCCACCAATTGGTCCAAATTTAATTGTAAAGCAGTTTTTCTAGTCTGCAGGACTGAAAGCTCCATCGTGTTTTCTGATGAGTTTGGAAGCAGATCAAAGTCTTTGAGAATTGTGATACATTCTTGGGTAGAACCCAGATTTTGTTGGCTTTATGTATTTGAAAGCTAATTTGTAAAGTTACTCAAGTAAAAACTTCCCAATATTTGGATTACAACAGAAAGGTTTCATCTGTCTCCCTCCAAAGAACACACTTTAAACATAGCTCTCCCATTCAATGGCCAAGAATTGCCTTGCTTCATGCCATATTCCATTCTCCAATTTTAAATCCACCCTTTTCTCCTCACTGACACTGACCTTTGTTGAAGTCTTACTCATTTATCATCTATACTACAGTGGCATCCACAGACCGTCTCAGATTCAGTGCTATTGACCTACCAGTGACCATTTTTCTTATTATGAGTTCCTGTCTCTATCTGTTGTTTTTGAAGCCACAAGCAACAAAAATGCTAAAACAAGAAGAGTGGATGTGCTTTTTTTCCTAGCAAAACGAGAACTCAACTAGAGATCAAAGAGAGGTCAGGAAAGTAACGCCAGTGACTAAATATTTCTAAAAACAAAAGTTCAGTTTGTTGTTTTCTCTAGGGTACAAGGCACAGACAGGACACAGAATGATTCTGACACCATAATTCACAGACCGCTCTTGGTAGATGAGGCCATGGTGTGTGGTGTGTGGGAGCTTCAACTTGAGACAGAGTAAAAACATGTTTCTCAACTCAACATTTTATGATAAAGGTTCATATTGATTCAACAGAAATTTTGAGTGTTGATTATTTTGGCCCCAATATCTTGAAAACCCTTGTTTAACGTGTGCTGCTTGTTACCTCAGAGACATTTTGTCGGAATGGATTTCATTTGGGTGTCCATAAACTAATATATCTTACAAAAAGAGAAAAAAGCTATTCAAATCCAAAGGTTGTCACGTCAGAATTTCTAAAACAGACATCCCTACCAATCCTGCCAAAAATATAGCATTACATGAAATTGGCCTTTTCAGATAGATTTAGAGTCATGGTGATAATGAAGAATGTCCCAAAATCTGACACTGGAGCAGACACTATAGACTTTTTTTTTTCTCTGTGATTATTATCCTTTAACACACAAAGACTTCAGCATTGCTTTGCAGTCACCTTTCACTACTCTGTATCAATATTTATAAAATCTGATGAGCCTTAAAACATGCAAAAAGGGATTAAATGAATTTAGCAGAGATCTGAGGAGTATTTTGCATTTTGTACAGATTTAATATGTCCCTCTGTGTTTAGTATCTCTCATCCATTACCAATTCATGAAGTGTCTACTGGAATTAGTAAATCTCTTTCATTTACTTACTTAGAAGAAAAAGTTAAATAGATGCCACATGAATTTTGCAAATTGCTCTCGTTCTGATGCTGATTAATAGGAAACCATGTAAAAGGCATCAATAATTTTTAGTCTTAAATTAGTGTTCTCTCTTACTTGAATCTGGGGGATAGATGGAGGCTGAAGGTATTCTTTTAATGTCTTTTTAGTCATACATATGTCTTAATTGAGCTTCATATTAAAAATGAAATAGAAGCATATTACAGAATGAAGATGACAGTGTCATTGCCATTATCTAAAAAGGACAAAATGGTACACATCTGTAAAAGCATATGGATGATCTCAAGTTGCCTCAGTCACACTGTAGCATGAGGACAGCTTTCAGTCCTTTACTGCAAGCTGGTGGTAATATTTACTGGAGCTTAGTTGAGAGGTAGTCAGTAATACGGCTTCATCTGCGAGTCCCTGATTCAAACCCAGTCCAAACTCCAACTGAAATGAAAATTTTCCTCAGGAGAAAAATATTCATGGCACAAAAGCTTAGATTTACACTAAAGAGTCCTCTTAGTGGTAGCCTCAGCAAAGAGAGGAAACCCTAATCTCAAGTATGAAATTTGCAAAAAATTTTTGTCATCTTCCTCTAGAAGGTATTTGACATGGTCAAATACTTTGGCAGGATATAACTAGGAGGTTTGATTACTGCTGCATAAAGGAAATTAATGAGACTTTTATCCTTGATTTCAAATTATAGGATCATAGAACTGTTTGAATTGGAAGGGACCTTTAAGGATCGTCTAGTCCAACTCCCCTGCAGTGAACAGAGGCACCTACAGACTAGACCAGGTTGCTCAGAGCCCTGTTCAGTCTGACCTTGAGTATCCCCAGGGACCATCCACCACCTCTCTGGGAAGCCTGTTCTTGTGCGTCATTGTATGTATTGTAAAAAAAATTTTTCTTATATTCAGTCTAACTCTCCTCTCCTTTAGTTTGGAGCCATTTTCACCTGTCCTACCACAACAGACTGTGCTAATGAGTCTGTCCCCTTTCTTATAGCAGAATCGAGGATTATTTTTTGTTTTCTGCATTCTGTTTTCTGTTTGTTTGATTTTCCAGGAATAAGGAAGGGAAAAAATACTGGGGATTGACTGTAACATTTAGCAGATTCTGTTTTACTTAAGGTATTGGGTATTTCCTAGCTCACTGAGTAAACACTCAAATAAGGTCTGCTGGCTTCTGGTGCCATCACACTATCATACATGGTCAGTCATTTCTCAGGAGTAGGTGACAGATAGGGAAAAACAAAGATCTTTCCTGTTGATGTAATCCATATCAATCTGGAATGACTGGTATGGACAGTAGGATAACGCACACGCTACTGTAGACCATAAAAGCCCCACTCTAAGTAGATGAAAAATTTTAAATAGTAATTTAAACTTCCTCAATGATAATACAGGAGAGACTGGTAGTTTCAGATGGTGAATCATCTCAGTCTACGATAGACACCTAACATAAGTGGGATGAATCACCCAAGAAGCGGTATGATCACTCAGAATCAGAAGCTCTACAGTGTTACAAAAGAACTTAAGTAGATAGTTTAGAAATTTAACTCAGACTTTTAAAGTTACTTGAAATAATCTGTGTTCTGAAGTGTATTTATGAGCTGGGGATTAACAGTTTCTTGAACAGACCAAGGGCTTGATAAAGGGCTACAGGTTTGCCTAGCCTTTCTCAAACACATCCCATCCCTATCTTGCTAATATGCAGATAGTAGATATTGTTTCAGGTTTTCAGTAGAAGATAAAAGATACGTAAGGGAACACAAAGCACCTTACTACATTAAACTTCACTTTATTAATCATCAACCAATGCTTAGTTACCCACTAAAAGATGTGCAAGGCTTGTACAAGCACATGAAATTTCAGAAAGTGAGTTACTCCAGCTGAATAGTTATGGATAAACTCCTGTTGAATTATACATTTAACTTAGCAAAGATCAAGGTTTAATGTCTGATTTGATCATCTAATTTGTGGGTTGAACATAATTAAATGTTTTAAGCTTAGTCCCCCCTCTGATCAAACCTATTTCCACACTGCTTCCAGTAAATGTTTCTCTGTATTCTGCCCTGATTTTAAATGAAAAAATGAGTTGTTTTGCTACAATGCCTTTATTGATGTTTAATGAAACAAACCATTGGAAAGGTATCTTACTGTGGGTCACAAAATCCCCCTTTATTTATTTTTACTCTTTAATATTCACTAAAGGACTAAAGGATTATCCTGAGCCAGCGATTAATTCAATAGTGTTAGTCCTTTTTCTATTCTTATAATAATCACATGCACTCCCTTGTTAGTGATTTATGTTCACAAAGCCCCTGAGCTCACACTGTTTTTTATAGCCACTATCTAGATGAAGTGATTGGTCTTTCTCATTACATGCTATCAGTCATCCAAATAGATGACAGTACAACTCTTTAGATATTCTATTTGAGTATGAACATGATTAGTGGAAATAAAGTTATATGGACAGAATTTTATCCTCAGGTTTTGTCTTTCTTTCTTTCAAAGTTAGCATCAATATATTTTCATTTAACTATGTAAAGTATATCTTAGTGGACACTTGCCATTAATGGCAGTATTACATGCATACTTTTTACTATTTTAATTCCAGATATCTTAGGACTAGATACTGTGTTCCAGTGACCACAAAGGCCTTCCTCAGATGAAAGGATTTCCTGATTTATCTCTAAAATCTCTCTGCCCTTAGCATTCAGAATTAACAAATGTATGTATGCATAAATGGATTTCTCTGCGTTGTTCTGTTTCTAACTGCAACGCTGTTATTTTTGCTGTTGAATATTTTCATCTTACAAACATATGTCAATTTGCTGGCCATGGTCTTGTAGCTGTAAGTTGTTGATGTGACCATGTAAGTTAGTCATCCTGTATATTCTAAGTTTGTGTTTTGCACTCAGTGCATTTTGCTTTATTTCACAGGAGTCAACATTTGAAATTTGAAGTCAAAGAGTACACAGAAATCACTCATAATTTTCGTATGATGCAACAAACTGCTGAAGGAAATGTTCCAGAAATGCCCTCCATTTCTGCATACCTCTGGTTTATCTTTCTTAGTCTTAGGATTCCTTCCCTTTTGCTTCTTTTTCAGTAACTGGAGATAGAATCAAGTCGTTCCAATGGGCAACTGAAGCTAGCAAATATATAAATCACTCTGAAGTGCGTATTTCTCTCCTTTGAATGGAGACGTACTCAAAGTTAGATGGAAGTAAACTATGACTGAACAACATTCTGTGTGCTGATAAGTACAGGCTGTTGGAGAGATGCCCATGTTAGCAGAACTTCTCTGAGTACGTTCTCTCCAATATTTAGTCTATCTTGACTTTAGAAACATTTATTTTTTTTTACATTTTGCCACCTCAGAAACCAGCATCTGACTCATTACTTGGTTGTATAATATCATGGCCCTACATCAGTTTTGAGAGCTGCTTGGATTAAGTATCAGATCCATGGATTACGCAAGTTCTACCTGTCCAAATGGTCTTATGCATAACATTTAAGAATAACACCTCCTACAAAAATGTGCATTTCTAGATTGTTTCTAACTTCATGTCAGCTTGTCAGATGGTGTAGTCTAATAGAGATTTATCAATTTACCTTACCTAGGAATTTATTGCAAATAACATGAATCAAACAAAAAATATCACCAGTAACTTTTATGCCAGTGACTTCAGATTCATTTGACAGCTCACCATGAGTTCTAGACCTTGCAAATGTTGGTGCAGATATAACAAAACCAACTTTTCTGCAGACTCCTTAAAGAAAGAGAGTAGCTCTAAGCTTTATTTTATGCCCCTCTTCACAATTCTTTCCTTGAAAGTCTTCATTGTGAAGATGTCATTCAGTGACATTTTAAATACCATTGTCATATCTTGTGATCCTTCCCCTTCCATTTCTCTCTCTCCAAGAAAGTTTGCTCCTACCTATAAAATGGCATTGTTTATAAAAATCATAAAAGCTGATTAAATCAGTGACCTCTAGATTAACATCTCCATCATTTAGCAATATTTTTAGCTCTTTTTACCCTTTTATTTCTTGTCCTATTAGCATTTAAGTGCTATTACTTTAGTAGTTATCCTTTTCTGAAAGCAAAGGAGAAAAAGGATGAGTGTATTTTGTACATCAATGTTTTAAATACAAATTATTTTATCTTAGCTGAAAAAAAAACTTCCTTTCTTCCTTTCCTCTCTTTATTTTAAATCCTGTTGAATCTATTAGCCTTTAAAATTTCGCATGAGATAGTTTGGTATGGCTGCTCCTTGAATAGAAACTGTTTAATCATAGACTATCTGGAGACTAAATGGAAAATAGTATTTTTTAAGTTATTTGCAGACTTTTTGCTTTTGCTAAGTGTTTTTTGTTTAGTGTTCAGGCACTAAATCTCTAACAAAGGTGCTAAGTAAGGCCTAGGAGAACAACTGACCTGTTGCAGTAATTTAAATGTTATTTTTTTAAAGTCTTCAGTTGTATGGATGAGATGACGCTTAGTTGGGGATTTTGGAGATTTATCCTTTCTTAACAGTGTCATTGTTCAACAATTTGAAACCACATTTTGTAATTTGCATAAATAAATCATGACATCTAGAAATGACTGTTTTTAGGGGTTCAAAAAACAGAATCATAGAATTGTTAAAGTTGGAAAAAGATCTTGGAAAATACCTTCAAGATCATCAAGTCCAACTGCCAGCCCAACACCATCACACCCATTAAACCATGTTCCCAAGTGACACATCTCCACATTTCTTGAACACCTCTAAGGATGGACTTCATCACTTCCCTCAACAGCCTGTTCCAATACTTGGCCACAGAATAAGTTTTTCCTATTATCCAACCTGAACTATTTTCCCTATCTGAAGCACACGGCAACTCCTATGGAATTCGAGGTACCCTCCACCCAATGGACACAAAGGAGCCCAGTGGGTGCCACGAACCAACATATTGGATTAGGGCTGGGGTTAGGGGAAGGGGATCCAATGCTGCTCTTATTTTAGTTAAAAGGTAAATCGTCCTGAAACAGTGGCTGACTTTCACTCAGTAGAAGGCATCAGTGGTGTAATTTGTTTGTCTTATGTGTGTCCCCACAGCACATAAAGCCTGTGTGCAGTCAACGCTAATTCTTACATGAAGTCCTAAAACTTACAAGATATGCTATATTTTGCTTATGAAGATGCCCAATGTTGAAAATATTTCTATCACTTAGTACTCAGTCTGGAATTCATCCAACTTGCTCAAATTTGAAAACTAGTGGGAAACTATTATGCTATTTTCATTCTGTTATTTTTCATTTCTAGATGTAAATCAGTTCATGATTCTTGAAGAAGTCCCTACACACCAAGCAGAACGGCATTCTTCCATTAATTTCTTATCCAGTAGTACCAGAAGGATAATTCTTTTGTGACTTCCATGTCCACGAGATTTAGGCTAAAATAAACAATTATTTTACTATCAGAAGGTATCCATGCTGAGCTCAAAGTTTGTTGCAGATTCAGCTGGCAAATTTAAAAGTAACCAGTCTGTTTCCTTCCTTGTCTTGCTGGAGTATACAGCCTGCTCTGATTCTTTTCCCAGACAACACTGATTGTATTATGTTATGTTTTTTACAGTTCTGGGCCCTTCAAAGTAAAACATCATCTCAGCAGCAGTAAAAATAGGCAATATTTCTACATGAAGTGTGAAACACTTTAGGTAGAGAAACTCATTAAATGGAGATGGAGATTTAGACTTAGGTAGGGAAACTCAATCTGGTATGTAAATGAATCGAGCACTGAGATTTTTAGACTTGTAACAGAAATATCTTAGTACTGTTACTTGCACTCCAGCATCTGAAATAGCTTAAATACTGGTTGCGTGTATTGTTAGTGAAAAATAGAGGAACAAAAATAATAGGATGTGTATCGACGCTTGAGGAAATGTCATGAATAGAGGCCTCTAGGGTGCTAGACCAGTGTATTTACTGTACAGCCATCAGCCAACTCATTAAAAGGCCGTTAAGCAAATTAGAAAGTGGGTAACCACTCCTTACAGCCTGTTGTTTATTTGCAGGTCAATGCGGGCTAATAGAGCTTTTTGTTCTTCACAAATACTTTCCGTGACATAAACAGATTCCAGTAAAAATCTAGTTCATTTATTACAATTTCAGGCTCACTGGAAGAGATAAATAGGACATTAAATATGTACTGAAGTTTAAATTGGCAAAATCCCATCTGTTCTCATACTTCCTCTAGAAATATAGGAGCCTACAATCCATCAGTCTTGTGGCATCAGCCCAGCAATTAAGGATGCTGACAAAGTTCTTTCAGAGTGGCATGTTTGTACTGAATGCAAAACGAATTTCTGTATTCAGTACATGCTGTATGAAAGGGGACAAAATGATAAGGTATTTTTCAGCCTATTTCTACAACAGGGCATTGAAACAGAAGTTGTGAAGCTAGGCTGAGATGATAGTTTGGCTTGCCCCAAATTCACCAGTTTTAAAGCTGAATCCAACTATATTTCAATAATACTTATTTTCTATGAAGACATAAATCTGGGCCAAGGCAGTTAATATTCCTGACATTGCAAATCATACAGTAAAATTGTCATATGGCTTAAAGCCACACAAGTGCCATGTATGAATGAGGACTCAGGGCTGAAACAGCTACAGGAAGAGTTTTAAGAAGGGACATGATAGTGATTTACTGTGAACCCAGCAGTCCACTGTAGGATTATGCAAGATTTGAGCATGCAGTTAAATCTCAAGAAAATCAATCAGGTCCACAGCAGCGGATATTTGCTAGCTTAGTTTATCTGACAGATGAAAAGTAGGATTACTAATCAGCTCCTTGCCAGCACATGAGACAGCTTCAGGAGATGGAGTTGAATAGCTCAAGAGCTAATGTAGTTAACTCCAGTAGGGGCACAAGTAATGTCACATAGAATCATGATTTCTCAACTTCATTTAGCTTTCTGTTATAATTTTGCCATATTAAATTAAATAATCTTCTTTTAAGAATAGGATTATGGAATACTACTCCAAGGGCATCTCTTTAAAGAAATAAATATATGAAGTAATAAAGTAATGTCTCCTACTTTATTGTGTTGGCCCAAGATGGCAGAGGAGGATGTTGCTGGCATGGCTGTAGAAGTCGAACCTTTCTGCAAGTATTACATTAAATTTTGTCCCCATGTAACAGGTGGCAGCAGAGGGGCAGTCTGACAATATGACTTCTGACATGGAAGTGCATATGAATAAAAGGTGTGTAACTGAATTCCTCCATGTGGAAAAAATCGCACACATTGACATTCTCTTTCAATTTCCATGGAAATAAACAGGAGGCATTACTTCTGGAGGAACCTACTTAAACATGACCTGATTTGATTTAGATGCTGTAGTTCTTCTACTCTTTTGGAAAATGGCATGAAATCTAGTGGATCACTTCTGTCAGAGATGTTGCTTTAGTTCTCTGTAGATCAATCTTTGAAGAAAATTAGATTTTAAAAAAGTGCAAAATTAGAAATAATACTCTAGCAGGGGGAGATGAATGAAATGGGAATAGGAAACAAATATTGATACAAAAGGAGAGGAGATAGCCTCCTGTTCTCTCCTCTCCTCTGTATATGTAGTAGTCCTACTGAAAAGGAATGTCAGTGTTTCCCAGTGAAGCAATAAGTATTTATGAAATAACTGAAATTACACTACTGATGTGGTAAGAAATCATTTCTCAGTCTGTATTATGATTTCTTCAATGACAACCAGGACCCTGATTCAGTTTCTCTAATTTTTTTTCTAGTACTGAAGAACATGGGGTACAGAGAGATCTCTTGACTTCTTCAAGACTTTACTTACATGTGATAGTAGTAATTCTGTTCTTAGGATATTTTCTCTTCTGAATGACTAATTGATTTACAGTTCAGTAAATATGGGAACAGTTTCTACTTATAATCCACCCGGGGAAAAGTCAAAATCTTATTGGTCATAACTACTTTAGGCCATGTTTGAAGTGCTATTATCTTAACAGTGGTGAATACAATGGCATAAGAATAAAGTGATGAATAAATCAGACCTTAGGGAGGCAAACTTTGTCTCTCTGTTGTTGTGGGTTAACCCCAGTAGGTGGCTAAATACCACAGATCCTCTCACCCACTCTCACCAAGTGAGATGGAGAAGAGAATTGGAAAAGTGAAAAAACTTGTGGGTTGAAATAAAGACAGTTTTATAGGCAAAGCAAAAGCTGTATGTGCAAGCAAAGCATAATAGAAAACAAATTCACCACTTCCTACTGGCAGGTAGATGTTTAGCCATTAGCAAGTTATAATGATTATTTGGGAATTCAAACACCGGATCTCTGAATATGCCACCTGTCCCACTCATGACATCATCTGGTATGGAATATCCCTTCCACCAGTTTGGGTGATCTGTCCAAGTTGTGCCTCCTCTCAACTTCTTGCGTACCCCCAATCTACTCGTAATCATAAATTTTGTCCCATGGCATATAGTATCGTAATAACCTTTATCTTTATTAGGTGACCCATTTAAGGTGTTTCAAGTGTTGTTTTTTATTGACAGCTAGGAGTGAAAGTGCCTTCACTGCAGGAAAGCAGGAGATATTTCAATCATGTCCTGACATTAGGTGTCATGAGAAAGAAGGTGGAGTACAGCAGAATAGTTATTGAAACACATCTACGTCCAAACAAATCACTCCCATTTACACTTTATGGTCAAGGAAAAGCTGGGGCTCAGATCAGTTGGGTGGACAGTGATGTCTAGCAATATCCAAAACACTTTAAGGCAACTAAGACATCAGACAGAGAAGAGATCAGCCTTCCTGGAGATCCAAGCTCCCCTATAATACCAAACAAGCTCCAAGTACAGTATTCTAGGGTGTATCAAATAGCTCCGGATGCTTTTGTTTAGGTACCTTTACTGAGTCTGTACTCAGAAGAATCAATAGATTTTAGTGTGCAATTCAAGTGTTCTTGAATAGTGTACCTACACTAAATCATCCTAAGCTCCTGCTGTTCCGCTGACTGAATGTCTTCAAGCTACAGCATTAGATCAGTTAACTAAGCTTACTGTAGATGCCAATGATGCAGATACCTGATTTTTGTGTAGGTGAATCCTGCTCAGATGGAATCCCAGCAAGTTGCATGCACCCTTCTAAACACTGGTCAAACGCAAAGCTCAGTTCTATCATCATCATCCTGGCTCTGACTTGTTTATATCTGGCTCCTTTGTTTTTGTCATTGCCTGTTATCCTTGGTGGATATCCTGTGACTGATACGGAAAACTGCAACAGTTGCTGTGATTAACTTGTCCAATTCCAGGGATTTGGCTCAGCAGTATCAGTTTTTCTGCCAGCTCCAAGCAAATATTATATAAGACTTGCTGGAAATGATGATGCACCCCATAAAAAACTGAGCTGCTGTTTCATACAAAGCACATCTGAAATGAAAATATTGGTATTCTTAGATAGACAGTATATTTCTTTCCTCTACCTTGGCACAAGCAGGCTCAGAGAGATAATGACCCTGGCCTTGGAAGGCCTCATTATTCACTGTGAACAGTAACAAGTAATGCTATTTCAGTGTGACACCTATAATGCTTTTGAGGCCTAAATCACCTAGCATGCGTAGATGGATGAGCAAAGGGTCTTCGGTATGAATTGTTTCTTCTTCCTGAACTGGTGCCTGTGTCTGTATCTTCCTCACTCCAACTGATCACTGTAAAAGCTTTTTTCCTTTTCAGAATAGCATCGTTCACCAATGAACTGAGGGGTGGATACCTAACGCCAGATGACTCCACTGTTAAAGGGAAAAGCCTTCTGCTTATTTCGTGGGAAGAAAAAGATTGAGAGCCTCAGAGTTCATCTTAATATTCCCAGAGACAGTATATAAAACACAGGTAATGCAGATTGACATTCCATCCTCTTGTTCTGTCCTATGCACTCTCCCCAAACCAGTTTCCTGCTCACCTATGAGTAAGTGCTTCTCAACAGGCACTGGTCCATAGTTCTACCTCTTAAATAGTGTACTGTGCTGTTAAATTTCCTCTTCCTTACTGCTGTGACTTGAGTTAAAAGGCAGACTGCTTATTAGGCAAAAAGTTGCTGTTAAGGATCTCCCATACAGGAGAACCTGGAGTGTGCAATCTAAACCTCTTTATAGGGACTAAATAAAAGAAGACTGCAGAAATAAAATGCTCTGTTTTGATTTTATATTACAATGTTTTTACTTCTAGTGTGGTGATAAATATATTTTCTCACCTGTTTTTCTCGTTCAAAGTAGTATGATTTTATTGTCCACAAACAAGCAGCAAGGTACATGTCCGCAGTTGCCCAGAAAAGGACCTTGCTGTACTTATTTTTTCTCTCACACAATTGTACATTGCCTTCAGACAGCATCACCTGAAAATAAAGAGTGGAATTGCTCTCACAGCATTGGCAGGCATCATCCTCCTGCAGTAAGAGGAATTTTGCATCTCTCCATGGCCAGAGATGTTGCAGCTAAACAATACAATCAAGGAGATCCAGAACTAACTGTGGCAACTGCAGTTTATTCACTTTCCACCACACTGACTAAGGTGTCAGGAGGGTTTTAGGTATGTTTCTGGTTGATTTCAAATCTGTGCACCATCCTGAAAGACTCATCTCCAAAATGATCATCAGTACTGTGAAACTCGGCCTTTTGTCCGTGCTTCCAATATGCATTTATGTCCCGCATGTGGTGTTAGGTTTAAAACTGTTGAGTAAGATATTCATTTTTCTTCTTAAATGAAAATATGTTTAAAAAAAAAAAAAAAAAAAAAAGCATCTTCCATGACAGTACTTAACTTCTGGCAGCTGGCCAGGAAGCTCTGAGACTGCAAGGCAAGGTCTGCCTACTGTGAAAATAGAACTGTGCACACCAGCTCCGTCAATCCTCCTAAAATACTCATAAATCCCAGCAATTATGCCCAAATTCTCACCCAGTTGACTCTTGGCAATTATCTCCCGCAGCATTAGTTAAATGCTCAGCCTCCTCGGAAGTTGGATTCGCTGTTGTATCTCAATGGATGTTTCATCACATTTATTGCGATTGTCTCCTTCGAATTTTCTTTAAAAATAATGAGGGCAAAATTGAAAATACAATGAGAGACTTGGTTATCAGAACATCCCTCTTATCTAAGTGCTCTGGGATCAGTTATACGACTACAAAATCTGACATGCATTGAAAATCTCAGTGTGTTTATTTATAACTGTGCATACCCAAACAAATCCCTTGGCTCCAATCATGTTCAGATAAACAGCCAGAGGCTGCATTATTTTATTTTTAAAGGCATGGCTTGCTGTTCAAACACAGCCAGCAAAACAAGTATTTGCTGCTTAATTTTCCTCCTTAGACTGCTGGGAGCTTTTTAGTGGGGACCCTGTTTGATTACATTGACTATTAGTTTGGATTTACAGGGGCAAAAAGGAGAGGGGCTGGAAAGCAGTGCAAGTGCACATTGAACAGAGTTGGATGAAACATCTTTGCTCTCTCACTTTCTGCAGAGAAGCACAGGTGGCAAACTATGCTGCATTAGCTGTCTTAGTGTAAATGATGGACACTTCTGCTCTTTAAATTGGAATTATGACATCTTGTTGCTAGCTTGAGACCAAGCTGAAATCATCTGAGTTAATGAAAGGAAACTTCTGTTTTCAAACAGCTTTAGATGAAGACTGTGTGTCTCACTGTTTGTGTCTGTGTCCCTTGAAAGAGTGATCTCTGAGGAAAATTTGAGTACTCTTCAGTGCACTGTAGATCGTTTCCAGCCACATCCTGATAACAGGAGTGCTGCTTGGCATCTTGTTGACTATTTGCAGCCTCATACACTCCAGGGAGATGCCCCCTTATTGTTCTCAGGCTTTCTTTCTTTTGTAAGGACCATTCATAGCCACATGTACAAGTTAAAAGAAACAGAAACACTGGACCCACTAAGTCATGAAGGCTCACAAAGCACCAAATGTTAGCTGTGGTGTCTTGCAGGGACATTGTGATGAACCCTGCTTCTGCTGCCTCGTATTCTCTGAAAGGATGCTAGCTCTCACCTGGCTAATACCAAGAGCAGATCAGAAAACATGTCTTTTTGACTGTTTTTCTTCAGAATTCCATAGAATCAGATTCATTAAGGACGGAAAATATCACTAAGATCACCTAGTCCAACCCCAACCCATCACCACTATGCCCATAACCATGGCCCTCATTGCCATATGTACAAGTTTCTTGAAACCTTCCAGGGATGGTTACTCCATTACCTCCCCGAGCAGACTGTTCCAATAATTGACCACTCTCTCTGAGAAGTATTTTTTTCTAATATGCACACTGATCCTCCCCTGGTGTAACTCAAGGCCATTACCTCTCATGTCATTGCTAGTTACCTGGGAGAATATTACAAAGTTTGATTTCCTCAAAAAAAAGTTTACTTTTCCCCCACGAGATAAAAAAATATGATGTAAGTGTCATCAATTATGTTTAATTGTTGTCAAAATATTATTTCACAATATATGTTATTCAATTCCTTCTGCACAGTAGAAATGGCTACAGGCACTCTTAATATTCATTCAAAAGCAAATTAAAAGCTGTGTTTTTACTGAACTGAAAACACTTGACATTGTCAAAACTAGAACATAAAATGATGGTGGTTCATTTTATCATTTCCATATTAGAAATGCCACTGAAACGGGACACATTACTTTGAAATGTTTAAATTAAATTGCAATTTCTACTGAAACATTGTCTTGTCAAATTTATTCGTAGTCGATTTTCCTACTCCTTTTCATTTCTCTGACCAGTGTGTATAATACCCAGCCATCCTTTCCAAATAAAGCTCTGGGGAACGGATTTTACTGAAGAAGTATAGTTTTTATTGTTGTTACTCATGTTACTCACAAATAAAACAATGTCAGTTGCATTTTGAGTTTTGCTCAACTATTAAATTTTAACCCAGACAGCTATGTCAATTCAGATTCCTAATTTATATTGTGCAGACATGGACCGTGACCTCAGTGTCATAGAAAAACATAATTCATATTGTTGTCTGTACCTCCTTCAGCAACATATGGAATATGGGGCAATTCAAATAAATTTAACAGAAACACAGAATTCAGAGATGTGAGATCCTTAAATGCTTTGTGAAAATGTACGATCTAATGGAAGAGAAATTTTAAAACCTCTGCTTGGAGAGAAGTTGCTCTGTAAACTGAGCTCCTAGCAGACATGAAGGGATCTCCTCATGAGTCCAGAATCCTTTGGAACGTTGTTGGTTTATGAGCCATTTACCAAACAAGAATCACTCAGAAGAGTTCCCTAGCTGCTTCTATTTTATACAAGAAACAGACTGACTAGTACTAAGATTTACGAATGTTGCATTAGTGTATATTAGCATATAGTATGTATGTATTTTATATAGTTGAAGTATAAAG
This sequence comes from Tragopan temminckii, assembly GCA_028571105.1. Lineage (NCBI taxonomy): Eukaryota > Metazoa > Chordata > Aves > Galliformes > Phasianidae > Tragopan > Tragopan temminckii. Next base: position 74,328,178 of record JAOWBP010002052.1, read on the forward strand.
TAAATAATATTTGCCTAAAATTGCTCACAACGTTTTGGTATTGAGTACAATGCAAGTCCAAAAAGAAAAGCTAAACAAGTCTCTGCATTCTCAGATACTCTCCAGGACATTTCCACAATTTACAACTCTTCCAGACTCACCAGGATGCCAGTTCATCTAATGAAAAAAAAAGCACCACCTCTCACTGTGCTTTGTAAACTTGATGCATCCCAGCCATGATGACTTAAAGGTGAAATGTTATTTTGGCTATCTGGGGAAAAAAATTGAACTAGGCTAACTAAAAATCACACTGATAGTAACTTAAAGAGAAGAGAAGGAAAGTGAGTTGACTCTACTTATATGCCTGAGTAGATCTAAGATTTTAAAAGAGTAGTATACATGACTAAATATGAGAAAATCAAGGCTGATGGACAAATGACTTCTGAGGGTGAGAAACAGTTGTCTCTTGGAGCTACTATATTTTGTCTCCAAAAATGTAAGCTGTAGAGCTTGAGAGATCTTTCGTGGTTTTCCTGAGAATGATGAATAATAACCAAGAGGTAAGAGTGGAAAAAAAAGCATGGCATAATGACTAATTCAATAAGCATTTTGTGCAAATCGAAAACCGCCTTGTAGAATTTGCAACTGCTTGCAGTTGAAGATAGTTCTTTATCTTTTCTGTGAAACACTTTCCTTAACTTCCACATATATTCCTGAGTATTCAGATAGCCGCCCTGAAATAAATAAATAAACAATCCAATTTTACACACTTTTACACAAAATGAATAACTTCCATAGTTTTACACAAAATACCTAATTCACTCATGAAATCACATCAGAAACTGTTATGGAAGCCAAATGTATACATGGACTCAAAAAGAATTAGAAAAGTTATAGAATCATAAAATCATTTAGGTTGTAAAATACCTTAAGATCAAGTCCAGCTACCTACCTAACACTAGAAGTCCACAGCTAACCCATGTCCCTTTACGTCACATCCACATTACTTTTAAATATCTCCATGGATAGTGACTCTACCACATCCCTGAGCAGCCTGTTTTAGAAACTCACAGAGGAAAGGTAAATGAACAGTTGCCATGCATAATGGTTCATCTGTATCTCATGCAGATCTAATTATCTGACTTAAATACAGGAAAATATTAATCTATACTTGTCTAGTTTCTAATATTTCCATCAACATCTGTTAGTTTCCCCTTTCAGAGGCTGAATATTGCACAAAGGGGACTACTGACTGATTCAGTTGAGCTGTTCTTACACAGTTATATTTACAAATTATAAATTATTTGGAATTAAGAGAAAGAAGCAATTTTATGAACAAAGACAGCAGGATAGCACTACAACTGATTGCAAAATGTTTTCCACCAAAACACTGAAAATTAAGAGCTCTGTAGTTTGTTTTTCAGCAGCTAAAGTATTTCAATTGGAAGATAATCAATGCCAAAAAAATTCAACCAGATGAATGGTAAAACAATGGTCTTATGAAACACACATTGGCCCTGAGTATGATTTTTCTCGCATATAATAAAAACCCAACCTGAATGAAATAAAGCTACCGTATATCTCTTTTGTTTTTAATGTAACAACTTAAATGAAGCTACAACACATCTAGATTTCATGTTCTCACAAAATGAATATTTTCAATGAAAAATAAGATTGAGAAAATACACAGAAATAAACAAAAAAAAAAAAAAACCCAATATCTTCAGACTATAAATACATGGAAGGTTTTTTATTTTCTTGGAGAAGAGTGATATTCTGTGTTGAATAAGAGTCTTTGTAGATGAAATCACATCTATTGGTAGATGTTTGTATCCATACATCAATAATTATTGATGAAATCTCATAAAATATGATAAAAGATATCAGATAAAATGTATGTCCCAAAGCAAAATATATTCTAACACATAATTATGTCTTTCATATTTCTTAATTCTTATTTAATACTTCTACTTTGTACAACCCAACAGTAATTGAAAAGTTGTCCTTCAGGCCTCACTTGACCTTTGTGTTTTAAAAATCAGCGAAGAAATGAAAGAAGTAAGTAAGGTGAAACGATTCCAAAAATGAAGAAATCATTTGTTTGAATTAAAAAAAAATGATGTCTTGTGCATATAGATTTGTAATTATTTCAGTATCTAAACAAACTAATTTCTGCTTTTAGCAGGAAAGGAAGAGAGTAACAACTGTGGTCATCAGCCCCACTAGGGAAAAATTCCTTAAAATATTATAAACAAGGAAACTCCCACTCCAACTGACTATAATGGGAATGGATTCTATGTCATAAAATTCAGGCCAGTGAGAAGTGGCAACTACAGGAAAACTGCAAGAGTACGAATTGTAGAATTTGTCCTTGTTTTTGAGATTTCCAAGGGCTGCCTAAGTCTTCCTCATTGCCTCTATTGCCAGCCTGCCCTTCATCTCTGCAGGATGCTGGGCTGGGTCAGCACTGTTGTTGATTTTGTTCTGTCTGGGGAAGAGGGCATCAGGAACAGCTACAAGCTGTGCAGTGAACCATCAGTCATGTGCACTGTGCAGTTTCCACACTGATGATCCATATTGCCAATGATGAGAATCATAGAATCATAGAATTATTTCACTTGGAAGGGTCCTTTAATTTTCATCTAGTCCAATTAGCCTGCATTGAACAGGGAGATCTACAGCTAGATCAGGCTGTTCAAAGCCTGATCCATGCTGTATATGAATGCTCTTATTGTTTTGTGCACCACACCAAATTGTTGGCCAGTGGTATATCTTTTGAAGGAGAATGTCTTCCCTCCAGTGACAACTCAACACGCTTCTGTGGTAGCACCCAACTATCCACTGTTGTATGCATGCATCCAGAAGAACACTCTCATGACCCTGAGAATCATCCTTTTCCATCATACCTCTGCCCTTAAGGGATCCAGCATACCCCTGCACTTAGTAATCAACTTTTTTTCTGTACAAATCAGCAGGATATAAGTTGCATCCTACAGAGGACCCATGGAGACAGTCTCAGTCTGGCAATCCTTTGTTTTCAGTTGTCTTTGGGATGTCAAGGGTCCCACTTGGCTCCCAAATGCAGTTACATAGATGAAAGAAGTTCAGACCAAACGTACTCCTATTATGTCTGCAAAAGACTCAATGATCACCTTGGCTACTATTTGTTTCATAGAAATCAAAGGCCAAGGCCATCTATTTGAATACTTAGCCAGTGCTGTGATTTGGGACTTTGTTCAATACTTTTTATTCAGTGCTGTATGAGCAAGAAGCTGAAGGAGCATGGCTGTGCTGGAGTTTAACAATAAACATAAGATGGGTAAGAAGAAGAAATACAATGTTGAGTGGATGATTTGAGGCTATAATGGCTGTGGAAGAAGGCTCCAAGGTTTCGTATCCCATGTCATGGAAGGATCATCTAATCATCCCAGCATGGTACCCAGTACTCTAATTCTTTGCATGCTTTACACATTTATGGTCAAGGTGATTCTGCAATGAGAGCAACAGGAAAGCATTTTTTATTTTCTTATCTTACACCTCTATATCTTTCCAGAACTCACTCTACCATCAGTTCTATGCTGATATTCAGCTTTAATCTGTTCTGTGTAATTTACCATGCCTCATCATCCCAGACCCTCAAAAATATTTTTTGAAGAGAAGCAATTTTCACATCTCTAAGCATGCCAAAACCTAAAACTGGAACTATGTGCCAGGTTCACTCCAAGATTATTTAACATTGTTTATACACATGGACAAATGTGGAAAACATGCATAAACAGGCTATGCCTACACCAATAAAGCTGCACAGCCTGTTTTCTACTTGATTATGTCCTAGATTCTTCATTTTTAAAAAAGCATAAGGGATGATTAAGATTATTTTTTTCTGATAGTTGGGATGTTTATAAAGCTCCTTCCCTGTATAGATATTCTAATTAAGGATGAGAAGATTGTATATATTTTTTTCTCTGAATAAGTGCATTGATGGGAGTTCACTCTTCTTTCCTTTTTCCACAATTTTGGAATGACATTTTCTTTACAATTTTGGCCCTTCTGTATATCTGGCCAAAGTTGAGGAATGTGGAAGACAATCAGTCAGGAAGACTGAAAATGTTTAACATTTTCATTAATACCTGGAGGATGGAACAGTGTACCCTCAGCAAGTTTGAGATGGCACAAAACTAAGTGGAGTGGTAGATGCACCAGGTAGTCGTGCTGCCACCCAGAGGGACATGGACAGCCTGGAGAGCTGAGCTGATAGGAGCATCATGAAGTTCAACAAGGAGAAGCACAGAGTTCTGCACCTGTGGAAGAACAACCTCAGACACCAGGACATGCTGGGAGCCACCAAAAAGGAAAGTAAATCTGCAGAAATGGATCTGAGCATCCTGGTGGACACCAAGCTGAATGTGAACAAGAAATGTGAACTTGCTGGAAAAAAAAAAAAAAAAAAAAAAAAAAAAAAAAAAAAAAAAACCAAAAACAAACAAACAAAAACCCTAATCATCCTGGGACCGCATTAAGCAAAGTAATGTCAGCAGATTGAGGGAGATGTTCCTTCCTCTCAGTTCAGCATTGTTGAGATCACACATCAAGAACTGTGTCCAGTTCTGGCCTCTCCAGTACAAGAGATACATGATCATACTGAAAAGAATCCAACACAGTACCATGAAGATGATGAAGGGACTGCAACATCTCTCCTTATAATGAAAGGCCAAGAGAGCTGGGAATGTAAAGCCTGGAGAAGATTCAGGAGGGATCTTAACAATTTCCATAAATACCTAATGGAGAATGCAGAGAATGGAGCCAGTCTAGTCACCAGTGCCATTGCCAGGACAAGAGGCAATGGCCACAGTCTGGGGGAGAAAAGGTTCCATCTGAACATCAAGAAATGTTTGAGTACTGAGGAGGTAAAAGCATATGCTCCTGAAATGAAGAAGGCTCAAACAGGAGACCTGAGGGTGCTTTTGTAATTTTCTTATTTGTGAAGACCCATTTTCTTCTTGGAGTAGAAACATGAACTGGTGCCAAAAGAGTGCATGAGATCCAGCAAAAGGAAACACAGATGAAGGCAAATAGAGCTGGATTCCTCAGGTGATAAATTCACGTAGTTTCATTAAAATCAATGGTCTGGGACCAGCTAGCTGTGAAAACTTAATGTAACTACTAACTCCCACATGCCTAACCATCTGAAAAAGCTAGGGAACAATCTTCCTTTAAGACTTGGATGCATTCCCGTGTCACTTTAGGAAAATAAAGATGTCTAAGTTAGTTGTGATCTCTGTCTGCTGTCAAGGGAAAATCTCCAGAGGATAATTCAGATCTGGTAGACTAAAACACCTGCTGGAAGTGCTTGCCTTCCTGCATTAAGCATATGGAAACCTCGCTAGCTAATTTTAGGCTAGACACAGAAAATCTTGTTGACCAAAGTTAGGTGAGATAGCTCTCTTTTGAAGTAGTCTGTGTTTTACAACAAGCCATCTTGTATTATGCAGACGAATGCATATCCTTCAGGGCAAGGAATTCAAAACAGGTGCTAAGAAAAGCAATTTATCAGCCTATTATCTGTGACTTAGAAGAAGTGCACATTATTATTTGTGTCTGAGTTCCCTTAAAGAAAAATTTTAAAAGCAATTTATTTTGTACAGGGAGAAATAGTTTCCTGACACAACTGGAGGGGATGACAAGGGTTGTAATATATAAATAATACAATATATAAAGATGAAATATTTAGAGGGATTAAAAATGCAATAAATGTCAAGAAATAACTTTTTTTTTTTTTTGTATGAGAATGGAATTTTACATGCACTCACATTTTTATATATATAGATCAAAAGTGAATCCAGATTCACAACTTAATTGTTGCAGTTTTAATCTCTTTGATTTCTTCAAACACATGATGGACTCCAAAAACCTCTGTGATACTATTGACTGAAAGAGTCTGCTCTTGTGCTTACTTACTGAATGTGACCTTGCAGTAAGACAAGTCTAAAGGAACATCAAGAGGTCGAGTAGCCCTTCATTACTCTGCCTGTGGATTGTGACATCTGAATTTTATTAAACAGAAGGTGATATAGAAAAAAAAACAATAGTTTAAGCACTACTGCATACATCAGTATGCAATGAAAGATGTATGCAATGAAAGTGGAATGAAGGTGAGGATTTAAAAGTAATAATTGAACTTTCAGTTATGAACACATCCTCATCTGATTGTATAAGTAAACTACTTTGGAAACATGACATAAGACAATTTTTTTTTTCTTTAAAAAAAAGAAAGATAATTATGTGATTTATAAAATGTTAAGAATCACTGATCCTTTCCAACTTTTGAAATGAAATCACCCATAAACACAATATGTACATGCTGAGATTATTAAAATCACTAGCAATCAACATTCAAATTTGATTTTGCCTTCCAGGCAATCATTCTTGGTCCTTAGCCATCCCCATCAAATGGAAAGTTTTACATAGGTCTAACTAAATTTTGGTTATCATGTCTTTTCTCTTAGATCCTCCCATTTTCATCAAAACCAGTTCCAGCTTTTTCAGCGTTCCCTTAAAAAGCCATGCTGTAGATTTTTCACCTTATTTATCACTAGTAACAGTAAAGTAGCTAGAGTCCATTATCTGTTCTAGTGTACCATCCTTCCTTTCAGCAATCACTGCAAAAGCTTAGCTATCTGAGAGGGTAACATTATTCCTTTCTATGACATGTATCTTAAATGGGTTGTTTGATTGGCCTTCTTGAGCTGTGAGTATTTATTAATTGTAAGAGATCCAGGTGACCAAACTGAACTGGAGACTTAATGCTTTGGTTGTTCAGAAAAGTTGAGATTAAGCAAATTTAAAAGTATTGCTTAGCTCTTACTGAATCTCTTTCTTGGACCACTCCCCCAGTTCACAAAGGTGATTTTGAATTCTAACGTTAGTCTCTAAAGTATTCCTAGTCTGGTATTGTCCACAAGATTAATAAGTATACTCATTTTTTTAACCAGTCAACAGAAAATGTAGGCAATAATAACTGACAGATCCAGTAGAAGACTACAGCATACAAAATTTCATTTTGACACAGAGTTATTGCTAATTATTTTCACCCTGCTGTAGTTTCATTGAGGAAATCTGAGTTCTGAAGAAAGATATTTCTTTGAAATGATCATCCAAGATACAGAGGTTGGATGGCAAATATGTACCCTAGAAATGTCTTTGCCCCCTCTCAGTCTCACTGCAGCTGACTCTTGTTGCAGAGGGAGGGTGGATATCATAAATGTAATGTCCTGGATGTAAGCACTCCATAAACAATGATATTCCTTTAATGGGGAAAGTAATAACCTCAGCACTGTCAAATGTATGCATTTTAAACCAGTCATGAAAGAATAAATTTAGATTTAGTAGTACTGGGGTCTGCTACCATAATACTTAATCATGGGCTTCCACAACCACTCTGCCATCAGAACGGCCGCAGATCTGGGCCCATGGACGGCAACCAAAAGCTGGTGTTGTTCTATTATTCATTTTTCGATAGTCAGTAAATTATACAGAAGAGATGAATGCCCCATTTTATGAGGCAATAACATCCTGGACTTCAGCACAGAACAAGTCACTTTGTCTGGATCTCAAGCAGTATATCAAGGCCCAGTTGTTTGGCTATTATTTATAATATTTTATGGATGTCATCAGACAGTTAAAAACTGAGCATAATGCAGCCCACTTCTGAACCTTTCCATTATGCCAAAGAAAATTAGGCAGGTTTTGACTGAGTAGAGGAAGATGTTGTACAAGAGATTGTCCAGCTCCCTGCTTCTCCATTGCTTCTTCCTTAGATCGTAGAATGCCTTTAGATATCTAAGAATTTCAAAGTGCATTTCTTCTTCATGATGTAATAGTGCTGAAAATAATGGGAATTCTCATGGAGAGACTGGAAAAGCAGTTATCAGAAGCTGTGGATCATTCTGTTTGACTCTGTCAGTAAGCTATTTCTATGCTGGTAGTGAAAGTCACTGGGTTGTTTTCAGCAGCATATGAGGTCTGCGCCTTTTCTTCAAACTTCCTCAAACCTCTTAGAAAGTGTCAAATTTCCACTTATTCTTTTCTAGTTGAACTTTCTATTGTGGAGAGAATTATAAGATTTTTCATGAAGTCCAAACACACACGAGTGATACTAAGTTTGCAAAGAAAGTGGATAATCAATTTTCCTCCAAAAGACAGAAAAACCTGACAGACAAAGACCATGGATGAAGGAAAAACAACCTCAATTTACTGATTCAAACTTTTGGCACATCTAGAATAAATTTTAGCAAGTGTGCAACAGGTGCTTCTTCTATCAAAATGTTCAGAGATTTCTCCTTGGATATATTCTACATTCAGACACCCATTTGACCAATGAATTAAATATTCTTTTAAATTCCCAGCTCACTTCAAAATTTCTTAGATGGTCAGATATTCTCTGCAGGATATACTGCTGTAGAGGCAGTTTCCAAAACCAGAAGAGCACTCTGAGGTTGAAGACCTTTGAAATGACTGATAATGCAATAATTAGTGTCAGTTGATGATTTCTTTCTGTTCCATCCCTTCTTCCTTCCACTGTGGTTCATAAATGTCACAGGAAGTTTATTGAATTAGATTTTTTTCCCATAAAAATTCGGTATTCCTTTATTTTACTTTTTTACTTTTTTATCCTTCCATGAAAAAGTGGCAGAGAATTTCCCCTCCAGAAAAGGAGAAAGGAAGTTAAGTGCAAAATGAGAATGGGGTTCAAGTTTATCCCGTTGCATAGGTCTTCCTCTTTATGTCCAGTGCAAAGGTAGGATCATATATTACATTAGAGCAATTTCACAAGTTTCTCATTATTTTTTTCCTCTTTTGGTCCAGTAAATGAACAAAGAAATCTCAATACACTATGCTCAGACTAACTCTGGAAGAGCCAGTCTGGTTTCTGAGGCATTGCAATCTCCTCAACATTTAAGCCGGAGAAACAAGCAGGATCTTCATGTTTCAAGTACATGAAATTGTTTGTTCACAAACTTTGCCACAAATAAATGGAGCTAGATCAGGTATCTGTCTCATATGGTATACACTGGAACAACTTCTGAAATACAGCAGGTAATTACAAATCTCTAGAATATTTTTGAATATTTTATATATGTTTAAAGATTTTATAAACTATATAGTTATATATGCATATAAATTACATGTGATATGTAAATATACATATGAGCTTTTACATATATTAATACATTTATATATTATACATTTGTATAGTATATATTTATGTACCAAGTGTTAAAAATTATATTTATATATATGTTTAAGTACATGATAAATGTTGTATATATTTTTGTAAAGATTCATTTTACAGTTTTTATTAGTTTCTTGCCTTTTGGATTCTGAACAGTTTTTCCACTAAGTGCTTTATGATTTTCTTTAAGTGTATATGAAAATAAATAATATCAATATTGATCTTAAAATGGCATGCATTTTTCTCTTAAGTAGGCTAAATAAAATCATCAGTGCAGCGAAGCCCACGGCGTTGACTTCTGCAATCAGATTCCATGCCCTCTGCAAGAGTAATTACAGTTGGTTATTCCATATTTTCTAGCTAATAACTTAATTCAGTGCTTGGAACATGTGATTCTTACAGAAAGAATCCATCACTCTTATCACTGACATTTCTTGCTGACCCTTTTTGTCATTTGCGTGTCCTCCTGGACATGTAAGTGGAAGTCGTTATTTTTTTCTTGCAGAAATCTGTGCCACGGTTGTGCAACAAGTACTGGCTCTATATATATCGCAATTGTAGATATCAGTAGGATTGCATCATTCAGAGAATTGCACATATGAAAAAGATCACTAATGGCATAGAAGAATGCTGATGTAGGGTGATAACCTGGCATTTTCTCTTTCTCATTTCATATTTGACGTGTTTTCTTTTTAGTAAGTTTGATTTGTAGTAGCAGGAATTTATCTTTCTCTGAAAGCCAAGGTAGATGTATATAACCAGATGACTGCTCCAGAATAGGCAGTCTGCACGAGTTGCATAGGCACTGTCACTGGCTCCCAAGAAAATTTCTGCACTCAAACCATCCTTTTAATCCATTCTGTCTTTTTTTTTCTTCCACTTCCCCCCCCCTCCCCTTTCATTGTATATTTAGTTAAGAAAAGGAAGTGAAGAAAGAGGTCCAAAATTTTCTGATAGAGCAATCCTCTATTTGAAAACACTGATACAGCAGTAAGTATATGTTATAGGATGTAATCTACATACTTTGTGACCGTACTGTTGCTTTGCCTGTAAATCAGGTATTCAGACCCAACATCAGTTAATCTACGATTCAGCTTGCTTTTACTTGTGTATCTCCTGAGGCCCTCTGTAATCTATTATGTGTCTAAAATTTATGCTACTATAAAGAAAGATATAGCAGTTTAAGTATTCTTGAAATATATTTTCCTTTTCTTCATAAGATTTTGATTTTCCAACAGATAACGTGCATGAAACTAAATTTGAATATGTCCAAAACCCTTGTGACATTCAAAATCCATAATGAATAACATACAAACATGGCACTTTTTTCTTCTTTCTGAGTGTGATTCCTAGCATAGAGAAGTTTAATTTAGTTTTAAAGAATTTAGGATATGTTTTAACCATGGTGTTTGAGTATATTCACAAAGGGAAAATACCTAACATTAAAGTTCATTTTAATAGACTCAGTATGCATATATATATACATATAAAATTCAGTGCTCTCAGTGGATATCAACGACAAAAAACTAAAGCTATATGAGTTAAATGGAAGTAAATGCACGTGTTGCTAGTTTTCAGCAGTATTTCTAAGTACCATATTGAAAGACTATGAAATCCCATGTCATTTTGTGCCCTTAAACACAGATTGAATGTTTTTGTTTAAAAATGTATCTTCCATCTTAAACTCAGACTGGTGGCTCGTATTCAAAAGCCACAGTATAAAGCTGTATGCTGTATCGAATCCTACAGTGCAGCTATTTACAATAATGATCTCCATGAGCCTCAACAAAGTGCTCTTTCTTTGAGACATAAATGCCTATGTGCTCAAATGCATGACATCCATTTATCTACCTGAAAAAGTTCATGCAAAAGACAAAAAATCAGTTTCTTAAGCAATTTTTCCTTCAACCTCTTCCTTCTTTTTATCTCTTTTTTTTGTTGTTGTTGTTTGAAGTTATTATTATTCACATGCCATACCATATTTCATTTCACACCATAGCATGTTTATTAGCAGCAATGTGCAGTGTCCCAAGCAGCAAAAGAATCTATGATTTACTGACTCCCTTTCCTTCCAGTAAGTCAATTGATCCCACAATGCTCCTTGGTGGCCTTCAGGCTAACCTGATTAGCTACTTGTCCTGTTAGTGCCCAAGGTTTGGGCTTAAACCGCTGCACTAAACTTGTCTAGAACTAATAATTCTCTGTGCCCATCTGATAGTTCTAATTTATGTATGCTCTGTAGAGGTTGTGTCTACGCTTAGTAAGACCTATGGCTTTTATCCTGAGTAGCATCCTTGAACCAACAGGTGGGCTGTCTGTTTATATAGATTCTCAGGCAGCCCATGCACATAAAATTATCCTGGGATTCTGATAAAGCTTTCAACCTTCTGATTTTGCAAATGCTTTTCCCCCAGGGCAGCTTGGTAGAAAGATGCTGGAGCAGCTTCAGAAAGGTTGGCATTTCTTGGATAATTTAGGATGTGCTCAACTGGTGAGGCCTGCTTTACTGGTAAGTAAAAGAAAAATGTAAAAACATCTTGGAGTGTTGCTCACCCCCAAAGAAGCTAAGTCAGTCCAACAAGCACAGACCAGAAAGCAGTCCAGGTATCCAGAAAGCAGTCCAGGTATCCATCTGGTAGCTGCTGTCTTTGAGGAGAGCTGAACTGTCATCTGAACTTCATTGGTTATACCATGATTTATTATAATAGAACCTTAGACACAAAGTACACACGCAGTCCCTTAAATTTTGGTGCTATAATCTCTACCTAGATTCTATCAGAAGGTATCATCTTGAACATGTAGGTATCCAGTGCCACTGGAAATGCCACGCTGTAGCCACGGCACTTGCTAAAGGCAAACACACATCTTTAAGAACCCGCAACTTTCTGGATAACAAGACAGGAAGCAATCCAAGATCATTCTGGAAAACATGAGACGCATAGAGGATCATATCTATGCATCTTATCAGAGTGTAAAATATTCGAAGGGAGGGTGCAAAGGTGGGGCACAAAGTGGAACACTTCTGTGCTGTATGGTTAGTGGAGCACTGGCACAGGTTGCCCGGAGAGGTTATGGAGTCTCTTTCTTGCAGATCTACAAAAGCTGCCTGGAAATAGAATCATAATCATAGAATCATGGAATGGATTGGGTTGGAAGGGACATCAAGGATCAAGCTCCAACTCCGCCGCCACAGGCAGGGCCACAAATATCCACATTTATTACCAGGGTCCCATCCAACCTGGCCTTGAACACCTCCAGGAATGGAGCATCCACAGCCTCTCTGGGCAGCCTGTTCCAGTACCTCACCACTCTCTCTGTCAAGAACTTTCCCCTGACATCCAAACTAAATCTTCCCTCCCTCAACTTAAAAACATTTCCCCTTGTCCTGCTACCTGTTATCTACCCTTTCAAAGATTTGACTGCCCTCCTTTTTGTAGGGTCTCTTCAGGTACTGAAAGGCTGCAATGAGGTCACCCCGCAGCCTTCTTTTCTCCAGGCTGAACAAGCCCAGCTCCCTCAGCCTGTCTTCGTAAGGGAGGTGCTCCAGCCCCCTGATCACCTTTGTGGCTCTCCTCTGGACCCTCTCCAACAGCTCCCTGTCTTTCTTTCATTGGAGGCCCCAGACCTGGATGGAGTTCTCCAGATGGGGCCTCATGAGGGCAGTGTTGAGAGGGACAATCACCTCCCTGTCCCTGCTGGCCACCCCTCTTCTGATGGAGCCCAGGATACCATTTGTTTTCTGAGCTGCAAGAGCACACTGCAGGCTCATGTTAAGTTTTTCATCCATCGGAACCCACAGATCATTCTCTGCAGGGCTGCTCTCAAGGATTGCTCCTCCAAGTCTATACATATGCCTGGGATTCCTCTGGCCCAAGTGCGAAGTCTCGCACTTTGCTGTGTTGAACCTCAGTGATGGACATGATGGACACCCTGTTGTAGATGTGTCTGCTTGAGTAGGAGTTGGACCAGATGGACTTAGAGGTCCCTTCTAACCACAGCCATTCTGTGCTTCTATAGTTCTGTGACAGAATAAACATGCATGGATACCCTGACTGTGTAACATAGATTCACCTTTTCAAATCATTGTCCTTCTGAACACAGCTTTTAAACCTACAATTTTCAGCAGTAACTACTTGGTACCCTTCATTTAACACACATTTCCAATCTTGATTCAAATTTATCAGAGCCAGAGGCTTATTCTGCACCACAAGATACTGAGTTCATGAATCATCATACTTCAGGGATACTGAATCTGAAATTAATAATTTCTTCACTGTAAGCCTCCACTTTTTTTTATCTCATGAATGGATATAAATCATTGAGATCTACGTAGTCAAATATTTTTGTAGCTTTTTTTTTTTTTTAATCTACCAAGCAAATAATTATTTATTCCCTTTAGTGTAAACTGGTTTAGAAGTTGGTAGTACAGAAGTTCAATGCAAGTTTCAATAACATTATTATTAAAGCAATGCAATAATGTTAATGCATTAATTTCATGCAATTGTCAAATGTACCTTGAGCCACATCAAAAGAGGAGTGACAGCAGAAGGTGGGAGGTGATTGTCCCCTATACTCTGCCCTTGTGAGGCTCCATCTGGAGTATTTCATTCAAGCCTGGGGTCCCCAACACGGGAAAGATGTGGAACTTTTGGAATGGGTCCAGAGGAGGGCAACAAAGATGATTAAAGGGCTGGAGCACCTCTCCTATAAAGAAAGGCTGAGGGAGCTGGGCTTGTTCAACCTGCAGAAGACTCGGAGGGAGAGCGCTTTCTAGTACCTAAAAGAAGTTTGTAATCAGAAAGGAGACTGACTTTTTACATGATCTGCCAGTGATAGAACAAGGGGAAATGGCTTTGAATTAAAGGAGGGGAAATTTAGGTTAGAAAAAATTCTCTACTCAGAGGGTGGCGAAGCACTGGCACAGGTTGCACGGGGAAGCTTTGGATGCTTCATCCTTGGGGCTGCTCAGGGCCAGGTGGGATGGGGACCTGATCATCTGGATCTGGTGGGTGGCAACTCTGCCCGTGGCAGGGAAGTTGGAACTAGATGATCTTTAAGATCCCTTCCAACCCAAGCCATTCTATGCTTCTATGAGTCATGTAATAGTGATCCTCACTGTGCTGCATCTTTTCAGTTTTGTCTCAGTTCAGAGTGGTTGTATCCACATTAGAAATTCAATTCACATTTAAAGAGTTAAACTGCTATGTATTTTGAAAATGCAGTGGCATCTGTATACTTCATTGATTTCCAGCAGTTGTCCCAGAATAACATCTTGATTATTTTTCTAGTAATTATCTTGAAGCCTAATTATATGACAATTTGTAAAAGTTCCGGAGCTGGTATGCTATTATTTGCAAAGAAGACAGTGTGAGTGGATAACTTCTAATGACAGATGATTTTAGTAGTGAAGTGTCACTTGTCAAAAACAAAGCAAATCAAACTAACCAACTAACAAACGAAACAAACAAAACTGATACTTACTTGTAATGTTATTTAAACAGTTATTGAAGAATACAGTTCTTACTCTGCATTGAAATAAAGGCACAGGAAGATCACTTTCTGAGTGCTGGATAGGAGGACATTTCTTAGAAATGATGACTGTTAAACTATTATTCTTTTATATCCAGAGAAATTTCCACTGCTTAGAGCCTTTCAGATTATGTGGGAAATCCTTTGGGAAAACGGTTCTTAGCTCTGCTTCATTAAGGGAGTCAATTTTCTCTGTATTTACTCACTGCTGTGATAGATAGTTGACAAAATCAGGGAGAACTGTTCTTCACAGTAAGAGCAAACATATACTGTGCTCTAAAATTCACCAATTTGCCTAAAGTTGCTGTTCACATTTTAAAATCCAACATCTGTTCTCCACTGTGTAAGGGCACAGATATACGCACACCACTACCAAATTTAAGCTTTATCGTCAACCAAGCCCCAAACTATACTCGAGGTCTCTAATACCAGATCTATAAGGTGAGGTAGGGAGCTTTGAGGATGAGTTTGATGACATTGTGCTGTGTGGCCTCATGCTTGCATCCTTGCCATCCTTATTGCTGTTTCACAGACTGCCTGTAGTTCAGCATTCAGATTGTGTTTGAGGATAAAATTGGCATATCTTACAGTATAGCTGTGGGGGGTTATTTTGAACCATCAAACCATTTTTTTCTTAACCATATGCATGAAAATTGGTCCTAAGTAGAAGGATTAAGCTGATCACCTGCAACCAGGTCTGGAAGCTGGATCAAATAATTGCTTGATTTAGTGTGGGGGAGGAAGAAAATACTAGGCATAATGGACGAGTGAGATTTGTCTTTCTTTATCGCTGAAAATCTCCTAAACTGCTGAAATAAATACATACATGTGTAAAACTGGGTGTTTCACTAGAATGCAGATACATCTTTGTGCTCTGCAATTTTTTGGTTTTTGGTTTTGTTTTTTTTTTTTGTTGTTGTTTTTTTTTTTTTTTTTTGTGTGTTTTTTGGGGGGTTTTTTTTTTTTTTTTTTTTTTTTTTTTTTTTAATTATATTTTTCAGCCAAGAACTGGCTTGACAAAGGCTGAGATTTAAAATCTATTAACCAAATTTCCTGTCTTAACATTTAAACTAGCCCACTCACTGGGACTAGAATATTGCTGTGTATTCTCTGAGTTCTGAAAGGAGACAAAAGAAGTGTATGGAGCATATAGCTAAATGGCAAAACATTTCCTATACTGTATTCCTTAGGAATGCATGAGTTTTTGTGTTTTTTTTCTCTTATTGCTTTTGTTTTTTAAAGGCACCAGCTGATGCTGTCTTTTTAAAACATAAAGCGAATAGAGAAGAAGAAAGAACACTTTTTGAACCTAAACTGCGTATGGCTCTTTTATAGAACTACAAAAGTATTTCTTTTCCTAGTGCCCTCTCGTGACAACCTTTGGCGGGTAAGTAATACATCATCAGAGGTCTGTGCTTTCAGCAGCACATCTATTACAGCAGATTGCTTTGAAGGAGCAGTGTAGAAGAGGGAGCCACAGTCATCAATTACAGATGCTAGAAATGTGTCAGCAGGTTCATGTTTGAGATTCTTCTCCAGCCTCTGACAGTAGGAATGGAGAAGCCTTGTATCCTACAACTTCAATGCCTTCTGCGTGCTGGGAAAATTTAGAATTTGCCCAAATTTTCTTGTTCACTTTCTTTGTGCATCTAAATGCATCCTTTAATATTAATATTGACCAGTAATAAAATTTTAGGGAATGGCATAAAGCTGTCACAGTGGAGGCTCAGTTTGGATGTCAGGGGAAGTTTCTTCTCTAGAGGGATTTTGGGCACTGGAGCAGCCTCTCCAAGGCAGTGGTCACGGCCCTGAGCAGACAGTGTTCAATAAATGTCTGGACAGTTATCTTTATGGGTCCTTTCCAACTTCAAATATCCTATGATTCCATGATGATATACCTAAATATAAATTTAAGAGGATTATTTTTGGTAATACCATGAAAATCAAGAGTCCTGCTTTCATTAGAAACTGACAACATTCCCCTCTAAGTCTTAATCATAAAATCAAGGATCCAGGTCTCATTGAATGGCAGTACAACCATCTAGTGTGTCCACTGCTCCTCCCAGCTTCACATCATCAGCAAATCTGCTGAGGGTAAACTCTATTCCTTCATTTACCAGATGGTAAAACACTCATTTAAGTATGTTAAAGTTTTCATTCATTCATTTAGAAACTGCTGTGACTCTTCAAGACTTACAGCTTTACCTTTCCATTCAGAACCTTTGAATGACTTGGGACATCGTAAGATGAAGATCCTTTGCACATACAGAAAAGAAATCTCTGATTGATGGAAGGTCCACCTGAACATTTTTATAACATGATCTGTGATGATCACATTTTGCAAGTAGGCAAAAAGTCCTGCATACTCTTCCCTCTTAAATATACACTTCTCTTAAAACCTGAGCATACTAGACAGATAAATGTCTGAAACGATCTGTGATTAATGGTTCTGTGTCAGGGTGGAGGCTGGTCACAAGCCTTAGGAGTCGTTCTTGGAACTGGTGCTCTTCAACATCTTTGTCAATGACATAGACGATGGCATCGAGTGCACCCTCAGCAAGTTTGTGGATGACACCAAGCTGAGCGGTGCAGTCGATACACTGGAAGGAAGGGAAGCCATCCAGAGGACCTGGACAAGATGGAGAAGTGGGCCCATGAGAACCTAATGAAGTTCAACAAGGCCAAGTGCAAGATGCTACACGTGGGCCAGAACAATCCCAGGTGTTTATACAAACTGGGCGAAGAACCCCTTGAGAGCAGGCCTACAGAGAAGGGTTCGGGGGCCCTGGTAGATGAGAAGCTGGTCATGAGTCAGCAGTGAGCGCTTGCAGCCCAGAAGGCCAACTGTGTTCTGGGCTGCATTAAAAAAGGGGTGGCCAGCAGGGACAGGGAGGTGAT
>JAOWBP010002052.1:74345915-74385420 GCA_028571105.1 Tragopan temminckii
TATGAAGACAGGCTGAAGGAGCTGGGCTTGTTCAGCCTGGAGAAAAGAAGGCTGCGGGGTGACCTCATTGCAGCCTTGCAGTACCTAAAGGGTGCCTACAAACAGGAGGGGAATCAACTCTTTGAAAGGATTGATAACTTCAGGACAAGGGGAAATGGTTTTAAGTTAAGGGAGGGAAGATTTAGGTTGGATGTCAGGGAGAAGTTCTTTACTTTGAGAGTGGTGAGGTGCTGGAACAGCTGCCCAGAGAGGCTGTGGATGCCCCGTCCCTGGAGGTGTTCGAGGCCAGACTGAATGGGGCCCTGGGCAGCCTGGTCTAGTATTAAATATGAAGGTTTGTGGTTCTGCATGTGGTAGAGGGATTGGAGCTTGATGATCCTTGAGGTCCCTTCCAACCCTGGCCATTCTGTGATTCTGTGATTCCAGTTTACAGATGGACAAACTAAGACACAAGTCAGTGTCACCACTGAGATTGTCACTGAGGGCATGAAGGTATTTATTCTCTGCTCTTTCTTCCGTGGAGATATGCTTCTATGGGACTTTTATTGTCATGGAAGCCAGTTTCTCCACTGTGTACTCCTCCAGATTTGTGCCCTGGATGTTGTGAATCAGTGATCGAAACCAAGTAAGTGAAAAGACAAGAGTAGAGGAAAGGATGAGTGTTTGTTCATATTCTTCTGCCTGTTGTTTTTTTCATCCCCATTCCAGTGGGCACACATTCCTTTGAAGAAAAGACTTTTCTTTTGCTGAACAGTGAATGACACAGAGACAGGTTCTCATTACATAGCCACAGAGCATTGAGAAATACGTGATATGAAAATAGCAAACTGAACCAGTTGGGCACAAAAGTCTCCTAACTGTGGCATTTTGTAAGATGAACATGGAGACACATAAGTAGTAAGTCTCCAATGTAGGGAATATCATAATATTATCTAGTCTGACAAAAATAAAATCTGATAGATATCTAAGAGGACAGCTGCAATCTAAAGATCTACTGCACTTCTCTGTATTTTTGCGAATTTTGCTGATGGGTATAATTTCAGACTATGATACTTCACCTGTGTTAAGGTCACCTGTCATCTTACCTCTTTGTAAACTTCTGAAGACATTTTCTACCAGACACTGTCATTATTTGTTTGTAAAATTACTTTTCTTCTTTTTTTAGGAGAATTCTAAGAAGGTTTCTATATTTTCATATCTTCACAGAATAGAGTTTTGACACTACACCTTCAAGGATGTGTGAATTTCTGTGAGTTTCAGGGCTCTTTTAAAGCCTATTGTTATTGCACTTCTAAGTTCTTCCATTCTTCTTCTGTGCCTTTGAAAGTGAGTGAGAAAATGAACACTGACTAACCTGAAATTTGATTATTCATTGTATCTAACAACTGTACTATATTTATTTATTAGTTTATTTTAGTAAATAAATAGATTTAGAATTGCTTGCCTTTCCTTCATTCATGCTTTTTGTTTAATTACTGTGGCATTGCTATTGTTTTGTGTCAATATGACATCCTGTAACAATCCCAGAGAAAGTTTCAATTACTTTTTTTAAAGGTAGATATTCATATAATTTAAAACAACGTCCATCACTAGTTGGAACTAGAGCCCTCTATAATGACCAAATAATTTTTAAAGTTCTTGTTACAACACCCATAATTAACTATTAATTTAATTCTAGTATGTTGGAATTTGGATCCTACTTGAAGGAAAGGAATGGATCAAAACTGTCAAATTAGGTTTCAAAATAAAGAACACATTTTCTACAAATTAGTAAGAAAAAATCACCCATTTCTTTTGAATTTTTTTCAAAAGTAAAAACCTCAAAATAAACCCAAACCTCAATATTTGGACAGTTGCAGGAAATAAGAAAAATAATCTGAGAGATAAGCAAGTATAATGGGAATGCCTTATGATCAGATATACTTTTTTTTTTTTTTTTTTTTTTCTGTATAATAACTCTTTTTCTTTCATAAGTACTCCCTCAGGAATGTTTTGGTCTTCAGTGAGCGTAGTGGTTTTATAGCTGTCTTTACCAGAGCAAAAAGAACATTTCCAAGGACTTCACATAAATCTGGCTGGTCTATCACAGTCAGTCACTCTCTACTCTTCTGTAAATAAATATTCCCTCTCTCTACCTGCAGTAACAGTCATATCACCAGTTCAGATTCCTTGATTAAATATGACAAACAATTATTGAAGTGCCATTACAAACGGAGATATCTTATCCTGGTACATCCCCAGATAATGCTATTACAGCTCAGCAGCCTGAGTAAGTGAAACATTACAGCATTAAGTAAATATTAATAAGCAACATCAATGGATAGTGAAGTTATGCTCCATATAGTTTAATGAATCTTTATAAAATGGAGCAGTGGAAAAGGGGAAGGATGTAATTTTTGTTTTTGGATTAGAACTGATTTTAAAAATATAATAGACATCTTTAAGAAAAACTGCTGTATTACCATGCATTATGTTTGCCACAAGCTGAAAAAGATTTCACTGTGTTGAAGATTTAAATGGAGAAGAAAGGTCTGATATAAGAGAATCACAGAATCACAGAATGGCCAGGGTTGGAAAGGACCTCAAGGATTATGAAGCTCCAACCCCCCTGCCACATGCAGATAACAGATTGAGTACAACATTTTCCATCATATCAGAGATCTTTGTGCTCTACTATGAGTTTCATATGAGCTGCAGACCTAGTCAGTCGTTCTTCTTTCAAGGCATTACCTGTCCAAACTACAACACTATGAATCACTCTCTTCAATGAGTTATTGCACATTTGTGGAGACACAGCATTCCCAATGGAAAATTTGGTCGAAAATCACTCTTACTCTCTAGAGCAGTTCTGTTATTTCCAAGAGGAAATATCCATTAGGTTGCAATGACTGCTACAGATCAGAGACCTTCATCAGATTAAAGAAAGTGTTGGGCCAATGGTGATTTTTGCCACGGTGATCACAAAGGATGTGCTCCATGTCTGAAGGACCCCCCAGTGTGAAGTCTTGAGAAATGCCTCAATTCTTAAATAAAATACTTGGATTTCTGTTAATCCCTACTACATGTCTTTCAGGAGGCAGGTGGTAGAGGAGGGAGGTAGCAGGAGGGAGGTGAAGTCAGAAGACAGACAGATAGTGAGGAGGACAGTGTTATACCTACTTCGCAGCAGAGAATTAGTGAATCAAAAGCGTGGATTGGTTAATGGCATTGGCAACAAACAGCTTACAGGCTAAATCCTCTACTCCATGCATTTCACTGTTCCTCTGCCGCATGGCATAGAGCTGTCACTTCTGCCTTGTGGCCATCTGCCTACTTCTTCAGCTGAAGTGATGAGCATTTGTGGGCACAGATGAGAGGGCAACATTCACTGGAGGCAGCTTGGGTGGATGGACTTTCTTTCCCCTAGAACTCTGCCCAAAGCAGTGGTGAAAGAAGGGAAGTGAAGGTAATGATAAGGAAGATCACAAAGGAGCTTCCATCATTTCTCTGTTCCAGAACTCTTTCTACTACTATGGTGTTATGGCTTTTTTCTTAACGAGGATGTATAGACATAATCTATACATGGGTTTGGAGGGCAAGATATATGAGGACTGAGGTCCCTTGGTTTGTTTAACCCAGAGCAGAGGCTAAGGGGAGGCCTCATGGAGGCCTACGGCTCCTCACAGGTAGCAGAGGAGCAGCACTGAGCTCTGTTCTTTGGTACACCTTGACCCTTGACAGGATAATTAGAAGGCAAGAAGACAAAAACCTTAAAAGTCACCAGTGCACTACATCTGAAAGGCAGTGGAATGATTAAAAATGGATTTTCAGTCTGTCAGGGTCACATATTTCAAATATGGGGCTGTTAAATTTTAAGATCATGGAAAGAGCAACAGGATACACTGGTTCTTTCTAGGACAAAGGGTAATAGACAGCCGTTGAAGTAATATCTCTGTACCTAAACTTACACTAACCACTAATTTATATCAGCTTGCACCATATATATCCATCTTAATATTTATATTCATAACTGAATTAAATATTTATAAGTATTCTGTGTGATACGCTATATAATGCAGAGGGTAGAAGTTATATATACATAATTCAGTTGTCAGAATTAGTAAGAATATATATGTATATCAACGTATAAAGATTTTTCTTATTCTTAACATGTTGTACCCTCAATACATTTCACTTATGTAAAATTTAACTAAAGTATAATACATTTTTCAGTCTAAAAGCAATTCTACTAATATTGAATCAGGAACTGTATATCATAAAGTAGTCATTGTAGCTATAACATAATGTTTATTACATTTGTGGTACTATGGCTCACTAAAAAAACATGTAGTTTGTTAAAACCAATTCAGGACAACATGTAGAGATGAGAATAATCACTGAAAATCAGTGGAATTTTTTTAAATCCCTCAGCATGTGCATCCTGGGTCAGGGATAGTGTTACCTTCCTTTGGCTATTAAAACATCAGTTGTCTTCTTGCTGTTACTGCTTGACAAAACATCCATACAGAAATGCAGAGACTTCCAGAATATGTTCTGCTACATCTTTTTGTAATGGAAATGTAGAAGTTCCTCATGTAGGTTGCTCCTATTTATTTCCACGGAAACTACAATAGACAGAAAGAGCACAATAACACTATTTGACAGAGCAAATTCTCAGCTACAGAACGCTATTTTTCAGCATAGTTACCACCATTAGCCATGCATTTTCTCCAACAGTAAACAAGACACTGCACATTATGCTCATAAAGTCTGCACCAATGGAGGTGAACCACTGTCACCACTGCTGTAACACACCAACCATGGCGGTCTGTGCTCACATCCACTCTTGTGTCTCCATAAACACCCAGCAATCTTTGATGAGTATTCATGGGTGCCATGTTTTGCACATAGAAGAATCCAGTGACACCCCCTTCTACAGATGTACTTCCATGACAGATGCCATTTTGTCAGACTGCCTTTCTGCTGCCATCTGTTAACAAAATGTAAAGAATACTGCCATACCACCAACATTCATCTCTGACATTGTGGGCCAACATAATAAAATGGGAGGCATTACTTTCAGAGCAGCCCTCAGGGTTTGCAAGGCTATATTAAATGAGAAACCTTACTTCCAGAGAGCTACATTCAAATTAGAAAAATGCTGCTCACTAATCAGTTAAAAAAAATCGTATATTTTGTTTTTTTTTATTTAAGGAAATTTTTTATTTTATTTAAAATGTCCCTTAATAAACCAATTTTATTTATGTATCTAGAGTTCAGTTTTCCCAGTACTGACCTTAGCCTATGTTTACTATGTACTTGCTGCAGTTTATGGAATTACAGGTTTCAATCAGCATGAATGGAAATGTGTGGAGATTTAGCAATAAATAAATATTTATGTGAGAAAAAAATAAGAAAAAAGAGAAACATCTGATCTTACTCTCTTTTGGAACTACTTGAGAGATGAGAGTAATTTCTTTTATGTTTGGATGTCTTAGACCTGAAATATTAAAAGGTCTAGTCAAACAGTTAAAGCAAAAAGGACAACAGTGCAAGATGAATACCAAAACAGAGCAAAAATGTTTTAATATTGAGAACACTATAAAAATGCAATTATGTTCAGAGTAAAAAAAAAAAAAATCAAAACATATTTCTGTATATTCTAAATATTTAAAATTTCTATAAATATTCATTATATATCCATCGCCCATACATATTTAAAACCCAGAGTCTCTGCTTTCATTAAGTGAGTGCTACTGGAGATAAAAGTATGTTTAAAAGAAATGGAACAACTATTGTTGGACCAGCTGTATCGATAAATCACAGTCAGGCAGGAGATTAGGTTCCAAAAATGGAAACAAATGCACGTTCACACCGGAGTTCCAGCAGGGAAAGCAAGCAAGCTGGAGAGCAGAGGCTTGAAATACGGTGCTATATAGCAATTGCAAACAGAATATTGCAAAATGACAGATTTTATTTCAAGCTGTTTTGGACTTAGATGTTTTCTAAAACAGAAACTGAGAGGGCATAAGTTTGAAATAATTAGTCCTTTAAATTACAACAGCAATATAAGACTCCAAACCAATGCTCAGTAAATCTTGCCATTATATCTCAGTGTATCTCAGTGTCAGAAGAACCAGAAATGTCTTTCTGAGAAGTCACCACTTTGCAGACTTTGCACCATTATTACAATACTAATTAACAGTATTTGTTCATAGAAAGAAAACCAGATGCCTGGTACAAACAGCAATGTGGCTTATAGACATGGTTGGAAACCATAGAAGTTTGTGATAGGATCATTGCTCTTCCTCATCTTTTTCTTTGTCAGTGGTCTTACTACTCATGAGCTCCTCTCTCATGGTGGTTCTCTGTGCTAAATTTCACACTAACTTATTTGATCGGATACCTAAAATTTGAGGTGCACATTATATACACCAAGCTATGGTCATGATTGTGTAGCAGTACTCTTTCCCAAAGAATAGCCATCTCTACAAA
Organism: Tragopan temminckii; assembly: GCA_028571105.1. Taxonomy (NCBI): domain Eukaryota; kingdom Metazoa; phylum Chordata; class Aves; order Galliformes; family Phasianidae; genus Tragopan; species Tragopan temminckii. The sequence continues at coordinate 74,352,390 of JAOWBP010002052.1, forward strand.
AAAGAGAAAAAAGGCTCGGAAAAGAAACTGAGATAGAGAAAGTAGGCTGTTTAAAACCTCCTTCTTGGTCAGACTGAAATGCTACAGAGTCCACTATTTGTTTTCTAGTGATGTCCAACAATAAATGCTTATGAAGAAACATACAAATACAGATCCATATTCATTGCAGCCTCTGGATGGCTACAGTTAAGATTGCTTGAGCTGTGAAGTTTTGATGTCCAAATTTCCTTAAATCTAAGCCTAATTAATTTGCTGAGGAGGGAATCCTTCCAGCACTCCAACAGTTCCGTGACCACTGTTAGCAAGAGCCCTACAAAGCAACTAAGAAATGTGGGAATTTCCAGAGAAGTAAACGAGGATGAAGAAAAAACTCTTCTGGAAAAACAATGTTAAAACTCACTTAGAATTAAGATTTAAATTTTATTAAGATACAGTGAAATATTGTAAGATTATTAAAAATAAAGAACATTTTTCATCAGTGCAGCTCTCTGATTCAGAAGTTATTAACTGAATGGACTGAGGTTTTTTTACAGCTGTTTCCAGCATCTAGTGACTCTACAGAGCCATTAACACTATTGATGTTAATCAATCAGCCAATTTCATGTGTATCTATTAACAAACTTTTGCTGCATTTGGGTATACTGTGAAAAATTGATCTAAATCTTTACAAGAAAATAAGATATGTCTGGAACTCATAATACTGACAGGCATTTATTTAACCAGAGTAGTTTGGATTTTTCTCCTATCAGTTTCTTTGAAATACTTGACAGAGTGAAAGGCTTATGGCAAGAACTTTAAAAGTTGTGGTGACAAACATTGGATTTTGAATATCATATTTGGTATGTGACAGATCAATAAATAAATATATTAAGGAACATAATCAAGAAAAGGTTACTGAAAGAAAAAGAGCAATATGTAGAAAAAGTTATTAAAGAACTACAGACTACATCTGGTTTCTCTGCAAAAGAAGGAAACAAACAACCAACTCAGAAATGTTCTTTTGAAGCAAGAAGTAAAGCTCCATTCTCCAAACCAAATGCAAACAATTCCACAGAGTTTTGTGATCTTGTGTCAAGAATGGTGTGAACTCTACATGTTTGTAGTGCCTGAGTTACTTTTCAAATTTCTTGCTATCACAACAATCCTTCACATTCCATATTTTAATAGCTTTCTCTTTAGTAATTCATTCCTGATATATGTAATGCAAGTCTCATGCATTACTCTGCTGGAAAATAGGGTTAAAAAGTGAAACAAAGTGCCTGTCTGTACAGTGCTAGAAAATTATCAAGTTTGATTTCTCTTAATAAGAATGTTCATTTTGTATAATAAAATCAGTCCCGGCTGATAGGTGTGGTGCTGACATCATTATCATGCCATAGAAGAAAAATGATAGCACCCAAAGTCCCATCTGGGCTACCAGGTGTCCCATGAGGGTCACAGTAGGTCATACTGGACAGAATTGTAGAATCACAGAATCATTAAGGTTGGAAAAGACCACTAGGATCATCTAGTCCAACCATCAACCCATCACCACCACGTCCACTAATCACGCCCCTCATTGTCACATCTACCCTTTTCTTGAATACCTCCAGGGATGGTGAATCCGCCACTTCCCTGGGCTGCCTGTTCCAATGCCTCTCTTTCTGAGAAGAAATTTTTCCCAATACCCAACCTGAAACTTTCCTGATGAAGAAAGTATGTGTACATGCCATTGATGGCCATGGAATGTGAGATTTGAACTGACATGGCAAGGCTGTGTCAGGTTTGCTCTGTCTGAACTTTTCTTAAACTGCTGCAGCTCTGTTTTACATGGTATAGCTAAAATATCTGTCTGTGGCTATCTTATGTTTCTCTTTGTATGATGCAACCAGTTTTGTATAGACAACGGTAACAAGAAATTGTTCAAAGTAGATATTTATGACTCTGACATAGAGATATAGAGAAATACAGACCTATCATTACAGCAGAGGGCTTGAGAAATGAAGACACAGGATGTGGCACAGAGGCGTAAAGACATAGAATGATAAAATATGGACTATGAACATGGCACTGAAGTTTCCAAACACTGTTAACTGTTCCCCCGTTGATCACTTATATAAATACAGACCTGCAGCTATATGAAACAGGGTTTAGGGCTAACAAAGAATAAAGAATAGTGTCTAACATTCAAAGCGGCAGCAGCATTTATACCACATTTGACTGAAACATGGAGCTATGGAGCTGTGAAGAAAGATAATGGTAAATGCATAAAAATAACACCAAATGAATCAGAGTGAGGGAGAAGAAATTAGCAATATCATACTCCTCCCACTGAAGGACTACAGAAGACCTTCAGATGTGCCACAAGAATGAACCCACGCTGGCAGTCTGAAGATACCAATTGTAAAACACAGAGGAGCATTGGAAGGATGAGCATAACATCAGGAAAAGGGTGTTGTGTGCACCCACACTAAGATGTGGGTGTATTAACTTTTTAATTGTGTGATTGTTATTATTGAGATTTTAAAAAGAGACATAAAAATGGTGAGGTATGGCTGTTATTGCAGAAGGAATTGCGAAGCTCACCCATGTAACACCCTACTGTAGCAGACAGAGCCAATTCCAGACTATTAGAAGCAATGGCAGCAGAAAATCTGCTGCACCCTTACCGAATTTTCCCATCCCCAAAAATGTCAGTTTGGGGTGGTATATTTTAATTTACACATCTGTTCTCCCTCAGACATACTTTTGCAGCCCACTGAAGCTGGCTCCTTCTAATGATCTATGGCTGTACCTAGTGAAAATATGTTTTCAATTTGGCTCCTGAAACATGGATCAAGTGATACTGCCAACACAAATATCCTTCGCTGTCAAACATTTTATTCCTCTGGAGAGTAAAACACCTGCACAGCAGCTTAGGAAAAAAAAAAAATAATGATGTTGTACAGTGGCTTTTCCTTTTGCTACTGATTTTTCACTTGCATTTCACTTAGCAATTAGTAGAGGCAGCTGAGAAATACTTTTATATATAGGAGTTACATATGGATTCGCATACATGGGGCTAAATTCCCAGCTGGTGATATGTGCCTGCTGGATGGCTGGTCTTGGGCACTGCCCTACTAAAAGAAATCTCTTCACAGCCATATCATCTCTTCACAGCCATATCAACTCTTTTTAGACTATGAAACTTGGGTTGCAGCCCCTTGGAATAAAACAGTCTTGCAGTACGACTTCTTCTGCCTCTGCACTGAACTAAAGACCAGATCAGTGGAAGACAGAAATACTAAGAAATACTGTAAGAACTGTGAGTGATACTTGAGGATTCCTGTTTTTATAGAATTGAAGCTTAAGGCAAGCATATGTAAAATCTTGGTATGTGGGCTGTCACTGAGGCGGTGCTCATCTTTCAGAGTAGGAGTGCTCTTCAGTTTCCACACGAAAGATACATTAAAGCAGATCAAAAGTTATAAAATTCAATTGACCAAAAGGCACTGGAATGAGAAAATACAATTCTCCCAGAGAATTTCCTATTTCCTTGAAGTGTATTCATCCATACACTTTCTAGTGATATGTTTAAAGTAAGTGTATATATATATATATATACACGCAAACACACAAACACTATATGAAAGCAATAGATCACTCTGAAAGTAATGCCTCCTATTTATTTCCATGGAAACTACAACAGATACAAAGGACATAGTAACAATGTTTGATAGAGTAAATTCTCAGCTACGGAAAGACTATTTTTCAACACAGTCATCACCATTCGCCAGTTCGCCCAGAGAAGCTGATTAAGCCACTGTTCATCTCATGGAATGAAAACTGTGCATGGCTGTCCAGAATGTGGTTTGTCTTTCATGTTGTATATGTGTACATATATATATGTGTATACAAAATGTATTGCTTGGGCTGCTCACTTCTCTAGAAGAATGGGAGCATCTCAGTTTCCTAGCCAATTAAACAGGTTAATAACCAGCGAGTTAACTCAGGAATAGCAATTCCTGCTCTTGAACTAAAAGTAACAGATCCACAGGTGTTGGTGAGAGTGGAGGAAGTATCCAAATGGGAAATAGAATCTGGAGGTATTATTTAGAAGAATATAACCATTGCTGTTTTACTGTTTATATGGAATGATTTTTGGGTGATCCTGTGTGGAGCCAGGAGTTAGACTCGATAATCCTCTCATAGGTGACTTCAAACTCAGGATATTTTATGATTCTGTGATTCTACTTCAAAACTGCTAAACTGAGCAGGATGGGGTGGACCTGGTGATTGAAGGATAGAGGACTTCATGTGTTTTTACAAAACATAGAAGTAGGGTTGTGAACATAATCAAAACATACTGACAGAAACTGAGGGAAAGGGGCTAACAGAAAATGTATATCCGGAAAGTTTGTTTTGTCGTAAGTAAAACTGAAATACCACATTGCTACTATATTATAAATATGGTCTATAATATGTATATGGATTTCATTCTCACATTTCATCAGGTTTTTTTCTCTGCATGCAAATTCTCCATGGCAAAAATGATTTAAGTTTTTCCCATCTTTCCCAGCTCCCTGTCAGCTGTTCCTGTACAGGACTATGTTTTACCAATTTCTTATCTGTGTCAATGCAGCTAGAAGGCAGATCAATAAAATAAGATGGCTCTAAAAAAAAAAAAACCAAAAGACAAAGACTTTTGGGTGTATTGTGTTATTTTGTTTGTTTTTCATCACTAGTAGTTTAGTTAATGCAGTTTACATCACAGCTTCATGAAGAGAAAGGAGTTAAACTGTTTGTCTGGGGCTGAAGGAAAACAGGAGTTCCCAACATTGATTTTGCTACTGAACATTAGCTAATGTGAACAGTGCCCTCAGCCCTGCAGAGATGGGATTCTGGGAACATCTGCTTGCCCAGGACTCTGGCTGGGAGCCTTATCTCCCTCTTCCTTGCAGAGATTGGCTTGGCAGTCAGGGGTGGATGACTAAACGGGTATGAAGTGTTGACAGGACTCTTTAAACTGAGTTTAATGATAGAATCATAGAATCATACAATCATAGCATCACAGAATGACGTGGGCTGGAAGGAACCTTAAACACCATCCGGTTCCAACCCCTGAGCCATGGGCACTGTTGCCAAACACTAGATCAGATTGCCTAGGGCCCCATCCAACCTGCTCATGGACAGCTCCAGGGATGGGGCATCCACAGCTTCCCTGAATAACCTTTTTCTGTTATAGGATATTTCTGAGCTCTACCAGATGAATTACTATGCCATGCTCTTTTATGCAGAGACAAACAATTTTATTCAGACAACATTCATGGCTCCTCTCCACATTTTGCTTTTCTTTCTAGGACCATGTCCCAGATTGGCCTGAGCATACGTTGCATTAGGCACTATTGATAAGTGCATTTACCAAGTTGGGAACCACATTTTTAGCTTGCCCTGTAACTCCCAATGGTAGAAAATCCAGTTCAAAAGAACTGACCCTTCAGACTCAGTAACGATGATCGCTTAGAAGAATCAGAAGCTATAGCCTTCATTTTCTCATTAAATCCATTTTGTTTGATTTCATTATTTGTATTCGATTTTCAATCTTGCTGCAACAGCAGAAGAATTTTCTGCAGTTCCTATCCAAGCTTTGACATTGCATTACTGACTACTCTGTAGCATCCTCCTTGGAAGGAAATGCATTAGTGCATACACTAATAGAAACAACATCACACTGAAACTATTGACACTGCAGGGGAAAAAAAACAAACAAACAACACCATACATAGTAAAGAATCCATGAGACCTCTGAATCCTGTCTTTTAGCACCCTGCCCCAGAGGTTAAACAGTTGCAAATGCAAATAGACAAGAATATAAGGAGACATCATGTGCTATTTTCACATAAAAGGCCTTTGAGCTCTCAGCAACTTTTGGATCTTAAGAGATCTGAGCAGAGACCTTTTGTAGATCTTGGTGGATTTTTTATTTTGTTAGTTGATCCTGCTTTCTGAGGGCTGATATTAATGATGGCAAAATGTATAGTCAGATGTGTACAATGGAGAAGCTTTCATATGATTGAAAGTGACTGTAGTCTAAAACGAATTTTTTTCACGTTTTTTGCTATCTTTACTGAGTGTTATTTGCTTGCTTAGGGATCAGCCAACTTCTTTTCAGACAGACTGTCACAAAGGCATCATCCTGGTAGCTCTGACTATTCGAGTTAACCTAGAGTACTGGCAGAGTTTGCCCTTCGCCTGAGAAAATGATTTCAGGGTAAAATGGGGAGAAGGTTAACCTTTATACTCATTAAACCTCCCTTAGACTTTTAGATCTGACACGAAATCCCATTAAGAGGCACCCTACACACAACAAACGACAAAAACAACATCAGTGCTGCCTACTACATGGAGGTGTCCTTGAGGAAGGTCATGGGAAACATGCTGAAAGCTTTGATGTCTGTGTTCAAGCAGCACCAAGCCTAGGCTGCTCCAGCCACTGAGGAAAGATATACTCTCTCTACTCTTCCAAGTGGTTCCCAGCGGTTCAGAGCTGTTGTCACCATGAATAAGCACTGAGGATGTATTCTTTTTTTAGACAGCAGTGACTATCTCAAGTACAAGAGATCAAACCTGGTTTCTTCAGCTCATAACTGGATACAGACAGATAAGTGTGAATAGTAAGGATAAATACCTTAATTTGCCATAGATTTCTCCTTCACTTTCTCCCGTAGCTTAGAGATATATTTAAAAACAATAAAACTTTTTTTGTTGTTTTTAATTACATTGATTCCCGGGGCTGGTACTAGAGGGCAGCCATTCCACTGAAAAATAATCCCACTTTGACAATGGAAACTTGAGAGACTGCTGGAACAGATTGCAAATTATTTTCATGCCTTGTTTAACTGCTTGACTGCCAGCCTGTGTAACTAATTTTCAGAAGGCATATCTTTACATATGCAGTTCAAGTTTTACATCGCTACAGGGCCACAAAACAAAGAAAGTCTAATACCCTGGATGGTACAGACACAGGAATACTTTTGGGAGATGCAGAAGACAGTGGGTAACAGAAGAGAGAAGGGTCCTGCACTTGTCATGAGAAAAAAAAATGATATAAAAAAGATAGTTATTTGAACTAAAATTGTAAAACACAACCACAAACAAACACAATAGGAATTTTTATTAGGTGATCTTAATAATCACATATCTCCGTTGACTGAAGATGCTGGGGATAGGTGAATATAATATAATCATAGAGTATCCTAAGTTGGGGGGAAATCACAGAGTCATAGAATCATAGAATAGCTTGGGTTGGAAGGGACCTCAAGGATCATCAAGCCCAACTCCTGGCTTTTACATAGGACCACCCAAAATTCAAACCCTACATATCAGGGCACAGTTGGCCCTTTTGGCTGCCAGGGCATACTGCTAACTCAGATTCAATTTGCCATCAACCAGGACCCCCAGATCCCTTTTCACAGGGCTGCTCTCAAAACAGACATGCCCTGGTTTCATCTGGGAAACTTCACAGTGTCTGGTGTGATGCTGTATTTTGGCTTTAAGAGAAAAACTGTGTTGATAACAAACTGTTGTTTTATTTGTTGCTGAGCAGTGCAGCACAGAGTAAGGACATTTCAGGTTTGATCACAACAGAACAGTAAGTCCTGTTTCATGCTGGTCTCTTAAATGTATGTTAATTATAACCAACTTTGGCAAGGAAGAAGTTAAGCAGTTGTTCTTATCTAGATTCTTAGTGCTCATCAACAGTGAGGAAGGTTGTTCAAAAGTCAAATAATTTGTTTGTTGCTGATACTTCACTCCTGACATGATTCTCTCTCATAGGTGTCTAGTTGCTCAGACACAATGTATGAATAAAATTCTTGGGCTGCTGAAGAGAAAGGAGATTAAACTTTTCATAACTATGTCAATCTTATGCATCTATGTAGGGAGAGTCAGTTTGGTGATAACAGCCTACTGTTCTCCCAGTGGAGTACCAAATTTCATTATCACCACATGTCTGTAGAACTCATGTCTGCAGATGGAGTTCAGAGTGAGAGATGAGTAGCATATTAACATTGTGATGAAGCAGTGATTCTGTCTGTGGTGAATACAGCACGAAACTGGTGTTCAGTGCACTGCCATGGGATGCATAACCCATTTCGGGAAACCTTAAACAATGCTAAAGTAACTGTGTGCAAGATGAGAGTGAAATGGATCCTATCCATTTTAAGGATAAAAATGAAGGTTCTCATGGGCTTGTGATGTTTGTATGAGATGGAAAAGCAAAGCAATGGAAGATAAGAAGATCTGATCACTGTGCCGAGTGGATGATGTGGTGTTAATGTTGATAAATTTTTGTTTTCAAGCAAAAAGAAAAAAGGCATTCTCAGTCAATTCTACTTTCCTCTAAACATTTCCTTCCAACACTTTTGGACCTTCATCAAGTTGATGGGCCACTGTAGCAGAATACTGGTCTCTGAGCAGATATCATAGAAGGATGAAATAACGGTTTTCCTAGCAGGGAGAAAAGTAAATTTTGAATCCTGCAGGGTCTCGAGTGCTCTGTCAATTTGCTTCAAATTTTCCATCATCTCAAGTGTGAGCACATGAAGGAGAAATAACAATTATTTCTGGTGTGAAATTACTCAGAGAAACAGGATGAAAATTAGCAAAGCAATGCAGTTGTGTGCAGAGGAAAAAAAAATGTGCCAAGGGAAATTTCTACCTTGTGATACCAGCCCACAAACAACCCTTTCAATTAGTTGTAAACACTCTCCAGCTTCAACAATTCTCAAACCGTATTTACCTTTTTTCCCCCTTCATTCTACCTTGTAATTCAGAAATAGACTACAAAATATAAATGTGACATCTCCCTTTGCTGGTGTTTCCTCAGTGCAAAGGGAAATTCCGGGTTATTTTCTTTCTTACTATCTTCACCTAAACATTTCTTCTAGCTTAAATTGCTTAAATATTGTCCGTAGCTTTTTAAAGACTTTTACTGGCTTTTCAGGTCAACTGCTTTGATTCTCTTAGTTTGACACACAAAGCTACTCCCTCAACTTCTTACTTCTTAAACTTGCAAGAAATTATAAATGAAGATGACAAAATATCTTCCTTAAAGGATTATACGTTCCTCGTTAAACTTTAACTTCATTTAAAATCCATCCTTGATCCTCTTAAAGTATTTACTAAAGTGAATGAGAGCTGTAAAGCACGACTGAAGCTTTCTTCCCTGGGGAAGCAGCTTGACCAATTTACATATTTATTAAATATTTTATATTTTACCAGATAGTATGCTATTCAAAATTTCGCATTTTGTTTTTGGTCTGAGCACTGCATGACACTAATGGTGATTTCCAATCTTAGGAGAAAAATAAATAAATTAATAAATAGATAGATAAATAAAAGCCTGCATTTTCTGATTTGATTGCTTGTAAATAAACTCTTGTGATTTTTTTTTTTTTTTTTTTTTTTCTATGTTCTACTCTGTTCTGCAAAATTTTAGCTGTCGTAGTTTTGGAGTTATGATCGTCCCATGGAAATGAATTTCTTATGAAGCTACACAACTAATCTCACATTTTTCTTTTGGAATGAAATACAGCTTTCTAAACACTGAGAGTGAACTTCAGACCTTGTTTGATGGTGGGGATGGCTTTAAAAAAGTGGAAACTGAAACAGTTACAAGGTAGAAAGGCTTGTGAAGAGGTGAAGATGTGAAGGGACTGGAACAAAAGTCATGTGAGGAGTTGCTGAGGGAACTCGGATTGTTTTAGTCTCCCAGGTAACAGCAATAGAATGAGAGGGAATGGCCTCAAGTTGTGCCAGAGGAGGTTCAGGTTGGATATTAGGAAAACCTTATTCTTTAAGAGTGGTCAAGCACTGGAATGAGCTGCCCATGGGAGCAGTTGAGTCACTGTCCTTGGAAGTGTTTAGGAAATGTTTAAATGTTGTATGAAGGGATGTGGTTTAGTGGATATGGTGGGAATGGGTTGATGGTTGGACTAGATGATCTTAGTAATCTTTTCCAACCTTAATGATTCTATAATTCTAGGATTTTGAATGGTCCTTTGTTCCTACATAAAACATAACAGTTTTGAATGGTTTTTTTCTTCTCATAAAATTCAGCTATCAGGGCATGGAAGACAATGTTTTTTCTTTGTTGATTATGTGTAGGATAAAGGTCTGCATGAGACATCCTAACTAGGGCTTCCTATGAGCGACCTGAAGTCTGGAGAAAGAATGGAATGAAGACCTGTATCCATATCAGGATGTTCAAGATGTGGGCATGCACTCAGTTTCGTGACTGACATCTTAAGTATTGTGGAAAAAAGTCATGATTATATTTTAAGACACTGCACTCTCTCGTATTCTTCTCTAAGCAGAAGACAATATTAATATCACAGTCTTCCTCCTCATTTGAATTTTTACATGGTCTTTCAGTGCTATTCCTAAATTCTGCCTTGATGAAATGAAGATGTGGATCTCCTCATTGAAATAATTTGTGTATCAGAGAATAGTCTAGGACAGAGTTACACGGTAATATAGATTGCTCCAAATGGAAATTAAGTTTAATAAATGGAAAAAAAATTTCAGTTGCAACCGCAGTAGATAAAAATGGAGAAGTAATAAATCTTGTCTATCCATGAAGAAAACTTTCTAGTACTCTGGGAACCCTTTGCACACTTAGCCAACATGTTTGTGTTTGCAGTGAAGACACAAACCCTAAACATAACCTAACTGTTTGCTGGACTTAAATATACATTTTTGAAGGAAAACCCAGGTAAGGATTAGCCCCAGTTACTACTTCCTCAGCCTGACTGAAGCATGGTCAAGCCTTTTTCAGAGTCAAATCTTTCACGGAGGGAGTCCAAGTTATTCATTCTTTCCTCTTCATGGGTTCTGTCACAGCCTTATCAGTAAGGATTTCTGCCAGGTCACTGCACAGTAAGCACACAAGTAACACACAATGATAAAAATAGTTTTGTATTCTAATTGCAATGTATTAACTATCCATTGCCCAGCATTGGCTCCATCTGACCTGTGCCATGTTGACTTTTGAATTTTCTGCATTCTCAATCAAATGCTTCAAGGAAAAGAATTACAGCATTAAGTATAAGATATAAAAAAAACCTGTGGGATGATACCAATGGTTCGTTTATCCCAGGGGTCTGTCTGTAACAGAGTGGCAAGTGGTACTTTAACATGTATTGTACATAAGCTACTTTTTTATTTTTCTCACATAAAGAAGACATATGAAACGGATGACATTTCTTTTCCATAGATTGATAATCTCACTATTATCTACCTTTAACTCCAGATATTGTGTGAATTTGACTGGAGCTGACCCAGGCCTTTTAGCTTGAAAGTTAGTCAGGTGTGGATCTACACTCAAACCTTCCTTCAGTGATGAAGGTAAATCATAACTAACTGAGCAGAACTTGACACTCTCTCACAACACGTCAGAGCAAGTCAAAGAGAAAGGTATTTGAGATGCTCCTTTCCACCACTCCTTCATTTCTTTCAAGCTGATACGATATGTAGAAGACAGCAAAGGACAGGACAAACATCAAGATCATAACAACTCCCTGAGGGAATGAAAAAGCTTAAGATATTTACTTTTAAAAGAGTCATTCATGTACTTTAAGGCTTTTTTTAGTCAGTAAGGACACTGTTTGCCAAACACTGTCTGTGCTTTCAATGTGATATACAGAAGGACATGGGCAGTAGGGGATATTGGCTGCATCACCATGGAAATGGTGTGATGAAATCTGATGGGCAGCTCATCTCCACTATACCAGTCTCTCATTCCCCTTCCTCGAAAGAACAGGAAAAAAATATATTGAAAAAAAAGCCCATGAGTTGAAATAAAAACAAGAATACTCACTAGTTATCATCGTGGGCAACAAAGACTCTGCATAGAGGAATTAATGTAATTTATTGTCAACTAAAAACAGATCGGAGCAGTGAGAACTAAAAGAAATCTCCATCTGGATGGAAATGAATGCAAAGTGGATAAATGGAAGCTATGGGTTACAGAATGATGGAATCATAGTTTATCACCACATGGAAGAGACCCACAGACATCATCCAGTCCAGCTCCTGGCTCCACACAGAACCACCCAAAATTAGTATTTCTGATAACATTGTCCAAATACTTCTTGAACTTTGACAACTTGATGCCATGACCACTGCCTGAGGAACTTGTTCCAGTGACTGATCACCCTCTGGTAAGGAACCTTTTCCTAATATCCAGTCTGTACCTCCGCTAGTGCAGCTCCATGCTGTTCCCTCAGGTCCTGTATATTGTTCTCCCACTCCGATAGATGGGGCAGCCTCAGTTCATGAGATCAAGCCTGGCTATCAATGTCAGAAGCACTGATGAAGTGAACAGAGTGTGTCATGTAAATAGAGCTTTTCTTCTGTATTTAATTTCTCACTGTTAACAGAGAAGCTGCAAAGATCAATATTCTTTGATTGCGAAGCAAGCAGAAACCACGCTGTCTCTTCGTGAACTTAGTAATAAATGTAGATGACCTTTTAACTGCTATACATTGCAACCAAGTCCTGACCCTTCCAGGTGTTACTTTTCATGTATGGCCCTGGAGGTAAGATTATAGAATCATGGAATCAATCACAGAATCAGAGAATTGTAGAATCACAGAATCATAGAATGATACAGATTCATATAGTGGCTTGGGTTGGAAAGGACCTCAAAGATCATCCTGTTCCAACCCACCCATGCCAATGGGCAGAGTTGCCAAACACTAGATCAGGTACTAGATCAGGTTGCCCGGGGCCCCATTTAACCTGCTCTTGAACACCTCCAGAGATGGAACATCCACAGTGTCTCTGGGCAGTCTATGCCTCACCATCCTGTCAGTGAAAATTTTCCCCAACATATAATCTAAATATTCTCTCTTTTAGTTTTAAGCCATTCCCCCTTGTTCCATCGTTATCTACCCATGTAAAAGGTCGATTTCCCTCCTGTACCTGTTTATGTGTGTGGGGGAGGGATACTCGGTTAGATCTCAATTCCAAGATGAGAATTTGGCTCTACTCAAAGCACCCTCAAAGGGTGAGGGAGAACAAGTTCTTCCTTAGAGGACTTGGTTCATCTGTCTGAACACCAGCATTTATTTTGAGTCACTTTAGGATATTTGAGAGACTTAGACATGGACAACCTGTAGAAGAGGTGAATGAGAAAAATCTTTCAGGAGCATTCATAGAAGAGAGGTTAGAAAAAACAACTTTGAACACTTCAAATGACTCTAGAATGCTAGACTCTAGTTATACAAGTCATACCCAAAAGGGAAAAAAATCAACATAGAAGTCATTTTGATCTATGTTGTACATCCAGAGTGGGATTCATTTCAAAATTAGGGTACTAGGGTACTATTTTCATCAGCTTCTTTGAAATAAATAAAAGTCCTGTGCACTTTACCTGGAGCTTGTTGTTGACCTAAAAAACCCAATGCCATGGTGTGGAAGATGAATTCAGTGTGTTGCATTTCTTGGAAAGGGCATAAAAGTTTGCAACCTGAAGAGTTATCTAATGATCTTGCTCAGTCCTACAGCCCTATGTAGAGGAAGTACTGAAGGATATAGTTGTGATTCACGATCCCTTCTTCATCTGCAACAGCAGAAACTAAACTCGGGTTTACTATTTCAGTTGGGAGTGACCACAGGCATAAAAAAAAAAAAATAAAAAAAGAAAAACTCAATACTAAATCAATACAAAATTAAATTGTAATCCTTATTTAGAAAAGTACTTATATGCTTTTGTGTCAACAAATGCACTACGAAGTTGCCTAAAGGTGTGCAGCTACTGAAGAGCAGATCCGCATTAGATTTTATAAAATAAACTTAAAAAATGGAGAAAAACATAAATAGCATCAAACATCTATGCAAACAGTCACCTCTACTTCCAGAAATTTTCTTTGGATTGACTTTCTCCTGCAGACAGCAGATTGACCAGACACATTTCCTGAATGAGAATTATCATTATGCTGTGCCACGTCACTCAGCAGAGCAATGCCACTTTTCTATTCATTGCTCAGTGGTGGCAGATACACACTCCATATAGACTCCCCATGTATGAGAAATACCAAAGGAGGCTGTATCCTGTCCAGCCCTGGACAGTACATGAATTAAATGTATGTATGTATACATCTTGATTTTTCATCTTAGCTGACTGAAAGGCAGCCAAGGCCTTGATAAAGGGATCAGTGTCGATTGTGAGGAGACCTCCTCCAACACTGCTTCCATAAAGTCAGAGGATATAAAATGTGTGAACTTCACCCAGTCTCATCACTGCTCCATTGAGCAAAAGTACCATCAGAATGGAAAAACCTTCTTGCTTTAATGGAATCCAATTTTTTATGTAATGTTGTATTGAGGAGCCCTAAGGCTAACCCAGCCTGTCTTCATCAGCAAAACTTTCTGCCAGATAAACTATTTAAACTGCTTGGTTTTCCCCTTCTTTCAGACAATAATGAGATTGGGAAGTTGTTATTATTACAGCTAAATCTGAGGGATTTGTTTTATCTGGCCCCAAATATCATAGGAGTGAATAATCTGTCTGCTTTCTCAGTCTCTTTAGTAAATGCTCTGTGACAAGCCAATTAAATCCAGTAATAAAATATCCTCCACTGGAACTTCTAGCATGTGTAACCCCATCCTGGGGGGTTTCCTTAGCTAATGGCCATTACAAAATCATGATGTTCACAGCCTTTCTTTGAAACGAGCAAGAGCTCAGCACCTTTCTTGATGTGGCTCCTGACTCTTAAAGACACACAAAAAAACCCAACAAAATAAATCGAACTAAAACCACCACCACCGCCAAATCCAAACCAAACACACCAAACTAAGAAAAAAACCACACTAAAGAAAAACACCCCCACAGAATCCTGCCTAGTCGATTTACTTCATTCCCTAATTGAGCGTGGGATTGTTTCTGCCAAAATATTCCCTAGCGCTCTGTCCAGATCAGTTCTAAATGCTTTAAGTGTTGACATGTTTGCTGCTTCCATGGGGCCATCATCACTCAGGCTGATAGATCAGTTTAATAGAGCCTAATGCCTGTCAGCATAAGCTGTGTTCTCAGTTTCTCAGCCTTATCTCTGCTAAAAAAAAAAAAAAAAAAAAAAAAAAAAAGAGATGTACTTATCCTTTTGCCTTGCTAGTGGTTGACAGAAATTTAATTAGAGCTAGAAAATTGTCTTTTCCCAAAAAAAGTTCCCCAGAAATCTTTTCCTGACTGTAGAGTGAGCCCAGTGAATACTTTCTTTACATACATGCAAAAATCCTGAAATTTCTGATGTACATATTTTTAAGGGAATCTTTATTTTATAAATTAGATCTATATTAAAACACATGTAACATCTTGACTCCCCTGGGAAAGTAGCAGTCTGAAGAAATAGTCTCTACAGTACAATACAGCTAAGGCTCGTGTTATTTCATCTCCCTCTATCATTTGCTGAGTTTTATTTTAAAACCATAGCATTAAGTCTAACCAGTTTCATTGCAAGTATGATGCTGACACTACATGTGTGAATCTGTCAGGAGAGTAGGATCTGGGCTTTTCTGTTTTAAAGAACTGGCAGGAGTTGGTATTTCAAAAGGTAGAGATCTAAAGTGATAGCCAAGGAATTGAATTATTCTGCCAGAAACCAAAAAGGTCTGAGTATGACTTTTTATTTTTTTATTTTTTTCTTATAGAGTCAGTGACAAGTGGTGTCCCTCAGGGGTCAGTACTGAGACCAATTCTCTTTAATATCTTCATTAATTATGTCAACAGTGAGATTGAGGGACCTCTCAACAAGTCTGTGAACACCAACCTGTGTGGTGCAATCAACATCCCCGAGGGATGGGATGCCATCCAGAGAGACCTGGGCAGGTTGAGCAGTGGGCCCAGGAGAACATCGTGAGGTACAACAAATCCAAGTGCAAAGTCTTTTATCTGGTCATGGCAACCCCCACTATCAGTACAAGACTTTAGATGTAAGGATGGAGCACAGCCAAAAGAATCTGAGGTTACTGTTGGATGAGAAGCTGGACATGAGCCATCGCCATGCCCTCACAGCCCAGAAGGCCAACTGTGAAGCCAACCGTGTCCTAGGATGAATCAAAAGAAGCATGGCCAGCAGGGCAAGGGAAGTGATCCTGCCCCTCTGTTCTGCAGTGATGAGGCCTCACCTGGGGTACTGCATCCAGATGTGAAATTCAGTACAGGAGAGACGTGGTCCTATTGGAGCATATCCAGAGGAGAGCCACAAAAATGATACAAGGGATGGAACACCCCCCCTACAAGGACAGAGTGAGAGAGCTGTTGTTGCATGCGGTTGCTGCAGTAATGAGAGGAAGGCTGCTCTCTATTATGCAGTGTGAAAGTACCTAGTAAGAGATGGTAATCCCAGCTGAAGCTCAGCTGTTCAGCCTGGAGAAGAGAAGGCTCTGGGGAGTGCTGAGTGACCTTTTACTATCTAAAGGGACGCTATAGGAAAGAAGGGGTCAGACCTTTTAGCAGGGTCTGTTGTGATAGGACAAGGGGAAATTGTTTCAAATGAAAGGAGGGGAGACTTAGACTAGATACAGGGAAAAGTATCTTACAATAAAGGTGGTGAGGAACTGGAACAGGTTACCCAGAGACGTGGTGGATTCCACATCACTGGAGACATTTAGGGTCAGGCTGAATGGGGCTCTGAGCAACCTGAACTAGCTGTTCATTGCAGAGGAGCTGAATGAGATGACCTTTGATGGTTCCTTCCAAAGCAAACTATTCTATGATTTTATTATTCTATGGTTCGATTCTACCATAGAAACTTATTCAATTTTGTTCAAGTTGCTTCATATCTTGGGTTATACCTTATTTCACGTGAGTGCCAACAGAATTATTTTCTTCTTGTTCTTTAAAAAAGCTCTCGAATCCCTACATCCCAACTGGGGTTACTGTTTCTTACTAGGTGCTGTCACTCTGTGGAACAGAGAGCAGCCTTTCTCTCATTACTGCGGCATCTCCCATGCAACAACAGTTTCATGCCAACTTTAGGAAACTGTGTCCAACTAGTTAGAAATAGTTCTGCCAGAAATGCCATGAATTGCAAGCAGCCTTTCTGTGGACTGTGCTGTAATCCTCATCCCCCAGAGCTGATATCCTAAGAGATATTCAGAGGCAGTGTGCAGCAGTCCTACATCAAACAGCTTCCTGCATTCACTCCCAAAGAAAATGGGCTGCATCCCCTCTGCTTTTTGCTGAGAAAGCCTGAATCACCTGTATGAACAGCATGTTTCCATGCAAGAGAAGAAAGGGGCTTGTAAAAGAAAAAATGCTGTGACAGAGGCATTAGAGTGACAGCTGAAGCCTTTGCCTTGAAGGAAGAGGGTGGTGAAAGCTGTCTAATGAAATCTCTGTGCTTGATACCACCTGAGGAAATGCCACTGATATCTGCTCTGGTTGTGGAGGCAGGGATCATTACCTTGCAGCATCACTGTCACACTGACACATCCTGGCCTCTGCTGAAAGTTAAACAGGCCAAGGGTTTGTCTTTTTCATCTGGGATTTAAAGCCTACTTTTTAGCACTTAGTCACTCTCTCAGACATAAGAAATATTAAAGTAATTATAATCTAAAGCTAATAGCTAATGTATAAAATATCTAGGTCAGCTGCTGATAACCACACGACAATAGGCTTATTCCCTAATGGGTGGCATTCAGAACAGGTTTTCAGTAGGTTTTGAGCATTTCGAACACGATTCTAGCCAAAGCCCCCCTCTGTGTTAGCAGTTTGTGGAGGAAGGAGATGCATCAGAATGCAGAAAGGTATGAGTGAGTAACTCACATCCAACTGAGGGCTTCTGTTGGTGGCACAGAGACAGAACAGTAATCAACTCCAATATTTAGAAGTCCAGAATGAAAGAGGGACAAAAAGTTTTTTCTGTGGTGGCATCAAGGAGCATCTAATTGCTTAGCCAGCAGCCATAATGAAGGAGATATGAGGACCAGAATCTGATTTATCTCCTGAAATGGCAGTAGCAAAGGTGAAAATATTTATTTTAGGAAAAGAAGGGATTGAGCCAGCTTAGAATCCACGCATTGACAGCAGTAGGAGACAGAACAATCAAAATCAAAGCAGGGAAGCCAAGCCGAGGAATAAAGCTTGGAGCTATTTCTCTAAGAGTTGTCTGAAGCCATGAGGGTGCACAGGGTTGAGAGGTAGGCTCTGAGGAGATGAACAGTAACCAGATACAACAAGAAATTATCACGTTCAGAGAATTTCCAGTGTCTAACAGGTGGCTATAAGAAAGAAAGGGACAGACTCTCTAGCAGAGTCCATTATGATAGGACAGGGACAAATTGTTTCAACTAAAAAGGGGGAGATTAAGATTGTATATAAGAAAAAAGTTTTTTATAGTAAATGTGGTGAGGCACTGGAACAGATTATCCAGAGAGGTAGTGGATGCCCCATCCCTGCAGACTTTCTGAGCACCCTGATCTAGCTGTAGTGTCCTTGTTCATTGCAAAGGAGTTGGACTAGATGACCTTTAAGGGTCCTTTCAACTCAAACTGTGCTATGATTCTGCATTTTGACAGTTCTCTGAACTTGTGGAAGTCCTGCTGCCTGTTTATACACACATCTTCTGTACACATAATCAAAAATGATGATGCTGTTCTTGTTCCTTTTGTAAGCCCTGGTGATCACGCTGCTCAGTGAGAAATGTTGTCTAGAGGTCACTTTCCCAGAAGTTTTTCCATGTGATATTTGATGTAAGTAAAATGTGTGCTCTGGGTTTGATTTAGACATCAGCTTTAATATCATGATGCTGATGTCTTTCTTAAATGTCTGCCAGATTTTATTGAAGTAGATTTTATTATTTACAACGGGACATTACATATGTCTCAGGAAGGTGTTAATTTGAGTGAAGGTTGTGTGTATACTTCCTTTCTTTCATCAGCAGCTGCCAGTGCTGCAGGGATAATGCTGTTATTCTGTTATTCTGTCATTCAGTAATATTATTCCTCAGGCCAGTAATTGTTTTTGCCTTGAGCAGCCACCCTATGTTTAAGCAGCAGACCATGGAGAAAGGTGAACTCCCCAGAAGCAAAAAAAAAAAAAAAAAAAAAGCATTCAGGGCTAACTATAATCTCACAGGAATTTACTGGATTCAAGTCCAAAGAAGTAGACAGTGAAAGAAAGGAAGAAAGTCAGAAAGAAAGGTTGGTAAGGTTTACCTGAGGAGGATTCCTCACACAATGATTTATTATACTATGGGATGGCTGAAAGATGAAACATTTGCCTGAGGATGCTTCCTGGAAGAGTCTGATGGAGACTGAGGAATGGGATATAGGAATACAGGCTGCATCTGGAGACTACACCAGAGGGAAGACCTATAGGATGATGTAGGAGTCAGTCAGGTTTGGGTTTCTGCACTATTTCACATTCTCCTTTGCCGTCTTTTCTCTCCATACACAGTCACTTGGCATTGTCTTGAGTCCAATTCATGCTACATTGCCTGGCACATACTTTCATGTTTCTTTAGAAATAAGCAACCATGGTGGGCTACAGTACAACTCTTGAATTATTTTAGATCCTCTGGGCTGCAAATAAAATACACAACGTATACTTTTAGATCCTAAATTCAGAGAAGCCCAAAGAAAGACTCATGGGACACCTGAAGTGATATAAAACCCAGCGCTGAGCAGTCTACCATGCCAAAGAGCCTGCCCTGCAACAACGTGGGCGTGAGGATGCTTCACTGCTAGATCTGATGGTCAGAAACCAGCCCCGTGATCGATGAAATCAAACTGCAGGAAAGGATGTGATCAGAGCCAGTAGTATCCTGCATAATCCTATAGCTGATCACCTCTAGTGCTATGCCATTTTTGTATATTCGTCTGTTGATAACCACATGCATGAAGAGAGTTTGCTAGAAAGGCTTTGACCAAGCGTTTTTCATTCTAGAAGAAAAAGAAAAGAAAAGAAGAAAAAAGAAAAAAAAAAGAAGGAAGGCAAAACTCTTCTCTTGAAATATGGCAATTTTGAACTATAAAAACAGATAGACTTTTTATTTTCATAAAAGCTGTCTCTTTTTGCTAAGTGATTTTAATCATTCCAATTTTATGTCAAAATTATGTTTAAGTTTTTTTTCTTTTTTTCTTCTTTTTCAGTATTAGCTGTAATATGCTACTTCATGAACTTAAAAATGTTTGATGTTTGAATTAGTTTTGATGGGCAATTTACATTGTGTGGTAAATTCTGAAATTTTCCTTGACAAATGAAAACTGTCTTCTGAGAGGCTGAAATTTCCCAGCAGACAGAAATTCTATTTCCCAGCCACCTCTGGAGGAAAGCACATGTGAAAATGACAACTTTCCCAGCTCTGTAATAAAACATTGTCTCAACTGAGTGCTATTTATGCCTACAAACTGTGATTATTCTGCAGAGCATAAATAGCATCAAACAAAAAGCTGTCTTTTTTTTTTTTAAATGGGATAACTTTCTTTCAACTGATTTCCCCCTCCAAAGAAAATCTCTTCTATGCCATGAATTGAATTGGAATTTCCCTGTTAGATCTAATGGTGTGAGCCAATACATCCAAATAATAAAAAATGGTCATGCTTAGGTCAGATCAAAGGTTCATCTAATCTGCTATCTTTTCTCTGACATGGGACAGTGGTGGCTGCTTAGGAAAACAAGGACCACAGATCTCATACTATTTACCCTCTCAACAATCAGTGACATTTAACACAATTAAACTAAAAAAAGTGGAAAGAAAGAGAAGCAAGAAATTCAGTATCTCCCCCTTTTCCCCAAGCTCCAATTGCTTTAGTTCACTTTCTATCCCTTTTCAGGATGTAATGGAGTAGTAGAGAACATTTCTTACTTTTATTGGTATGATCCCACCATTTAAAGCTCCACATCAGAACATGCCTAAGCACTCCTGAAGTCCCTTCTGTGTGCTCAGATTGGAGTTCTTGCTCAGAGCGCTTTCTGTAATTGATGTGCATAACAGAAGGAGTGTACATTACAAGGTCTGAACTATGTACAAAGTCAAGAAGGGATAATAGCAAGAAAATAAGTGCAGAGACAATGTTTGTTGAAGAGCAAATGAGGTATAAACTGCCCATGAATAAATTTAGGCTGGTGATTAGGAGAGCATTCGCAATCATTAACGCACTCATGCTCCAGAAACAGATTTCAGTAGGAACAAAGGTGCAAGAAGAAACCAAAATGGGGCATCATGGAGCTTGATATATGCCTGCATTACCCTGAGGGTCTCAGAAAATTGCCAGAAACTTTACAGAGACTCATCTCTTGAAGCAAATCAAGGTGATACAATATGGTACCTCTCTATTGAGCGTGCATCAGATGAACCAAATTTCAGTTAGGCTGTAAGCAGTAACAATACACTCAAGTCAGTTTACAGCAGCTGAAGATGCAGTCCTATAGCTTAGAGTTTACAGACCCAATAACAATTACACTGAAGAAGGAAAATACGGAACATATTTTGCTGGTGTGTTACTGATTTGCATCATTGTCTTGATTCAATAAATGGTCCCTTTACTGAGAGATATGAAAGAAATCAAAAGTGTCTTTGTACAGAAAGGCAATAGAACTTTCTGAGTTCTATGTAACAGTCCTTTGAACCCCACAACTTCACTACCCAGGCATTGCCTCTGAAGTCAATGTTTTTTAGCAATGACTTCTTTCCAAGCATGGGACAATTGGAAAGAAGTGACCATCACTTCCTTTCATTTGTCATATACCTTAAAGATCTGAACACATTTTCATTAAGATAAAATACCATGTAGATAGATGTAGAGATACATCTATTGACCTGCCAAAAATCAGCCCACCTCCTTTTTCTCATACAGGGCAAACAATATAGGGATGTCTGCTTAATTTCTGATAGTGGTTGAGTTTCCATAGGTAGATAAGAATGGGCAAACTGAGTCAAATCAAATCTCAGATCAACTCATTCTTTTGTCTTTGACAGCATAGAAGAGAAGAAACAGATATGCCATTTCCTCTGAGGGAACAGTCATTTGTTTCTCATGGATTTTCTGAATTGACCACGATTTCTTCTAAGTATTTACTATTTCAAAATTGATTTTTCTTTCATACACACATTCTGACTCTCCTGGAGCCCATATAATTTTCACAGTGTTTTCCTAAATCAAGCCATTTCTTGAATGAACAACATACATATGTAAAGAAGGCAGTATGTAGTTAAGCTGGGGTACTCCATGTCATAGGGTACTGCAGAGTATTGTACCTTGTAAAGAAGTGGCATGATCAACTTTGTGCTAGTTAAGTCAGATACATCTTTCTTTACTGCCAAGTGCAGCCAGGATCCTTGATAACTGCTTTGTTGTGGTACTACTTTATGCAATTACCAGCACCGCAAACTCAAAAACAGTCTTTGCCCTGAGTTAAACACTGTGACTTTCACAACAACTTTTTTCCCAGTTGTTCACTTTTAGAGAGTCCAGTAATATTCACTTTATTGTCTTTCAAGCAGTAAAAGTACATTTCTGGAGTACGGATGTGTTATGGCACTGTTTTCCTTACTGAATTTCTTCACAAACCATGTAGTGAAACTTCTGGTGAGAGGAAGTATGGACACACTTGTGGAGCACTCGGACACACAGTGATCAAAGAAACTTTAGATCAATTATAAAATGTACCACGGAAGATCGTGAAGAAGTCACTTAATGAGTTTGAGGAGAAATCCTGCTGCAGGTTGGTGCTTTGTTCTTATTGCTGTTACATCTTTCGTTTCCACGTGGAATACTTTTGCTCAGCATTAGAAATAAATTCCAGGGTGGAGTGGAATGAAGCTATCAGGATGACAAAATGAACACACTCTATGCTTAAAATCAAAATAATTCTCTAAAATGGGATTATTTTATAGGCAGACACAGTGCTAGACAAAACTTTGAACTTCCTATAGCCTCTCCAGCTTAGTTCATGTATAATTCCTCTGCTCATCAGTGGAGTTAATAAAAAAATAAAAGGGTCTCTCTTTAAAGCTGGAAGAGACTCATATACCAGTGTATACTCAGCTCCAGGATAAAGATTTAATTACCTTGAGAAAAGGCTGGAAAAATGATCAAACTCTGGCACCTGTTACTACTGGGAAGATGGTGAGGAGGGCCAGAATACAATAATTAAATCTTTATCACCCAGAAAAGAGTCTCCAGCCTGCAGTGTCTTTCTGGTGAATATCATCATGTTTATTTTTAAATGTACTCCCTGCCAGCATGTCCCAGAGTCATTTCATATACTCAGCTGGCTGGGAAAAGGCAGGCTGGAGCTTGAAAAAGCAAGAGCTAAAAGGAGAAAGAGAGCAGCTAGCCAGAAAGTTAGAAGAAAAAAGACTGGGATGGATGCTTTCCAAACCCAGGAATAGGTGACCTACATTTCCAGACCTGTCTGAAAAGGCCAGATTTTCCAGATCTTGGCATACCCCTTTTATTCAGATGCTGCATTATTTTCACTCTCTGCTTTTCATTTATCCCTGAAATTGGGCCGTTTCAGATGAGATGACAAAACAGGTATTTAGAGATCGACTCCTCCCAGACAAGGAGCAACAGTGTCACAGCTGAGTGAATTTTGTGAATTATTAACAGCTGGGCAGAGACATTTTGCCATGTGTGGGATCGATGGCAGTGACTGCACCATATATATGCACCATTCTCAGTGTTGCCCAATAGTGAACAAGATCAGCCCATGGAGTTTTGGTCTACTGATCATCCTGGACCTTAACCAGTCAAGCTGCCTTTATCTGATATGGGTAGCAGATTTCTTTTGTAGAGAATTCAAACTGTGGGAGAAGGTGTTACTCTGCTGTAGTATATTCATCCACTCTGATGGATGAAAAACTGGACACGAGCCAGCAATGTGCACTTGCAGCCCTCATGGCCAACAATATCCTGGTCTGTATCAAAAGAGGGGTGGCAGAAGGGAGAGGCAAGTAATCTTGACCCTCTGCTCTGCCCTTGTAAGGCTCCATCTGGAGTACCGTATTCCAGCCTGGGGCCCCCAGTACGGGAATAATGCTGAGCTGTTGGAGTGGATCCAGAAAAGGGCCACAAAGATGCTCGGAGGGCTGGAGCATCTCTCCTACAAAGGAAGGCTGAGGGACTAGGGTTTGCACAGTGTAGAGAAGAGAAGGCTCTGGGAAACCTCACTGAGGCAGTCTAGTATTTAAAGGCAGACAGTAACCAGGAGGAAGGCTGACTGCTTATGTGATCTGTTAGTGATAGAACAAGAGGGAACGACTTTAAGCTAAAAAAGAGGAGTTTTAGTTCAGATATTAGAAATTCTTTCCTCAGAAAATGCTGAGGCTGTGGAACAGGCTTCCCAGAGAAGTCACCCCATCCCCGGAGGCATTCAAGGCCAGGTAGGATGGGTCCCTGGGCAACCTGATTTAGTGGATGGCAATCCTGTCCATGCCATTCTGTGATCATATAAGAACAAGGGAAAATGTATCACATTTATTTATTCACTTATTTGTGCATGGACGTGTGCGTACGTGTCCTCAATGGACCTGCAGAGCTGTACTTGTGCGTATGCACTTTCATGCGTGAAAGTGTTTGTTTAGAAACTTCTCTGCTAAAGATATCTCAGAGAACCAGCTGCCTGAAGTAGCCCAATGCCTTGGGGTAAGTGAGAGATAAATTCCCTCCTGCTTATATTTGGGTCTTCTCATGGAACCAAGATGCACCGAGGAGTTGCATACAACTTTGAGGCTGACCCTAACTCACATGACAGGTTGTATCAGAGAAGTCCCAGAAATGCTTTACAACATAAACGATTTAGCTCTCTGACCATTCCATGATCAGTTAAATTTGTACTGATGACGAGGGTGACTTCATGACTACACACTGGTTGCAAGCACTGCTGAGCAACTCTGGGCTCCCTTGGAGATAACAGCCGTAGACATGAGGTTAGCCATCTGATTATGTCTAACACTGGCTTCTTTTGTCATCTCCCCATTATGCACCCCTTCAGGAAACAGCAGGAGGAACCTTCTTACGTTCTAAGTCCGTGTTTGGATTCAAGTTACTAATGACACCATGAATGGTCATTAGAATAATGGAATAATTAGGATTAGAAAAAAACATTGAGATCATCTAGTCCAACCCATCGCTACCATGCCCACTAAGCCATGTCTCTAAGTGCCACACCTACCCTTTTCTTGAAAACCTCCATGGACAGTGACTCCATCACCTCCCTGGGCAGCTAGTTCCAATGGTTGAACAGTCTTTCTCAGAAGAAATTTTTTCTAAAATCCAACTCTCCTGGTGCAACTTAAGACAATTTCCTCTCGTTCTATCCTTTGTGGTGATCTCTCTTTCCCTCCTCAAGATTTGTCTGGTCTTTTAGCTCTTTTGTCTTAACCTCCCCCCTCCCAGAAGATGCCTTTGCTTTTTTTTCTTCTTCTTCTTTTTTTTTTTTTTTTTTTTTTAATGTAGTTTAGATCTTCATTTATTTATTTTACTAACAAAGTGATAAAATATATTTTTAAGAAACATACTTAAAAAGCAATGGGCAGCTTACCACCTGGAAGTGTTAACTGCAATCCTGAGTTACATGCCAAGAACTGAATGCATTTCTAAATATAGCTGTGTTGTTTTATTCTTTACCTTTTCCTGTGCATATGTGTGTGTTTGTGCATTCTGCAGGGATTAGTCATGGATTTGTAAAATAGATTTTCTCAAAAAAGGCTTTCTCTGCCTCTCATTCCTTTGATACAACTTCAACATCTTTTTCAGTGTAATTTTTTCTCTTCCTCCTCTCTGTACATTTGTGTGTGTGCTTGTGTGTGTGTATAAATATATATATATATTGTAGTTGGCTGGAAGTAGGAAAATCCATTTTCTTTAGCAGTCATATCTCTGAGAAACAGACTCAGAGAAAATCTTTTAAATGCTAAATTAAAAGACTTGAACTGTTTGGCTTTTCCAGTCTGCTTCTCCTTAATTCCTTTCTCTCTCATTCTTGCTCTCTCATTCTTACTCTCGCACTGAGTTTTCTGTTTAATTAGGAAGGAAGAAAATAGTGACATCAAAGTCAAGGACATAATCTCTTCCCAAGCTGGAAAAGTCATAGTCCCCTGGCATAGCGTCACCCAGAAAAAGGAAAATTCCCTCTTAAGATATAATGCTAAGAATTTGATCCTAGTATAGCACCTGTTGAAGACTGTGAGAAGCTTTTTATCCATTTATATATACCCCTTTGGATGTTGAATCTCTTTTGTTGTGCATACATCAGTCTCCAGTTGATACCTTGGAGGATAAGGAATGACAATACCCAGAGGTGCTGAGTTGTCCGAAGGACCTTGGCATCAGTGGGGACAAGCTTTGTTGTTCATTCAGTAGACCATTTATCTTAAGCAGGCTCATAAAAATGCTGGAGAGGACTGCACTTTACGCCTGTGTAGTTTATTTTCTTCACGTTGGGAGCCAGTTTTGGCCATTTACTCATGCTGTGCTACAACAGGCTGTTTGTTCATTTTAACACGCTGTGTTTTGATTCACATCCAAGATTTCTCCATTTTGGGTATAACTGATCTCACGTAACATCAGCAATGTGAAGTCGACTGTCTTGCATAAGGGAGTATATTCCTATTCTTGGACAAAAATCTTTAGAAAGGAGGATATATATATATGGCAGATTTTGGAAGTTATTGAGGAATTCTGAAATATGCTTTAGATTGGATGTAGATCTTTTAATTGTCTCCAATTAGACAAGTTGTTCTCAATCTATGACAGGAGAAATTATGCAGATGGGAAGTATAATCTCCGGCCTGAATTCTATGGAGACAGTCTGAAATGGCACTGGATCTCCCACCATCACACTCAGCGTGTAGAAGGCTCAGATCCCACCACAGGAACTGACAGTACCATGATCCGCTTTCTGCTTACAGGAAAATACTTATCTCTGAAGACTGCTATGGACATTTTGTCTTTATAAATGGTTCATTATAATGCTTTAACAGAAATAAATTTAGTAATGTAATCCATCAACTCTATTTACCTCTTTTCTGCTGCAGAGGCAGCCACAAGGTGCGTGTTTACAGCAAAGGACAAATGACTACATTTGTGGTTTTCTGAACTATTAAGCAATATTCTGTATATTAACTATAGAAGTCAACTGTATTGAGCATATTGGGTTTTCACCTGTGTGCTTACTGTGATCGGATAAGTTGCATAGAGCACACTAGACTCATGTACACGGTGTGGAGTTCTGAATGGCAGTGAGTCCATAGGAAACAGTTACTTGCACTAAAATGCAGCAATTTCCTCCATGCAGCGTGGTAGTTGAGATCATGGAGCAATCATTTTCTGTCAGAGAAGTGTGGAACAATGTCTCCAAATGAAATTATAGCTTGAGGAAAGGATTTCTTTGAGGCAGGATGGAATGTAATTACCCAAGTTGGACTTTTGCCAGGACACTGATGTTTAAAACACTTTCTGCTCTTGTGGAAAGTGCCATAGGATTTTTTAATGACTGAAAGGGAATGGGTTTTGGTTATATTTTTTTTTAATTTTATTTGAGTATCTCATTCAAAAAGCAGAATAATAAAACGAGAAAGAAAAAAAAACTATCAAAGAAAAATTTAATCTTTGCAAAGTGATGGAATATGTAAATCCCACTTTGAAATGGTAATTTATTAACTTCTTTTAAGATAAAAATGCAATTAGCTCATTCTTTCATTTCCCACCCTCTGAAAAAAAACACATATATTGTTATGACATCCTTTGCTCCTGTCAAATCTGTATCATTTAATTTTGCTGCAGTGAAACTTGTGGGTTTTATATTTAAAAAAAGAAAAAAAAGGCTCTTTTATTTTTTTATGCCTTGTTTCATTCTTGACTGTAAATAAAAAAAAATCCTAAATTCAAAAATAATTGCTGTCAAAAATTCACACTTTGTTGAATTTTATAAAATCTATGGGCTATTTTTATATCACATTCCATGTCAATAGAGAGCAATCAGAAAGTGAAAAGGATTTTTTATCATTCCCAGTTTATGCACAGATATACACTCTTCACCTCTGAGGAAAAAAGAAACAACAACAACAAAACTATGATGTGTGGTGGAAAAGTAAGCGTGTCTTATCTTCCACTTGCTCATTTTTGTAATGTAGCTGCATCTATATGTCACTCTACACATAGAACACTGTTTATCCCTAGCTGGCCAGTCCAGCGTAACTTTTCTGAATGCGCTGTAATTTTATCACCATGCTTTTTCCATATCATCAATATTTTGTGAAGCTGGTTTTAACTGTCTGGCCATTGCTTGTATTCCGGTAGATACTTGTCAATGTTATACAAAGGGTATAAGTAATTAAAGAGTTAAATAAATACAGACTAAAGAAATGTTAAGTAGATAAATAAATGAGATACTGGAAAGATTTCTTTGAGAACAGTAGAATCTGGAGATCGTTGTTTTCTATCTTGCTAATTTGAGCATTCACGGAGCGTTCAGTAGCCCACTACTTTCTCTCTGGAGGAACTGAATTCACATCTGACTCCAAAGAGAGACTTGCAGTCACAAAGCTCTTGAATAGTCTCTGTTACTTCTATCACAGTCATTTCTGTCAGGGCTGCTTCACATTCTTTAGGATATCTCAATAGGTGTAGATTGTAAAGTAAAGCAAGTGAGAGGGACTCACTTGTTAAGAACTGATACATTTCTCTCGCAGAGAAGGGACTAGGAATGGGACTCACCTCCCCTATCGTTAGACATCTATAAAATGAATGTCTCTCTCTGTATGAAGTTGTCCAGGATCCCATTACGATTAATAGAAATATAATTCATAGACTTGAGGGGCTGCAATTCCTCTCCTGCTAAAAGAGACTTTTGCATTTGAAGGAAAGAGACACGTCTCTTTCATTCTGAGTGTCTCGTTTTGAGGTCCTAGTTCTTATGAATGCCCTTAAACTTAAAACACAATGCAAGAAGGTATTCAAATATTATATGTGGCGAGTGAAATGAAGGAAAATTAATAACAGAGTTGTGTGTCTGGTCTTGGGAACTAGGCTGTTACCAAACTCAGAAGAGAAGGCACCCTAAAGGGACAGACAGAGCTATGATGTCAAATTTGGGAGTAGCACCCCATAAGCCTATTGAGATCTGAGTTCTGAATCTGCTTGGTTCTTGCAGAAAGATGTTGTCTTTGCAAGTGTTACGAAGAGCTGATTAGAGGCAGGGCTCACAAGGGCTGCTGACTTCTGGTAGCACTAAGTTATCAGCAGTTGATTAACCTCTTTGAGCAATCAGAAGGAAAAAATAATGCAAAGAATTTTAAGT
Source organism: Tragopan temminckii (assembly GCA_028571105.1). Classification (NCBI taxonomy): domain Eukaryota; kingdom Metazoa; phylum Chordata; class Aves; order Galliformes; family Phasianidae; genus Tragopan; species Tragopan temminckii. The sequence goes on from JAOWBP010002052.1 coordinate 74,381,662, forward strand.
TACTGATTTCCTCCCCTTTCTCTGGATGTCTTGTGTCATCTTCTGAACCAAAAAGAACCCAACACCCGATTTGGTGGTGTAAGATGCACAGTATTTGTCTGCAAGTGCTAATGATGCACTTTAAGGAGGGTCACTTCCAGCTTGGAGCATTTTATGATTCTATTCCTGATGTATTTATTTTCTTTACTCTGAGTGATGTTCACATAAATCTTTTCTTATTTCCAGAGACTCTTTTCACTGATGTGTCTGATGCCAGCATCAGAAAGAAGCTGCCCTCGGTTCAAATCTATAGAGCCTCATCCCTGAAAATGTTCAAGGACAGGTTGGGTGGGACCCTGGGCAGCCTGATCAGGTGGATAGCAACCCTGTCCATGGCAGGGGGGTTGGAACTAGATGATCTTTAGGGTCCTTTCTGACCTAAATCATTCTATAACTCTATTATTCTATTTTCTCAGTTTTCCTCCATGAAATGTTTACTGGAAAGCTGATGCCTTAAAATTCATCCTAGAAATTCCTGATCCCTTCAATCTGACAAAGAATTGCCATCTAACAAGCAGGATTTTTAATTGGCAAGCATGATTTAAATACCCAGCCTCCTTCCATTATATGTGGTCATGTGTCCCTAAGTTCAGAGTGAACCAGCTCAATTTCTGAGGACTGCGTTTGTATTTTAGCAACTGCCTCACCAAGGAGATGGAATTCTATGTCTAGAAAAAGGATACAAATCATTGATCATCCTGCCAGCTCTGGCAGTGACAGGAACTCAGGATTTGTGCTCCCCACTGTCTCGCATAGTATTGCTGGTAACCATGGTGTCCAAATGCGTGTGAACAGATCCCAGATCTTATATAATGCTTGCAGCACAGCAGCACTACCAGACTTCCCAGTTAAAGATTTGTCTTGGCAAGAAGGGATCGAATACTTTTCATTAGCAAATTTAGGGATTCTAAAGCTCTATTATAGAGATCTGCCACCCACATCGTGAGCAAAGTAGCTGTACAATGGGCGATTATAAAGCAAGATGATGAAATGACATTTTGGCTAAGAACTTTATTGTCTCTGCACACTCAGCCCTACAATCCCATGGAAACAATTGTGTTTAATAAGAAGTATTGTTATTTCCTTCCGAGTGAGTGAGCATTTTCTCTGTATCCCCACAAAGGTTAAATAAAACAATGAATGACTCCGTGCTTTGTAAAGATAAATTCGCATTTCCATCACCTTCAAAAGAAAAAACAACTCAACACACAAAATATTAATAATAACATGGTATATAATATTCAAGATGCAGCAGAGAGTAAGATTATTGTTATTATCAATATTCATTATTTAACAATTATGACGGTGAGAGTTTCTAGACCAAAATTTTTTATAATAAAATTGACATCAAATAAATAGTACTTTCTTTTCAAATTTGACTCTCAGTTCCAATGAGCTATAACACAGCTGATTACAGAGACGACTTTCTGCATGCTAATAGCACATCCACATGCCAGTGTGCTTCTACATCCACTTGCTTCAAGATACTTTGATCACTTCATATTCTACATGGGAAAAGGGCTGTTTTATGAAGGCTAATTTACATGTGCAGGAAAAGTTTCCAGGCAATAGAACCTGCTAATATGTATTTTTACTATGGTCTCTGATGTGGTTTTAGCCTGGGCAATGTCCCAGCAATTCCTGTGCACCAAGAGCTGGCACTGCCCCAAAAGCATTCCCAATAGGCAGTCTGGATGCAGCCACTTCACAGACTAAAAGAGTTTAATTGTATAAACATAGATCACTGCTGGCCCCAGTGCTGAAAAACGCTCTCAGGCTTCCTTAATTTACTTGTGCAGATTGTCGCCTCAGTGGAGGAAAAATATGGTTCCTATTTTAGACACACACAGGATACAGTTTTAGTGACAGCCCTTGGCACTTGGATATGCACAGTCATTTCGGCTGGAAATGCCACCAGACAGAAACGAAACACTCTCCCAGTGACCAGCAGGGGCTGTAAAATTGATGCTTTGTGGTACAAGTCAATATCCAGTGATGAATGGTAAAAAATTCCCTTCCTTCAGGGGCTGCTGGTGTGTGACTGCCTGCTGGGAGATAAAAGCCAAGCGTGTGGGCACTGAGTATTTACAGTACTGGGATTTACTAGTGGGACACAAAGCACTGCAACCTGGAACTCAAAGAGAGAATTTCAGAGCCTTTTTCAGCCCGTAATGCCTCTGGGGATGAGACAGCCACTGGTACAGTGCAGATGGTTATTGGAGCTTGTGCTCATTCCTTGCTGTTCTCCAAGAGAATGGGGCCTCTCAGCCAGGATTACTAACTCAGGCTCAGTGATGGTACTGTAAATGATTCCCAGAAATAGCTGACTTGTGTTTGACCAACATCTGGTGAAGTCAAAACAGGCACTCAGTTCCTGAGAAGTGGAAGTCTATATTGGCCCATAGCTAATAGTACTTATAGAAAAATGCTTATGCATTTAATTGCAGCTGTATCCCAGAAGGGTCAGTATACAGGGAAAGATCTCATCAGCTCATCCTATTAACCAAAGGACCAGGTGTTAAAGGGTTTTTCAGTCCATAACCTCCTTTGTTTTCCCCAGAAGTTAGGTACTTCTTCAGTGCTATAACTGGGCATAATATCCATAATGGCCTTTATTAAACGGAATCATAGAATCATTAAGCTTGGAAAAGGCCTCTAAGATAATCTAGTCCAATCATCAAGCACAATCAATCAAAAATATTATATTCATTATAAATATGATAGGATATAAAATATGATTAATAATTATAAATCAGTCTATATCTATATAACACCAAATAAATACGTCATCTTTATTCCATCCATTACTAGGCAGGAAAGGTGGGATGTCTTGATTTCTGGAAATTCTTCATTCTATTGTTTGCATTAGATTATGCAGTGACATACATCTCACCTCATTTTAGATATCAATATCTAAGTTCATTTTAAAATTGTAAGAGATTTGGTTATGGTCAGTATGCTTTTGTATCTCATCCAAACACATGGAACTATTTGGGGAAATTAGGAATCTCTTCCTGATCCCTGATGACATAGGAACAAGTCTCCAGCTGGCAATGGACGAATCAGGAAGGATCTTGTAGATGTTAATGCCTATCCATAGGTGTTGCATCTAAGCAATTGGAAATTTGGCCAGGTCTTAAAAATCTGATTAAATGGCCATACTTAACTGAGTTAAATTTGACAAAGGCTGAAATGCCACTTAATTCAGCACCAAATCAACTTCCCATAATATGAGAATAAAAAACATCAGGACGCCATATGGGATGCAGTACTCAGTTTTCCTATCCCTTCTTGACTATGACAAGTAATAGATTTTTAGATTAAAAAAAAAAAAAAAGTGTAGGAAGAAAGCATGTTTTAAGTATAGTATTCCTTCCTTGGTATAAACTCACCCTGCTTCTTCACAGGATTGGTTTGGGAATTTATTGAACTCTAGGTTTCCTTTTGTTAACAGTGTTTGATAGAGCTCTGATGAGCTTCTCCTTCATGGCGCTTGCTTTTTCTGCACACAAACATGGATGCAGAATGATTACTGTCATCTCAGTGATGTACAGTAGCATGTATTTTGTGTTCAAGTGGTAGCAGCAGTAAATACTTAGCTTAGCAACAAGTGGGTTTAAGGAGAATCACAGAATCACAGAAGCACAGAATTGTAGGGGTTGGAAGGGACCTCAGAGATCATCGAGTCCAACCCCCCTGCCAAAGCAGGTTCCCTACATC
>JAOWBP010002052.1:74392241-74441386 GCA_028571105.1 Tragopan temminckii
TCCTTTTCCTTTTCCTTTTCCTTTTCCTTTTCCTTTTCCTTTTCCTTTTCCTTTTCCTTTTCCTTTTCCTTTTTTTCTTCCTTTTCCTGTTTATTTATTTCAGAGAGAACATTGGAGTGCAAGAAACATCAGACTCAAGGCAACATTAGTTTTGTATACTTCACCCTGTATCTCACATTAGCAAGAACTGGACATTTCAGAGGAAAACTCCAAGAATCATAGATGCACACTTTCTCCTAGTATATCTCCTTATGCTTTGGCATAGGCCAAAGGATAAAAGGGGAAAGGGAAAATAATCCACTAAGATATGGTTGAGTAAATCCTTTCATGTGCACTTACATACTGATGCCTTGTCTAAGCAGGAAGAGAATAACTGAAGGCTATGAAAGTACAATGGGTTTGGTTCTGGATTTCTTAACTTCAACAAAATCTCACTGAGATCTCCTTTCACACCACTGTTCTTTGTGGACGAGCCTTGAGAAGTGTTACAGGAAGGACCTAGCTCAGGAAAAATTCTTTCTTAATCAGTAGTGGGAAAAAACAAAACAGTTTTGTGGCAAAGTTACACCACACCTAGTGGATGATTCTGAAATCCCAACTTTATGTGAAACATAATTATGTGTCACACGTGGGAAAGCACCATCAGCAACACTGATGGAGTGCAAGCAGTCATTTGAATTTAGCCTGTCATTCCTTGATGAACACGACAGCTCTATGATTATTAAGATAATGGTTGAAACCCATTATACCATGAAAATGCCACTCATTACACTCCACCAACTTCAATTTTGTGCCTTGTTTTCAGAGGCACTGTGTATCAGGGTGCATCTCTGCTGTGAAGAGCTGTGCCATTACCTCCTGGGTAACAAGGAGAAGAAAATGAATAGAGGCTGACATATGAAGTGCCATTATAGGAAAATGGCTGATTATTAGCTTGTGCTAGCTAGTGGATTTACAGAGCTCAGATCTGTACAAAAAACTCAGAAACCCAGTGAGTGGCTCAAATTTCAGATGCAAGTTGGAAGCCCATCGGTACCCACGTAGTTGTTATTGGAGTCCCCATGAATCTCCAGGCTTGGACCTCCTTTGCAATAACTTGGTTGATCTGGAAGCTGCAAGCTGGTTTTGATTTCTGTGACTCTGGTTCAGTTCTTAACTTTGTAAAATAAACATTTTTTTTTTTTTAGAAAAGAAATTCTCTGTTTCGGTCATATGCTTTTGGGGAAAAAGTATTTCTCAGTGCATATTTGTACAGCACCTAGCATAGCAGGCATTGATCTTGGATGACATTTTGCTTTAATACAGTAATTAATGAAACAGTAGAGATATTTCCTTTGTGCTAAACTGCGTGAGCAGATTTCCATGGCAACAGTCTGTGCACAAGCTTCTTGCCTATAGCAAGTGTGAAGTTATTTGAATCATTTTGATTATTTTAAAGAAAGAGGCCTGATGTAACTTAAATTAACTCAGATTTACTGCAAGACAAAAGTACTTGCAGAGACAGTTCCCTCAGGTCTGTTGATGCACAGAAACTTTGTGTCCTGTAATATCTCACTGATGTCTTTAAACCCTCCATGCTACCTCAGGATCTTTTGTCTCAGAAATATATATAGAATCATTGAATCATAGAAAGGCTTAGGTTGGATGGGACCTTAAAGACCATCAAATTCAAACCCCGTGTCTTGGGCAGGGATGCCAACTGCTAGATGAAGCTGCACAGTGGCCCATCCAGCCTGGCCTTGAACACCTCCAGGGATGGAGCATCCACAGTTTCTACAGGCAGGCCGTGCACATGCCTCACCATATATCTTACCTACGTTTACTCCTCCTGTCTCTAGCCATTTTCTGTCAATGGAAACCACTTCCATTTTACCCTAGGATAGCAGTCTGCACCAGATCTTCATCTTTATAGTCCTGAAAGGGAACATGCTCTTGTCTGACTTCAGCAGCTGTAATGAATGAGCAGAAATTCCCTTGGCTGACTAAAGGACAAACAAACAGTAGGAGAAACTCCTCTCTGCTTCTTCATCCTTTCCTGCCCCATGAACCAGGGTCTCCTCTGGAGACAGAATCCTGATAACCCCAGTTTAGTGGGGCAAAACATGGCACTGGAGTTCTAGGCTCAAAGCATATTGGTCTATGAAGACTCAGACAGCAAAATATTGAACCTATTATTTTGACTGTGTGAAGGGAGGATAAAACTAGCCAAAGAATTTGGTAGTTACAGTTGAAATATCAGACTAATTATCCTAAGGGTACACTACCCCCTGACCTGGAAGTCTGAAATGGGGAACAGAATAAACATCCCATGATTCAGGTGGAAACAGTTAGAGACCTGCTACTCCACCTGGACTGCCACAAACCCATGGGGCCAGATGGAATCCACCTGAGTGTGCTGAGGGATCTGACAGAGGTGATAGCCAAGTCACTTTCTACCATCTATCAGCATTCCTGGTCAACTGGAGAGGTCACAGAGGGTTGGAGGCTTGCCAGAGTGACTCTCATCTACAAGAAGGGTCGTAAGGAGGATCTGGGAACTACAAGCCTGTCAGCCTGACTGGTGCTGTGGAAGGTTATGGAACTGATCATCTTGACTGAGACCACATGACGTGCTGGAGAACCATGGGATCAGGCCCCGCCAGCATGGGTTTTGAAAGGCAGGTCCTGCTTGACCAACCTGATCTCCTTCTATAATCGAGTGATTCATATGGTGGGTAAGAGGAAGGCTGTTGTTGTAGTCTACCTAGACTTCAGCAAAGCCTTTGACACTGTTTCCCAAAGCATTCTTCTGGAGAAGCTGGCAGTCCATGACTTGGACAGGTACACTCTTTGCTGGGAAAATAACTTAATGGAGGTTTGGCCTAGAGAGTGGTGGTTAATGGTTAAATTCAGCTCATGATCATTTATAAATGATGATTTGCAAGGTTTGATACCAGGGTCTGTCCTGTTTGATATCTTTATTGATGACCTAGATGAGGAGATTGAGTGCACTCTCAGTAAGTCTGCAGATGACACCGAAATGGGAGCAAGTATTTATCTGCCTGGGGATAGGAAGGTCCTTCAGAAGGGTCTGGACAGACTGGATAGCTGGACTGAGGCTAATGGGATGAAATTTAACAAAAGAAAATGGAAGCTCCTGCACCTTGGCCACAACCAACCCAGGTAACGCTTACAGTCTTGGGGCAGAGTGGCTGTAGAAGAAACAGACCTGGGGATGTTGGTTGATGCTAGACTGAACTTGAGAAAGCAGTGTGCCCAGGTGACCAAGAAGGCCAATGGCATCCTAGCTTGTATCAGAAGTAGTGCAGTCAGCAGGAGCAGGGAGATAATCATCCCAATGTATTCAACACTGGTGAGGCTACACCTCGAGTACTGTGTTCTGTTTTGGGTCCCTCACTACAAGAAAGACATCGAGGCCCTTGAGCGTGTCCAGAGAAGGGCAATGAAACTGATGAGGGTTCTGGAGCACAAGTCTTATGAAGAGAGGCTGAGGGAATTGGGGAATTGTTTAGTCAGGAGGAGACTCAGGGAGACCTTACTCTCTCTTCGACTGTCTGAAAGGAGGTTGTGGCAAGATGCAGGTAAGCCTCTTCTCCCACATAGTTAGTGTGATAGGACTTGATGGAATAGCCTCAAGTTTTGCCAGGGGATGTTCAGATTGAGTATTAGGAAAATATTCTCTGAAGGAGTGCTCAGGTGCTAAAATGCATGGTGCAGGGAGGTACTGAAGTCACAGTCCCTGGTGGCATTCGAGAAGAAGATTAGATGTGGCTGTTGAAATATTGGTTATAGATGGATGGTTGGACTGGATGATCTCAGAGGTCTTTTTCAACCCTGGTGATTCTATGATTTTAGGAAAAAATGAGTGGAATAGACTTGTCATTTCAACACATCAGTAAAACTTTAAGTATTTAAAATTTCAGTATCTAAGGAGGGGCTATAAGAGAGAAGAAACTCTTTAGCAGGTCCAATTGTAACAGGTCAAAGGCAAATGATTTCAAACCAAAAGAAGGGAGATTTAGACTGGACATAAGATTTTACAGTAAAGATACATAGGCACTAGAACAGGTTGCTGAGAGAGGTGATGTATGCCCTGTCCCTGCAGACATTCAAGGTCAGGCTGGATGGGGCTCTGAGCAACCTGATCTAGCTGTAGGTGTCCCTGTTCATTGCAGGCCTAGATGACCTTTAAAGGTCCCTTCTAACTCAAACAATTCTATGATTCTACAAATCCCCCCCCCCAGTGCTGTTGGTCTACTGCAAGAACAAGAAAGGATGAGGGATATGGGGTTGTATGAGGGATATAGGGTTGTCCGGATGAGGAGCTACGAGGCATGGTTTAGTGCTTGTAGTAGCAATGGTAATGGGAGGACGGTTGGACTAGATGATCTTGTAGGTCCTTTCCAACCTTGTGATTCTATGATTCTATGATTCTATGGATTTTGGCTGCTGAATGTTCCTTTGGCCAAAAATAAAGTTCTTTGGGAAAAGGTGGTGAAGCACTTCCAGTGGAGAAGGTTTGGGTTGGGGAAAAATATTCTGAATTCAGTATTTTTATAACTTATTCATTGTGTCAGTAAGGACAGTCATAGTCATATAGAAGCAAAGGAGCATATAGATTCTGGACAAAAAGAAAAAGTATAGAAAGCAGAACTTTCAGGTGTTTTCTTTCCAGTGCATGAGAGGACCTCAACAGATCATGAGACAGACAGTACCAGTAATCACTTGAAATTCCTTCCAGAGGGAAATTCCAAAATACATCATAGTGATTTTATCTTTAAAGGGCTTCACTGTCTATTTTTTAAATTAAAAAGATGCAAATGTGTTCTTCCACTAATTTTTTTATTGTATTTACCCATTGTCAAACCCTGGAAGTGCTGGGTTATTTATACATGGCCTGCGTGGACTTGATTTTTAAGGCAAATCTATACTGCTGGATTGTGAAATAGATTGAACTGATTGGGAACTCCACAGTATTTATGATCAGAACCTGGTCTGAATTTGAATCTCATACCTGGGTTATCCATTATTATCATCTAGCATCTGAAATGAAAACATGGATTTAATATTTTGGCAATTTGGTGAAAGGAAGCTCTCAGCCTCTCCATAAAGATGTCTTCACCTAAGTAATGAATTTAAAGCCAGACTTACTAGAGATCAAAATAAGACTTATGACAATATCAGGTGATTTGTAATCTGTGAATTGTGGAGACGAAGTGGTGGATCGGGAGTGCAGATCTAAGCTATAATAATGGGCTCATTTTTCACCCACCCTATGTCTGGAGATGTGGCATGCCAAATTTAGGCCACAGGGAGGTTCACATGTCAGCATCTCTGGAGAAAAGGGGAAGTTATGTTATTAAAAATCTCCTGTATTCTTTGTTTATCAGGTTTGAAAATACTTTTATATATGAGACTTCAAACTGCTCTTTGTGCTAAACACACATGGGGAAATCTCATGGTTCCACACACATTATTTCAGTAAAATAAATATTGTTGCCTTTAATATTTAAAGATATTTTTGAAACAGCTACAGAGGATGAAAAAAATACAAGCCAGCAAAAACGTTTCTTGTCTCAGAGCCTTACAGAGGCATATTTCAATTCTCCTGCTTTAATTTCTCTAGGTCTTAAGGAATTCCAAGATTTCTAAAATGACATGCTGGCCAAGGAAAACACAGTTGTTATCCCCAGGGCTACTTCGGCTCTTTGTTATTCACCAGCACAGGATTTTTGTTTAGTGCAGGCTGAGAAGCTGCATTGTGTACTCCTTAAAGCTGCTGGGCTAGCAAATACGTCACATCTGCTATATTGCAAATAGCAATATCAGATCCTTGGGGTAGATCAGGCCACATGGGATTTCCTTAATCCCATGTATACCACCTGAATAGAGTTCATCATTTTTTGAAGCTAATAGGGACTTTGCTGCTGGCTTTATTGGGATGAGAAGAATTGGAGTAAAAATGTGAATTTTGTCCTTCATCAGCTGATTATAGAAGTTCCTTGTCAACCCAATCCCAGAGCTTTGTGATTGATTCTGACCGACCTGTCCCTCTGTGATGCTCAGGACACAGCCAGGTTACCATGTAATAGACTGGACACTTGTACTCCAAACACCCATCCCTCGAGGTGGGTTCCCTGGGACTGTTGAACAGTATCATATCCTTTCTGTGCACAATGCTCACAATATATCCAGGGAATTTAAGGCTGCATCACAACACCCAGAATTCAAATCCCTTCACTTCATCAGCGTGTTCTCCAAGTATACTTCATTGTTATGATAATTATTTCTATTCCCCAGATCTGGTACAACAGTGTTTCACAAGAACCATTTTGTAACGCATTCTTCCATTAAACTGGGAAACTTCCACTCTCTTCAACAGAGGAAAGGTTTTCTAAAAAGCTCTTTTGAGGACTGTCTCTCTACTTAATTGCACTTTCACTCTCACAGTCTTACAGTAGAAGCAGTCAAATTAAGTAGGGCAGGACTGACTATATTTATGGCTGTCTTGATGGACCAATAACCAGTCTCTTATGGGAATTTCTCAGTGAGTTTCATCGCATGGGGCCAACAGCACCACCACACACTCAAGGTAAAGCTTTGCAATCTTTCTTCTCTATATGTCGAGAAGTCTGAACTCTGTTTCTCTGGTCTAAAAGAGTATTCAGTGAAAAATGAATAGATGAATATTTTTTTGTTATTGTGACAAATAATATGTCACTATGCTTAATTGGTATGCAAATCATATCAGTTTTCAAAGATCATGATTTGAAAAGACATTTTATCAAAAATATGCTGCCAAGTTCAATGCCTATCAAGGAATGTTTCATGAAGATGAGATGGCAGAACTTAAAAAAGTCTGTAACCTCAACAAGCTCTAAAGGACTCAATTATAACAACTAGTCATGTGGTAGCAGATCTGATTCTAAAAAAATGAAAACCATTTACTGGTGGTGAGTTTATTAAGCGAGGTATAGATAGCATGGCCCATATAATTTGTCCAGATAAAAAAATTCATTTTTTTCTAAAATCAGTTTGTCTCACCAGGCTACAGCCAAACAAACTGAAGAAAAATCTATTCAAAGAAATTTAGAGAGTAAAGCTGCTAATTTCAAATTTTATGCATTTGAGATAGATGAAAGCACTGATGCTACAGATATGGCTCAACTTGCCATTTTTATTAAAGGTATTGGTAACAAATATAATGTCATTGTAGAAATGGCTTATTTAGTGCCATTAAAAGACACAACTAAATCTCTTTATTTGTATAAAGCAGTAAAAATTACATTAATATGATTTTCTTTAACCTTTGTCAGCATATCTGGCATAGCTAGTGATGGTGCATTGGTGGCAATTGGTGAAAAAGAGGGACTTATAAAATTAATAGAAGACAATTTAATTGCTGCCAATAACTCATGTTTAATGAAATAACGCTGCATTGTACATCAAGAACATTTATGTGCTAAGGCTTTAAAAATGGATAATGCTGTGCAAATCATCATTTAAGCTGTGAATTTCATGAAGTCCAAGGGATTGAATCATAAACAATTCCAGGAATTCCTTAAAAGTATGAATATTGATTATGGGAACATTGTTTACTTTTCTGGAATGAAGTGCCTAAGTCAGAGTAAAAAGATTTTATGATTCGCAAAATGAGATTTATTTTCTTCAAGTCATTTATGGAATCAAAAGAAAAATTTGTTTCAGAACATGAAGATTAAAAATGGCTCATGGATTTAACATTTTTGATGGATTTAACTGCTCATTTAAATGAGTTGAGCATATGTCTTCAAGGTGAAAATCAACTGTGCTGTTTCAAACAATAACAGTGTTTGAAAGGAAATTTAATCTATGGCAAACTCAAGGTATGGTGTATACGAGGGCTACTCCACAAGTAATTCCTCCTACTTTATTATGTTGTCCCGTGACATCAGAGGAAAATGTAGTGGTATGACAATAGAAATTGAACCTTCTCATCAATATTCCATTAAATTTTGTTGTTGTGTGACAGATGGCAGCAGAGAGGCAGTCTAACACAATGGTGTCTGATGCAGAAGTGCATATGAAGTAAGGGATGGAATTCCTCCATGCAGCCCGTGACGTTCAGCCAGTCCTTCCTTGTTTATAAGAAGGTCCAACAGCACATCTCTCCTCATTAATTCCACCTCTTTCAGCAGAAAGTTATCTTCCATGCACTGCAAGGACCTCCTTGACTGTATGTCTGGCACTGTTGTTCTTCCAGCAAATTGAGTCATAGAATCATGGAATCATAGAATCATAAAATGGCTTGTATTGGAAGAGACCACAAGGATCATGAAACTCCAGCTCCCCTACCACAGGCAGGGCCACCAAACTGGTATTAGAGCATGTTGTCCAGGGCCCCATCCAACCTGGTCTTGAACACCTCCAGAGATGGAGCATCCTCAACCTCTCTGGACAATATCAGAATGGTTGAAATCCCCCTTGAGAACTGATGCTTGTGATCTTGATGCTACTTCCAACTGTCTGTAAAAGGCCTCATCATCTTCTGCCTCCTGATGAGGTGGCTGGTAGCAAACACTCATAATGATGTCACCCGTATTATCCTGCCCTTTAATTCTCACCCACAAGCTCTCCACTCCTTCATCATTCATCTCCAGGTGGTGCTCATACATTCCAGTTCTCTCTAAAACAAAGAGCAACTCCACTGCTTTCCCAGGATGTTAGGAGACAGAGATGTCCAGGCTGTATCTGCTGTGCAGCCAAGCCCTGCCATGCAGGGTGCATGCTGAAACATTTCTCCATGCTTGCTGCATTGCTATTCATACAACCGCTGTGTTTCTCTATACCCCCTGTCCTTTGATCCTGCTGCTGTGAAGTGATGCCAGAGAGGGGCTCAGCTGGTTATTAGAAATCTACTTTCCAGCTTTGTTTCTCCAGTCATTGCCTTTCCTGCTAAGCATTCTCTTCATGAAATGATGCAAATAAAACTCCTCAGCCATCTCCTTACTGGCCTCTTGGTGGTAGTCTTAACACAGCATACTCACTGGCTGTGCTGGCAGCCTTTAACCAAAGGCATCAATCCTACCACAGTAAGAGAACTAACGTTTTAAAGTAGATACTAAATATATACAAATTTTATTTACAAAAGCAAGACATTTAAAGGATTTGCCAGAGATACAGAAGCTCTGCATGACTGATCCATGCTGACCTACTTCAGAGCTTCACCTGTTAAGCAAAGCTCGGTGCTGAGATCTGTCAGATACCCTGAAGCACAGGTATTTGAGTCCAGTGTGTACAAAGAAGCAGCAAAAGCAAAATGTGCAGGGAGGTTATCATTTACATACAGAAAGTTTCCTAGTGCTCAAGAAAAAAAAAGAGTTTTGGCACAGGGATTTGCTCGAGTGTGTTCACTGACAGATGGAATTCAATGTCCCCTTTCTAATGAAAGAAGACAGGATACCCAAACGGCCAATGATAGCGTAAAAGTGAAGAAGGAGATGCCGTGTAGAGTCATAGAATCGTAGAATCATAGAACAGTTTGAGTTGGAAGGGACTTTAAAGGTCATTTAGTCCAGCTCCTCTGCAATGAACAGGGACATCTACAGCTAGATCAGCTTGCTCAGACCCATACAGCCTGACCTTGAGTGTCTCCAGGGATGACACGTCCACCACCTCTTCAGGCAACTTGTGCCCTTACCTCACCACCCTTATTGTAAGAAATTTCTTCATTCTATCCAATCAAAATCTCCCTTCTTTTAGTCTGAGCTATTCATGACGAGATTTGTTAGCACCTTCCTGAAATAATCAATGTCATATGTCAAAGTAGAGTTAAAACATATGCAGATACTTATAAAAGTGTTGGTTCCTCGAAGATGTAGATCAGGATGATAGTAAGGACAGTTAGTCAAAGCCAAAACTTGGGATCTAATGACTGTTTGAAAGATTTATTCATACCACGGATCTGCTCTCAGTTCTCTATGGTGGATGCCTTAGCCACTCAAATTACATAGAACTTCTGCTCTTCTGTTAATTGAATGAAGACTTTTCTAAAGCAGAAAATAATTAATAATACATGACAAATGTGTATGTAAAGATATTTTTCAAATACTTACTAGATAATGAAGATACCAACTGTGGATTTGTTTAGGCAGGCAGACAAGAGATGGTCACTGGGAAGAAGGGGTTTCACTAGCGTTCTCCTTCATGAACTACTTCTTAAATTACCAGGAGCAGACTTCAGATCATGTTAAGAAACCTGAACAACATTCTTGCTGATAAAAGACAAAATGAATCTAAAACTCATAGGATGAAGAAGGGCACTGCTCCTTTCAAATCAGCCTGAGCAGGTATGGAGCTGGATGACCTGAAGGGTCATTTTGGCAATTGATATGTTCCCAGTGTAGCAGATCTTTCAGCAGACACATCTCTCCCACATTCCAGCAAGTTCCTTATTGCAGATAACACCAGATGAGGGTCAACAGCTCTTGTACCAGCAACATGCATCCTGAGCTGTCAGATTCACTGAGATTTAGTAAAGGTACAACTCAGGTTTTCCATTTTAAGGTCTTGGGAAATCAGCTCACAGAAGGTAGCTTTTCACATTTACCCTATGAAGAATAATGAAAGGATGGACAAGGTGGAGATAATAGAGAAAGGAAAAAATTCAGACAAGATAGAGATACCCAAATGAGACAGACTTCACAATTACAGAATTAGAAACAAACCACATTACTAATATACAACGGGGTTATCTGCATCCTCTTTTCTTGTCCTACTAACCCTGTCAGCAATGGTTTAAAGGAAGATAAGTGGTTCTCATATCCTTCCCTCTTCTCTGAGACCTCTAAAATACAAAGCTTCCAACACCTGCTGCAAGCATATTAATAATCAGATGAAAAATAGATGCCTACACAGCCTCAGAGCTAAGTCTTCAGCCATTGTCAATTAATAAGAAAGAGGAATGCCTGAAGGAGGGAAATGGGCCTAAGTATCTGTCCTGGGAGACTGCTTTAGAGAGCATAATTTCTGGTAGGGGTTTGGGGATCTGTAGTGAAGCACAGAGTGTTTCTCACTGGAAGAGCTATGAGGTGTGCAAAGGGGCACAAAATCCCATTCTGCCTGTCACACTGCAGGACAGTGTGGCCAAATGTTATTCCATGTCTCTTCCTCAGTTTCCGTTACTGTAAATGTCCTTGGGCAGGACCTCATATTCTGTAAATGGCTGGTAGGACAGAAAGAAAGTGCACACTTTGACTGAGGTTTTGCCTCCATTACTCATTATAATCTGAAAAATCAGTGTTTTTGCTGGTCACCTTTAACACCTCACCCCTTCTGAGCTAAGCCTTTAAACCTACAGTATTTTTCCTTAGCACCTGCCAACAAAGAGGATGCACTGAAGCTCTGTCCCCCAGTTCTGTGCTGCTGTTGCCTCCTTGGACACAGCACTGCTCCAAACACCAGCTCCTGCTGCTGGCTCTTGCATCTCCCCTTGGAGATGAGAAGAACCATGGTGAAAGCACGGTTAAAGCCGTCAGTTTTAGCGCATTGTATCCCAAGAACCTTTTCTTATCTGCTGCTTGCAGTCTGTCTCTGCTGCCTTGGCTCACCTCAGGCTGCCCAAATATGAACAATGTGAGCAAGACCTATTGGAGCCAAGGAATTATTTTTACTCCATCTTTTTCTGAGGAAAAGCTCTTATTATCTGGTGATTGTCCCTGCCCTTCTCCTGTGTTTATGCAGCATGGAAACAGCTCTGAGCAGAGCTTGAAATCAAAGCCTTCAAGCTGCCCCTCAACCATATTGGCTTTTCCTTTGTAAGGAAGGAGAGCAGCAATTCTCTTTGGCCTCACCAGGGGCAGAGAAAAGCCTCATGCGGAACTGGATGATGAACAATGTGGGAGCAGCATGACACCTGGCAACTTTGTGAGCACCCAATTGAGCTGTTGTAGAAACGAAAAGCTGATCATACTTTTTCCTTTTCTTCGGCTGGAACCTTGGAGTTCTGGCAAACTGGTGTTATTACTTACTCTGGATGATTTATGGTGGCAGAAATGAAGCAAACTGCCCTTTAGGGGTTCCAATTGCTAGGCTAGCAGAACCAAAGTATTATCTTGCTTAACTACCTGTTATCCCTCACTTAGTGGCGGCAGCAAATAAATACAAATACAAATAAATCCCTGCGATTATAATAGATAGGGCAATTCACCTTCTTCACGGATTGCAATGGAGAACTGGTAGCAGGTTCTGGGTTGCCTTGTTAAGATGCTGACAGTTGTCACTGGTTAATGTCCAATGTTAATGGCAATGGAGAGTTTATTTGATTAACGGATGGCTACTTTGCTGTCTGCATGTGGGCTGAGCTGTCCACGTTTCTTTCTTCTTCTGCAAAATCCTCACAAGTGCGTGGTAAAGGCAAGCGCCTCAGTTTCTCTTCTGTGCCACAGAAACTCTGCTCTGAAAAAAAAAAAAAAAAAAAGGGAAATATAAAGAGAGAGAAAGAAAAAGGAGAAAGAAAGAAGAAAAAGTGAAAGAAAGAAGAAAAAGTGAAAGAAAACAGAAAAAAGAACAAGAAAAAGGAGAGAGAGATAGTATCACACATACATTCACACATACATGACATGGTTGCTTTGGAAATGCTTTCAGAGTATGAGATGTGGCTGTGTGTTATTTCAAGCCTCGCTGTGGCCAGGGATTTTGTTTGTTTGTTTGCTTGCTCTGTATCAGTCTTTGGCTGCAAAAGCAGGAATTTCACATGAAACCCCATTCTGAGAAAAGTATAATCTTCCATTTAACTCCTCTTGGCTGCAAACGATAGTCTTGGAATTGTATATCTGCACTGGACTCTCTTCAAGTATTGGCCATTTAGATAAATGAAAAGCTTACTGAAGCCAGTACAGCCTTGCCAGCAAGGTAGGGCACATAAACAGTGCAACACTTTTATTTTATTACTACTCTTCCTCATTTTTCATGTCTTCTTTAGACTTCTGATTTGAGGATTAGTCTGGACTCTCTGATATACAGAAGATGTCCCTTCTAGGAAAAGGAAATTTGATCCAGAGCACAGCAGTCTAGGAAAGTAAAGCCAAAGTTTTGTCCCAAGCCATGCTTCCTGAAGTAGTTGCTACGCTGTCTGAGCATCAGGAATGTGTGCTGTGTGCTGGAAGAGGCAGCCGACAAAAACAGAACAGAACGACTTAAAATGAAGTTGACTTACCTACTCCTGTGGCCTTGTGAGTATCTATTTGGGGGCTCTCATAACTTCTTGAAGATCTGTATTACTAGGTTTTCTATCCAAATTTATCCAGTAAGGACATTAATCTGTTCCTAGAAACGCTCCAGGAGGGATGCTGAAGCACATGCATTATGCTTGCTATTTCATATTCTTATAGCTAGGATGATATACCAGGCATCACCTGATCACTGAATCGCAGAACCATAGAATCATTCAGTTGGGAGGGACTCTTAAAGGCCATGTAGTCCAACTCCCTGCAATGGATAGGGACACTTACAACTATATTAGGTGGTCAGAGCCCTGTCCTGAATGTCTCCAGGGATAGAGCTTCCACCACCTCTCTGGGCAATCTATCATACAATGTGTTCAGTCTGTGTCCAAATCTGCGTAATTCACCCATCCAAACATCTGCTAATCTCATGATCAGAGCCCTTCCTTGTTAAACATCTGTTTTTCTTGGTCTTGTTTTCTAAATAAAATACTTAATAATAACTGCTGATTAAATATAATCACTGCAGACAAAGGGATTAGTCAGATGCAACCGTTACCCTTTCCATCATTAATCTTCCTCTACTACTTACTATGGAGCAGATTGATAAGAAAGGTGTAGTTTAGTTAAGCATTTGTACTACATCTAACTTCTAATAATAAAATGCCCTTTTGTGAGCAGCTTGATAAAATTAATAAAGACGTGGTTCTGGTCATCTAAAGATTTTGCAGTACCTGATGTTCTGAAATTTGCACTAAAGCCTTTTGGGAGCAGATCAGTGTAAATGAAATTCCTGGCCATGAATGGCTATCTCAGAGCAGAGGGGACAGTGTGCAAGTGGGGCTCTGAAGTGTTATTTTCTATATTCACAAAAGAAGGCAACACTGGCTCCTTAGAGCATCCACATATGTGCAGGTGGGAGAGAGTTATGAAAAGAATTAAGGCTGATAAAGACCAAATGAATCATTCTGTGTTAAACAAGAGGATTTGGGAAAAGAGAATTGAACTTTGCAAGCCCTTCTTTCTGAAGTTATCTTAGATTTGCACAAATGGGTTTTCATATGTAGTTATCCACATTTTAACAATGTAAAATTCCTTTCCAAAACTCTACCAAATATAACAAAAAAGACATCTAGGAGAAAACTCTTTTAATACCTAGCTGGAATGGAATTGACTGAACACTGCATCATTCTAGACTTGTACACTATTTAAAGAAAAATTCTTTTATTTAGGATTCAATTTTTAAAAGAATCATAAGGTGTCAAAAAGGGATATAATTATACATCAAGACATTTTTTAAGCATGCTTTAGGAAAAACATCAATAGAAATATTATCATTTTTTATTAAACCCTAGTGATTGGATGCAAGAAAGCATGTATGCATACTGTACTAGCAATGTATCAGTTTGTATTGAAAAGTATTGTATTGAAAGTGTTTATAAAGATTATTATCCAAATATTATCTATCTCAAGGTTACTTGAATTTGCTTGTACACACTCGTACACCATTTTATATGTGCACGAGTATTCCTGAAAGAAGTTCAGCAGCTTCTAAAACAGGTGTTTCAGGACTTGGCTATGAGCTGCCCACTGGAAAAGCAAAAGAGAAACTGTCTCATCTTTAAAAATAATAAAAAAGTAAAATTAAATAAAGTATTCAGCATTACTCCTGCTTAGTGATCAGCAAAGTAATGTCAGGGAGGATAAATCTTAATTTGTGTTTGGTCTACGGCACTCACTGTGTATATACATACACCTTCTACCATCTAATTATAACCCATTAAATCAATTAAATCGCCTTCTCTGGTATTTGCGAGTCAGGAAGGAAAGCAATTGATCTACAAGGGGAACCACTGAGCATATCAATCAGCCTTTGCCTGGGAGACTTCCCCTGACGTAGAAGGCTATCCTCTCCTATTTCAGAACTGCATAGTGGCTTCCTTTTTACACTAATTCCTCCACTGCTGTGTCTCCAGAAGGAAGACCATAGGATCGCAGAATCATAGAAATGCTTGAGCTGAGCCTTAAAGGCCATTTAGTCCTACTCTTCTGCAATGAACAGGGAGGGACATGTACTGCTAGACCAGAATGTTCAGTCCCCCATCCAGTCTGACCTTGAACATCTCCAGAGAAGGGGAATCCACCACCTCTGTGGGCAACATGTTCCAGTGCTTCAATGACAGATCCTTCCAAACCCTTCAGAATGAAAGCAACTGAAGAAAGTCTGTACCTAAGGTTCATGCTTTTCAGGGCTCAGCTTCTCAGCTTGTGTCCACTTGGCTCCAATATCAGCACATTCAGCAGATCTGTGCTGAGTAACACCAGCCCAAGACGTGGAGGCAAAAGCAACATCCTTTTCCTGGCTAGCATTTCAAGACTGATGGCGCTGAATGTTGTTCAATTTTAGCATGTTTTATCAAGAGTGAGGAAGAGCTGACCTTCCTCCTCCCATGCACGTTTTGGTGCTGTTAACTCCTTTTGCTCTGCAAACAGCCTCTGGTTACCAAACCTACTCAGTACTAGATATGTCTCAATGGTTCCTTGTACTCCCTGTGACACTTTTTATCCATCTTGACTTTGATTGCAGTCAGGACTCTTTCTGCTAGGTAGAGGTCTCCTGGATGAGACGGAAAAACATTTTACTTCTCAGTACTGTCATTGTCAGCTGCTGCTGGCTCATGGAACAGTGAAGAGGCTCTGAGCTTTGTGATCTCTCCTGCATCAACACCTCTGTGTAGTTACAGGATGCTATAGATGACCTAGGATGGGAATTTCACTGTGAAGCAGTGAAGAAAAAAAATAGAATAAACTCATTCAAGGATTGCTAGATTTTAGTAGGAATAACCTTCCTTCCAGAGATATCTGGAAAGGTAGTATCTCTAAAGAGGTAAAGGTTTTAAGTTGTACCAGAGGAGGTTCAGGTTGGAAATTAGGAAAGATATTTTCTCAGAAAGAGTGGTAATGCATTGGAACAGGCTGCCCAGGGAGGTGATGGAGTCACTGTCCCTGGAGGTATTAAAGAAATGTGTAAATGTGGCACTGAGGGACTTGGTTTAGTAGGTGCGGTGGGAATGAGTTGATGGTTGGATTAGATGATCTTAGAGGTGTTTCCCAACCTTAATTATTCTATGATTATATGATTCTGTTGATTTTTCTCACTGACTATGGTGGGAGCTAAGGATAACTTTTCAGGGAAACGCAGGGTTAGATATGTGCCAAAAATATTTTTTAAAGACTGACTGGGGAGTCTGGTACTTGGGGTGATGCTTAGATGCTATCTTCTAAAGATATCACTTGTCCCTCAACTTGTAGGTTTGATGGTCTGATTTTTGGATGATCCTATGTGGAGCCAGGAGCTGGACTCAATGCTCCTTAAGGATCCCTTCCAACTTGGGATATTCTATGATTTTGTAGCTTCCTTCTTCAAGGCTTAGTACTGTTTTGTCCCCTCTGTTTAGTTAAATTTTCTTTGGAACCAAAAAATGTCCCCTAGTAAAACGTAAGTTTTAGAAGTCTTCTATTCCAGCCTGGCATGGCCACTGCAATGCTCACAGTCATGGTGCAGAGCCAGCCACATGGAGGGGAGAAAAAATAAAAAGCAAAACCTTGCTCTTGACGATACTGCAAAACCTACAAGGACAGGATTAGATCTGTGCTAAATAATTCAGGCCTGGTTCCAGCTGTCTGTCATGCATGCTTCTTTAGCACAGTGGCTGTTCTTGGCTATTGAGATACTGCGTTGATTAAGGTTTATACTGTAAGCTAAGAACAAAACTTCTATGATTTTTTTTTACTGCTTGCATTCAAGGCATCACCAGTCTGCTCATTAGCTATCGTTATAGCATTTTGCTTGGATTTGGAGGGATTTCTTCAGTCATTGATGAATCTCTCTTTTTATAGTAGATATTAGTGACGTCTGCGATTTGTGGGCTTTCTATTTTTCGTTTTCCAGAATATTGGACAGCCAGGGAAAATGGCTACAGTAAGTTGTCCACACGACCTGCATATAGATAAACTACTTTTCAGGGCAGACAAGGAAAGATCATGTAATTTAAAGGAAAACATGAAATTATATAAAATCAAACAAGTTCAACAGTCACCTGCTAAATATTCACATGCAGTTTGCACCAGTGAATTGTCCATCACTGAGGACTGGTAGGGAGTGACACGTAAGAGTGCCATTCGTGGGCTATTTTCTTTTTATAGCCTAAATCAATAAGTTGATTGAGCTGAGCTAGATTGATTCTTTTGAGTTTTATTTACAATTATCCTTTCATGCTTAATACAGTAGTGCTCTACAGCTGTACATACTACAGCAATTCTCTATGAGGCCATGTATCTTCAGCTCAGCTTGCTGAATTCAATGTGTCTATAATAGCAAAACTGTTCCTTAGCCTTTTGTTAAGTGGGGCCCTTGGCAAGGATTTGTGAGACGCCACAAACAGTTTTTAGGCAATGATGAAGAGAAATACACGTTTCCTCATTAGTTGATAGTTGTGCACAAGGGCAGGCAGTGCAAGGGTCATTTTTGGAAGGGACTTACATTTGATTGTTGGGTGAATGTAAGAAAAATATGCTGAGCCCAAGCTTGGTCTTTTGTGATCAACTTTCTCAGTAGATGGCCTTCTCTTTATGAATTGCCTTAATCATAGAATTATAAAATTATAGAATCATAGAATCATAAGGGTTGGGAAAGACCACTAAGATCATCTAGTTCAACTGTCAAAGCACAATCTCTTGTCACCATGGAAGAAAACATCCAGGACTTTTCTGGGAAGAGGTTGTTAATCCTTCCACAGCAAATCTCTAAAATGATCCTGGTACAACCTTTATTAATGACAACGCTAGACTAGCAATATGACAAAAATAGATAAGTAGATTACCATCTCTGTTCTGTGTGTATAAATATGGTTATAAGCATAGAACTCAGTTCCACAAATTTATGCTTCACACAGTGGGACACGTGTCCATGTTCTCTAGATACGTGAAGAAGATGATAGCTTGAGTAAGTTATTTATATACATATTTTCATATACCTGCTATCCAGAAGCTTCAGGCTTCTCTTTAAATTTAAACCAGTTTATTCACACGTATTATAAAAGTAATGAATTAACAGGATATCATATATCAGATCTAGAAGGCTTCCATTCCACAGAGATTGAAACTCTTGTGTGATGAATGTTTCTAATTAGACTAAAGTTGATATGAAGCATCTTGCCAAATATAACTAGTAAGTAAAAAACAGCCAAGAAGAGGTTCAAGAAACCTATGCGCTGCTTATTTCTATTGCCATTTTAAATCTCATGTGTCTCAGAGAAGGTGAAACGATTCTTAATTTCCATGGAGTGGATATAGAGGTGAGTCTAAAGTTCAGATAAATCAAAAAGATTTCAGCACTCAGTCCATTCAAACCAACACAGATGTGGGCCACATTGGTTAATGACTCTTGATTAGTGTAGGGTCAATTTCAATGACCATTCAGAACTTTGAATTTCTTTCTGCAAAGGGGAGCTGAAAGATTATCAACCTTAATCATGCTCTTGATGAATACGGTGAAAAAAAAATCACAAAGCAGCACTTCTCTTTCATTTTCTAGAAAATTAAATGTATTTCCCAGTAGTATATAGATTGTATTAAATTTTCTGGATATAGTAACATATTGAAATAACGTAAGTATATTTCACTCTGATTTCATCATAATAAATACCATGTAATAACAGCAAGTACTAAGTCAGTATCAGGTACGCTGGAAAATGGTGTGCTGGAAAACAAGAATGCCTTTTTTGTGTGATCAGTTTCACAATTTGTTTTCATTTTCAATCTGAACAGAATGGCAACTTTTGCTGTTACAATTTTTCATTACGAGAGACTGATTGATTCTCCAGTTGTTAGAACATTTACCTCTTATGAGGAAGACAGAAGTTCAAATTCCTGCTTTGAATCAAATAAGGCAGGTGTTTGTCGCTTTCTGGTGTATCCTCTATTTTTTAAAATGTTATTGATTTTTTTTTCCTGTGTTGACATTCATCTCTATTTAAATTCCATCCTATGTGTGAGAAACCTTTATTATGAAAGGTTTAACAGAACGTTGTCATATACAGCCTCATATTTCAGTATTGGCATTTTCTGATTGGAGGAATTTGTTTTGATGGATTGGTATGATAATGTAGACCTACTGGTCTGTTTCATCAAAATTTAGAAAAAATAAAATAAAAAAAAAAATGTAAAACATTTCCAACTTCATCCTTATTTTCTTTTTTCCAATACCCAGAAAATTACAGCCTTCAGTAAAAATGAATAGAAATATAAGAAATATCTAGGAGGATACCTGGACAACATGGAAACACACATTTTTACTTTGCTCCAGTTCTTAAAAGAAAAGAGAGATTTTTATATGAGAACTTGATTCTGGGAACTGAAGGTTTATGAAAATAATAAGCCAAATCCAAATTAAACAGCACCAACTATTGAAGTCTCGCTACTGAATTGGAATAGTTCCTAAAGCTGTATGAATCTTTTCTTATCTACAAGGAGTTCCCCAAATGCTCAAAATGCCCCCAAAGAGGAAATGCTCACTGTCTTCCCTGTTATGCAAATTGTCTGAGGATGTTCAATTAGAAAGTTTATTTGCAAAATTAATCTCTAATGTGTTGGTTTTTTTTTTTTCCTTCTTCCCTTCTTCCTGCTTACACAAGGAAGATAGTCTTGTCAATGCAGAGAAAGGAAATAAAATTCAAAATTTCCTTTTAGAAAGTTGCATTCAAGTCTTGACTTAGGTTTTTACAACTTGGGCATTTGGTCTGACATGTACTGAAGTCAGATTTTTCTTTGATTGAGAAAGCTTTGAATTAGTATGTCACTGATGTACAATTCCTTAGAAATGGTGTAGAGTCCCCACCTCAGACCAGCTCCCATTTCCTGAGACTACTTCAAGAAATTCTGGAGGAAACAGTTTGCTTTCTAATCTGCCAGCTATCTGATACTTTCAACACCTTGAATAAATTGCCAGTTGCTGACTTGTTTATTTTTGTAAATCTGTTGATGCATGCACAATAAATGGAACGGAGCATGGGGTCTTATCTGGAGATGGGAAAATAATTGGGTAAATAGAAAATTATTTTTTGCAAGTTTAGCAGATCTGGCTCTGTAAGTGGATTTTCAAGAGATTGTACTACTTCTGCACAGTTGATTGTCCAACAGTTTCCCTATGATTTTACTTAAAAATGAAGAAGTAATGAAAAACACTGTGCTCTGCAGGTGTGCATGGCTGCCCTTCTCAAAGGGGAGAAAATAAACATTTTCACCCCTGGTTCCCACACATAGATAAAATCCCCTCCACTTATCTGCAATTTTCCTATGTGTGGAAACTGTCTCACCTCAGATGGGGTGAAGCAGCTTTTATTTGTCCTTTCCCATTATAGAGGAAATAAACTGTATTCTTTGTACTGTAAGAAGAAGGGAAATTTTGGATGGGCAAGTACCTGCAATGTGTAAAGATTTCTAGAAAACAGCGAAAAAAAAAAAAAGAAAAAAAAAAAAAGTATCACAAAGAAAATGTCAAACAGAACCAGACAATAAGGGAAAATAGCTGAGTGTTATAGAAGGTGCTGCCTGAAGACCCTTTACATTCACCACGACAGAGGTAGCTGAGGTCTCTCCTTCTTGTTCCTTTACTGCTTCTCATTGTGCCTCACTGTGCCCATGCAATGGCCTTTTTTTTTTTTTTTTACTTTCGTGATACAGCAATTCACTTGCCAAAGAATTTAATTTGCTACAGAACTATATCAAAAATAGGAGAAAAGACAGTGACAGTGCATGGATCCCCTTCTCTCTCCTCCTGGTATCCACATGTGTTGGAGATCTTCCCTTTTACCATAATATGCACTGCAAGTGTTTGTAACTTGATAGTTTCCCCCTTTGGGAACCCTTCTTTTCCTGGGCATCTTGATGTCTGAGTGGAGACAGTCCCAGCTTTACAGCATCTTTCAACAACAAATATGCTGACCCCACTGAAAAGAGAACATTTCCTTGTGAAAAGCAACATGAAGAATTGAAGTCAGAGGTCGTCTTTGATATGGTCAATAAATCCATCCCTGGCTGACTTTCTTTATTAATTTTCAGGCACTTTTAGTGAAAGAGTTACAATCCCTGTAATAAATGTTCTCTTGGTTTTCTATGCTTTCAGATCTTAGTTTATGAAGAAGCAATAGTGAATACAACTGAATTTACCATTGAATTGTAATATTTATTTCTTCTTCTAGTAGTATCTCTGTAAGTGGTCAAAATGAGAAAGCTGTAACAATGATTCATTGAAATTTGTCATTCCAGCTTTTTGTCACTGATAGCTGTAAATCTCAGACCATTTCCTCCACCAATAATTCTGTACAATGAGTGCTATAATATCTCTTTTTGTTTAAACTCTAATATTTCTTCTATTTTTTAATACATATTTTATCACAATTCATCTTTTCCAAAGTAAATCCATAGCTGAAGTCCTTCCTTGTTCTCTTCTTATCCCCAGTGTCTGGGTTCAATCTTGAATTTCGTATTTTTTTTCACATCTGATCCCACATTTGATCTGTTTCTACTATTTTGCTACATCATCCTTGAGGAACTCCTGATTCCATTAAAGATGTCCTTGATCCCTTTGGCTTCAGAACTCAGCACTGCGTACACTGTTACTGGTGAAAAATGGGAACTCTTATCTATTCATCTACTTCACTGCTAAGTGCATGTAGACAAATTGTAAGATAAAATTAAACTGAAACTCTTTAAAACTTCCCTGTACTCTAGAGAAGATTTTTCATTTTCATTCTTTCACATATCCTGTACCAGATATCCCGGCTGTCCTCCTGGACCTTTCTTCTAAATTCTTCCCTGTGCAGACCCACGAAGTGACGTGTGCCATGCACAGAATCATCATGTATCATGTGTTTAGCATAAGGTGCCATAATTCTCACATTACATGCTTGCTAATTGCATGAGTACAGATGGCTAAGTATAAAAAAGAGGAACCTTGTTAGTGTTTCCCAAAGAAAACTGCAGAATGAATTCAATATGCATAAACCAGCACAGAATCAACATGAGAGACGTTCTTAAATCATTTGTTCATTTTATGGGATATGAAAAAATGTAAATGTTTCATTTTTTAATTCCTTTGAATGGAGCTTCTAGTGTCATCGAATTTGCGTATTTTTTTCCCAACTATCATAGAATCATAGAATCATTGAGGTTGGAAAAGATCCAATCCAACCATCTACTTCCCACCAATACTGCCCACTAAACCATGTCTGTAAGATGTCACTTGCAGATGGAGAAGATCAGGCAGATCCAAATTCTAATGAAAACGTGAGCCTGGTTGTGAGTGCTCTCACACTCATCACCAACAAGAGTTCTCTCCTTGGCTCATAATAAACATCTGGATTACAATACAAACTGTGAATACATAGGGGAGGACACCGCAACAATCCAGGTGCTTGTATGGTTGCCCGATTTCTGAGAAGGGGATATATTTGGGATAATATTTAAAAGGGATTGTGTGAATAGTTGTTCAATATCAGTACTACAAAAGCTTTTTTTTTTCTTTTCTTTTTTTTTTTTTTTTTCAGTATAGCATTGTTTTCTGGCTTCATCTGCTCCACCTGAAGAAGTTATCCGCAGCTGCCTCTTACCAGAGGCTGTCATCTCTTTTCATTTAGAAGAGCTGTTTGAGTAAGTGATTATGAATACTCTTCTGTCAATGTGAAAAATATTAGGAAAGAACTATTAGTTGTGTATTTCAATGCAGTTTAGCTTTTTTTTTTTTTTTTACTGAAAACTGTAGATAAATAGTCAAGTGCAACACTTGAACGAGTGTCCCAATACTTGGGACATAGAATCCTATTGCCCTCATGTAACTACTAAGCAAACAAGAAACGGTGAAATTCATTGAGGTATTGATGGCTTGTCATTTAGTCTGAACTCTTCCAGTGGGGTCACAACTGAATGCATTCCAAACTTGTGCTGAATAAAATTTCTGAATTCCTTTCTTTCCCATTCAGTACTGTAGCCAACTACAATAAAAAATAGCAAAGTTCAGATGGGGATAATCCAGGATGGAAACCAGGACAAAGTATTGGCAACAAATGGTATATTTTTCATATCAAATCTATGCAGTTCTTAGAGCATCAGCAGTAAGAAATTTGGATGAGATTAAATTTCTGTAGCTGTAGTAACCATTTTGAAAATGATCCTCAGAGATCCCTAGCTGGAAAGCATTGGGCCTATTCATCCTATTTTAAATCTATGGGAAGAAATTATTCTGAGTGTTGAAAGAGTGGAAAAATAAAATGTTTATAATTTATTCACCTCCATTTCAAGTATTTTTGGACATGGTCTGTGCTACTACCTTAGACTTTGTACATTTAAATGAGGATGGTTTGATGCTGGCATAATCACCTTGAAAGACTCTTCAAGATTATTTGCCTCTGTCTTAGAAATCTATCAAAAATGCCAAGAATTAAACTGTAGGATTAGGAAGCCTGCCATTTCTAAGATTTGTGGTACTAGCAATTGACTTGCTTAATGCCTTGGTGGAGAACAAGCTGTGCATGGATACACACATGTGATTTCTCTAATTGTTTGTAAAGGAAAGAATTTCCTCAGTCTTTGTGAAAGCGAGATTAAGTATAAAAATGGACCTGAGTCATGCTCAGGAGTACGTCACTGGTTACTGAATGCCTTTAATGTTTGTGGTGCTTTACAAAGTTCAACTTGCTAAGTCTCATACTGCTTTCACGATATATTTAATGCAAATTTTGGTAACTCATTTCTAGAGGCAATGGAACAGAAAGGTATGGGGTAAAGGGTATAGTAGGTTTCATTTTCAGACACCTTTAATGCAATCCACAGACAGATGTCAGGTATTTAACTGTCTTGCTAACACAGTATTCCATGGCAATATAACTGATAGCTGGACTTGATCTTGGAGGTCTTTTCCAACCTTAATGATTCTGTGATTCTGTGAATACTGAAGACTTCTTTTCAGTGTGGCTAGGAAAACACTGGCTAAGTTGAGTTTCGTTCACATATATGAAGTTGGGAGTGCTAATAGCACAATCGTGTCATTACAAAGGGTGGGAGGAAACACCCCGAACACATCTACTCCCTTTCTGTCTTCTTCATCTCAACTCATGCTCCCTATGACACTAATAGACGAGATTTAGCGGGCAGGTGGTGATGGGTTGATGGTTGGTTTAGATGATTTTAGTGTTCTTTTCCAACCTTAATGCTTCTGTGATTCCACAGATATGTCATACAAGTCACTGTTACATTAAATTTAGCCAGAGATAGTTGGGAGTTAACATTTTTGCCTGAAATTTCTCAGAGAAATTCTTGTGCAGGGCCAGCAAACAACAGTGTGTTCACTGAGATTTCAGTAATCTAGTGAAAGAATGGGAGGTAGTTGAAGACTTACTTTACTCTGAAAGAGTAAAGAAGAGTTACTTTACTCTGTCAAAA
The DNA here is from genome assembly GCA_028571105.1 of Tragopan temminckii. Lineage (NCBI taxonomy): Eukaryota > Metazoa > Chordata > Aves > Galliformes > Phasianidae > Tragopan > Tragopan temminckii. The sequence continues at coordinate 74,416,943 of JAOWBP010002052.1, forward strand.
AGCTGTATTAAGACTATGTCTAAAACTATGGGATGCACATAAGAATGTACCCTGCCCCTCTGCCTATGTCTACATAAAGAGTCAGAAAAAGCTGAGCAACAAGACAATACCATGACTATGGATTTGCCTGCTTAACTTGGCAGGCATTTCAGATGTAGACATCAACCCATCTCTCATAACAAGGATGGTGTGCTTCTCTCTCTGAGACTGTCTTACAGGGACATGCCTTTGGCTGGACTGATTTTGCCTTCTGAATTTTATTCCACAGAAGAATTTCAACAGATTAAAGTTAGTGTAGTTCTACTGCAGTGCTAGTTTACGCAGTGGTGTATCCATACATACATGTTGTCAGGGAGATATTTCTATCCTCAAGGTTATTGTGAGATGGGAATTACTGATTATATACTTCTTAGAAAGAATGAGGTGGAATAGACAATGCCTGATAATATATTATTTATTATACCTTATATTTATTCTGCCTTGACCTCGTACTTTGTGCTTTTTCCAGTGCAAGGAAAAGCTGAAGAATCAGATGAAGAGTGAGCCTGTTGGAGGTGGGGTGAAAAAAATCAGATCACACTGAAGGAAAAGTGGACTTTAATACATGATTTCAGTAAAAACCACAGTAGGAAGTTTTGCTCTGTGATATATTTGTCCACTATAGCAGATCGCCCTGTATGTAACTTTAGATACACCAATCAATTTCCATTAATTTAATCTCTTTCTAGCAGAAAATTGAACAACAGTAACAACAACAAAAAGAGTCTAAATGAAACAAACTACAAAAGAAGCCAGAACAAACGCCTTCTGAACTGAGTGCCACTGAATGTTTTTCTTTCTCGTCTACAGTGTGATATTTTTCTCCACGTGTTCTGCTCTGATTAAAAACACTTCCATCTTCCATGATGTTAGCAGTGCGTGGGCCTGTAGAAAAGCATGCACACAAATGAAGACTAAAGCTGCATCTCTGCTCAGCAGCGTTGGCAGTTTACCATCGATCGTGTCTTTGTCTAACATAGAGAAACAAGAAAGGATGCATTGTCTCAGTCATTCAGGGCATATCATAGAATCATAGAATGGCCTGGGTTGAAAAGGACCACAAAGATCATCTAGTTCCAACCCCCCTGCTATGTGCAGGGTCGCCAACCACCAGACCAGGCTGCCCAGAGCCACATCCAGCCTTTCCTTGAAAGGAAGGCAAAGAGGTGAAAAAGAAGACAAGTAGAATTTCAGTCCAAAATATGGGAAATTAATATTCTCACGAAGCTGCAGCTTTCACTGCTGAGTTTCCTGATGTCATGTGGAAGTGTCTAAATTGTACCGTATGGCGTGCACCGAAACACTGCAGTATTGCCTGTAGTTTGCCTTATCCATCAGCTCATACGTGAGGCAGATGGGATTTGAAGAATAAAACTTTTGCCCTTTTATCTTGTGGGACACTCGCCCCATCCCTGGGAATCAGTGAATACACTACAAAAAGGATCAGGCTTGTCTGGAAGGCACTCCTAAATGTCTGCTGTTAGAGTGCTCAGCCATAAAGCAGAAATGCAGCTTCTAACATCTCTCCCGCCTCCCAAGAGAGCACTTGCTCAACGTTGTAATTTAATTGTTTCCCTCTTAGACACAGCTGATTTAAGAAGAGACTAGATTGACTGGACTAAAATTCTTGAGGTGCCTAGAGCTTCTTTCATATATTTCTGTCTGCAGACTAACATTTGTGATTGCTAAAGGCGTAGCTATACGTTCAAGAACAGGGAGCACAACCTGACCTACAAGGCAGAAAGAGGCACAAGAAAACACCTACATGGCACAGTGGATGAACTGCTCATTCACTGTTCCCAGGGCTGCTGAGCTAACAGGAAAAGTGCTAATGAGTGCAGAGACGTGGTGCTTGTGACCAGCAACTGATATTATTTACCAACACAAAGCTGTGGCAATGAAGACACAGCTCTGGAAGTGACTCACAGATGTAATTTGCAGTGATTTAAATACTTAAAGAACTTAATATTTTTTGTTTGTTTATTTGTTTGTTTTTTAGCTTATAAAAGAAAGAGAAAAAAGAAATATTTTGATTTAAGTGTATGAAATATTTTAGCAAAGAGAAAGCACTGGGTACAAAAGGGCACTTTAACCTAGTTGGGAAAAACATTGCAAGAAGGAGCAGAAGGCAGTGACAGCCAGGCTAGCACTAATAGCCAGCATGTTTTTAACAATGGAGGCTATTAGTCACTGCAACAAACAAGGAAGGGAAGCTGCATGTTCCCTATCTCTCAGCAATGTCAAATCGCCTGAACATTTTGCTGGAAAACATGCATTTGTCACGCAGAAGTGTGAACCAGCTAGAGTTAGAGAAAAGAAGTCAGAGCTAAAAAAGATAAAGAACAATTTGTATTTCCAATGGAAAGAAGAAGCTGTTCTGCAAAGAAAGACAACAAAGCTGGGGAGCTCAGTGATCTTAAAGGTCTCTTCCAAAGTAAGCTTAAAGGTCTCTTCCAATCAATCCTGTGCTTTTATAATATTATTCTATTTAAATAGAGCATCAATGAACTTCTGGAGTATTGCTGCCAGAGGGAGTTGTGAAGGCTGAAAATACCAAAATGGCACGGCCAAAATCACCTATGGGGTTATCTGGGAATAAAGTGAAGAAGCAGTAGTGAACTTTGGCTTTGGGCTAAGAGAAATTGTGTCATCACTAGGGAAGACCCTGCCCATTCAAACTGGTAGTGTCTTATTTGCCGGACTATATGATCTTTAAAGGTCCCTTTTAACTCAAATGATTCTATAGTTCTATGATTCTATGATGGTGAGTTCAGAGAGCTTGTAGAAGTCAGAAGAAGTGGGGAGAGACAGCCCAGAGCTGTGCAAGGGATCATCATTTTGTTTCAGATGCCACAACACCTTGCTAACATCACATGTTGAGAAGTTTTTTGCCCTTGTTCCAATCAGGGCAGCCTCCTGACTCCTTGTTTTGATAGATTATAAAAGCTATATCCACTTGTGAGTGTTGAAGGATTCCTTCTGATTTGAGTCTCTGCAGAACAGAGGAATTGAGAGCTTTGCAGTATGCTTGTGTCAGACATGGAGAGTTAAGGCATTCAAACTTTTTTTTTTTCTTTAACTTTTAAAGAAAAAAAGCAAAATACCTCTAGAAAAAAAATCATCATAGAAACTAAGGAAGACATACTCATACTTTCAACATATCATATCATACATACATACATACTCATATCTTCAACATAGCAAAATTATTCCTACAGGTCTTTTCCTCTGTAGAATTCTAAGCACAATTTTCTATCAGCTTTCTCATAAGCAACCCAAACCATTTCCGTTTAGCATCAAAGTCCATCAAGTCTAATGCTCATGGATGTTGTACCAGCACATCGTTTGCTTTTTTCTGCCACAGAGCCATCATGTCACATTTTACTTCACATTAAATCACTGAGATGAAAAAAGAGTGTTCTTGTGGATTAACACAGGACTTAGCCCTAGGAAATGTTGGTTCTATTCCCATCCTGGTCACATATGCAGCAAACACATCATAAGCCTTTTGATCTATCTGGAATCAAATATGCTGGCAAAATGGCAAAGAAACCTGCAGGTCTCATTTCTCTATTTGTATTACGAAGCAATCATGGTATTCTAATCCCTTGGGGAATCTGAGGATAAGTCATTCACCCCAATACCCAGATTACCCTTATACTTAGTGAGTGTTACATAAGAATCAGGAGAGAAAGACTAATCATACATGAGATAAACAAGTAGCAAATGGATTATAAGAGAGTAATTGCATGTACAGCATAGTCTAATAAAATTAACATTTGAGTGGTTAGAGATAGAGAGCCTTTGGGGATGAGAGTACTGAAAACAAGGAAATATTGTAGAGATTCCTTGGAGTTGAGAAATAAACCAAAATGAACTAAATTTTTTTGTGCTTTCTCCATTTTCCTACATACAAGATTTAATAATTGACTGAATAATAAATTATAGAGACAGAAAGAAAATTGGTCTACTTCTATGTGAGACCTCGTTAAATATTGGCCATAGCAGTATATAAAGCCGCAGAGAGTACAGAAAGGTAAAGTAAATGTAAAATACTGAATGAGAGAAATGACGTTTTATCATATGCATCATCACAAGAAGAAGTTTCCTGCCTTCAGATGTGATGAGAGCAACGACGTCTTGACTTCAGATATTTCTGTCTAGACAAGAAAAGTAGACCTGTAGAGGGAAGGAGAGATTTCCTGAAGTCGAGGATCAATCACTGTGAGACTGAGGGCAACTTCATAGTGAAGGGATGTGGACAAGATCTGTGGATGTCAGAAGGAAAAGCTCTCACAAGGTTGTGCTGTCAGCGGTATAGCTTTTACTGTTTTTATTTTTATTTTCAGTACATTCTACTCGGAGAAAAGCAAGATTCCAGAGCTGTCAAAGTTGGCCATTAAATTGGTTGTGCATGGACATTTCATGAAGGCCACACAGAATTTGTCTCCTCCATTCTCTACAAGCCAATATGCTATCCTGAAATGCAGAATTCTCTTCTATTGAAAGTGGGAGATATCAAAAATTGATTCTGTTCCATATTAAAAGTAAAACACCATTTGAGATCCCGGAGGAAAAGGAGAGTTCATAAGAAAATGCCAGTTCCTTCCCCTGTTAATAACTTAAAGATAGGGAAGGACAGGTTCTCATTTCAGCCAGTGCCCAATACCATTAAACCACTGATCAATCTGTGTGTCTCTCTACGCTTCCTTTTCAGAAGGTAAATCTATGAAAAAAAAGAAACTTTCCTATTACCATATTTCATTAAAATATAACTTTCTGGAAGAAAAAAAATCCACTTCAAGAAATCATGTTTCCATCCATCAGAGCAGAATTGACTAGTGATAGAGGTGGAACCTAGAGCAGAGAAGGGAATGTGTGGCCCTGTGCAAAACTGCTATATCCTGCTCTGCTTTTGTATAGTTCATCTTGGTTGAATCCTTTTTATCTTGCAGCAGTTATGACTTTAATTTTATGGAAGACCTTAGGAGAACTGGGCTGGCTTCAGGACTCATGGCATTTCCCCAGCTAAAAGTAGATATTTTCTGGGTTGTTTACTAATGCACTTGACTCGCCCTTTATTGAGTAGAGGCAGAGTCCCAGTATGCCTTGTTCATACAAAGACTCCTTCGCAGTAGGCATTCTTGGTAGTTAGAAGAATAGCTCACTGAGGGATGGGCAACTGCGGATCATCTGTGCCTTTAAGAAGCTCCCTTACTGACTGTGTAACTAAATATCCTAACAGAGTACTGCAAGTTCACGCTCCCTACTGAGACATCTCTGCTTCTGCATAGAAGGAAAAAATGTGTGAGTTGATGAAAATGTACTAATATATTAATAATGCAGAGAAAGGTAAAACTATTCCTGCTCTACCATAACAAACCCAAGGAGTCTGGAATATTAGGAGCTGATTTTGTGTATATACCCAGTGATGCATTTATTTTGATCAAGACATTATTGTGTCAATGTCCCCTGATAATGTGTTATCCTGTTAATGAGATCACCTGGGCCAGTGATTGAAGAGATGACAAGTGTGCATTCCTTTCTAGGCTGTTCAAATGTCCCCTGCCTTGTGTGCTGCCTCCAGTTACAAAGTCAAAGTAAATATCCATCAGCCCAGCAACACTTCTCTGACAAGGGGAGGGAGCAAGAACTCTCCCTCAGCTTTTTCTTTGTGTCATGAGGAACAAAGGAATCACAGAATCATGGAAATATTAAGGTTGGAAAAGACCACTAAGATGTCTTCTCCAACTGTCAACCCATCACCATGATGCCCACTAAGCCATGTCCCTCAGTACCGCATCTACGTGTTTCTTGAACGCCTTTGGAATCAACAACTCCACCACTTCCCTGGGCAAGTAGTGTCTTTGACTCAGAGATGCTGGTCACTATAGGGAAAAAAAAGTAATTCCCCACCACTTTACTTCTGAATAGATTACAGGCTGACTGCAGGTGAGAACAGTTTAGTCTATAATTCAGAATTTCTCCAAATTATGTCAGCAGCCATCCAAAAACTCAGCAGCAACAGCTAAAGAGACGGACGCAGAAAACCAGCACAACTCTGATTATGAAGTTTGCAGCAAGAAAATTACCAAGAGAAGGATGAAGTTAGTGAAAGATTTGACTCCTCAAGCAAAGCCCTTGGAAATGTATTCTGCTCTTTAAATGTTCATATTGTTATGCATCAGAACAGCTCCTAGAAGAGTATTAAGCAATATGGTTAAGCATGAATAATACCTGTGATGTTTGTGTTCTTCTTTTCTTTTTTTTTCCCCCAAGAAATTTTGTATGGGCAGCACAGAATTTCCTCTGAGTTTGATTGATTCAGTGACTTTAAGCTTGCGGCATTAGTGACACTGAGCTTTACAGTGTAGAAATTTCACTAACCCTGAGATAACCCTGCTCAAATATTGCTCAATAAATCTGAAAACCACCAGGGAGGCTGAGGGAGGGGGATGCAGGATAAGTGTTTAATCTGGACAGTTTGTTTTCTGGCCCCACGCTTTTTTCTTCTTTGTGTCTACGAATCAAGCTTTGATGATACGTTCATTGGTAATGTGAAGGGAGGAGGGTGAAAATCTGTTGGCTTCTGGAGAAAAAAGTCCTTCAGGGAGGATGAGTCAGCCCTCCAAAGGTGCTGTCTGCTTATCAAAGCTATCATGGCTTTAGTAGAGGTACTCCATCTACAATTGTTGTAGACAGGAGACAGCTAGGACATTTTGCAACAGGATCAGTTTTCCCAAATTACAAGAGAGCCAAAAGAATCCTGAAAATCTGCTGAGAAGTTTCAGTGAGCTTTATTCATAGCCAGAAAACCTTGTGTGTGAACGAAGGAAGATGTTTAGAGAGGTTATTCTGAATGGCAACGTTCAGATGGGGGAGTGTTACTGAGTCTCCTTGGATCCCAGTGCAATGGCGTTCTACAGAGAAATCCAAAGCAGCAGCTAGGAAAGGAAGCAGTACAATTTCACTTCACTTTTTCTTGTTTTTTTTTTACGTTTCCCCTTTTCGTTTTCCAGTTTTGCAATCATGTTCCTAGAGCTTTGTTCAGCAGATAAATCTTTTAACTTCTTTCTATTTGTCTGCTGTCAGAAGCAATCTCAGGGGAACCCGACCAGCTCAAGTTCCCTCATTTCCTCAGTAGATAAAATAAGAAATAAAACAAACAAACAAACAAACAAAGAAAAGACAACAACAAAACAAACCTTCAAAAGATGTCTCCTTCAGACCCTTCCGGTACGATATGTTTGAGGGCTGAGAAATTTTGTGGAGAAATGGTTATCACTGACTATAGACCAATGGCTGTTACAGGCAAGACAACTCTCATTTCCAAGTAGACACATAAACTATCAAAAAAAAATTGCCCAGTGTGAAGCATTCTAGTGAGGAAATACTTTTCACCTCAGGAATAGGAAAATCAGAAAATTATTTGTTTGTCTTGAGCAGAAACAGTATCATGATGCCGCAGCCCCGACACCCAGAGTAGCAATATACAGGGATCAATACTGCCTTTTATTTGAAAAATGATTCCACTTCCGAGCTTCCAATATTGGCTGTCAGACATAACAACGAAGATGTGACTCCGTACCTTCTGTTCTCAGAGGCACTGGGAATGAGATAGAGAAATAGGGAAAGGATTACTCCCTGCATCTAGGATGTGCTGTCGAGAAAATCATGTCAATGACTTGTATCGTGTGTACCTTCGATAAGAGAACATGCATCTACACATGTGGGAATATAGGAAAGTGTGCAACAAAGAGGCTGGACAATTTCATCTGAGTCTTTCATAGTCCCTGAAAGCAGTGTTCTGAAATGACAAGTTATTCTAATTCTCTAGGTGAGGAAGGGAGTCAGTGAGATTTCAGGAATGTGGAATGAGAGAAGGGACTTATTTCTCCTGTCACATCCCCTCCTGCACTCACTGCACAGCTTGTGTCTGACCTTATGGAGTTGGGGATTGTCCCTGAGGACTTTAAGTGATGACTGAGACCGAGTGGATGGCATGACAGATGCTGGTGCCATGGAGCAATTGTAGCACATAGCCCCGCATGATCTCTTCAGTCAGCCGCTCATTTTCCAGGACTGCAGGGCCCATTGTGAACTCTGTGCATTAAGTGATGCTGCTCTGGTTCACCTAGACAAAGGAAAGGAAGGAGGAGGATGAGAGTCTGTTGACCGGGGAGCCATTTTTTTGCAAGAGGAGAGAAATTAGGAGATGCTCAATAATTCAAATAAAAGCAGGGCTAATCCTTGAAAATTGGCACAAAGTGGGACACATATCTAGAGCTCCTGAGACTGCAGTTGTCTTGATAGCTGGTGGGGATTCATCTCACCAAATGTGGTTGGGCACTGTGAGCAAACCATACCAAGCACGAAAGCAGATCAAGTCAATAGACTCCATGGAGGCTAGGGAGTGATCTGTCTCATCTAAAATTAGTGGTGTCTCATCTTGTATTTGCTCTGACCACAGAATCATTATTGAATCATAGAATCATTAATGTTGGAAAAGATCATCTAGTCCAACCAGTAATCCTTTACCACGATAAATCTCCACTTGTTATAATGGGACACAGTTAACTACCTTGTCTGTACCCTTCTAAACTGCAGAGAACTAAAGATATGAAAAACTAACTCTGTCCTTCATCACTCTGCTTTGGCTTGCTATGATCTGGTATATATTTTCATAGGAATATTCCCATGATATTCAGAGTTGCGTATCTTCATTTGAAAGTAGCCATTCTGTGATTCAACAACACATTACAATGCAAACAACTAACACCTCAGGCAGCAATTTCTCTTTATGGTTTTCACATTCATTTTCTATGCTGTCATTGTTGTCAATGTTATTATTACTATCCCATCTTTATCTCCGGGAAGGCCCCCAGAGATCCTGAAGAAGCAACTACAGGGAGAGAAGAAAACACTAGCCCCACAAGCAAATGAAGCCTCCACAGAGCTTGGAAGTCCACAGAACCATTTCACAGCCGTACAAAAGGAAAAATAAGAGGGTGTTGTGCTCCTGGTGGTTTTTGTTTTTTTGTTTTTTTTTCTGGAAAAGAGTAGTTGAACAATAGCAATGAAACATCAAGAGGCACTGAGGTTTGATATCCTGATCATTCTCATGATCTAATTTCTCAGCCTTACCAACAAAACAAAACAAATCAGAGTTTTGAGATTTTGTACTGAGTGCATTGTTTCCTATAATCACTAAAGTATAATTAATTTAACAGATTTGCCTTTAATTCTCCCCCTTGGAAAATAATCTTTGTTCATATTTAATATTGCGCGTAGAAGCAGCTTCCTGGTGTGTACAAACAAAACCCCGCCTTGGAGAACAACTCTTATGAGAAGTGGCTGAGCAAACTGGGATGGTTCAGTCTGGAGAAGAGGAGGCTTAGGGGAGAGCTTCCTTGAAACGAGGTTGTGGCGAGGTTGCACTCAGTATCTTCTTCCAGTAACAGCAGTAGGAAGAGAGGTAATAGCCTCAGGATACACCATGGAAGGCTTAGGTTAGATATCAGGAAATTTTTTTTTCAGAAATAATGATAGAGCATTGGAACTTGCTGCCCACGTAAGTGGTACCTGAAGGTATTCAAGAGATGTGTAGATGTGTCACTGAGGAATATGGTTTAGTGTGTGTGGTGGAGATGTGCTGATGGTTGGACACTCGTTATGGGTGGGACATGACAACATCATGGCCTTCAAGGTCTTTTCCAACTTTAATGTTTCTATGTTATTGTTATTTACTCTTTGATTTCACGACTCTATGACTGGGTGATTCTATGATTCTATGCCTCTCCTTCTGCAAATAGCTTGATAAGTCCTGAGCTCCTTATAAGTGCTTGGACCAGAAGGATTTCTCAAAGGAATGAGAACCCCTGACAAGTTGCCTTGTACTACTGGAAATTTCCAATCTGGAGCGCCAGAAAGTCTTCAGATAAATATAAGCCCACAGCAGTCGCACTGCATACAAGAACCCATGTATATAAGTGAAAGATTGCACAGATTATTCAGAAATTTGCTTCCAGATATTAACATGGCAACAGACATTCCAGACAAGCATTTATTAGAAAAAGAGGGACAATGTTTGCCAGAACTTTTTAGTTTTTGCACATTGTTCTTTTTTGCCTCTTTTTCAGTCATTTTCCAGCAGGATCAAAATGTCTGCAAAAATATAAAAGTGTCTCTCAAACTTTGTTTTGCTGTTGGTCTTCAACTGTATTACCTGTGTTGAGTACAAAACTTCTTATGTAATGTATTATTCCTTGATATTTGTCCCAAGTATTTTTTCTGTCGTGCCCTAATCCACTTCTTACCCTATTACTTCAGACTTCTGTCAATATCTCATTATGATGCAGCTTTCCCTGTGCAACTAAAACCATCTCTGCTCTTGTTCTGTTTCATGTAGAGTGAGGGTTACTCGAGAAAAGGAATGTTTCAGTTCACTGACTGACCTGCAAGGAGGTAAACAATTTTAGTTCAAGTTGACCAGAAGTTATCAATAATTCATCCCTATGGGAATTTCTGTTTATCCTTATAGTCAGAGCAAAGTCAAGGCAGGACGAACATACAGGGTAATTTCTCTGCATTAGACAAGGAGTTTTAATCCCTCTTTCCAATTTTTAACAAATTTCACGACCTCTCACTTTTTGTTTTTGGAAGGGAAGTTTCATAGACTCTTACCTTCTGTTTTGAAGGAGACTATTTTCCTTCTGGTTATATGAACTGAGCCCTGCATGTGATAATTTCATCCAGCATTTCAGGTTAATTTAACCCCAAATCACAAATAGTTAGACTTCAGCAACCTACTTGATTCTTTCCCAAACAGATTGATTTAGATAACTACAGATATCAAACTGGTATCTGGACTCAGCCAGAAGAGTGACAAAGTTAGTTTCCAAAATACCACCTGAACTGAACTAGTGTTGATTAACCTAATCAGGTTTGTTTGTTTTTTGTCCATTCTGTTACTGCTCTAAGACATTTTCAATTAGAATGGCTCTGCAGAAGAGGGAGAAATATTTCAACCTTTTCCTCTGCATACAGAATCTGGTCTTTTCCTTCCTTAGACTGGTAAATAAGAGAGAAAATCTCCAAGCTGAATTACTGTGAGTCAGCTCACAACATAAATACAGCTGGAGAGTATACAGACGACTCTGCTCATTCCAGTGGTGCAATTTCCCATTACTTCTAATTAAAGCTTCCTCTTAAGAAATCCTACTATCTGAAGAGCTACAAGCTTGTGTTCTTATTACTACAAAAGGAACAGTACTGTGGATGAGGGCTGCCCTGTTCCTACCAAATACATTCAATCAGGTATTTCCCTTCCACTGACACCTTGATCCAGGATCTTGCCTTGTTCATGTGCACAGTGCTTTCTCACTTCATTGTGTGCAGGGTGATTTCCCGTGTAACTCAAGATTTGCAGCATTTCCTTTTCAAAAAGAACTGAAGGTAGGAAATAAAGTGAGGGGAAGAGAGAGAGATTCCAGCTGTATGTGTCGATACATCTTTGCTTCATAGCAGGAAATAATCAAACACATGTCTTAGTTCCTGGTGTTGTACAAAGAGGAGCTCCTCATGAAAGATGAATTTCATCCTCCAGTTCTATTTATCACGATACTGACCTGTTCATCAGTTTTCAGTTTTGGGCACCTCACTATAAGAAAGACATTGAGGCCCTGGATCTTGTCCAGAGAAAGGCAACAAAACAGTGAAAGATCTGGAGCGTGTCTTATGAGGAGTGGCTGAGGAAGCTATGAATGTTTAGTCTGAGGAAAAAAAAGCCACAAAAAGAGATCTAATCGCTCTCTACAACTTCCTGAAAAGAGGTTGTAGCAAGGTGGAAATCTGCCTCTTCTCTCAGGTAAAAGTGGAAGGACGAGAGGTGACAAGCTGTGTCAGGGGTGGTCAGTTTGTACATTAGGAAAAATTTATTCTCAGAAAAAGTGGTGAAATTTTGGAATAAGGTGTCCAGGGAGGTGGTGGATACACCATCCCTTGCAGGTGTTCAAGAAACAGGCAGATGAGGCACAGAGAGAGATGGTTTTGTGGGCGTGGTGATGATGGGCTGATGGTTGGAGTAGATGATCTTAGTGGTCTTTCCAACCTTTAATGATTCTATGATTCAATGATTCTGTGATACATGTGTGATAAAGCCAAACATTTTTTTACTTATTCTCTCTCCCTTTGACACAGACATATCAGACCTATACATGTCATATACCCTACACAATTGCCCCTTTTCCAATCTCCTGGTACCTGCTTTTTTCCCCACCACCTCTGAAAGCATCAGGTATGAGTCTGAGACTCCTGAAAGCAACTACAAATCTTGATGTCTTCTTTGTGATGTATTTCTGAGGACTGGGATTGCACATGGTCACTGTTGCCAAACTCTGCGACAGCTGTACCTTACTCTCTCTATTTGGGTTGGTACCTACCCAAGCAAAAGCTGGGCAAAATTACAATTCTTTCTTTGAGAATCAAAGCAGTAATAAAATATATATATATTTTTTTTGCGTACAAATTTTGCAAACACCCCACTGACTGCAGCGAGAATATTCAGAAATATAAGTGTGAGGTGCCACTTCTCTCTTGCTAGTGCAAAAGCAGATCAAACCCCTGCAAATCAGGAACAAAAAGAGACAGATTTTGCAGAGCACTCCATAGCAGGGACTGCAGGAGGGCTTAGCCTGCTGTGCATATCAAAGTTTCTCTTGTATGCCTTGTCTCATTGCAGCTTTAAGAAATTCCTGAGGAAGGGAGCTGCCTTAATAGCAAGTTGTACCACTTTTAAAGCTGCATTTGTATCGCTCACCCAGCAAGAGCTCTTGTCACATGGAAGCCATCGAATCAAAACACTGACATGGCAAGAGAATAAGGAGAGATAATGAAATGAGAAATTAAGAGCATGAAAAGTAAATGCTCTAGAAAAGCTGACACTTCATAACACTTCAAGTGAACACTTGCCTGTATCTCAAAGTGGACCGATAAGAAATTATTTGCTTTTCTTACGTAACAGAAATAGATAAAGAATTCTGTTTGGATAGGAGAAGATTCCACTAGGCTGCAATTTACGTATGAATGCTCAATATTTAAGGAAATTGCTTCTTTTACTTTGTCATCTGGCATAAATGTATGCTAAAGAGGGATTCATTAGAAAAAAACCATGCAGTGCATGAGCTCATCTCACATAATCCTGATCTCTCTAGGCAGGTGTTTTGCATCCTATTAGGAGATGGCACATTGAATTGCAGGAGGCTTACCACATGGATTGTGTTGTTCTCCCCTGAAAACACAGCACAACGATCTCACCCTTCCCCCTTGAAACAAGTTTCCATTTTCTGTACGTGCACTCATTGTGGAGATAGTCATCCTAGCTAACAGGCCCGGAGTTGTCTAGAGATTAATGACTTTAACAAGGCTTGCGAAGGGCTTGGAGAATATGCCCTATGAGGAGTGGCTGAAGGAACTGGGGTGGTTCGGTCTGGGGAAAAGAAGGCTTAGGGGAGACATTATTGCTCTCTTGCAATATCTGAAATGTGCTTACAGCGAGAGCGGGGTTGGTCTCTTCTCACTGGTGACAGGTGACAGGTGACGAGGGAAATGGCCTCAAGTTGCACCGGGGCAAGTTTAGGTTAGATATCAGGAAAAACGTCTTTAAAGAAAGAGTTGTTAAGCACTGGAATAGGCTCCCCAGAGATGTGGTTGAGTCACCATCCCTGGATGTGTTTAAAAACCATTTGGATGTGGTGCTCAGGGACATGATTTAGCAGAGGGTTGTTAGAGTTAGGGCAGTATGGTTAGGTTGCAGTTGAACTTGATGATCATTAAGGTCTTTTCCAACCTGAGCAATTCTATGATTCTATGATTCTATGACTTCCAGTTTGCATCACTGCTAATAAGATAGGAACCACTCCTCTCGCACCCTCTAACATCCATGGATGCTTTGCAGGCTGCTGCAGAGGTCCTCGTGTCCTTAAGGAAAGCTAAGAGCTTTGCAGGACAGAGCTGTGCTACAGATAAAGAGGCAATAATTTCTTCTGCCATTATGGCGTGAAGACACTGTGGAGGTGATCTGATGAGAGATCTGAAGATATATAGATCTGAAGAGAGATCTATATATACTTATGGCAACTTAAGACAGAACTTATGTGTACAGATTTAAGAGAATGACTCAAAATAACTCCTCTTGCCTGAAACACTACCTAGGAATGTTTGGGGGGATTTTTTTTTTTTTTTTTTTTTGCACATTTTCCAGGAAAATGTACTCAGTCCCTGATGCATCTTTTCCTAGAAAATATACTCAGTCCCTCAGTTCCTGGTACGTACTATATCCAGTATGTTTGACACCTTTGCTGACCTGAGATGCTTGATTTTTCATCTTGTTTGAAACTGTTCAAACTAAATCAGAGAAGTTTAATTAAGGCAAGACTAAAGTGAATGTCCATATGTCCCCGTAGGGGACCTTTCTATGTTCCTAGAATCTCCTGGAAAAACCCAGTTCACTTAACACGTTGACCTTGATATTTTTCTTCCCAGCTACAGTAAGAGGAGGATTTGCTCCCTTTTTAGTACAGTACTTGGGTGGTAAGGATGCTCCTTGAATAAATGCAGTAAGTTAGCACTAGACTTCCTCCAGCTGAATAATAGAATCATTCATTTTGGAAAAGAACTCCACGATTTTCTAGTCTAACCATCCACCTATCTCCAATGTTGCCCACTAAACGATATCCCAAAATATTTCATCTACCCTTTCCTTAAACACCTCCAGGGATGATGACTCCACTGCCTCCCTGGGCAGCCTGTTCCAGTGCATTACTACTCTTCATGAGAAGAAATTTATGCTACTATCCAACCTGAAACTCCTTTAGTGCAACTTGAAGCCATTACCTCTTGTCCTGTAGCTGAAGATTTTGAGTACAAATTTTCATTTCCATGGATTAGGATACAGGCTAAACTGATGGAGGTGTTCTGTTGGTTAACACAAAGAAAACAGAACCCCAATACCTGTAAACAGATGTCAGGTGTATAAGTTTCTATTTACATCTACTGAAATCTCTTTTCGATGTGCTATACCTGTAGAAAAAGAAGTAATGTCCTTAAGTTGTGCCAGGAGAGGCTCAGGTTGAGTATTACGAAAAATTTATTCTCAGGAAGGGTGGCAACGCTTTGGAACAGGCTGCCCAAGGAAGAGGTGGAGTCGCTGATACAGCACTGAGGGACATGGTTTAGTGGGCGTGGTGGGGATGAGTCAGTGGTTGAACTACACAACCTCAGTGATTCTATGATGCTAGGATCTCTGGAGACATAGGCAGATATCACCCTGAGCAATGTGTTCTGGCTGACGCTGATCTGAGAAGGAAGTTGAACTAGGTGATATCCAGAGGTACCTTCTTGCTTCAGTGGCCTCAGCCCTTCCCTGGAAAATGAGAGATTCCTGGATAAATTTTGGGACTAATATTCAAATTTGGTTTCCAAGCACCAATATTATATTACAAAGTCATTTTGGCTTTCCCTGAATAATGCTTGGGTACTCAACCATACCAGATCTATACACACAGGTGGTACAGTATAAACATGCAGTTAGCATAGCTGAATGGTAGCTGATGTGCATCTGAGATCAGTACTCCCAGCTCAGAACTTGCTATGGTAGATGGACTTACTGACTTCCTGTCTTTGTTATCTCATGGATTTCACTGTACAATGTAATAGCTCTCAATATCTTGTTTGTAAATAGGATAATCCTTCCACAGCTTCCAAGTGAGCTGTTAAAATAAATAGAGAGATTTCTTGTAAAATATTTGGATTATCTTTTAATCTACAGGTCATATACCTTCCCATTCTTGATTGGATAGAACAACTAGCTCCTTTCAACTCTCTATATGAATATTCCCCTGAAACATACTTCTTGTGAGAGGTGGTAGAGGTGGGTGAGTCTCAGAAATAAAGGGAGTAACAGATTCTCCTCCAGGAATTGGAATAATAGAGACTACATGGTGCTTGGGTTAGTTTACTCTAGAAACTAAGAAGTATTCCCTCCATGTCGTTCTCATGTGCTTGCTTTTATAAATGAAGTTTATCATTCCTGCTTGCTTGGGGATTTGACCAGCTGCACCCTTTGCTAGCTGAGAGAATTTCCATCAAAACACTATTTAAAAGCTCCAGTCATTCAAAGTACTTGAGGCTTAAGTTCTGGGATTTTAAAATATATTACATGTATATATATATATTTATATATATGTTATATTTATTTGACTACCATCTGTATTTAGCATACATAGCACCTTGTCAGGGAAAGTATAAAATCCTCCTGTCTCCCAGTCTTAGCCACAAGTCACCTAGAAAAGACAAAACTTTCATCTGTCTGTTTGCCTTGAGGATTAGATATAAAGGATCCTGACACCTTGGGAGGTATATTCGTTTTTCTTGTGTTTTTTTTAATTAATAATTATTTTTAGATTTTTGTTATTACTGTTTCATTCTTGCTTGCCTACAATGGAAGCTGGAGAGAACTACAAGGGATAAAACGTCCCACCTACTCTAAAGCTTAGTGCTCTTCTTTAATGGTTTAATATGTTCTGAATTGGTTAACAGGGAAAAGTGGCTGGAGGCTGAAAGAATGTCTTGCATATTGTTGTATATCCTTTATTACTGTACACTGTGGTCTGTGTAAGGAATTGTTCTCCAAACCATCTGAATGTTTGTTTACCATGATGCAGCAGCTGTCTCCATTGTAAAGAAAGAAGCAAGAAAGAGAGTACATTAAATTCATTCATTCCTAGCAGAAAGGAGATAAACAAAGAAAAGAAAGAATCTTTAACCTGCTGTTACCCATGCTTGGAAATAAAAATTCACTGTTTAGAAATACCTGGAAAGTAAGTACATCATTCCAGAAAGTCAGAGAAATGTACTGCAAAGAAAACTGTCTCTGGCCTTTCCAAATCAGGCCTTTATTAGCCAAAGGATCCCTCAACTGTTTTTCTAGTTGTGATATAGAAATTCCTTTTGTGGTTCTACTAATCTCATGAGTTATGTCGGGAAGATTATCTCCAGTCTAGCAACTCAAAGACTTTGGAGTATACCGCTGATCCCAGTTCATCTTGCTGAACCTGTCACACAGCTTTTTTCTGCTTCAGATAAGGACTGGGCGCTTCTGAAGGTCATGAAAACATGATGTGGAGCAAGGAAGGGCATGTTTTTAGGTTCCAGGGAGTGTCTGAACAAACCCAACAGAGTATCTCATTCCTCCATGCTGAACTGCTCAAAATCATCCTCAGAGGTGTTGAACTCTAAAGCTCCCTGAAGAGGTCAACCTCTTCTCCCAGGTAACAGTGATAGTATGAGAGGTAATGGCCTCAAGTTGCAACAGAGGAGGTTCAGGTTGGGTACTAGGAAAAATTTCTTCTAAGAAAAAGTGGTGAGGTGTTGCAACAGGCTGCCCAGGGAGGTGATGGAATCAATATGATGTGGTGTTGTCAAGAAACATAGATGTGACACTGAAAGACATGGTTTAGTGGCATGGTGGTGATTGGCTGATGGTTGGACTAAATGATCTTAGTGTTTTTTTTTCCAACCACTGCATTTTCAGCACTGATACTTCAGTGTCTTCACCAGAAATTCAGAGAACCGAAAGAACCACTTAAAACAAAGGAAAAGTTGTATGATTAGTGACACAGACAATTTGAAAAGGAGTCTGATTACAGCCAAAGTGAAAGACATCCTAGAAGAACTCTTTGTTCAGCTAAGTACTATGACTAGATCAAACACTGAAAAAGAAACAGAAATGAGCATTTACCTTGACCATCCAAAAGAAGATTTTTTGATATTTCTCTGCAGTGCTAGCATCTTGTGAATTGAGAGCAGATGAAACTTCTGGACAGGAAAGCAAATTATTACAGTGATTTAATCATGTTGGATGAATCATTTTAGATACTGAGTGGGTCATTGGACAAGCTAGAAGGTAAGATGACTTGTCAAGGTTATTTCCAGCTTAATTTTACATTTTTCTATGATTTGTAGCATTGGCCAAGTTCATTATCAGAATCTGAGTTTTCCATTTGAGTTGCCTTATGGGTCTGGCAATATTTTCCTTTTTCTGTGCTGCCAGTCTTCACACTGCATTACACCATCCTCAGTAAATATGAACCAATTTAACTCAGGAAGGAGCAGGAAGCTGCAAGGAGAGAGAAAAGGAGGTGATGAGTTAGAATTAAATGCTTCACATCTGAAGGTGTAGCAATAGATTTGGCTCTTTGACCAAGGAGCAATACAATCATCACCAGTGTAAAGGGTTGACCTTGGCTGTCTGCCTGGTGCCCACCAAGGTGCTTTCAAAATCAGAAGGACAAGGAGAGAAAATAAGTTGAAAAACAGTATGAATGGGATGAAACCAGGGAGATCACTTACCTGTTAGACATGGACAAAAGAGAGTTGTATCAGGGAAGATTTACTTATTGCCAAATTAAAATTGAGTAGTATGGCAAGAAAAAAAAGACAAAACTAACATCACCTGTCACAGAATCACAGAATCATGAAAGCTGGAAAAGATCACTTAGATCATCTAGTCCAATCATCAGCCCATCACCACCATGCCCATTAAACCTTCCCTTCTCCTTCCTCACTGACCTTGGTGACTTCAGGTCTGTTTGTCTCGCATTATTCTTGCTCATATCTCTCACAGATGCTATGCAGCGATTTTACCCTTTCTTTAAAAAGTTATCACAGAAGTGCCAGCAGCATCACTCCTTGGCTCAGCTTTGGCCAGTGTTGATCCATGCAGAATTAGTTCTGTCTGACATGGGCCAACTACTGGCTTCTTCTTGCAGAGGCCAACACTGCAGCCTCTTTGCTGCCACAATCTGGACATTAGACATGTAATACAACCTGGAAAGAAAAAAATCTTGAAATTATGTAGTTCTTCTATTGAAAATCTCTTTTTAATCCCTGTGTTTGTCTCAGTATTTCATGACCTCTACCACAGTACTCTCTTTTTTACCCTCAGCATCACTTTGCATTTATCATCTGGATGTCATGCTTGGATCTGAATCGATAAGTGAAAAAGCTGCATTTGACAGTCCTTTCCAGATGTGCCTGTTTGACTCCAGCTGGTGAAGTTGTTTCTGAAGACTTACTTCCTCTCATTCACGTTCTTTCACGCTAAACTATAATATCAGCTCCCAACTCCCGGTCTTTAGGATAAGTGGCACCTTTTTGAATTTCTGATGGCTTTCAGCTTGAGCTAGACGCCAAGAAGATGAACAGCAGGAAGTCGGTGAGAGAATTGTTTAAGGATATTGAAAATGAGAGATGGTTGAGTGTCAGGGAGTAATTTGTTTCCTCAAGGCATAATAAACCTGCAGGATAAACTTCCATCTCCAGTGATCACAGCAAGGTGGTGGTGATAGTTAAGAATAGAAAAGCAGGTTTCAGTGTAAGAGAACGTTGCTGGAAAAGCTAAATAAAAAGCAATAGTTGGCATTACAATTCAGGGCGGCTAGCAGGCCAGATATTTGCTGAGCTGAGAAGGCAGCAGGAGCTTTGGCAAGTACAAGTGGAGTTAAAACTCAATATTTATGTGAGTGAATCACCTCATTTTTCTGTTTTGCGGCCTTCCAGTATTTGAAGGGAGCATATAAACAGGAAGGGGAATGGCTGTTCACAAGGGTGGATAGAGATAGGACAAGAGGGAATGGTTTTAAACTGAGACAGGGAAGGTTTAGGTCAGATACTAGGAGGAAGTTTTTCACACAGAGGGTGGTGATGCACTGAACAGGTTGCCCAAGGAGGTTGTGGATGCCCCATCCCTGGAGGCATTCAAGGCCAGGCTGGATGTGGCTCTGGGCAGCCTGGTCTGGTGGTTGGCGACCCTGCACATAGCAGGGGGTTGAAACTAGATGATCTTTGTGGTCCTTTTCAACCCAGGCCATTCGATGATTCTATGATTTGCAAAAGGCACTACTGATTTCTTAAAAGAGGCCTACATGT
Source organism: Tragopan temminckii (assembly GCA_028571105.1). Taxonomy (NCBI): domain Eukaryota; kingdom Metazoa; phylum Chordata; class Aves; order Galliformes; family Phasianidae; genus Tragopan; species Tragopan temminckii. The sequence goes on from JAOWBP010002052.1 coordinate 74,436,968, forward strand.
GCACATTTCTAGTGCTTGTACCAGGAAGTTTCAGGGAAAATATCAATTCGTCGGCCCTGTGATACTTCCTCTGAATCTTGTTAGGTTTAATGAACTTTGCTGAATTCAAGACAGGGTTTCCATGGAAACTTTACCAGTTTTTCAACAGTGACATTCACAACTCTGAGGCAAATCAGTTACACGGATTAACCAAGGACCAAGAACTCTTCTACTTCAGGGTTTCCAGCTCAGGCAGATGCCCTCTGTGATGACAGCTCTTGAAACGGAGAAAAAGATCTGGGGCCCTGAGCTGGTGCTCGGGGTGGTATTTTTACTGAGTGGGTGTATCCATAAACAGTGATTTTCTGCTCTTATCCAAGTTTCCACAAGATGGATTTTCCCAAGATTTGGTGAGGTGCTTTTTATCTGTCAGCATTTGCTTATTCTATCTTCTCTTTTTTTTTTTTTTTTTTTTTTAAATGTCATTTTTAAAATGCTGTAGTTGTTTTACTCACTGACAAGCAGTTTTTAAATTCTTAATTGAGTAAGCTGGGTTAGGAAGGTTAGATCTGCATTTTCAGGGAATGTAATTACTGATTTATGTTTGAAAGAGGAAAGAGAAGAAATTTTGAAGACTGTTTCTTCTATCTGGACAATCATTTCCTGGGAAGAAATGAAGAAATTATCAAATCAAAGGAATAATAATAATAAAAAAAGGACTAGAGAGCATCTCTGTAGAACAATTCCTGGTGCAGTTACATGCAAATTATTTAGTCTCTAATGTCACACCATCAGATCCAAAGGGCTGTCCATAACAATATAATTAAGACACCAGGTCTGTATTGGTGTGAAATGAACCAAAGGTCAGTGGGCAAAGTTGTCTGTCAGTAGATCCACTGAACGGGATCTTTGCTGGGAATTTAAGTTGAAAGGGCAACCTGCAAGGCAAGTGACTATGGCCTACAGACAAAAGCTAGCTGAGTCCTGGTGTGATGAAACACATATAGTGAGATGAAAGGAAATTTTCTGGTGGAAATTTGCTTTAGATCCACCAGGAAACTTTCTCCTCCCACAAAGATTTTCATTCTGTCCCTATCATTTGGCCAGAAGAATTAATGAAGTCACTTTAACTTCAACCCAAACAGAGCAGAAGACAAGAGTCAAGGGAACAAAGGACACCTAAAAATCAAGACAGTAATTTTGGTCTCTGAGATTACACTTAGAGAAGTCTAATCTGGGACAGTGCAAGTCAGTGCATATTGGGCCAAATCCTTCTGTACTTAATTTTCTTCATCTTTCTTGTGAAGATGAAGAAAATAATAGCACATTTTCTCACTGTTTTTTAATGTTCTCTGATATCTATTGTACTATAAAGTTTACATCTAAAGATATTTAATATAAATTTATTTTTCACATGAAACATCTTGAGATTTTATAGTCTGGATAAGAATTGTGTCTGCTTTGTGTTTCTTTCCCATTTACAAAACTCAGAGCTTTTATGTTTATGCAAAATTGTTGAGGATGAGATCAGATTGATCTGCTTGGTTCATGCAATCTAAGTTGGATACCTATGTTAGGAACATGGTCATCCAAGAATTTCTCAGGAATCAATGAAAGTAAGATTTAGGGTGGTTGGGCCCTGGAACAGCCTCCCCGAATTGAGTCGTCACAGCACTGAGCTTGCCAGATTTCAAGAAGTGTTTGGACAGTGCTCTCAGATATAGGGTCTGATTTTTGGGTGGTCTTGTGTGGAGCCAGGACTTGTACTTGAACTTTTTGGGTTCCTCCCAACTTGGGATATTCTATGGTTCTATGATTCTATAAGTATTTTCAGTCAACAATACAGATCATCTATCATACTCTAATCACAGAGCGTAAGATGATTCTGTCTGTATTAGGTGGGTGAACTCAGGATATATTCTGAAGGAGGAGCAGTGTTTGGTCATACATTATTTCGCTTGGAAAATCTGATAAGACCATACATGTCCCTCCAAAATGTAGGAACTCATAGTGTTACTTTTACCATGTTATTTGCACTGGAAAACAAATGGTGATACCCACATTCTGAACCACAAAGCACAAGTTTACAAATATAAATAAGCCCAAGAAGTTTTCTTGAAACACACTCTGCTCTTTCAATCTTCAAGCAGCAATACCAAAGACTGGCAGCAGGATGATGATAATTCTGCTGCTGTTCCTTATAACTGAACACTGGAAATTTTCTCTTCTGAGCACAGAAGGGGACAACATTTCTGATTGAAAAAGCTATGCTGTGTTGACTTAGAATGTTCATTTTGTTCTTGAACATAATCCTCATAGCAAAGCATAGCAGAGTGCCAATGGTGCCAGTAATATTTATAAGAAAAGAGTTCATTTTTCCACATAGGCTGCTATATATTATTGAGATAGATCTCTCTTCAAAGAATTGTGTAAGGAAGAACATTCTCAATGCAGTCACCACATCTACCGAGCCACTTGTCCCTAATCCCGTAACTGGACATTTTCTGTATTTGGCAGACACATTTAAAAAGTTAAACTCTGTCAGTAATACAAATCTTTGCATATTATTGCATCTCAGAAGAGGATTATATTGGATTAGAGAATAACTCTCCCACTGTCCACAGCTATACAACAGTCACACTTTGCCTGTGGCCCTTTTGACCTGTTTCGAGCTATGTATAGCTATCATTTCAGACCTGAAGTGTTTCATAACTATATGCTAATCTGAGGGAAGAAAGATTAAAGGAAGATGTAGCCATAGTGCAAGATTACACACACACACGCATATACATATAAACTACAAATCTAATGCAGTTAAATCACAGAATTCCAAGGGTTGGAAGGGACCTCTGAAGACCATCCAGTCTAACCCCCTGCTAAAGCAGATTTCCTAGAGCAAGTTCCATAGGAAAGCATCCAGAAAGGTCTTGAATATATTTAGAGGAGGATTGTACACAGTGAGGATTTTCACAGATGTGGAGGTTTGTGCTTTTTCAATGACCTTTGACTAAACGTGTCTTTCCCAGATCAAACAGCATTAGGAATATGACAGGAAAGATAAAAAATACCTTGAGAACATTTGTTTTTATTGCAAGATGTCCCATTCTCTATCATCTATGGGAAATGAAGCCTGGAAGGTATAGCATTAGAAATCTCACTTTATTGAATTGGCTCTTCCCATTCCCATTCCCATTTCATAACAATGAAGTATGAAACACAAATTTTAACACCTAGACAATTCATTCTGGCATAAATACACTGCTTTAAAAATTAATAAAAAAGCTATATCAATTACAAAAGTGATTTACCAAGCCCAGTAAATTTTGTAATCTGTCATTTTTATGTGTTCATACTCGCTCTTTCTCTATCATTCAATTTTACGCTTTCTATATGCTAAACACTCCCATGAACCCACAATAGATTTCACAGGATTTGACAGCCAGCAAGTTTTGCTGATTTTTTTTTTTTTCTTTCTGTTTAGGGAAATAATGCAGTTCTGTTTTTTTCTGCCTCCATTTATAGACACTTGCAGCCAGTAACCTTGGATACTCATTTTTTTTTTTTCATTCTTTATCATCAGATGTGCGGCAATGCCTATTGTCAGAAGCAAAGAGAAGGGTTCTCATTTTCTATTTACACAGACAAAATAAGATAAAATATTATAATTCTTCTACAGTGAGTACTATAAATTTGAAGCTAAGTTGAGCTTCTATGTGATAAAATTCATCTTTATATAGCCCAAGTGTTCTGCAATATTCTTCATTCTCAGTACAACATAAGTCGAAATGGCTTAGAGCTCAAATTTTTGCAAACATCTGCCATTCTTTTTTTGTTAATTATTTTTTCTTTTTGCATTTATTTTAGTTTTGCAAGGAGAGGAAATAAAGGTATTAATACACCACAGAGATGTATTTTGCTTGCTTTCTAATGAAACTAAATGGTTATGATGATGGGAGCTGTTCTTTCAGAAGATTAGACTGTTAATAGATGCTATATTGGATTTCACTATGGAACTTTTCTGTATTTGTTATTTAACTGACCAAGAAAACTTAGAAAACCAACAGATAAACAAAAAGTTTATATGAATTTTACCTAAAAATGCATCAAATTCCTCCTGCCCCCAAATACCTTGATCTAGGATACAATATTGTGATCTTGGCAGATACCTTTTTATTGTGTCATCTTTACAAGATGATCTTTAAGATCCCTTCCAACTCAAGCTATTCTACAGAGGAGCTTCCACAAAGTTTTCAGATGACTTGCTAAGTAAGCTTCCCTTATCTGTACTTTTCTAAATCCTCTTAAAGCTCTTCAGTGTCTTGTATCTATGGAAAGTTTTAGCTTCAAAGGGATCAGGGTCAGACTTTTCTCTTTTCTTTTCTTTTCTTTTCTTTTCTTTTCTTTTCTTTTCTTTTCTTTTCTTTTCTTTTCTTTTCTTTT
>JAOWBP010002052.1:74441486-74473256 GCA_028571105.1 Tragopan temminckii
CATTGAGGCCCTGGAGCGTGTCCAGAGAAGAGCAACGAAACTGGTGAGGGGTCTGGAGCACAAGTCTTATGAGGAGCAGCTGAGGGAGCTGGGACTGTTTAGTTTGAAGAAAAGAAGGCTCAGGGGAGACCTCACTGCACTCTACAACTTCCTGAGGGAGGTTGTAATGAGGAGGGGTTGGGCCTCTTCTCCCAGGTAACAAACAGGACCCGAGGAAATGGCCGCAGGTTGTACCAGAGGAGGTTTAGGATGGATATAAGGAAGAACTTATTATCTCAGAGAGTTGTCAGGCACTGGAATGGCCTGCCCAGGGAGGTGGTGGAGTCACCGTCCCTGGCACTGTTCAAAAGGCATGTGGATGAGGAGCTATGAGATATGGTTTAGTAGCAATGGTAGCAATGGTAGTGGGTGTATGGTTGGACGAGATGATCTTGCAGGTCGCTTCCAACCTTGTGATTCTACGATTCTATGAATCTAATATCTAACCTAAACCTCCCCAGTCTTGGTTTAAAACCATTCCTCCTTGTCCTATCACTATCCATCACCGTAAACAGTCATTGTCACATAATTCAACAGTCTTATCTCACAAAATTTAACAGAAAAATAAAAGGGAAAAAGAACTAATTTTCACCTAGACCATGAAATGAGGCACCTTATTGAAGTCATGAATACATTTTTACTTTTTCTTTGTTTGGAGCAGGAACCAAGACCTTTCGTTGCTTTTTCTGGGTTATGTACAACATACCAAGTAGAGGGAAGTCTTCACGTGTACTCTTTGGCATCAATAAAATCAATCAAAGTAATTAAGATGGCACAGAGATATCAGTACCTGCTAGGCCTACACAGGTGAATCTCACATTTTTGAAAGTCAATTTAGATAGAAAATATTTGCAAAGCAAAGCTGAAAGATTCATGGCATGATAAACATTGCCACATAATGTGTTAACCAAACATACAACAAAATGAGTACATGTACAAGATGCAAGATCATTAGTGGTTTCTGAGAAGTCTGACACAAATTTAGTCCACATGCTTGCAAGAAAAAATTTCAAGTCACGAAGAAATGTAAAAAAATCTAAACATATTAAATGCAATTTGTAGTCATGAACAAGAAGATAAATCCTGCTAATGTATTATACTCAAGAAACAGTTTGCCCAGTCTTGTACCACAACAATAATGTAGGGAATGGGGAAATTTGCAGGCAAATTTAATCAGTTTCTTCAAGCTACAGTGGTTATATTTCAAGATTATGCAAATCCAAATTTCTTTTTCTTTTCAAAAACAAATTACTGCTTGGATTTTGATAGCTTCTATTGTCTTTTCAGCATGCAATCAATGTACCTTATTTCATTTATATAAATGTTTTCTGCTCATTAGGGCAACTCAATCAAAATTCATATTTTGGTCCTGTAGTTTCTTTGAGGTTGACAACAGCAAGGAGGTCAAGTCAGGGCACCAGGGCAATAGACAGGAGTCATAATTATTGTCCATAACTCTAAGAGTTCTTTTTTATACAGAGGATCTGTTTTCACACTGCCTAATGATTTCTCAGTTCCATTATCTATTTCATCTAGAGTGTGTTGTTACAATGGTGGTATTGCTTTTTCCTGATGATGTTTTAATATCATTTTTCTTTCAAGTTGTCATTAAATTCCAGACTTATATATGTCCTTTTTGTCCAAATCTTAATGAGTAGAGATATTTGTGCTCGTATGAATTTCTCTATCTGCCCTTAGAAAACCTTCTGTCAGGATAGCTGACAGCCACTGAAAGTGGTGGCTTTTGAGCATTACATGCAAAAACTCATCTTTGCGGACTTCATGAGCTTTCACCCCTGATAGGAACAATTTGCTCATGCTTTTGAATGTACATAGACATCTAAATAATTTGAGTTCTCTTAGGGTATCTGAAGTAACTGTATATGGCTACTTGATTTATAAAGAGTACCATACCCTTGTGGATCAGCATCTGGAAGTCAGAAAGTACAGTTCAGAACAATGTCTTTATACATCTGCAGGCATGCTATTAAACTGAGCATCTTGTTTACATGCAGACATGTACATTTACATGCATAAATTTGGATTTGTCAGGTTAACTGTGCAATACAACAATTTGTTTCATGTGTAGGTTGCTCTGAAAGTAATGCCTTCTATTTTTTTCCATGGAAATGACAACAGCTACAATGAGCACAATAACACTCTTTGATAGAGTGAATTCTCAGCCCAAGACACTACTTTTTAATATTGTCACCACTATTAGCAATGCATTTTCACCAACAATGAACAAGAGCCTGCATGCCATGCCTGTAAAATCTGCATGATTGTCTGGAATCTGGCTTGTCTTTCATGTCATGTTTGCTACTGCTGAAACACACCACCCACCAACGCACTGCGCTCACATTCACTATTTGATCTCCATAAATGTTCACAAGCATTGATGAATGTCAGTGGGTGCAAACTTTTCCGCATGGAGGAATTCAGTTCCACACCTTTGCTTCATACGGGCTTCCATGTCAGATGCTATTGTATCAGACTGTCCCTCTCCTGCCACCTGTTGTATGGCAACAAAATGTAATGGAATATTGGTGGTAGATTCAACCTCTACTGCCATATCACCAGCATCCACCTCTGACATTGTGGGCCAACGTAGCGTCACAGAATCACTAAGGTTGGAAAACACCTCCAAAATTAGAAATAATAAAACATAACAAAATAGTAGGCAATACTTTTGGTGCAGCCCACGTAGTTCAAGGCAAATTAGGAAACTCTTTCATACTTTTTACTAATCCTAACATTTACCAGCACACTTTGTGCTGCTAATCTTCTTGAACCAGCTGAACTAGTTAGTTTAAAATCTGCCTCATTAAAAACCCTACAGTAAAAGAAAAGGCGATATTTTCTTTCTATTCTTGGAGACATTTTTTAATGGCTGCTACTGCCATTGTTAAAACTTAATATTCCATGAGGATTCTTAGTGGCAGTAACTCATGAGCTAGAATTCAAGCAGAAAAAGGTTAAAACAGATTCAAATCATATCAAACATGTGAAAGTATTTAGTTTCAATTAAATTAATAAAAATCTAGCTTCTGATCACCTTCTCTCAGAAACTCACAGTTACTTTTATAACATGTAGACACTTTTCTCAGTCTTTCTTTCATTGCATATGTTCAATAAATTATTTACTTACCATTAAGAAACTGTTAATCTGTAAAAACAAAACAAAACAAATTGAAAATCAGAGAAATTGGTAAAATCTTAGTTCTTCATTATTTTTTTCTACATGTGGTTTACAGCAGCTTTGTTAAAAGATAATATTTTTTTTGAGAGGTGCCTAGAATGACTCATGAAGTAGTCATCAGTGGTAATTATAATCTGGCATTTATTTAGTGAGCTCTTATTTTCCTAATCTTCCACGGAAGCTTCTTTAGTCAAGGTCAAATTCTTTCAGTGTTTTCATCTACAAGGAGCATGGACAATTTGCCTTCTCTCTCCTCCAAGTATTCAAAGACAATTGGCTTTGTCACTTTTCTAAGCAACCTTCTGAAGTGTGTGGGAAAAAAAACAACCACAAAGAACAGAACTTTTACATTCAGAGTAGAACAACATGTCAAAATTCCTTAAACCATGATAAATGTACCAAAATCATCCAGCTCTTTCCAAATAGCAATGAGTGATAGTGATTTATGACTGTGGAGATTTTTCTTAAGCTACTAGTTTCTCTAGAAGAAAGAAAGGTCACTGTAAGTTAGGGTGTACATAGTTTATCTTGTTCTTTGCAGCCTGCTGTTCCCTTTGAACTAGTCCATGTCAGATTGTAGACCTGTGCTAGGGTACTACAATTAATAATCATCATTATTGTCATAAAAATAAAGAAGAAAGGAGCACATATGCAGACACAAATATTTAAAAAGCATTGTATTTATGAACCTTTTGACATCACCACATAAGTAAATCCAATAGTTCATAGAAGAAAAAAGCAAATCCTAAGAGGAAAAAAAATAGCTGATTGCTAAATAGGGAAACAAAAACTGAATCAAAGAGGATGAATGGAAAAAATTCAGCAGTCTGCACTGTGTTAAAGAGATTGGTCAATCATTTACAGGTAACAACAGTGCAATCCAACAAATGATGATGGAAGCTATTGTATGGGTAGCAAAGCGGAAATTTTTTTCTCCAGCAATTCCTGTTTCTTTGCTGTAAATCACAGTAAATCTCACTTTTCTATTGCTCTCCTTAGAGATTGCCTAGCTTCAATAAGCAATAGGATGAAAACACTTGGCATGGACTGAGACTTTGTTTCATTAATGTCTGATAGAGACAATGAAGAAATCCAGAAGCCTTCGTAACTTTGCTTGTGCAAAAATTACATGCATGAGTATCATCCTCACACCATGGGTCTGTCCAGCCCATCATTTTGGATTTGGTGAGACAATACTCAGATAAGATGAATTACCAGAAAATGTGCAGTGAGGCTTCCCCATAAAACTGACTTTCCAGTAATTTCTAACATCCTAAGTAAGAGATAATCTCAAATGGAGGCTTCAGTGGGAATTTAATGCAATCTTCTTTACTGCCTTTCTGTTGTCTAATGGAAAGGAATTCCTGTCTTAAATGATGTTAGAAGGGCTGTATGACTGAGGAAAGACTTAGCATATGTCTTCACTTTCTAAGAGTAACTCTTAGAAATCTAGAATAATATAGCTAGGACCTGAATTTCATTACATGACAACAGAATAACTATAGCTTGACTTTCTTTGGAAATGCTCAATAGAGGGATGATTAGTGTTCCTCACAGTAATGTCTCCCAGTGACAAGTAACATTTCTCAGAGGTTGGTATTGGGATCAGTACTATTTAATAACTTTGTTGTCGACATGGACAGGGGGATTGAGTGCCCCTCCAGCAAGTTTGCAGATGTCTCCAAGCTGAGTGTGTGGGATGCCATCCAGAGGGACCTTGACCAATGAAGAAAGGTTGAGAGAGTTTGGGTTGCTCAGCTTGGAGAAGAGTTCGTGTAGAACTTATAACAGCTCTCCTGCACATAAAGGGGACCTACAGGGAAGCTGGAGAGGGACTCTTTTTCAGGCAGTGTAGTAATAGGACAAAGGCTAGCAGTTTTAGGAGAAAAGAGGGAAGATTTAAATTAGACATTAGGAAGAATGAGTGATGAGGCACTGACACAGGCTGCTCTGAGAAACTGTGGATGCTCCAACACTGGAGGTGTTCGAGGCCAGATTGGATGGTTCCTCAAAAGGAACCTGACCTATGGAAGGAGTCTTGTCTCAGGGCAGAGAGCTCATCTTTAAGGTCTCTTCTAACGCAAACCATTCTAAATTACTATTATTCTATGTTTTTATGAAATTAACTTTCTATAGCAGATAGTGTAAGATGCTGATGATTAAAATAATTCAGAAAAAAAAAAAAAAAAAAAAAAGAAAAATATGACAGGAGGCTGAAAACTAGGCAGCACTGTCCAGTGCATTATTTTTGGCTAAATAAATGTGCAGGGCAAACTCCTTAGAAAAAGTGTCACTGTGTGAATTTGGATTCATAAAAACAAAGCAGATGACTAGCAAGAGAACAAAAATAGTTCCCAAATTTTGAATTAAACCTAAATTGAATCTGAAATAAACCTAAAAAACTTAGTATAACTTCTATTGGCCTAAACTTTGTTACTATCTTTTAGCTCTGAAGAACATTCAAACCTTATTAAGATATCACGCTGAATGAATCCGAAGTTTACTTTAAGACTTTTGAAACAAATCACATTTCTTTGCCTATGGATGCTTGTTTTGTTGTAGGTTGGCTTTGACTTTAAGCAAGGCTTAAACTCTGACTGAAGCTTTTCTTGTGCTTGGGGCATCTTTACAAGGCCCTCTCCCATGTATATTCCCTGGTGCATTCCAAGATTTATGCTTATGTTTATTTTCCCTGTAACTGTGGTGTCTGTAAGACATCTCACACATTCAGCCTCCTATTTGCATGAAGTTTAATTACCTGTGAGGCTTCAGGCTCTTCTGTCGTTCTGGTTAATGAGCTCAGAAGTTATTGGCAGTGCAACATACAGACATATACAAGGTTACTAACACTACCTAAGTTTCATTTCAGTGGGAAAGCAGCTTAAAAGCAGAACACTTAACTGGAAAACGAATGGATCATTTACTGTGAGAAAGGCATGAAGGTCAGTTTGAACAGACTAGTTTAAAGGGATGATTTCAAAGAGAAAGAGAGCACTTGAGAGTAGAGTTTGAAGCAAAATATTTTGTACTCTGCTGCCAGCAGAAAGCATGAGATAATAGATATGAAACAGGGAGTGAAAATGGAGGAAAGGGATGTCATATTGGAGTCTTGAAGGTGCCTGAACAGAAGAAACGTGATAGTGCAAATGGAGTTATGGAACATCTGACTGCCTCAGGGATGCACCAACTGTAGAAATATATTCGCTACATCAGGAGCTGGTGGGCTGACCCCCACCACAGCACTATGGCTTTGGATCAACAGGTGGATGAGCAGAAGACACAAAGAGGAACCTATCTGTTCTTAAATAGTAGAGCTGACTGATACCTCTATATCTCCTTTTTTGTGGAGACAGGATTCAGAGATTTCTTTTTTGTTGTTGTGAGATTTTTGATTTTCCCAGGGAAATGAATTATTTTATTTAATTTTTTCCTATGAAGCGAATAATGCTTTCCTCATTCTTATCTTTCCAAACCTTTGGTAGAGGAAACAACAAACAAGAAAACCCAACATGTATTTGTCATTTTCACTTCCAACATTTCAGAAAATCTGAGGTATAGAAGCAGATTTTCCCAATCTTTTCCCTGCTATAAACAATTATTATAATTCCAAAGCCTATATGGGGTTGACACCCATCCAAACTCATCTAACCTTTCTATATGAGAATTTTGGCTACTTAAGTATGTAGATTATCCAAAAATAATGTTTCCCATTTACTTCCATGGAATCTACAACAGATACACAATAACACTACCTGATAGAACAAATTCTCAGACACAAAACACTGTTTTTCAGTGTAGTGACCTCTATTAGCTATGCATCTTGTACATAGCTAGCATACCTTGTATGTATATCAGTGATGAACTAGTGCTTACATGCCACACTCATAAAAATCTGCACCAGAGGAAAACACCCATTGTTTCACAGCTTCTACGATGACATTGTTACCAGGAAAATGTTGTCCACGCAGTCCATCTTTCACTGGCATGAACAGATGGAAATCAAAAGGTGCCAAATCTGGACCATGCAGTGGCTGTAGTAGGATGGTCTAGCCAACACTGGCAGTGTGGTCCAGAGTCTTCCATCTGATATGGGTCCTGATGTCATTGTGTTGCAGGATAAGGATTGTCTGCTTCTCTAGCCTAACTCTGGAAGTGTGAGCCTTCAGCTAAGGCAGCATCATGATGTAGTGGTCAGAGTTGATGGTTTGTCCAAGTTCCAGAAAATCCAGAAGGATCACCCACTTTCTATCTCAAAAGACAGTGTACATCACTTTACACACTGAGGGTTGTTTTTTAACTTTTTATTTGATGGGGAATTGACATGTTGCCACACAAGGACTGCCACTGTGACTCTGGCTGGTAGTGGTGACATCACCAGTCTCATCACCAGTAATGATGTGATTTAGGAAACGGTCACCTTCAGCACTATATTATTTGAATAGATCCTGGTAAACTTGCAGATGGTGTTCTTTCTGTTCTTGTGTTAGTGTTCATGGGACCCACTTGGCACAAGCTTTGCAATATTTTAATGTTGTCACTAGTGTTTACAACTCAGTGAGACTGATATTCATCTTTGTACAAAGCTCCCAAAATAATAATAATAATTTAAAAAAAGTGGGCCAAGATAATAAAATAGGTAGCATTACTTTCAGAGCTGCCTTCTTTAATAAGCTTGAAAATTAGAATCTGAATTCTTGATTCTTATCAGTAGAAGTCAGTCTTGGCATACACATGATACCCACACATAGTGATGACTATGACAACATCTTTTTCACCTCTAGAAATACGTGTCCTTAATCAGGCAAGCACTATCCATGCCCAGAACCATGTATCAATAGAAAAATAAGTGGGATGATGATAACATGATTTCAAGACTTATTTTCGGTGCAGTCTACGTATGGTATGAACACAGAGGAAGCAGTCAGTCTGCATTTAAATAGTTAATTACAGATATTAATGTCTACTCAGCTGCATTAGAAAAATAAATGTAATGGCTTTTCCTGCCAGGAGGGTGCTTCACATAATGGATTGCTTTGCTGATGTGACTGAATACCTTTCTGATATTGATCCACACAGAGGAGCAGAGAAAACCTAAGAAAACTCTTGAAGGTAATATAAAGCAGCCAGGGAGACAGATCAGGGTTGTGGCAGCAGAACAGAATTTATGCATTCAGAATTGAGGTAAAAAGCACATCTGAAATTGCCAAGTCTATCCAGGAAGAGCAGACAGGCACACAGAAGAACTGTTTTTTCATCTTATATGTGTCCTCAGCTCCACATGTCCTGGAACAGACAGTTGATTCCTCAAACGCTGTGAACAAGGGAAGGTCTCCTCTTCTATTCAGATCTTTGGAGCATATTTTAGTAACCCTCACCTGGAAATTCTTGCTGTTAGGTGGTGCTAACCCTCTGGAACATGTCTGCAGAAGAGGAAACTCCAGTCTGGATACAGCCACTCTTGCTCATTATATCCCCACCTGCATCCCAGGTAAGTTTGCTCTTGGGCCTGTTGAGATGTTGACATGTGGTGGGATTCATTCAGTTATGTTGGCTTCTGCAGTGCAGTAGATTTTCAGTTTTTTGCATCTCTAAAATAGGTGAGTGTATTTTTATACTCTAAAACTCTTTGATCTTATTAACTTAGTCTTCATTTACTCCAAGGAAGCCCAGGGCTACTTGATAAGAAGTCTACCCTGTGGTCATGTAAGGCTGCTGTAGACTTCAATAATCTTTCTTGTTTCAGCATATGTTTAATATCCCTAAAAACTCAGTGGCCAATGAATAAAATAATTACAAGAGAGCTGGAGTGGGAGAAACTTAGATCTAGTTCCTTGAACACTGCTTTTTTTTTGGTTTGATTTGTTGTTTTGTTTGTTTGTTTGTTTGTTTGTTTATTTGTTTTGCTCATTAGTTTGTTTTCAGGACACAAATTTTCTTGTATTGACATGTTTTCTGGTCCTGACTATGCCACTGTTTGAGGACGTACTCTGGAGGCAGTCAGTATACATCTTCCTGCTGCAGTCTCCCCCCCTCCACCACCTTCTTACAATTTGGATTGCAAATCTGTCAATCTGGAAACATTTTGTGAAATAGGAACTTTGCTCAGCATTGGATATTCTGAAAACAAGCTTGCTGCTCAACTCCTTATGATTTTGTTCTGGTGTAATGTTCTACAGGTATGGAGCTTCGTGTTTCTTGCTATGCCCTTAGAACAAATCTTTCACTGAATGGTGAAAATAAGGAGGCACTGGTTTCAATGACCTGCTCAGAAAAAAGAAGGTAGGAGCTCCTGTTTGCATTCGTTTATGCCCACCATTAGGCTACAAGCTCTGAATCTTTTTGTGGGTTTATAACATCTCTTTCCTGTGTAGACTGCAGATACAGACTTAGGGATATGATTTAGTGGGTGTTACTGGTGGTAAGTGGATGATTGGACTAGATGATCTTAGAAGTCTTTTCCAACCTTAATGATTCTATGATTCTATGATTTCCAAGCATTTGATTTGTCATGAGTTCAGATTGAAGAGCCTTGTTTTCATTAAAGACTTTCATATCTTCAAGACTTCTCCCTATGTAATGAAGCAGGTTGATACTGTCAAAGCAAGGGAAAAACAGACCAGTAGAGAAGCACACACAGCATGAAAGCATTAGCTTTGCTGCCTTATAAAGTCATAAAAATACCAATCCTGCTCAGACACATTGAATTCTTGGCCTGTGCCCATCCCATTCCTCTTATCTTTTGTACTTTTCTGGATTTAAAATGGCATGGCTTAATAATCATGTGCTGAAGAGGTCTGGAAAAGTCCAGTACCCTGGGCACAAGGAGTTAACATGTTTAATAATCCACTCAGGTTGATAGCTTCAGTATTTCAGGTTTATAGTAGAAGGTGCCTGCTTCCCAGTTGGAGAATACATTAGCTGTTACCATGTCCCTGGCTTGAGATCAAACAGACTTAAAACAAAGCAAATGCAGTGTACAGAAAGTAACACTTCCCTTTTTAGATTGTTTCACTCCCAATACATAAAGGTCTTGGGTGCTGTGGGAATATTTTCTCAGATGCTCTTGAGGACCAATTTGCAACTCAGTGGGGATGCTGCTGATGAACTCCTGTATGTTTTTCCTTTCTGGCACCTAGAGTACAGGTCTGTCTAGTATAATGTAATTTTAGTGTCAAGGATTTGCAGTGAATCAATAAGATGGAATAGATTCTTGTTTACTAAAATGCAAAGTCTGAGTTATCTGACCATAATATTATGAAAAAATAGAGAAAAGACTGAGATAGAGATACATAAAGAAAGACGTGGAGAATAGATGAACATGCACAAATGTGTATTTTTATATATATCAGAGCACAACATTTTAGGACAGTAAGAATGTGATTGTGGAGTGTGAGGGCTCTGTTACATTTAAGGTCTATGAACATGTATCTTTTATTCTCATAAAGATTCAGTAATCTGAATTGTAGCTGGATTTATATTTTACTGTACAGAGGATTTAGGGAAGATGTGGGCTAAAATTAATATGAAAATAAAATATCAAATATCCCTGTTTACTGTAGGTGCTAATTGATATTCAATTCACCATCTGCCTTAGTTTCATTTTTATTTATTTATTATTATTATTATTATTATTATTATTATTATTATTTAATACTACAACCAACACATCTCCAGTGGAAATAAGTGGGGTAGAATTTTTTGGAGATAGCTGAGCTGTGAATGTCAGGTGAGACTGGCTTTGATGTTCTGCTTCTTTACCCGAGTTCACTACCTTATTCCACTGAATAACATTTAAATATGTTAATGGCTTTCTACTAAGTTCAAGTTAGGTATGGAGGATTTTGAGCTTACTTGTACATCCTGTCCCAAAGCAGTGAGGGTGGATAGTTGTCACATGTTGACTCAGCAGCCACTCAAGACATATCTAAGGACAGTGTTTCCTTCAAGTGTGGTCATCATGGCAGGATAGGATTATAGGGAAAAAGATCAAGAAAAAAGTGGACGTACATGAATAATTTATTCTATGAATATGTTTCTTCTGTGGAAACAAAGATTCATTATTTCTATATTTCACATAGTTAAAAACAGATGTTGGTGGTCATCCACAGTGGCCTCAGTTTATACCAGCTGTGGAGCAGTTAAGAAGGAGCAATTAACTTGTATAATTCCTCAGATATACTTCTTGGAAAAATGCCTTCATGAGATCCAAATGACCCTCTTATCACCATCATTAATAATGTTTATAGTATTGTTCTATATTCATCTTTTTATGTTTGAGATCCAATTATTCTGTGCAATATTTCAAAGCACAAAGCAGAGAGAAACTTTAACCCAGGCACCTCTTGTAATCAATGGCTCTTTTCACATATTGCATACTGAGGGGCACCTCTTCTTACTTCCTTTTACAACCGTGTTACCAACCTCTTTTGCAAATATAATTGTTGAGTGACCATGGTTTGCTCAAGGGGATTAAATCTTGTGTATACCTTAAATCCTCTTCTGGCATACTGCACAGAGACCAACAGTCCACAAAGATGATTTTGGAGTGACAGAAATATTTTTATCTTATGAAGAATAGCTGATTCTTGTTTGCTTTATATTCCCATTGATCAAAAAACATTTGTGGCCAGAGTTATTAAAAAAATTTAAGAAGTCTGTATTCCAAGCCTACTATTCAGTTTTTGAAGTCTGAATTATCTTCCTGTGAAATTTAGATAGAGAATCTAAGTCTCTTTTGTTCCCATTCAAACACTGGAACATCGGAGATATTATTTCCATTCATGCTCCCGAGTGAATAATCCACTCTAAAGCAATGTGTTTGCTCTAAACCTGAAACCAAAGAAAGGAACTGTCTTTTTATAAGACAACTCCAGCTGTGTAATGTAGCAGCCAAATATAATTAGATGTGCTCTGTTTGCCCCATCCCATTAATTACACGTGGCAGAGAAGGACTTTATGTCCTTAGCTAATGGTTAGCACCTAATATTGGACTGAGATTTACACTCCAGTGGCACTCCACTTGAGAGCTTTTGCAGTACAACTTTTCTCAGCCTTCAGAGGAATGTATCACTACTGGGATACCTTACTTGGCTATACAAATAGATAGTATGGTTGTATAGATAGGACAGAGCTCAACGAACTAAACAGAGGATTCTGTTATAATTTGAGGTATTTAGGTGTATCCATATTGGCCTTTGACTCTACATGTTAGATACCCTTGGCTCTTCAAGACATGGGCCTGTGGGAAACATATACCATTGTGGAATGAAAGGTGGAAGTAGGAATGATTCCCTTAAAACATTTACAATGGCACCACTGGACACTTTTGTAGACCACTGAACTTCATCCATGAAGACTGTGTAGGTCACTGTTTCTGTATCTGGATCCAAAGCCAAACTTCTCCAGTGTGTGACAGCTGGCTTTTGCTCAGCTTTATTAAAAATATTTCTCCAGCCTGTGATTTGAACACCTTGGTAGGAGAAATATGTATCCTTGTTTTCTGGCACACAGAGATAGTCAGATAAATTCCTGGCATAATAATACTGGCATATATCTTCAGTTTTCAGAATTTTTTCCCCAGTTTTTAGGATACTGGGGCAAAAAGATGAATGAGACTGAACTTGTGCAACCTATACTATAGCAATATCATAGAATCATGGAATCATTAAGGTTGGAAAAGACCATCTGGTCTCAACACCAATCCATCACCACCATGTGCACTAACCATGCCCCTCAGTGCTACATCTACCCTTTTTTTGAACATCTCCAGGGATGGTGACACCACCTCCCTGAGCATCATGCTCCAATGCATTACCACTCTTTCTGAGAAGAAATTTTCCCTAATATCCAATATGTTGCGGCCCTTTTGATACTTGACAAGAGTACACGACAACGGTGATTCTTCTACTGAAGCTGAAGAGCACTGAGAGAAACAGATGCTCACTTGTAGAGCAACAGGGCTAAAGGATTTGCCTACAAAAATGTTTTTGAATGCAAGTGAAATCCTAATGTATCAGTAGTTCTGGTACTGAGATGATTAGCATGGCATAAAATTTGAACCTCAACAGAACAAAACATAACTTTGCATGAACCACAGAA
The DNA here is from genome assembly GCA_028571105.1 of Tragopan temminckii. Classification (NCBI taxonomy): domain Eukaryota; kingdom Metazoa; phylum Chordata; class Aves; order Galliformes; family Phasianidae; genus Tragopan; species Tragopan temminckii. The sequence continues at coordinate 74,454,823 of JAOWBP010002052.1, forward strand.
ATTTGCAATCACTTACAAGGCAAACACATCTCAAACTGCATTACAAAAATATCATTTGCAGTAAGGAGTACCTGATGACTTTGGCTACTGGTTTATTTAGATGCAGTGCTGTGTACCAATCTACCTTATTTGTCTAAACTAAATAAATATTATTCTCTGAATCTCCTGGCATTTTTATTTTGTACTCAGTCTTGTGCTAACAAATACTTATTTTATTCGTTTTTACCCCCCAACATAGAAATATCAGTACATGGCAATTAGCTTCTTAGATGAGGGGTGCATATATAATTTTTCTCTTTTTCTGCCGTAGAAGGATTTTTCTTGTTTTCCTTCCATGAAGGTTGCAGTTATAACTTAGCACTTTTATGCCAGTTCTGGCACTTCTAATGTGTGTCCCCTGGATTTATGCGGATCTAAATGAACAACTGCACTGAAGCATCTCATAAGTGCTCATATTTTCATTTCAGATTTACTACTAGTAATTACATGCTGTGCATATAGCAGAGGATCTAAAATCAATTGTGCACTTTACATTTTACTGGGTCCTTATTAATTTCAATATCTATCTCAATTTAATTGGTAATCCATGCATAAATAAATGTAGCTTTTTTCAAGATGCACTGATAATCCATTAATGACATTTATTAATAATTTTAAATGACTAGTGATGCTGCGACCTGAAAGAAATAAGGAAATATGGAATGATTGATGAGGCACGCCATCTTCTCCTTGGAGAACTGACCTGTTACCTAAATTCCTTACTTCCACTTTTTTGCATTACAAGACCCAGAGCAACACATTCTTGAAATGCACAAATGATGCCACAATTTATAAAACACTGCTATCATAGCTAGAGCACAGCCTTCTTTGATGGCTAATTCTCTCCTTTATTTTCCCTTACCATGGCTGAAGACTTTTATTCATGAATGTTGATGCTACACCAGGTTGATGATTGCTCAAGGCCCTGATGAGTCAGGAATATGATGTTTTTTACTGCATGACCTGATTGTCTCCATGGCAGTGGCTGAGGGATGTCTGGGGAATATCAGATGGACAATCATATGCATTGTTCTTGACTTGTAAGGTGTTAAAAGCTTGGACTGACCTTCCTCTGAATCTGTGCAAAGCTTAATATGATGCTAATATCAGCTGCTAGCAGTAGATAGGAACAACTCCCATTTCATTGCTTAGATATGTGCCTGCCTGCTGTTTTGGAAAATGATGGATTTGTCTAAGCAAAGGTTTGGTTTCATGTTTATTTGACTCTGAAAGCACAATTTTATGCCTCAATTAAAAGAGAAGCATGACTTCTCAGGCAGCAGGCACTGTAAGTTGTTGGTATCTGTTGACTCCAGTGATTCCCTCAAGAGATGTTTGCATGCCATTTTGGACACTATTTTTCCAGAGAACTCCTCAGCTGTGGCCATGGACAGGATACAGCTCTTCTTGTCAAGGACTTGTCCAAATTCCTTCTCCTTTGCTCAGCTTCAGGCTACTTCAACATGCATGAAATACAAGCAGCATCTAGACATAAGGTGTATGGGAGAGTTGTGGCTCATGGGAATCATACGGTGCTTGCTTCCCTTCAATTGTGTAGATGCACATTTTTCAAATGAAGAGAGTAAGGATGCATGTTCGTGTAATAGAGACAAATATGGGTGAGGGTAAAGAGGTTCACTGCAGAGGGCCATACTGCTTTTCTGTAATACTCAAAGAACATTGCATGACCTGGACAAAACGCTGCACATTTCTGATGCAGGCAACCCCAAGGTCCGGTCCAGTTTCCCTTTCTTAACCTCAGTAGTGCCTTGTTACAGATTCAGTAAAATGAACGAAACTGTGTTTGGAATGTGGTATTTCCATTGCATTTATCTAGATTAAGAAGTTACCTTGCATTTCATGATTTAATTTTTTTTTTTTGTACAGGATTGATTTCATCTGAATAGGATAGAATTATAGAATCATAGAATCATTTGAGTTGGAAGAAACCCTTAAAAGTCATCTAGGTCATCTCTCCTGCAATGAACAGGAACACACACAGCTCAGTCAGGTTGCTCAGAGCCTGGTCCAGATGGTATATAAGGTTCCTAAGCACCTTAGAGGACCTAGAGCAAGGGATTTGGCTCATCTAATTTAACGTGCATACAGTGTAAACATGCATGTCTTCTTGGACTCGCCAGCTACTGGCGAGGGAGTGCCTTTATTATTCATCTAGCCTATTTTAGATATACACTTGTGATGAAAACATTTCTCACTATGCCCCTTCATGTGCTGGAGAAACAGAAAGATCACTAACTTTTTTTCCTCCCATGTTAGTAATTAATAGATACATTGAATAAGTTAATAATACTGGTATTTCCAGTTAAGCCATCACAAATGGCTTTAACTCTGCCCTCTTTGCCATCTTTGCCCTCACACAAATTGAATTACATGAACTTTACTTTTTTTTCCAAAATGATCATTGCTCAGGTTTTCAAACGCTGTCACACGGACCAAGGAATAGAAGCTGATTGAGGTAGATGGAAATTCAAGCATTCAGATGCTAGAGTGGTTATTTTCAGCCAACAGTTTATAATTCAGAGTTCTCTCCTCTTGTGTGCTTGCATTTCCAATTTTTCAGGCATTAGAACTCACTTGCTTTAAGGACTGCAGAAAACTTGTCACATGCATTCTGAGACTGCTCTCTACAGAAAATAGCGAAACGGCTGGCAATCCAGGCAAATTCATCTGAGGAATTATTAACTCACATCTCAATTAGTCACTCGTTAACAAGCTGTCCTTTCCTCTCAGCACAATTAACAGAAATCATTAGTTTCTATCAGCTGTGACCATATTTCCCAGCATATGTGGAAGATACACATTTAGTTAAAAGGAAAATCGGCAATATGGAAATCATTTTTGTGACTGATCAAGTGAAGATATTTTTTCCTGGAACATGTGAAAAAGACAACATCTCACCTCCAAACATTGTATTTCTACTGATGACAGGTAAAAAATTGAGAGAAACACACATCCCATATTGGTCTCAACCCATGTCTGCAAATTTATCCTCCACTTTTTTTTTTATCCAACCCCTCTTCTGAGTCCTTGCAATGTCAAGGTTAGGAAATTTTCATGCAGGTGGCTGAAAGGTAGAAACTCAAAGCACTTCAAACAGCAGGGATGAACCAAATGCTTTCTCCTCATAATGTGCATGGGAAAAGCCCATGTGGACAGTTGCATTCCAAAAGTTATCACTGCCTGCGTCTCAGGGAGTGAGCTGCAATTTTGACAATCTCAGCTTGAGCAATTTTAGTGTTGAAAGTCCAGGAACCCAACTTGGAGATTATTATAGGCAATGAAGGTGTGGTATTTTAGGCATTGCAATCTCTTTAGATTTAACCTGAAGGTTTTTGTTTGTTTGTTTGTTTGTTTTTGAGAGGAGAAATAAACTCTCAAATCTATATGAGATTTCAGACAACTTGTTAACTTTGCTTCCACATGGCTGTCTGTGTGGGGCCCGAGCCTTGAACTGAGGCATCTCAATATACCATCACAGAAAACATAATCAAGAATGCTTTCTTAGTTCAAGAATGGTAACTCTATCACTTCCCTGGGCAGCCTGTTCCAGTGCCTCAATACTTGCATAGAAGTTTTTCCCAACAGTACATGAATCAATATATACGTGTATTTTTTTGCTCAGTCTTGAAAAGTGAATGATACCATTTTAATGCTGCCACTGCTGCCAACTGGAGCTGTCACTGATATGAAACTGCCTCCCAGTCATGGTGGGCAGAGTGACATCCTATCTGAAAACAGAGCATCAAAATGAGATCTTTTCCTGCATATGATGTGTTTCAACTCTGTAAAGCATGTTTCTCTTTCTATCTTGGAATATCCCCCTGGTAGATACGAAAATAGACAGTAGCTTCTTTCCCCTTTGGAGGTGTGATGAATGGCACATCAAAAAATCCAGGCCAAAGATTAGTACTCAAGGGTCAGAAAACAGAATACATGACGTCTTCTCCCCAGTGGTCACCAGAAGTACAACAGACACTAAATTAATCAAAGTCGTGGAGTGAGGGACTTTGAATAAAGTCTCATGACTTTGGGAGGTTGCACTGGGTGCTTTCGATTTTGCAAGCTTCTGGAGCTGTGCAATTACGTGCTAAGAATGCCAGTGTTGGTAAAGATTACGAGGGTAATTTAGCAGTCTTGAAGTGGAAGTTACCCTGGCACTAATTTCTGTTGGTGGGTTATACATTCTTTACCATTTAGGACTTGCCACCAGATTTTAGAGAATCATAAAATATCTTGAGTTGGAAGGGACCCACAAGGGTCATCAAGTTCAACTAGGGAAGTTTTGACCCTTCCTACTTCACTCCTGGGGCATAGCCTCAGGCCTTGGCAAAAAGGTTCAGTTTTGCTTGCTCTGCTGAGTGACTTTGAGCTGTTTCTGCTGATTACTGTGAGTAGTAGATTTTGGCTATGGTACCAGCCAGCCAAATATTCATCAAAGTGAAGTGGCAAATAGTGATTAAAGCTCACAGGAGTAGGATAGTGAAGGAAAAGTTGTTTGGCAGTTTCTGTGAGCAGGTCAACGCTGCAGGACTAAACAAATCTTTTAGAATATGCTGACTTCCTTTACAGACTCTTTTAGTTGCTCTCATCTCTGTCATTTCAAAGAGATTCATAGATTTGTCCTCACAACCTTCCAGTGAATGTTGTGGTGTACTTTGCTATCTCTATTTAGCAGATGCATCAAGAGAGGCATTTTGTGATGGACAGATTTACCCAAGGTCACAAAATCCATTGATGCCAAGATAGAACCTGATCTTTCTTCATCCCTTTGAAATGTTTTCCTTACAACAAGTTCTGTAGCATCAGTTCTCAAGGCTGTAAGGCTTAATATGTTTAAGCCTTGAACTGGAATGCACTGAAATGAAGAAAAGAATTTTGGATAATAACTGACGTCTCTCAAAGGAACTTGCAAGTCTGAAGACAAAGAGTTAATGCAAACTTCAGGTGCTCATATTTTTTTTTCAAATAAAGATAATTATTTAACAAATATTCATAAAACTATGTTCTCATAATAGACATAGGTTTCCAAATTTAGAATTCAAGTCTTTCTTTCTGGGGCAGACTGTAGGAATACTATGAGAAATATCTTTCTGTTTGTAAAGCGGAGACTGATGCATATATGTGCAGGATGATATGACCTAGTGGGCAGGGAGATCTTTTCCATTTGGAATGTTTCCTGTTCTTGTGCATCCTTCTGTGCATTTCAGTGATTTGCAGGATAATCAAAAGCAGTACCTTGTTTTTGGCATCACAATTTCTTCTCCATTCTTAAAACAGATATGATACTGTGAGTGTTGTGAAAGGTGGATATTCACTACTGCCTTATTTTTCATGTGTTACTAATTTTAGAAAGACATATAAAATTTCAGGACAAAAAAAGCACTTACATCAAGCAAAGAAATATCAAATAGTTTAGTTATTTATTCCCTTAAAATATCCTTTATAAATAATGATAATTAGTACTTAAAATTATTATTCAGCATGAAGGAGAGAAAGGGAGATATCCTGCTCTTTGTTCTGTTAGGTGATACGGAAACCCAGGTCAGCAAGACTGAGTTCTGTTTTATACATCTTTTGACTCAACAATTCTAGGCATCATTTTCCCCTGTATGAAATCAGAAAAAAAAAATAGAACTGTTCCTCCTTTATATATTTTGTCCGTAATCTCATCTGGGCAATTGCTTATTCTTGCTATAGATGTGGATTATAAATAGGAAAAAAAGTGGATTTTATTCTCCAAAGACGTTTACAACCGACAAATTTACCTTAGTCTGTTATATAACTCTTTTGATTGTACAATTAAAATGTAAATCAGTGGGAGAAAAAGTCTGTGGTGGGTGAACCAGGCTGTAGCTGATCTTTGTGGACATATACCGCAGCCCACCCCAGACTTAGAGAATCATAGAACCATTCGAGTTTCAAGGGACTCTCAAAAGTCACCTAGTCCAACTCCCCTGCAGTGGACAGGGTTGTCTACAGCTACATCAGGCTGCGCAGAGACCCATACAGCCTGCCCTTGATTGTCTCCAGGGGCAGAGCATCCACCACCAACCTGGGCAACCTGTTCCAGTGCCTCACCACTCCTATTGTAAAAAACTCCTTCCTTCTATTCAATAAGGATCAGCTTTCTCCCAGCTGTAAATGCAGAGTGGACGTGGAGCAGCCTGGTTATGCTCTGGACTGATTTTCAACGAATTAAACAGTTAAGCCACTCCTGTAACAATCAGGAGCTACAGAGCAAGAGCATGTCATAACCGCCTGGAAAATCCAGGCCAGATTGCATTTTGTGACCGTAACATTTCTTTTCATCTCACACAAAAAAGTATTTGTACACAGGATTTCAGTTCTTATGGGCTGGTATCTTCCAGAGTTGCAACAATTTTTGAAATGAGAGATACTGAGTACAGTGGCTTCCTGATGAGATGCCATTTGTCTCTTGCCTTGCAGTGACTTACGCAGAGGTTTGCACTCATCAGTCCTGCTTTATTTCACATCTGTCTCAGGATGGACGAGGGAAGAATCCCTCTGACAGGTTGATTTGGGATTGCTTCCATAGCTAAAGCTGACACCCACTTTCTGGGTTGATTTATACAGTAGCTTGGTGGCAGCCTGTTTATAATGCAATGTAGGCTCAAATGATTTTGCTTGCATCTTAAAGTGAGCATGCATCCATCAACATACTAATTCACATTCCTGGCCGCTACAAGAGCATTTAGAAGGCATCTTTTCTGTTAAATTTCTCTGCCCTGTTCACAACACATTAGTTAGAATATGATGCCAGATTTTCAGTTGGCATCTTTGAAGGAGTTTGTTGCAGTTGCATAGACAAGGACCTTGGTTTCTGAGTTATTCTTGAATTACCTATCACTTGCCAGGGAAATCACACAAATCATGCTTTCAAAATTGTTTTAGAATATCAAGGGCCTCATCTTGGTACTGATTACTCAGAAGTGCTCCTGATGAGAGTCAGGTAACTATCCAGAAACACAGACTGATTGTGCGGAAGGAGCTGGCTATCAGCAGTATGAAAACTTCTGCAAAATCCACTGACTGTTAAGATAAAATATTTGTGTCCATACTACATCTGTATGCATTTTCCCAAGCTTTTCTTTCATTCTTTCTTATTTCAAAGAAAGATAACCACTGAATCAATACATCTGTGCTTCAAGACTGTAGGGATATTTAGACATCAGCTAATTCAGTGTGTAGCTGTTCTGCAGAGATTACTGCTGAATGGAGTTCTCATTTACCACTGCTTAAGCATCAGCCTTACAAATTCAGAACTTTCAAGTAATCTACAAGCATTTTCAAACTGAATCATTTCTAGGAGGGCATTGTCATGTCAGAGCATCACTCTAGCACTGAATGACTTGCACTTAGAGTCTGAAGAAAATGAGCAGAAGAGATGGAAAACAAAATGTAAATTCTCACTGTGAGAGTTCTGTTTATCTTCTTGTAAGTGGCTGCCATCTACAAAGAGCTGCTGGTTGGCACAAAGCATGCTGTGAGAACTGCATTTTTCAATCAAAGTTCTCATAGCATTTTGGTGATGCACTGGACCTGTGGAAGTTCATTTCAACCCAGATGGAATTAAAGATTCGATCAAAATAATAATAAAAATCATAAGTTTTCGCTTGCCAGCAGCCAGACCTGCACATGGCTTCAAGAAATGACAAGTATTGTTGAGATGGAAGTGACCCTTAAACGCCATATAGTCCAAATCCTCTGCAATGAAAAGGAACATCTACATCAGGTTGCTTAGAGCTTTATCCATCCTGATTTTGAATGTCCCCAGTGACAGGCCATCCACCACCACTCTGAGCAACCTGTGCCAGTGTCTCACCACTCTTACTGTAAAAATTGTCTTCCTTATATCCAATCTAAACTTCCTCTAGTCCTATCACACCAGAACCTGCTAAAGAGTCTGTCCCCTTCTTTCTTATAGCTCCCCTTAGATACTGAAAAGCTGCCCTTGGGTCTCCCCAGAACATTCTCTTCTCCAGGCTGAACAGCCTCAGCTCTCCCAGCCTGTCCTCGTAGGGCAGATTTTCCATCACTTGTATCATTTTTGAGGCCCTCCTCTGGAAGTTTTATAATGGATCCGTATCTCTCCTATATGTTTTTTTTCAGATTATTAACAAGAAGTTGCCCATTCAGTCTTACAAAATGTAGTTTAACCAATTCTTATTGACTAGATAAATACTGCTAGCCAATGTGACTGGATGTCTTTACCGAAATAAAATTAATTCTAGTGGAGTATATAGGCCCATTAATATTTTTCCCATTTCAATATTTTTAACTCTCACTGTATTAGCCCCTTGAATATTTCTTTATTTTCCAAGGAAGACAATCCCAGGTTACAAGCTCCCAAAGATTTCTTATGGTGAACAAGTAATAAGATCAGATGTAATGGCCTTAAGTAGTGTCACAGGATATTTAGGTTGGACATTAGGAAAAATTTCTTCTCAGGAAGAGGGTAAGATACTGGAACAGGCTGCCAGGGAGGTGGTGGAGTCACCGTCCCCGAAGGTGTTCAAGAAATGTGGAGATGTGGCACTGAGGGACATGGTTAAGTGGGCATGGTGGCGATGGGTTGGGATTGGACTTGATCTTAGACATCTTTTCCAACTTCAATGATTCTATGATTCTATGAATATGAGACTGGAAAAAAGACAGAAAAAAAAGAAGAAACGTTTCACCACCAGTACATCAAGACCGTTGGGAAAAAAAAAAAAATTAAGAATATAGTTTTAGATGTTTAGAGTTTGAAGTCATAACCATGTATAGAATCACAGAAAGCCCTCTAACTGCTTTGAGATAACATTCTCAGAATTGCAGTGAAAGTTAAATCTCTCCAGTTTTCTCCCTTGTGGACGCCTGAAAGGACCATTTTGTTAGCAGATACCTTTTCAGGCTCTATAACTCATCTTGTCCCTGGTCTCTCTGCAGACATAGCAAGAGAAAGCTGTGCTCAGCCCTGTCCCAGAATAGAAAGGATAATTGTCATTGTGGATGATGCCTACCATGAGACGTACAATTATCCCTACCTTTATATCTATTCTTGTCCACAAATAACTTGTGTCTGTTTGCTTGAAAAATCATTTGTAACTATTCTTCCCCTGGCTGAGAGTGTATAATTGTTAATCAATCTTCATTTTTGTATGGTGATTTGTATTTGCTTTCTAGCTAATACTTTAAATGGATATTGTGTTGTTTTGTGATTATTAATAATGATATTGTTATTTGAGCATGATTTTTGTGATTAGAGGTAAATGCAATTTCCTAATGGAAAATTATTAAGCTAAAAATACCAGCTTCATAAATTTCTATAATTTATAGGGGGGATCTTTGCAATGAATTCAGAAAGTGATGCTTCAAATTAAAATAAAGGATTTCAAGATGCATAAACCTCCTCATATTGTCATAAAATCATGATAAATAATTAAGTGAGCTGTTTTAAGAATGCATTATTACTCATTCTTTGGATCACTGATGTAAAAAGTCATTTTTATTACTGTACAAAATATGTTTCTTCAAGAGGATACCTGTAAGTAAATAGCAAAAAATGGCTCCAAACAGCTCTTGCACCACCTTCTCTCCATTTGTTTACCATACCATGGACCACTTCTAAAGTTCTCTGCATCATGCAGTGACATCTGGTGTCAGGACCACATACTGCAAATAAACATATAATTAAAATCTTTGTCTAGGACATCAGAAAAGACAAGAAAAATATTCCAACTTGTACTCAACTGTGCCATGAAAATAACCAACTGCAAATTGCTCAATGCTTTAAATTAATGTTAACTCCTATTATTCAAGGTTTTGCAGAGAGTTTCTCCTAACCATTGTGGAGGCTATTTTACTATCTGTGACTAATGAAAACTCTCAGGGTTTCCCTTCCCACCCATTATTGGGGCCAAATTTCAGAAGCCTTGGGCATCCCACCCTAGGGTGTGATGTTAAATGGCATTTTGAAGATTTCTTCTATGCTGTAGAAGAAAGTGTCTGAAGAGTGAAGGAGAGATGGAAGATACATTTTTCTATATGATTTAAATGTTTAGAAACTATCAAAGAAAAACTGGCTATTCTTAGTATTACTGAATATTTCTAGTGCAGTATAAAATAAAGGTTCTGACTTCTTAGGGACTTATTGTGGAAACATCTATACAAACACACAATGAGCCATCAAAGGAGTTTGGGTTACAAATGATGAAACTTACTGGAAAGGCAAAGTAAACCAATAGCTGAATATGGTGCATAGAATTAATAATGTATAATCAAATTATGGCAAGTATATAGGTAGATATGCAAATTTGTTTTATCAAAAAATGTCTTCACTTACGGGAAAGAAGTGAAGTTTATATGATGAAAACTGGCTATTAGATATGAGAAGTTCTTTGCTAGACTCGATTTACAAGGTGTTTCATAACTCTCAGACTCTGAATTCAAGCCCAGAGATCTGTATGATCATTTTAATGTTATATTTCCTCTCCTCTACTTCTGTTTCCACATGTGTTTAATATGCAAAAAAATAAGACAAGCAGCAAGTTAAATATTTCTTCCACTGCCATTATAAAGAATTTTGATTAAATGTGTCAATTAGTCATTTGCTTCATCAACAAGCACTTGTCACCAGAGACATTCGCTAAACTAGACCAAAACACAATGAGGACACTAACTGTCTAGAGAGTCTTCCAGCCTTGCAGCTGTTTGGAGTTTTTTCAACTCCCGAGCAGGAATCTTAGAGAACATATTAGAGAAATTGATTAATTAAAACATAATTCCCAGATACATTGTTATAGATACTCATGCTTGCTGTGTTAATTCTTCTTGTTCAGTTAATAAATCACTGAAATGATGTAATTGTTTTCCTCAGTATGTGTAGAGGTGAATTGACTTCTATTGTAAATTTATTGATGAATGTTGCTGCAAAAATACAGCATCCTTTATTGAAATAGGACAAGATGTGATGGGGAGAGGGGGAAGTCAGGTTGGATATTAAGAAAAGTTTCTTAAAAGGAGTGGTAATACACTGGAACAGACTGCCCGAAGAGGTGGTGGATTCACTGTCCCTGGAAGTATTCAAGAAACATGGAGATACGGGACTGAGAGACATGATTTAGTGGGTATGCTGATGATAGGTTGATGGCTGGACTAGATCATCTTAGTGGTCTTTCCAACCTTAATCCTTTTATGATTCCATAAAATCCCAGTAACTACAGTTCCCGGACACTGGGCTTGCCTAAATGAAATTCTGAATCCCATTTGGACTTGAATGGGGGCAATTATTGTCCAAGGTTTAGGTTTATTTTACTAATAAGCTGCATATTATATTTAAAAAATCATGCAATGTAACTGCTGACAAGACTACTTTCTCACAGGAGAGGGTCGTCTGGCTTTATTCACTTCCTTTACATTCAGTGTGGCCAAAATTTTTTTGAAGAATCCTCAGAATATGTAACGAGTTATTTATGTGACACTTTAGACAACTAAATAACTGTCATGTACAATTTATCATCTCCAAAGCCTTCTAAAAAAAAAAAGTGTAAATATCATAAATGTCAACTATTTTGCAGATAAGTAAAGGCTTCTAAGGTAATGCAAGAACACTAAAGCAATTTACTAATTAGACAGGAGAGAGCAAACACCTACTTTTTCTTGCTAGAATACAAATTCTCCAAAAATATTATATTTTGCAATGACTGGAATTATTAATGAATGGATACACTTCATCTAGATTGCTATAGAAATAAATGTACAAGGAGCAAAATAGAAAATGCATGTCATTTCTGTGATTCCTAAAAAACCTTTTTTTTTTAACTTTTTTTTTCATGTTATTTTCATTTAAGAATTGTCTATTTTCTTCTAGGAAGAATGAAGAATCATAGAAGAGCTTGAGTAGGAAGGCACCTCAAAGATCCTCTAGTTCCAGCCACCACACCAAGGGCAGAGTTGCCAGCCACTAAATCAGGCTGCTCAAGGCCCCATCCAACCTGGCCTGGAAGGTTGGAAGGCTGGTTGGTTTTAACCTTGTAAGGCTGGAAGTCGTCACATAAGTAGTCTGAAAACAAAATGCCATACCCCAATTTTGATCAAAAATAATATTCTTTTTCATTCAAACACAAAAACTCATCATCTCATTTAGATTTCATGAAAACATTTTACAACAAAATGAAGTTTTTCTTATCCCTAAGAATCAGTTTGACCTTGAAACCAGATTTGATTATTTTTCTGCTTTTAACAACTCTTGTTCCATCAAAGTGTCACTGAACATCTGGTTTAATGTTTGCTGCTCACAAGTGAAGTGACATTGGTTAGTTAGTTTGGTTTTTTTTTAAAATAATATTTATTATTTTGGTGTTTCCTAATGTTTGCACTGGAAAACAGTAAACATCTAATCATTACTTCTTTTCCCCATGTCATTTCTGCTTTTATGGATCTCTGCTTTGTGACCCATGTGTAGGTAAGTATGTATGCATGGTCTACATCTTGAAAACTGAAGAGTCTTAGTCTACTTCACCCGAAGAACTCTTCCTTTCTAAATGCCTTGACTTATCTATTTCTGTATACTGGACTGCACGCAAGTTGACTGATTATGAAATTAATATAGAAAGGGAAAACTTTCATTCTAAGTCTGTCGGTTTGCACACAAGTGGCCATATAATACACAGTTCATCCCATTGGTGTTCTTAATGCACTGAAAAACATCCTTTTAACTATCATGAATTGTCAAACATCACAGAAACTGCAGCCTCCTAAAGGAATTGCACAAGTTACGTTGAAAATACATTAATTACTGAGATATTTAACTGATAATGTTCTTGTCAGTTTTTGTTTGTTTGTTTGTTTGTTTGTTTGTTTTTATATGTGAATTATCAGATTTGTGTGGCTGGGGCAGGGAGCTGTACTGATACTCTCCAGCCTTCTTAATCTACAGCGATTGTGGAGATGAGTTTTTTTAATGGGTTTGTTTTTGCACTCTTTTTATCTCTTCTCCAGTATGATAGATAGAGAACTAATCCCATAGACTGATGGATGCCGGAACAATGGAGTGAAAGTTGTTCATTTTGACAGACTTTTTCTCAACAACTATTTTTCTGACCCATACTTCAAGCCCATCAACTGCAGACTTCTCTGCACAGAGAGTTCAGAAGCAGTGCCATGAGTCCATACACTCAAGCCATGCATAAGAATTTGCAAGAAGAGAAAAAATGTCCGCAGATGAATGGTGGCTTTATGTGGTCAGTGGTAATAACGTTTCAGCAACTAAGCAGAATAGAGATCAATGACAAAGAAGAAGCACTTCAGCACTTTAAGAGAGTCTTGATGATTCTGTGGGTTGGACAAGAGATCTTGAAGTGTTTGCCTAGTCATAAAGTATAAAAGATAGTTATACTTGTAATTTACTCCTTTCTTGGACTTCAGGAGAGCACTAAAACACTTCTGTGGTCCACATACAATCTTCTTCTTTTCCAGAAGTGTTAATAAAAATAGGTTCAGTGCTGCTCTGGTTTTATATATCCCTTGCCTGAAGATTCCACTGGGAATGGGATAAGGCAGTTTTTTATAGGCTGCATGGTAGGAGAATAGCCAATGTGGAGCCTCATAGGAGTGGGGAACAGATTCTTAAGTTAGACCTTTCTGTACAGAGCTTCAGAAAAATAGCAACAGTCCAAACTGGGGGAAATTCAGTCAATAATTTTGTTGAGGTTAGGTAACATTTAAAAAAAAAAGAATAGTTTTATTTCCATGTTGAGGAAAGAAATCCTTGTAGTACCGAAACAGCTTTTTTTCTTTCCTTGTAGAAACTGACTGAAGAGAAGGAAAAGCTTGAATGAGAAAGGGGGAAAAAAAAGAAAAAAAAAAAGGATTGAATGACCTGAAAAAGAAAGTTTAGCTGCGGATGAAGCAAAAGTTAAAGAAAGACAAATCAAGTCATAAACCTGTCCAGTAACATTTATTCTCCATGGTTGTCCATGGTCTCCTGCTTCAGCTCTCTTTCTACCATGTCTCCATCACAATATGTTCTTGGCCAGGAACCATGACACAGTTTCCATTGAAGCATGGTAGTGTGAGGGCCCGGATTAGGATGAAGAAGATAGTCTGTTAAACAGTAAGACCCAGTGCATGATTTTGAGATACAAACCTCTGGCTCCAGCCCAGCACCAACCCTTCTGCCCAAAGTAACTAAGTGAGCAATTAAAGCATTCAGTTTCCCATATCAACACATGATCTGACATTTGGCATCCCACCTACTGGGACTTCAGGAAGCTAAGAGGCATTTTCCATTCTCCATTCTCAAAAAAGATATTCCAAAATCCTAGAAAAGACATTGCAAAATCAGGGGAAATAGACTATGAAATGCCTAGTTTTAGATATGGAAGTCTGGAAGAAGAGTTATAGGTAATACTGAAGACAGGCTGTGTATAACATTTTGGAAGATCAACCAAATGCATTAGCAGGAAAGCACTTGGAATGTTAATAATTCTGTTTTCCTCCTGTCAATGTGGCTTTGCAAAAATCAACACAAAAGAGTGTGGACCTCCATCAGAAAGGGCGTGTCTCTCCATCTGTAGTCTATAATAAGGGATTGTAGCACATTGGACAAACAATATGATTCATATCCAAAAAGAGAGAGATGCCACAGATCCTTGTGCTCTCAGGGGCTTTAATTTATTACCTAATTAAACACTTGCTGCCAAATTGTCCATCCTGTCATTTTTAATTCCTGATTTAATATTCCAGATGATAGAACACTTAAGGAGGCTACCTTCTACAAGTGAGGCCTAAATGAATAAAGATGTTAATGTGCATTTCCTAATCAAAGTCAATAGTCTATCAGGAACAATTATTCTGAGGCAGGTCTGTTCTTCTGGCACCATGCAATGTGTGTGAATCTGCCAAGGTCTGTTGACATCTCGTTCCCTTGCTGTAGAGGCAGAAGGCAAGGGCAGCTACTTAAAACTGAGCAAAACCTTTGGGAAAATATCCAGGCAGCAGGGCCAAAACAAACATGTTTCTATTTATCCTAGAACTAGATTTGTTTCATTCAACAAGGCATACTGGAAATGACTGCCAAGGGGTCCTGAGGAACGAGAGACCTTAGGACATAATGTCTTGGACTCCCAAGTGATCTCAGTGTCTTGGATGTACTTACACTAAAGTCAGTCCTTTCAGATGGGAACATAGAGCCCCATCTCTCATAAAGCAGGGCCAAGTATTGAGCTTTGCAGAATTCCAATTTTTCTTGGGATCTTAAAGAAAGATGCAAAATATTTAGAAATTCAGATGGGCTCTCATGATCTGAGTTGAAGTTTTGGTCTAACAAAAATAAGATTTTTTTGGCTGGATTTACTTTTTCTGGACTGCCACTTAGGAACATTAGTTAAACAGGATCATCATCTGCAACAAGTTGCCTGGAGAGGTGCAACACCATCCCTGGAGACATTCAAAGTCAGGCTGGACGGAGCTCTGAGCACATGATCTAGCTGTAGGTGCCCCTGTTCATTACAGGGAAGTTGAATTAGATGACCTTTAAAGGTCCCTTCCAACTCAAACTACTCTGTGTTTCTATGATTCTGTGATCTGAACCAGTTTTCTCCTGATTGTATGAAACAGTCAGTATTGCTTCTCCCTCAGCCTAAGTGGCACCGTACCCTTCTCCCTAAGCATGCCTTCAGTACATCTTATAGGCTGAAAGGAGTGAGGAAAGAGCGTGAAGAAAACTCTTGGAGATCATCAGACAAAAGGTCTTGAGAAGTTCAAGATCTACCCTCTCCGAAGGTTGTTGCCTCTTCCACAGGTCACGCCCATGAAAAGTCCATCTCAGTTCTCTCTACAGTCACACTTCAAACAGTTGAAGACAGCTACTGAATCCCCCTATCCCACTTATATCCAGACTGGAGAAGCCCAGCTACTCAGGCTTCAGTTTGCATGTCTTGTTGGTTTATCAGTTTCTTTTTTATATTGCATAAAGAGCCCAAATCTGGACCAGTTGTAGTGCAATTCCACATGTGTGTACAGAGGGGATAAATCACTTTCCCAGTATGCTAACTACACACACACTAATATCACACATTATGTGGTAGACCTAGAGTTGTGCTGTATCTAATTATCTTGACTAAAATCAATTTCAGTACCTCTCTACTGTTCTACTATTTAATTATCCTTCGTGTAAGTATATATATCTTTCTCATAATATCTGATCAGAACATCTTTTTTCAGTTTATGACTAATTTCTCTCACTTTCCCAGCATGTACTACAGTGAAGAACTTGTCTGTGTCTTCTTGGTGACCTCCCCATGGTTGTTGACAGGCTGCTATTTGGTTCCTTTGAAGCCTCCATTTTCCTAGGCTAAACAAATCCAATTTTCTCACCCTCTACTCACAGGTCAAGTGATCACCTTCTTGCCCTTCAAGTGCCTGAAAACATTCTATGAGTCTTTGCTCTGTACACCCCTCAGGAAATACAGTGAAGTTGACCCTCTTGTAGTTCCCCACATCCTCCTTCTTGCCTGTTTTGAAGATGGATGTTTTTCTTGCTTTCTCCAGGCACATGCAGAGTTGTGAAAACCTCTTCTTAGCTTCTCTCATCTGAGCAGAGAGGAATATGACATGGTTATGTCTGTAGATCCAGTTCTTTTTGGATCCACTAGATCACAAGAGCAGGAAAAGTTTGCCATGTTTATGATACCAACTCCACATTTAGGTGCAACAATACTGCAGATAACTACCCACTTATTTTTCAGTCCTGTCTCTCTCTCCTTATTTATTCCTCCCTCCTTATTTAGCTTTTGTAATTTTATCTCCATGATCTGTGAAATGATATTTTCTGCCTTTGCTTTTTTTTGAAAACATGAAAGCTGGGAATATATGCTGCTCTAATTTTCAACCTCGGATAAATCTAGTAATATCATATGACAGAATTTACATCCTTATTATAAACAATGCCTATTTATAGTGTCTTCTAGCAACTGCTGCCTGTAAATTTTTTTGGTAAAAAAAGGTAAGTAATAGCATGCACATTTTGTGTGTGTGTGCATATAAATACATGTTTTTATCAATTTTTTTTCCCTGTAATTTCATTTCTCTAATGATATTTCAAGAATATATTTCCCTGTAGTTATATTATCTTTGTATACAACCTTATACAACAAAAAAGCTGTTTGTCTTTTTTTCCTGTTTAAAGCTCAGCAACAACAACAGCAAAAAAAAGCCAATGCTACCCTTATTTTCCTTACTGATGGCATGCAAGTGCTTTTCAAATAAAGATTTCTTTGGTTGAAAGCTTTGAATATCCCTTTAAAGTGGCAGAACTGCTGCTCTTTTTCTGGAGTAGAGCTCTCCAGCATGTCCTTCTGGTCCAAACTGTTAGCTAAGCATAAATAGATTCCCGCTTTGTGATGAGCTTATCACCGAATGGGTCTCAAGTCTACCTCACGAGCAGTGGCAAACAGGTTCATTTGAGATATTGCAGAGAATCTCTCACCTCTCACAGCTTAGAGGCCTCCTGCAGGTACTTCGTTGTCTCCATCAGCTCTATTCCATTGTTCAGATACTTTAAGATGTCTCAAATGACAATGAGTACATAAAATAGCTTGGATTGAAAAGGACCTCAAGGATCATCAAGTTCCAACTCCCCTGCCACAGGCAGGGTAGGTATTGTATCTTTGCCTGAAGCAGATCCTATTCTTTTCCATTTTATAATGTTTAAACATTAATACACCTGCAGATCCTATATTTGAACACCTCATTTATGTGTATACATCTCAATGTGAATCCCACTTTGAAATTCAGCAAAACCAGAATATGATTACCTCAGTTCCTATGATATCCCTTTTACCTGGTCCTATAAGATGAGAGATAATGGCCTTAAGTTGTGCCAGGGGAGTTTCTTGTTGGATATGAGAAAAAAAATTCTTCTCAAAAAGAGTGGTAGTGCATTGGAACAGACTGCCCAGGGAGATAGTGGAATCACCGTTTCTGGATGTGCTCAAGAAAAGGATAGATGTGGCAGGGAGGGACATGAATTAGTGGGCATAGTGATGATGAGTTAATAATTGGACTAGATGATCTTCGAGATCTTTTCCAACCTTAATGATTCTATGATTCTATTTGTCTTGCCTCCATAGGATAAACTTTTAAATATTAAGATATTCTGCCCTTTATTCTGAACAGTGCTTGTCTAGTCGTGGCATGACTGAATCTTGGCTTTAGTTGGTCTTAGTGTTATAGAGATATTTCATCCCAATACAATTTTTGTTCTACTGTTTCTCTGTTCTCTTTTATTAGTGCAAGCTCCTCCATTTACAAGAAGAATCTTATGAAATAACACTTATATCCATTGAAAAAGGTGCTATTGAATTAAAAAT
>JAOWBP010002052.1:74473356-74494870 GCA_028571105.1 Tragopan temminckii
CCTGCATGTGGCAGGGGGGTTGGAGCTTCATGATCCTTGAGGTCCCTTCCAACCCTGGCCATTCTGTGATTCTGTGACCTCTTTGTGATTTTGGGGACCGTCTCTTGATTTTAAGTGTGGCTGGCAGAGGAAGTACTGACAAATTATTTTTTTTAACTCTGCAAGGCTTCAGAGAGGCTGCTGAACAATGCCAAAGGCAGAATTCATTGGGAGACATTAAACAGTAAAGTTTAATACATTGAAAATGAGTTTTAAATTGATTAAGGTTTATAAACAACACAATCTTGTTTTTTCATTTTTTCCAATTTTGTTTTTACTTGTACCTTGTGAAAATTAATTTATTTTCTCACATGTCACTTTTTGGTACCTTTTATAGATTGGCTTGATTGCTGTCAATTTGATTCTTTAATGTAAGCAATTAAATGGTTGATTGTTTTGCTGGCTTTCAATTATCTTCCTGCCTGACAGTTGCTCCAGCTGTAACTAATTTTACACTTTTAGGTTCATAATCCAAATAGTATCAGCTGTGTCTTGCAGACAAAAGGAATATCACAAGTTAGCTGAGGTCAAGAAATACGTGTTGGGAGATGGTGTGCTGGTTTGGGAGTTGGGTTTTTGGGTTATATTGTTCACCATTTTTACTGCCATGAAATGAGACATTATCCCTAGGATAAAGGGTAGTCAAGACTGTGAGTTGGTTTTCTGTTTATTAGGTAAGGAGCAGATGGCCATACCTTTCTATATGCTTATAGGGAATTTGCTTAGGATGTTCAATGTGTAATAGGCAATGGATAATACAAGCTCAGGGCCCACTGTAGTGTTCCCGGAGAACCTGATTATACCTAAGAGCTTTGAGGGACAGGAAAAAAGTGAATATCCAAGGCTCTAAAGTAGGGATGAGGATTGAATTGACAGTTCTTCTTCACACTGACATTAACAACATCAACACAAATTCCTGCTGCTACATGTCCATCCACTTAGCTAAGTTAGATTGCATCATTTCGTAGTTGGCGTCTCACTTAATCCCTGTCTTCTTTCAAGTATGGCTGTGTTGGCTGCTTTAATTTTTCTACTTGTGCAAGATGCTAATTATCTGATAAGTGCTTGCTGGAGGCAACAGTGCAGTAGACAAATCTGCCTCAAGGGCTGCAGGAAGGTATGGATGAACTTGTGCTTGAGAGTGACACACTGTCAGGAAATCCAACTGCGAATTGCCCTGTGCAGAAACCTGTTTCCATGAATCTCAGAAGAACAGCTGAATTCCAAAAATGCTTCTGGTGCCTTGCTAATGGATTTTTATAGCTGGACTGAACATTCTGTCTCCCTATCCCAGTAATAAAATATACATTGAATAATAGGAACAAAAAGCACGCATCTGGAGTTGGACCACATGAATTACTGGAGACAATCTGTAATGGTATTTCATGGCCAGAAGCAATCTGTTATGACCATCTCTTGCTATAGCATGGGACATAGAAAAAAATTTGCTAGCAGTGGGGGAGGATTTTCTCTGCAGTTTTCAGGGAAATACGTATGTAATTAACGTAAAATAATACAATGGTTACATTATCAAAGAATACCCTGAGTAAGGGACCTACAAGAATCACCTAGTCCAACTCTTGGCTCCATACAGGAACAACTAAATTCCAAACTCTATGTCCCAAAACATTGTCCAAATGTTACTTGAACTCCAGCAGCTCAGGGACATGCTCACTTCCCTGGAGAGCCTGTTCCACGTCCACTGCCCTCTGGTGAAGAATTTTTCCTAGCCCCCACCTAACACAGCTCCATTTTGTTCTCTTGGGCCCTGTCACTGCCACCAGAGAGCAGAGCTCAGCACTGCATCTCCATTCACTGGACTGTAGACTGTCATGAGGCTTCCCCTCAGCTTCCTCTGCTCTGGGCTAAACAAAGTACCTCAGCTTCTTCTACATTTTGCCCCCTACACCATTCACCATCTTTACAGCCATTCTTTGGATGCTCTCTAATGATTTTATGTCCTTCTATTGTGGCACCCAAAATGCGAGGCTGGTCTCCAGCCTCTTGTCCCCTCAGTCTTTATGTATATCCAGGGTTACCCCATCCCAGTTACAGAATCTGGCATGTGATCTTGTTAAACTTCATGCTGTTGATGATTGCCCAGCCCTCTAATTTTCAAGATCTCTCCACAAGGCTGCTCTGCCCTCAAGGCAGTCAACAGCTCCTCTTGGTTTAGCATCATCCACAAGCTTAGTATGCTTTGAAGTCCTGCATCCAAGTCATTTATGAAAACATTAAAGAAAGCTGTCTCTAAAATGGAGCCCTGCAGAGCCCCACTAGTGACTGTCTACCAGTTTGATGTAACCCCATTTACTGGAACACTTGGAGCTAGATCTGCAGGTGCATTTTAATAAGCTTAAATTAGAAAGCTAGAAGAAATTTAAGCAAGTTGCTGGGTTGTCATTTGTAAGTTTATCTTTTTCTCCCCCTCTATTGCATGGTAACTTATTTTATGCTATTCAGTATTATCCTTGTGGACAAAATTTTTCCTAATTTATTCCATATTGCAGTGCATCTGGTACTTTAAACTCCAGTAGAAGTTTTTGGAAAGCGTTTTTCAGAGCTCATTCAGCAAATTTTGCTGGAAGTATTTATTGGTTTTCATTGAACACTTTGAAAAATCTGAACAGAATGGATTGATTTCACTTTTTTTTTTTTTTTTTTTTTTGTAATGATGAATACATATATATTTCAGTCCTACTGGTGAATATATATGCAATACATCTATTGCTCATTCATATCAGTTATATATATACACACACATTACTATTCCAATAATACAACATATAAATCATTCTGGGTTATTATAAGTGGACCTAGCAATCCAATACATCATTTTGGTCCTTTGAGATTTCCAGCTGTAAATCTTAGAGTTGTTTGACATGAACTTCTGCCACTTATTTCCCCCAGGAGAAATTCACTTGGAATATTTTGGTGCAAGTAAGCCTAAAATGCATCTTGTTCATAATAACGAAATCCAGAAAACCTTTGCCGGAGAAGCTCAGATGTCCTTGCTGGAAAAGAGATGTGTATTCTTATCAGTTTTATTGGAGTTCTCTTGACATTATCTATGTTTGTCTAGTAAGAACAAAACCATGCACCATGTCATTGAAGAAATCGGAGTACTTTCTATCTCTAAATTCCCTAATGGAAATCAGAGTAAAGTCCTTTACCCATCACTAATTTTCCTTCAGCAGCTGTTTGCAGAAAATACTGGCAGTGAGCAGTTAATTTTTTATATACAGTCAAACACTATGTAATAGGAGATGCGTGTCAGCAGGGTCCCAATACATATCACTAGCCTCATTGTAATCCAGAAAACCTTAAATTGTCATTCTTTATGGCACAAGAAATGAGTATTCTAAATTCATAAAGATTTATAAATATTCACCACTGCCAGATGACAGATATATGCATCACCTGCACTTTTTCCATTCTTCACTTCTCCCCTATGAGCCATGGGAAAATGATGTTCTTGAACTCTTCCTGCAGGGGTGAGATATCTTAAGAAGGTCAAGTTAGAGAGTCTAAGTAAACTGGATGACTACAAATGAACCATCGGGGAGAAAAAGCCACTTAATTTGACAAAGCATGAGACAAAAAAAATTGCAAAGGAGCTTGCATTAGAGATTACTTATCTTCTGTTTTATGGGGTAGTCACTGGATGCTTTTGTTCTAGGGCAGAAGGCCTATTGTGTGGCATTGGAGTAGTGTAAAATATTCTCATTTCCAATAGTCAGTGTGAGACAAAAGTGTTGTCTGAAAGCAGTATTTTTTGCTCAAGTAAAAAGCTCACATTTCATAACAGAAAGCAATACCCTCTACCCACCCAAAAGCACTGTGTAAACCTCTTGCAACTGTATTTTTGGGATATTGCCTTTGAAGAAGAAATTTAGCATTCAGTCCTGAAACTAGAAAGTATTCCCACTGAATTTCAGTATTATCATGAATCAATCTCAGTATAATCCACAAATGAAAAAGTCTATTTCACCACTAGAATTCACCCTGATAGACATATATTGACTCTGCTTATCTCTGTTTCACTTAAAATGGCATCAAAGTTTGATTTGATAAATGGAGAATCCATCATTTCCCCTGAGGAATATTCTACAGTCTAATCATCTTCAGCCTTACAGCAGCTGGTATCTAATTTATAATAAGAAATGGTGTGGGTTTAGCTCCTAGCCACTGGTGTTTGATCTGCATTCCTTCTCAAGATTGAAGAGCCCAACTGCATTTACTCTTTCCGCCGCATGAAGTTTTTCATTTGCTATAATCAAAATACTTTTGACTTCTATTTTTTTATAAGATAGAAGAATTTGATGCCTTATAAATTTCTCATGGTATTTTTTCCATCCTTCAGACATAGCTGTTGCTCTATATATAGTATTAAATATACATAAACCAGATGTGGAAGTGAAATCACCTCCCACTGTGTATATATCCATATATATGGGTAACAAGATTTATCACCATACAGTTGTGGTAGCCCATACAGTGTAGCTTATACCATTGGTAGAGGTCTCACATACACTAGACTATTTCTCCTTCATTTTTAGAGCATACAGCTGAGTTTGGCTGTCCTGGAACATCTTTTGCTTGCATGGATATGTATTAGCCAGTGACCCTAACAGCTCATAATCTGGGGCTAAAAACATCTATTACATGGATAAGGAAGAGGGAACAGTCGTGTGGCTACTTTCCAATAATATCCAGGAAATTTTTATTTGTCAGCATTACTTAATGGGTATTGGAAGAAATAGTTATCTCCAGCCTCCCTGTTAATTCTGCTCCTGTCTTTTCATAAATCATCAAACTTGTTACAGCCTACAAACAATAGCAAGAATGATGAGTTCTGGAGTTTGTGTCATATTCATTGATTTGGGTATGAAGGTATGAGAGCTGGGGAAGTCTTGCTGCTGATGTTGAGGTCTCACAGTGTATCCTTTGTTTGGATATACAGGCACAGTCCCACCCAGTTATCATGCTTTGTGGTTCTGAACGCCTCATGTAAATCTCATTTTGCCGTATTAATGCAATTGCTTTTCTCAGTTGCATTAGGACATACCTTGATGGTGTGTACCTATTATCATATTAATAAGTATATACATTTTTCGAGTAACACTGCCATGCAGTGAGTGTTCTTCATTCCCTAGTATAGCTGAGGAAACCATATTCAGAAAAGGAAATAACAACTGCAGGGTGAATTAAGATTTCCTAATTTCTGCATAGACCCTCCCCATAAAACCTTATTCTGAAAAGCAGATTCAGAGAGTCTGCACTACTTGACTACACTGCTAAGGAGCAGATCATGTGTGTAGCAACAAGAACCTTATGACAATATCTTGGCTTCAGACTAAATTCTAGGATTTGATAGAGATTAAACCCCAAGTGTAGTTACTTGTAGAAGAAAAGCAGAAGTGAATTTGTAATGTATTTATGGATGAATTCATTATTGATGATCATTTTTTTAACCCTTTCCCAAACAAAGGAAAACAGATGTGATGCAGTTTTGTTGGCGTGTATGTGTTTATGTGTGTACATATCACTCTAAGGTATTAATGTCGTATAAACCAAAAGAAAACAGAATGACAATGTGAGATGGTCAATAGGAATTTATGTTAAGCAAATTACAGGCAGCTGTGAAATGCATTTTTGACCGACGATCCTGCAAATAGCAGTAGATAGCTCCTACAGTTCGTGCTCAGTCTTAGGCTCTTGTGATTAACTTGGGTAGTTACCAGATAGAAGTAATTTGTGATTTTAAATTAGTACAAGATTCATGACATTTCTCTTTTGGGATTGTGCCAGTGACTCGTTCCCTGCTATCATCTACACGTTTAAATAGGCAAAGCCACTTTGATCAAATTCTATCCATCAGTTACCTGTTCCTACTCTTCTCTTGGAAGCCAAAAATTATACAAAAAAGGAGTGCAAAGACAAATTTTTGTTGAGAGACCTTCAAGTTTTCTGAGATTTCTTTATTTCTGTTTCATTCTGTTTTTCACTGCAGAGATGTAAGAACTGGTGAGTATTAATGTTTTAATCACCAGCTTCTCTGACCTACAGAAAATGATTATTAGATGTTTGAATAGAGTTAGCAGGGTGGAAATTATAAAATGTTTTTATTTATGTGCTTCCGTCAAATAAATGCTCTGCTAGTGGCCACTTTTCAATATATAGAAAGGAAACAAAAATGAAAGCATACTGAAAGAAAGAAGAAACTTCATGAACAGATTTTCCAACTTCATCCAGTGGCAGTGACCTCCTGTCTCATGGATGTGCACATCCTCCATGTGACTAATACTGTACTGTAAGACTCTGCCTATATCAGTAAAGAGTTTGCTGCTCCCACGCTATCGACTAGCTTGCCATTGACTGTACTGACATGCTAGACACCAGCTCATAGGCATTACTTTAGGTGTAATTAAGTAGAACTTAATCCCATGTCATAACAGGAGCCTGTTAACAGTATCACCAGTACTCTAAGCGGAGGCAACCTCTTTTTCCCACCACTTAGCTGTTTATTACTGCTGATGCATCACTGACTGTTTAGTACTACTTGCTCACACTGAAATTTCCATGTTGGCTTGTCTACTATGATTCCTAATTTCATTTTATTTTTTTAATTCATTCCCTTATTAAATACAGTGCCTTATACTGGAAGTACAGCATGCATATCAAGTCACTGTTTGCCATTTTTCCAGCCTGCACACAAACTCTAGTTTTAGCAGCACAGACCTTATAGAATCACAGAATCACAGAATATTGCCTTTTGAAAGGGACCCACAATGATCATCAAGTTCAACTCCTGTATCCACACAGAACCACTCATATTTCTTACAGCATTGTCCAAGCATTTCTTGAACTCCATCAGGCTTTGGTGCTTCCAAATGCCGGCTTCCAAATGACATCCGGTGAAGGACCTTCTCCTAACAGAAGGCTCTTGAAGAATCTTTTCCTAAAATACGTCCTGATCTTCCTCTCACACAGCTTTACGTTGTTCCCATGGGACCTTTGGGTTCATCTGGACCAACCCAGAGCAAGGTGCCCAGGACCATGTCCAGACAGCTTATGAAGATCTTCAAAGAGGGATATTTCACAACTTCTGTGGGCAACTTGGTCCAACTTTGGTTGGCTCTTGATTTATTTCATGGGTAATCTAATAGTATTGTACAGCATCAGGTTTTGAAAACACTCTCCTCTACAGATTAGACTGTACTTCCTACTATAACAAGTTAAGGGATGAAGAGGGGCTCCAGGCCCAAGGAGGAAGAGGGTAGAAGGAACTCCAGGCCTGTAGCAGGGATTCCCCTGCAGCCCCATGGAGCTGCAATGGGACATTTCCTTGGGGGAACTACAGCCATGGGGAGCCCTGTGGGAGCAAGGTGCTCCTGAAGGGCTGCAGCCTGGGTCTGGGCTCTGCTGGAGCAGGGCAGCAAGTTTGGCACATTTCTTGATGACTTCTTAGGTACATGCTGATGGTTTTAGATGTGTCTCATAGTACCCTTCAGGAGCTGACAGCAATTAATCTTTCTACAACCTCTCTTTTCTATCCCTACCTCTGTGAGTCATCAGAATTTAGACACTGCCTCTCTTTCAGAGCTGACTGTCCGGAGAAAGTGCAGAAAGACGCGTGATACCACCTCAATTACCTGCTAGGTGTCAGCAATCCATTCCATTTCATTGCTCTTCTGCTGGCGTTTTGGGTTCATGCATTCACATTCAGTTTGCATTCATAGTAATATAAACATTTTTTCTACAATTTATCAGAATTCTAGATTTCTGGTCTTCTGTTTTCTAATACACTGTAGGCGCACTGCTACCTGCAGACAAAAATATGATAGCTACCTCTTCTGATTCATAATTTTTCATCTCACAAGTCTCCCAGGCTGCTACTGCTTCATCTAGTATGTCATATATATATCTAAGTAAACTTCCTTCCTTTCTGACCCAGAATTACAAAAAGTTTACTGTTTACTTCCTTCTGCATAATGATTTTGTCTATAAATCCAAATATGATCCAATCTTCATATTCTCTCTCTCCAATCCAATTTTATGGGATTTTAGTGAGCTCTGTGATTTGTCTTTCTACTTTCTCTCCTTATATATACTTGGTACCGTCATATTTTATCCAAGACAAATTGGAAAAATGTTTCAGAGGAAAGGGGAGAGACATTTACAGTTGGTAGCACAGACAAAAGGAATTTTGTGGAGTAATATAATATTTCTTTCACTTTTGAATAGTGTTTTGAGGCCTCTTTCTACTATTTGCCATAATTTTCTTTCACAGATTATCCTGCTACATTCTTATCAAGCGCTACTGTGTCAGCTAATCAGAATCTTATTGGTTAATTTAGATATTTCATCTGACATTACATAGAAAATTTGATCCAAATTCTCCTTGCAGCAATCAGCTGAAACAGGCATCTGATCCTGTCCTGAGATAAACAGCATAGCAACCACAAATAGTATAAATCTGGTTCCACAAATCCCAGTTATGAGATGGTCAGGGTATTCAAAGGAGAACTAAGATGTGTAAGAATGGGGCAGAGGTTTTTAATGAATTAATATTAAGAAGAAGAAGCTTTTTTTTTTTTTTTTCTTGAATCCATTGCTTAGAGCGTTTCATACGATGTTAAATGCTGAAATAGCTTCACATAAGACTTGTATTTTAGACTTAGTTCTGATAGTAATAGGTGGAAAATAAATGTTTCCTAACATATATTAAATAATGTTTATATATTTAATATTTTTGTATATTTAATATAATATTTCATAAAGCACGGGATTATTCCAGAGGGTTCAAAGGTTCAAATCACAAACATTGGAGGGCACTAAGAAAACGCAGACTTGATAGCAAGGTAGAGGCAGTTTTAGGACCTATATTAATTTGTGCAGAAATGTGCAGTAACTGATCGAAGGTGCTGTTGATCGTGGGATCAACAGCACAGGCAGGAGCATCTGATGATTGCATACAAGAGCATAACAAAATTAATTTGTTGAACAGACACTTCACTACAGAATTAAATGTACAGACTTGGTCTCTCTGGTATTCTTTGTTGTTACAAATGTTAGCAAATCTTTGTTCTAATGAAAGCAAAATACATATAGGTGAAGCAGTGGATGAAAAACATTGAGCGCCTGTGTGATACAGGTCCGGATTGGGGATCAGAGTTGGCCAGAGCATAGTTAATGTTCTTTTCTTCTATGCATATCAATCTACTGCAGATGGAAAACTGTATGTGTGTATGAATGGGAAAACAGCATTGTGAGCTCCTACAAACCCTGAAGAGTTCCTGCATTAGTTAAATCCTAGGGGACAGTTTTAGTCCATACCACAGATTTTCATATTCTTACTCAAGAATTGTAAACTTTGTGCTGTCACACAACCTGGTCTAGTGACCTGGGCAACCAGATCTAGTGCCAGATCTGGAGGTTGGTGGCCCTGCCTGTGGCAGAGCGGTTGGAACTTGATGATCCTTGGGGTCCCTTCCAACCCAAGTCATTCTATGGTTCCATGATGACAGGTAACTGAGCTGTGGCACTATTTCTTATTTAATTCATTGAGCCTGTCAAGGAAGGCAGTCCAAGGCATGCAACAGCCTATGTTTTCACGTGACAGCTCTGCATTCATTAACTTGTTTCAAGTAGTCTCAGAGTCATTTCACATTATGGCCATTTTCCCTTAAGTTAGACTGAGTCAAGTGTGAAGAATTAAAATTAATTATTCCATGAAAAGAAAGGTTATAATGTGATGAAGTTTGGTTGTGTTTTTTGTTGTTGTTGTTGTTGTTGTTTATTTTTCTCCTCTCTAGACATTTGAATTCCCCAGTCTCTGTCCTCCTCTCTTATATGGCATTTTGAAAGGCAATGACAGATTATAAATTCAACCTAAGGTTGCTGAACCATTCAGTAGAGTTAAAGGAGGCTTGATGAATTCCTTTTACACATCCTGCATAAACATGTATTATGCAGTCGTTAACAGTGTGAGTGATAGTCTGAAGTTGTGGCTGTGGTATGATCAATCATGGTACCTCTGTTTATAAGGAAATTTTCTGCATCTCCTGTGAGTTGCTCAGATGGTGTTGTGCATAATCTAGCATCCCTGAGGAAAGACACATCCTGGCCCTATGTTTGTGATGCTGACAATAAACTTCAGCTTCAACAATTGTGTTCAGGACTGTCTGAGATGTTGTAGACTATGAGACAGCCGTGTATAGTAGTTAGATGTGCCCTAGGCATTTAATAGATCAGTGTCATTGATGTGGCAGGAAGAGTTTCAGTGATGCTGTTACGGAGTGACAGATCTTTTTCATCCATAGTAGTCTGACATTTCCTTAAATCAGCTAGTTTTAAGTATCAGAAATTGGAATAGAAAACTTCAGGCAACCTGTGCAGAGATGCTGAAGAGTGCAAGTTTTTTGTACATATTATTTTTTCCTAATGGGATTAAACAAAGTGATTTTGCACAGAATCATAGAATGGCCTGGGTTGAAAAGGACCACAATGATCATCTAGTTTCAACGCCCATGCTATGTGCAGGGTCGCCAGCCACCAGACCAGGCTGCCCAGAGCCACATCCTCATGAATAAACAAACAGGAATAACATAATATGGTAAAGCAGAGGACAATATCAACTCCATGTCAGAAGGTTTTTGTGGGAGGTACCAGGCTCTTTCTAATGGGAAGATTTAAAGATTGGACAGATAATAGATTGAAAAACAGTTTTGGATCATGGCAAATTGATTTATACACATGTGCTATTTAAGAGAACCATTAGGATTATCTGACCTAATTTTCTTCAGTGTTTACCCAGGAATGGTGAATGTTTAAGTGAGATGAACAGGTATGGAGGCTGCATGGAATCTGTATTCCTTCCCTAAAGCTTTTCCTTATTTGCAGTAACCTTTGGTTTTGTCATTGTATTCCCTTGGTCATCACCTAGTTGATGTAGAAGGTGCTGATATTTGGGTGGATTTATATGGAGACAGAAGTTGGACTCCGTGATCCTTAAGATTCCCTCCCATATTGGGTGATTCTGTGATTCTACTGCTGTTTAAGATAAGACTCGTAGAATTTACAGCTCCACACTTTGAAGGCAGAAGGTCTGGCAGACCATGTGCAAGAGATCAGAAAAATAAGAGAACTGCTACTAACTCCAGAAAGATGAAGCCTTAACAGATTTTGGCTTTTTTATGGACCTCATAGCAGCTGTTGTCGCTGTCTTTTAACTTGTGCACACCTACAGGCCACTCAGCTGTGTAGAAGTAGCTTCAGAAGCCTGGGATATCTCCAGAGCAATCTGCTGCCCCACTGATTGCTTCAGATAACAGGAAAAGACTTAGAGAAGAAGTATTAAAAGGCCTTTTCCATTGGCTTGACTTCTTCCTACTGCTGTGGACAGAGTAAGAGAGATCCTGACAGGAGGATTCCAGCTCTGGAATGCAGAACACGGTGATCCCAGCAGGAATTGAAACAGAAGAGTACAGGGAGAAACACTTCATTATTAATGAGGCATAATATGGTAGTGGGTGAGGTTATTCTTCCAGGTAGATTTTTCTTTTCTTTTTTTTTTTTTTGTTTCTTTCTTGTTGTTTTTTTTTTTTTTTTTTTTTTTTTACATACTTCTTCTGTACATTCATTATTTGCTAAAAGGCAGAAAGGCTTTCAAAATCATTTGGGCTATCTGAAAGCATCACACAGAGATTAAGCATCTCCTGCCTGGAGTTTTCTGTGAGCACACCAGAACGTCAATCTTCTTTCAGGTGGAATCATAGTGGAGTATTTTAGCTGGATTTCTTTATCAGATCTCTGCTGACAGCTTGTCAAAGCATTCCTGGAGAATGACTCATTTGCGAATGGCTTTCCTACTTTTCACTTCTCCTTCACTCTCTATTTTGCTCTTTCTCTCTCATTCTCCTTAAATTGCATGCTATAAATAGCTCTTAAAGAAGGAGAGTTTAAAAAGCAGCGAATTTCATATAAATCAAGGGTAGGATGTTGCCAGGGCTAGAATTTCCAGGATAGTTTCCTGCAGGAAAAGGTGCATCCAAGCTGCTTTTTGGATAGCTCTGAGTATAACTGTTGCAGTCTGTCAAACCAATGACCATTCTGAATGCTGTCATGTGGGTGATTGTGACTGATTATCTCATCAATCATATTTCATGCTATACTTAGGAGAAAAGTTTATTTCCAATCCTGAATATTTCCTGTGAAGCCACTTAGCTGTTGTACATGAAGAATGAAAAAATTCTTAACTCAGAGGGTGGTGAGGCACTGACACAGGCTGCCCAGAGAAACTGTGGATGCTCAGTCTCTAGAGGTGCTCAGTGCCAGGTTGGATGGGGCACTGAGCAGCCTAACCTGGTGGGTGGAAGCCAGCCCATGGCAGGGGGTTGGAACTATATGGTCTTAAAGGTCCCTAAGCCATTCTATGATTCTATGATCTTATGAAATTTTATCCCACATATACATAGCTGAGGGACCAAACTGTTAATCAGTACTACGAAAGGCATTCATTGGTGACTGTTAATGATGCCATGATATATTTCCTGAAATAAAAAGATGTTAAAAATTAAATTCCATTGCCAGACCACAGTCTCCTAAACTTTATTCGCATTGCAGTGCTTCTGGCTGGAAGGTTCATGCTCATGAAGAATTGATGGGTTCTGTTGAAATTTCCCCTTTCTTCATATTGGAGGTCAAGAGCAAATCAATGTTTATTACATACATTTCCAAAGGATGCATGTTTTGTATCCCTGGAGAAGGATTACTGTCTCTGAAAGGGGCATCCCCCATTTCTCTCTCATTTCTTCCGTGTCCCTCCTACCCCCTTGTTTGCCTCCTGGCACCTCCTCAGAGGAGGCCTAAGATATTTAAAAACTGAGACAAATTATCTGCCAACATTCTGCTCTCTCAGATCTTTTCCGCTATTAAGTGGTGTAAGATTGAACTAATCTTTTCTCTCTCACACATCCACACTCTCTAAATTGAGTTCAAATGATTTGGAGGAGGATAAGCCCATTCGGCAGCACTCTCATGAATATCTAATCACCCTGGAAGAAGTTTGAACCCAAAGCCTTTGTGGATGTGGTTACTTAATTTCATTGTTTCTGAATTTGTTTTATAGAAGTTAATCAGAAAGAAAAATGCAAGGAGTCAAGTAATAACTGTTATCTGTTATCTCCATACAGTGACAAGAGCTCTGCCAGTAATGCAACTATGAGTGATTTCATACTTCTTCTTATGCCTATAGACAGTACTGTGCTATACTTAGTGTAATTAATTGAATTGGCCAGAGATGAATTAAAACATATAGGCTTATCTCTCTAGTGACTTTCTTGCTTTATAACCAGTTTTAATTGGCAAAGGTTAGCTTTAGCCTTAGGTTAGTTTTCTTCTACTGGTAGAAGAAAGGGCAATTAAGAACAAAAAGCTGACAAAGGTACAGATAAATCAGCCTGAAGCTATTTAAAAAGCAAGGAGATGAGAGCTGACAAGCATAGAATCAACTCATGGCTTGGCTTTTTGAGTGGCTTCCTGGTAAACACATCTTTGTTCAAGCATCTGTTGAGAGTTTAAGCTTTCACAGGATAGGAGGGTTTCTTTTTGTTCTTGCCTTGCTCAGAACCTACTAACAAGATTGTATTGCAGAGAATAATGGGGTAGCTGAAGTGTCACTTTTTCTACAATAACTGGGATTTTTTAGTTTGGAGAAGAGGAGGCTCAAGCGGGACCTTATCACTCTATACAACTCCCTTAAAGAATGTTGTGGTGAGGTGGGTATTGGCCTCTTCTCTCGGATAACAGTAATAGGATGAGACGTAATAGCTTGAAGTTGCACCAGGGAGCATTCAGATTAGATATTAGTAAAAATTTATACTCAGAAAGAGTGGTAATGCACTGGCACAGGCTGCCCAGGGAAATAGTGACATCACTGTCCCTGGAGGTTTCCAAGAAAAGAGTAGATGTGGCACTGAGGGACATGGTTAAGTGGTCATGGTGGTGATGGCATGATGGTTGGAACAGATGACCTTGGTGGTCTTTTCCACCTTTAACGATTTTATGATTCTAAGAAGCCTTGCTCCTCATTAACCCCAGGCCTAGTATGTTGAAGCCATGCCTAGTTGAGTTCTGTGATCAAATAACTTACCACACTAAGTGGATATATTTGCATGTGTTAGTCAGTGGGGATGACTTTAAGTCCTTGGTTTCTGAGGTGTAATTATGAGGCTAAACGTAGATGTCATTGCCTATGCTTTAGAGATCTGCCACATTATGGACTCTGGGCTGTTCAGACTCACCTACAGTCAGTGAATAGAATCATAGATGCATGGAATTGTTCAGGTTGGAAAAGACCTTAAAGATCATCAAGTCCAAACACAACTGAATCACACTACCCTAACTCTAGCAAACCTTTGCTAAATCATGTCCCTGAGCACCACATCCAAATGGTTTTTAAACACATGCAGGGATGGCAATTCAACCACCTCCCTGGGGAGCCTATTCCAGTGCTTAACAACCCTTTCTGTGAATAAGCTTTTCCTGATATCCAACCTAAACTCACAATGGCATATCTATTCTGTTCAGTCAACGGGGTTTACAGAATGTGTCACCTGACCAAATGAAGGCATTTACTGATTGGCAACCTTGACTGTGGCAGGGGACTTGTAACTATATGATATTTGAGGTTCTGGTTTAGCAAGGGGGTTGTTCCTGCTGGTAGATATAGACCAGCCCAGAGTCAGGTGAAGAGTGAAGACATAAAAAAAAAATAACATTAGTAAAATATATTAAGTGAAGATAAGGAAGGTGAAAGCAATATGCTTTGCTTACAAAGCAGAGAAAAAGCATAAAAATAAATAAAATAATAATTCTAAAATTATTACGAATTAGTAAGGCCAAATCTGGAACCACAAATAGTGCTAGAAAATTTTTCTAGTTTTCCAGAAAGTTTTCTTTGCTTCTCTTAAGAAACCATGCTCATAAATGAAAGAGGTTAGGCAGTGGTGAATGTGTTAAAAAGAGGCTTTGTTTCACTACGTGCTCATTCAGTCATGAGTCAAATTACATAAGAATGAGATACTGGCAATAGAATCTATCATTATTTAGCAAGTGGTGTGTGGAAGGGTTTTTTTTTATTTGAATTTTTAACTGAAGCCTCAACAATGAACTCTTCTATGAGAAGAGACATTAGAATGTTGTTATCTGCAAGTATTTACATTGGAGGCAGAGACTGTAAATAGTCCAAGGAGTGGCTTATAGTGTTTACAGAGACATGCTAAATTTAATAAGCAGCTAATTTTAGAGAGAGTTTCGCAGACTAGAGTACAACTTACTTATTTCTGTGGGATGTCGCTTTCTTTCTGTGTGATAGAAAAAGGTGTTTATTACGGACAGTTTACCAGGCAAGGTAACCGAACTGTTCATGGTAGAATCCATCTTATATTACTGGGCACATCACTGATGAGCCTTTTGAGAGTGTTTGAATCAGAATTTATCTGTCACTGACAGAGAAGAAAGAGTGGTACTTGCAGGCTGCCACTCATGGCATTATGGATTGCAGATGTTCACTGGCTGCAGTCCCTTTTCCTGCAAAGAATTGTCTCTATGTTGCTCTTAATCCTGTGATGGATTTAAAGGCACAAATGACATCTCTTCTAAGGAAACCCTTTTTAAAAATTTTATTTCTGACAGCATTTTGACAAGGAAAATTATTTGGAAGCAATCATTCTTTGTAGCAGCAAAATAGAAAACAGGCTTTAATCAATATTCAAGACTTTCCTTCAGATATATGGGATTAAAAAAAAGTTTCACGTACTAGATGGAAAACCATTATGTGGGTGTATGGGTGGCACGAGTCTTTTCTTTGCAGCCCTCCTGCAATTTGGAATTATGACAGAGTTAGCAAACAACAGACTTCTCTGCTGCAGATGATGATTTTGCAGTCTGCCTGGATCAGACCTGGGATCTCCCAAGAGCACAATCATGTCTCCAGCACATGTAAGTAAACCTGACTTCAGAAGAAGTGTACTAACTCATGTTATCTTCTGACAGTCTCATGTT
This sequence comes from Tragopan temminckii, assembly GCA_028571105.1. Lineage (NCBI taxonomy): Eukaryota > Metazoa > Chordata > Aves > Galliformes > Phasianidae > Tragopan > Tragopan temminckii. Next base: position 74,489,464 of record JAOWBP010002052.1, read on the forward strand.
TATGGTCTGGGTGGTCCTGTGTGAGGCAGGGTGTTGGACTCAATGATCCTTGTGGGTGGTGAAATACTGGAACAGGTTTCCTAGTGAGGTTGTGATCCTGCCTCTGTAAGGCCAGGCTGGATGAGTCTTTGAGCAAGCTGATCTAGAGGGAGGAGTACCTGCCTATATCAGGGGGGCTGGAACTAGATGATCTTAAAGGTCCCTTCCAATTCAAACCATTCTATGATTCTATGACCCTTCCAGCTCGGGATATTCTATGATGTTATTGTTGTCTTAGAGATGACTATAAGATTCTCTGGGAGACTCGCTGCTCACTGCACCTTTCCAGCTTTGAATAAGCTGCTTTTAAGCTATGTATTGATGTATTGATAGGTACCTGCAGCCTCCTCAGCTTGTTAGCCTCAATGCTCTACATATCAAAATAAAGGGCTGAGTAGTATTAATCTGTTAACAAGTGTTTAACTCATATGGGGTGTATCTTTTTAAAATTACATAGCTTATAGCCAAATGTGAAGATGCATTCCCAAATTTTAAGCCCAAGGATGCATAAAGATTATGGAACAGCTTGATGTTACTTGACAAAATCACAGAATAGCTGAGGTTGACAGGGACCTCTGGGTTCATCTGGTCCAATCCCTGCCCAAGGAGGATAACTACAGCAGGGTGTCAAGGACCATGGATTAACACACAGTGAATTTTCTGTTCTATAGTATTGCTCCCAAGCAGCCCAAACACTAACGTTGTGTTTCAGTAGTATCACCACCTCCATACCTGTGTATTTATCATTTATTTTAAATCTTATTAAACTTATCCAAGTTTGTGATTTTGTGGGAAGAAGGGGATAAAACTGATTACCGAATATTATGCTTTGGAAATATAGGACGCTGAACATGAAAATACAGTGCTGCATTACTGTAATTGATGGCTAACAGAATGTAAAGATAGGATGGATTGAGGACATCAAGGAATATAAGAAACATGGAATTTGTCTCCTATGTGAGGACACTTCATTTGATCTCTGAAGACAGGAAAAAATAATGAAATACTCCCAGAGCTACTGAGAGATTCTTAAAATTCAGCTGACAAACACAACTACATAAGGACAAGATATTATTACTATACTGTGAAACATAAAGGCCTTTTGCTAGAAATGTGCAATTATTCTGTCTTTTCTGGCAATCTGACAGTGAAAAGAGTCAAATATCACTGCTTTCTGCCATGCAACAACTGCAACTACATTCTGGATCACATAGGGAGTGCAGGCACTAGAGAATTCCCCTGTTGAGGTCCTTTTAGGAGAAGGAAAGGAGGATTAAAACAATTCTGAGGAAAGCACAGGACAAGGAAGGTAAAGTAAATTAGCAATGAAAGCATGTGGGTATGTCCATGACACTGTACGTATGTATTTGGAAATGGTAATTATCATGGCTTCCCCATCAACACCCTTGCCCAGGATAAATGGGTACAGTGAATGTACCATTTTCATTTCAAATATATCCAGTCCGCTGTATTCATGCCTGTTTTGCTCTCCCACATGCCAGAAATCAACATGCATTCAGCAGTGACTGACATAACATTTTCTTTGGATTCTTTTATAAATTTTCTTCCTCAGCAGCACAATTAGAGATTCATTACATTCTTTTCACTCTTCTAATGAATCAGCCAAACAAACAGTTTGACCTTGTTAGAAAAGGGAAATAAGCAGCCAAGTTACACAAAATCCTACTGAGATTAACATCCTACTTCATTTTCCTGACTTCAGATCTCCTCCATGAGAAACGTCCATGCCCAGAGTTGATCTCTTGGTTTAACAGTTGCTAGTTGTAGGATTTTGGTCTGTAAACCTGTATTTTCAAAGGAAATAGAACATTTGGAGGGAATGCTGCAGGGATTAGGTTTTGGCTATTCTTCTAATATCTGCCCTTTGGATCTGGAGAAATATTTGGGAGGATAATTGCAGTAAAGACTGGGAAACATTCAGATGGTGCAAGGATGGGGACTGCATAAACAAACTATATGAAGCACAAATTGCATATAACAGCTGAGCCAATGAATCACTGTTGTTAGAATACATTTGATTTTCTGTGTGCACAGCAATTATAGGAGATAGCTTGCAGGTGAATATAGAGATGATAGATTCAGGTCTCTGTACAACAATGACAACTGATATAATGAAGACCTAATGAGAACAAAATTGAGATTCAGAGTTACAGATGGCATTCCTTTCCTTCACTGAGACATTATTTCCTTCAAGGATCTGCTGTATCGTTTTTCTGTGGTGCTTTAGAATAGACCCAGCTGTCAGTAAGACTAGATACGTAAAATGACTGGAGAGTGTGTTAGGGGGTTATGTCATCTAATTTTAGCAGCCAAAAAGCTAAGAGCCTTGTCTAAGTTATCTGTTTAGTGCCCTTGTAGGTTTGGTGGCAAGAAAGAGACCTAAACAAGGCAACAAATTTCATCTATTCTTAGCACCCAACTCAAAGTATTAGGTCCTGAATATCCTGTGGACTTTTGGCTTAATTTTGATATTTGAAATCCTCAAACCATCTCAGTTTTTTTCCACAGTGTGTTGTTTCTGTCTCATTTTTTGCCAGTGGGCAGTGGACAGCTTGTTCTGAGCAGCTATCAAGTTCACTAAGATTACAGAACTAGGGATTCTTCCAGCTATCCTGTCTGTGATTGTTTATCTCAGAACATATTAAGTAATCCTCAGATGGCAATACAGTTTTAATAATACTTTTATGACTTAAGGCAATGGCGAGAGTACTTTCATGAGATATGGAAGACAAGTTCAAGCTCTTTTTTCCTTGTCTTTAAAATCTTGTTTCCAACCTTCCATGACCTACACACTTGACAGGACTTCATAAGAAAAAATATTTCAGATTGCCTTAGAGGTATTTTTTGGAGTGGTGTGGAAGGTGTAGGAGGACTTACCTGGCATAAACCACTTTACACCTGACGGCTAATGAGCACATTATTATCCTGTTATTATTTCCAGAGATTACATACCACTGTGACCAACAGCAGGCAAAGAAAAATATAAACTTTCCACAGCCCCACAGTGTGTTCACTGGAAAACTAACTTCTACCCTGTGCAATCACCTCTTCATTCTTCTTATTTCAGAGAACATCTCCTGTGGCCTGGTGTTGAAAAGGAACTTGTTTTCACATTTATGAGCAGCTGCTTCTGTCTAAAGTCCTGTAGAGATGCTGAACCTGACATCTGTTTTGTGGTAACTATCTTCACCTTTTTGAGACTGCAGCTCTCTCCCTCTGATTTTCTTTGGGTCTGTAGGGCTCTGACAGGCTCCTCAAGAGCTCGAAGGCAAGCTGTGGAAAGCAGGGCTTTGAACTTTCCTGTCTATCTCAATTACCATTTGGAGCTTCACTTGGCTCCTTCTGCCCAATGGGAGGCTTTGGATCTCACCCATGTGCTGTGTTCCTGTCTTTCCAAAAAGATACTTATTAATCCATAGCAACATTCCAGTCATGCAAGCTGTCCCACCATTTCTCTGTGTTTGCAATGAGATCATGGCTCTGTGACCACACACAGATCTCTAGTTCTTGTTTATTCCCAGTGTTGTGTGTATGAGGAGAACAGATCAGCCACTAGCCAGCACCGTGTTCTTGTGGCCAAGAGGGCTGATGGTACCCTGAGGTGCATTAAAAAGCATGGCCAACTCGTTGAAGGACGTGATCCTCCCTCTCTACTCTACCCTGGTGAGGCCACATCTGGAGCACTCTGTCCAGTTCTGGACTCCCCAGTTCCAAGAAAGACAGGAAACTGCTGGAGGGAGATCAGCGGAGTGTGATAATGATTATTTGAGGCCTGGAGCGCTTCCCGCATGAGAAAAGGCTGAGAACTCTGGGACTGTTCAGCCTTGAGAAGACTGAGAGGAGATCTATCGCTGTTTATAAATCTGGATTACTGGACTGAGACCAGTGGGATGAAGTGTCAGGTCCTGCACTTTGGCTGCAACAACTCCAGGCATCATTACAGGTTTGGGGCAGAATGGCTGGAAGACTGTGTGGAAGAAATGGACCTGGGGGTGTTGGCCTCAGCTTGCACCCGAGGAGGTTCAGGTTGAACACTGGGAAAAATTTCTCCTCTGAAAGACTGGTCAGGCCCTAGAATGGGCTACCCACAGAGATGGTTGAGTCACTGTCCCCAGAGCTGCACAAGAAATGTTTAGATGTGGTATGTAAGGATGTATTTCAGTGGGGTTATGTTGGTAGTAGGTGAATGGTTGAACTGGATAATCTGGGAGGTCTTTTTCAACCTTAGTGGTTCTATGATACTTTGAAATTAGTTAAGGGTGGGAGTCAAGTGGATGGAGCCATGCTCTTTTCAGTGATGCCCTGCAACAGACCAAGCGGCACTGGGCAAAAACTGAAAAAAACAGGAAGATCCGTATGAACTTGAGGAAAATCTTCTTTACCGTGAGGGTTACAGAGCACTAGAACAGGATGCCCTGACAGGTTGTGGAGTCTCATTCTCTGGAGATATACAAAAGCCTCCTGAATGCATTCCTGTATAACCTATTGTAGGGAACTTGCTTTTGTAGGAGAGTTGGACTAGATGATCTCCAGAAGTCACTTTCAACCCCTGTGATCCTCTGATTCTGTGTTTGGTGATGACCATCACCTCCGTGGTGCTTCTCTCTGCACTCACTCAGCTGTCTGGGCATTGGTTTAGGCTGCTGCTGTTTCCTTTCTTTGTTTGCAGGCATCAAATTAAATGGCTACTGATTCCTTGCAGTGATACTGCAGGGAATGCCAACCAGAATATTGCAGTATTTGTAGGTTTTCCTCTTCAGAGAATCACAGAATCACAGTATGATCCAGGTTGGAAGGAACCTCAAGGATCATGAAGCTCCAATCCCTCCGCTACAGGCAAGGCCACCAACCTCCACATTTAATACTAGACCAGTACTCTTGTTGCCTGTTTACATTCTCTGTGTTGCTTCCAGGGCTTTGCCATCCTCTCCACTTCTTTTCATCTGTGAAAACGTTTTTGACGATCAAGCCATGACAGCAGATGGCTCTTTAACTTCATCATCACTGTTGCAGTATGGTTCCTCTTGCGAATTCTGGGACAACAAATTTCTGGCATCTTATCCCCTGACATTTTCTGGCATCTTATCCTCTAACATTTGTTGGGATGAAAAAATAGTTGCAGGTATGAAAACTATTTATTTCCTACCCATACAAAAGTGTAGAGCTCACTGCCGAGCTCAGAACAAAATCTGGAAGTGGTTTTCTGCTGAATTTCCATGTATGCTCCAGTAATAACTCCCAAATACGTGAAGTTCATCCTTTTAATCATCACCATGTAGGAACTAAGTGCAGAATTTCCTCTCCTCTCCTCTCCTCTCCTCTACTCTCCTCTCCTCTCCTCTCCTCT
>JAOWBP010002052.1:74504943-74534292 GCA_028571105.1 Tragopan temminckii
TCTCTAGGCTGAACAGACCCAGCTCACTCAGCCTTTCCTCATAGGAGAGACACTCCAGGCCCTTCACCATCTTTGTGACCCTACGCTGGACTCTTTCTAAGAGATCCCTATCTTTTTTGTACTGGGGAGCCCAGAACTGGACACATTTTTGATAACTAAATGCTATTTATTTTTATTTTATTTTACTTTATTACCAATGTATAGACAGACAGATAGAGAAGGCTACAAGTAACCCTCTTCCCATTTCTGCCTTCTCATCTCCATTTCTACCTTGTCATCATTCTTCAGTGCCTGGCTTCCATCATTTTTGAACTCCACTTGCTGTTCTGTAATGCATATCACTCTCCATCTCTTCCTTCCTTCACAATTTATCTATCACCACTGTATCTAAACATCTCTCATCTATAAATATCACGCATGATTACATATCCCTTATAACCTCCTCTGCCTACTCCCAGCCTTGTGCAGAACCACACAGCGTCAGCTGAATAGTGCCATTAGTTACTGAATATTCACAGCAGTGTTGCTGTTCAAGGTAATATTTTTCTTTTCTCCTGTGCAGCATCACTAGCTGACTTCCAGGCCTTTCTCAGAAGGAAAGCAAAATTGGGCCGTTCTCTCATCTTGTTCACAAATGTAAAATAGTTAAGTACCACAGGAAGCTATTTCTTTATTACTTCAGTACATCTGTTCCTTTAGCCACCTACAAGACAGACAGATAAGTGAAGATCAAGGTTGCTGCCATGATGTGTGTGAGATGCAACCACCTGCTGCCAGGGCCTATTGGACTTTCAGAATGCAATAGAGCATATCTGGACTTCAATCACTGAGCTCACGGACTGACTTATTTGACTAAAATACCCACAAAAGTGCAGTGCAGAATAAATCTGGCTTGGATGGATGAGTTTGTGGCCTGATTCTGCTGCTCAACTGGGGAGCAGTAACATCCAGCAGCTATAAAGGGAGTAAAGCTGAGTGCCATCTTTACTTTTAACCTAAGAAAGTCATAGCACAATCCAGGCCAGGTGCTGGATTCATCAAGAGATAATGACCTTTTGGATTTATCACATAGAGCTGACCTTGAAGATGGTAAATGACCAGCACAAATATATCAGTTCTCAGAGGCAGTGAGATTGGAGATAGTACTTTATTGAGAGACAGATAGCAGGAAAGAATTTTTCTGCGCGTTATGATGGAAAGAGGATGTCAGGCCATTTGGAAAAAGGGAGATTGCTCCTTCCTGTCAACTGCTAATGATCCTGCTTGATCAAAAGTGGTTGAATACACAGTGCCACAGGATAGGAAATATCAGCACAGGGTCAAATCTGCACCATATGGTAGGTGTGGCAGGACAGTCCAGCCAAAGTTGAGAATGTACTCCTTGGTCTCCAAAATGGTATGGGGTCTGGTGTTGTCATAGTGTAAGAGAAATTTTGTCGTCTTCTCTGGCCTGACTCTGGCAGTTTGAACCTTTTACTTAGTCAGCATTGTGATGTAGTGGTCAGAGTTGATGGTTTGTCAGGGTTCCAAAAAATCCAGAAGGATCACGTCTTTCCTATCCAAGTACAGAAAGGACATGGAGGTGCTCAAGCAGGTCCAAAGAAGGGCAACAAGGCTTGTGCAGGGCTTGGAGAATATGCCCTACGAGGAGAGATTGAAGGAACTGGGGCTGTTTAGTCTGGGGAAGAGGAGGCTGAGGGGAGACCTTATTGCTCTCTGCCGATATCTGAAAGGTGCTTACAGTGAGAGCGGGGTTGGTCTCTTCTCACTGGTGACAGGTGACAGGACGAGGGGAAATGGCCTCGAATTGTGCCAGGGTAAGTTTAGGTTGGATATCAGGAAACACTTCATTACAGAAGGAGTTGTTAAGCACTGGAATAGGCTCCCCAGGGAGGTGGTTAAATCACCATCCCTGGATGTGTTTAAAAACTGTTTGGATGTGGTGCTCAGGGACATGATTTTGCGGAGGGTTGTTAGAATATTTTGGTTAGGTTGTGTTTGGACTCGATGATCTTTAAGGTTTTTTCCAACCTGAGTGATTCTATGATTCTATGATTCTAAAAGACAGTGTGCATCACTTTACCTGTTGAGGGCTGCATATTGAACTTCTTCAATGGGGAATTCACCTGTCACTATTCCACAAACTGCCGTTTTGATTTCAGCTCATAGTGACACCACGTCTCATCATCAACAATGACATAATCCAGGAAACTGTCACCTTCGGCCTAGTATTGCAGTATAGCAACATTGCCACAGTTATTTCCAATGCACTGAGGCTGATATTCATGTCTGTGTATAGTTACCAACATAATAAAAAAGATAATAAATAAGTTACCCAACATAATAAAGTAGGAGGCATTACTTTCAGAACAGCCCTTGTAGATTTGAACAAGTTCCATCACCACTGTGATTCATGAGATGAGTTGTATCAATCTACAAATGCTAATACACCCACAGCTGCTGTCATTCTGCTCAGTGAGTGACCGCCTGTGTGGACGTGAATAAATGTATGCATTCTTTTTGTATATGTTACACTGGAAAATGTATAAACAGATGTTGAAGTTCTTGAACAAAGCTTAGCATGACACTACCCAATCTGGGCTCAACAAACCCCAGTGAAGTGTAGTAGTGATATCATTTTGTGCTGCCACCAGCACTGGCATTGGTCAACTGATGTGTCTTCATGAAAACAGGTTTGTAAATGTGTCAGTAAAACACTGCAGTTCAGTCAACATTCCTGTAACAGTGAAGTCCTTATGTAAGGAGGAAGAACTGATATATTCATGAAAGAACATTTTCCTCCTGCTCAGTGCTGGTGGGAAAAAATACAGTTTTCAAGAATGTTGTTTCAGAAGAGTTGAGACAGATTTAGTCAGGACATATGCAGCACATAACTGGGAAAGTGTTCAGGACATTTGAGATTGATTAGAAATCAGTTCCAAAGCAATTGTGTAAAGGAAAAACAGCAGTTAACTATGCCATGTATTCCACAAACACCTTCCTGCTGAGTGACTGTCTATATACTTTTCCTTAATTGGTTTGAATGGCCTTTGCTCCTTAATTTTTTAAGCTGAGGTTCATGACTCGCAAGAGCTGGATGTGTTTCTTTAGCTCATTACATTAACTACTGAGTTGGAAGAATTAATTAGTTGATTATGATAAAGTCTAATTACTGTTTGCAGTTGGATTAATTAACCAATTTCCCAGAGATCTCTTCTACTCCCTGGACTGTTCCAGTGTAAGCAAGAAGATGCATCCTAAGGGGTAATGACTTGGTAAACTACTTAATAAGCAGTATCTGTAATTGATACCTTTCCAACACTTGAACATTAGAATTCAGCTCTTGGACATACCTTTGAAAGATTGTCATTGAGTAGAACAAATGGGAGAATGGAAATAAATATTCACATAATGAAGCTGCATAACTGATGTGAAATATGCTGCGTTCAGGACCCAGTTTCCACGTGTGAAAGAAAAGCTTCTCTGGACAACACCGTAAAAAAACAACCAAACAAAAAACCAACACAAAAAATGAGACAGGAATCAGTGTCACCTCAGTACGGCACACTGGGCTGGCACAAGGAAACTGTGTAAGGCTGACGTGTTCAGAAATACTGTAATTGCCCAGGGCAAATTTTGTTAAAGATCTGTCCACACCTTCGTCAATCTCTCTTTGCTTTCTTACCTCCCCGTCTCAAATGCATTGCAGATTTTTTCAGCTGTCCAGAGAAAGAAAACCAAAGTATCAGTTCTGTGTTGTGTTTATTTCATACCTTTCATTTTCTACACATGGAACTTGGTAATTCTTATGGGTCCCTTCCAACCTGGAATGTTCAATGATTCCATTGTTCTGTTATTCAATGGTTATTAAGTGTTTCTAGCCATAGTTTGACAATAGAAATATTTGTGATATTTACCTGGTAGAAAAGTAGCACGTTAAAAAGTTGTATTCAGTTTGAAATTAAGGAAATAGAATCTAAAAGCCTGTATGTCTACCTGTGAACAGGGTATCTAGTCAGTGGATATCTAGTGGAAACCTAGGGAGCTGCTCACTAGGCAGGAGGGACTCACTAAATTGCTCACAGGCAGCCAGCAGTGAGATCTGATATATCCTAGGTTACTCAAAGCATCCAAAATTGAAGTTGAAGATATGGTTCAGGAACTATGCTCCACATCCTTATGGAGAATGAACTGCAGGCCAAGTTTATGTCTTCCATGATGCTAAAAACATTGCTACTCAGTTACACATGGGCAACCAAACCAAGTGGTTGGATACCTACCTAAGGGCAAGCTGAACTGTGCCACTGATAGCAGTGGGAGGTTAACGCACATGGAATTATTTGCCTTTATATGCCCTTCTCTCAACTGTAATCCCACCCAAAATGTTGATGCCTGGAGTATTCCTTCACTGGGAAAAAAATTGCTATTAATTTGAGTTTGCATTGAATTGAGGACTAGGAAGCGGTACTCTTGATTGACTGCATTTCCAGTTTGCAATAGCATAAATAGGACAGGAGTGTCGTTCTTCTAAACTTCTTACTATGACAAATTGCCTCACTTTCGTGCTTACATAGAGTCATAGAATCATAGAATCACAGAATCATAGAATTACTCAGGTTAGAAAAGACGTTAAAGATCATCAAGTCCAACCACAACCTGACTGTACTACCCTAACTCTAACAACCCTTCGCTAAATCATGTCCCTGATGCTTTTCATGATGGCTCTTAATGTGCTTTTTCAGTAGATGCAGTGTGAAAGTCTAACCACGATGACAGTAAACACACTTTTTGTCAGGCAGTACAGCGAAAAAGAGGGGAAGACCTTCTCCAAAAATGTTAGTAAATGCACTGAAGGCACCCTGCTGTCCAGTGAAGTCAGAGGACAGAAGAATATTCTGATATTGCCAAACCTGTTCAATTCACAGCACTAGTTGTACATAACACAAACAAAATCTGTTGCGGCCGGGATGGCTGAATGCTTTTTTTTGCCGTGAAGTTATTTTTCTGCCATCAATCTCAATAATTTCAGCTCAGCTGTACAAAAATTCAAGGCTCCCTCCCAGCTGCTGTTGACACACTACTGTCTGGCAAGCCAGCTTCCTTTCTGATTGATTTTCTTTAACACCCAATTGAAATCTTCAAGTAAAATTTCCAGCAGCACACTGTGGAGATAAATGTTGTGAACTGAATAATGCCATAGATTATAGGATATGCATGGACAGTGGAGACAACGTGTGGAAGTAAATAGGAAGAATTTAGTTGTGTTAGGTGAAGGCTGTGAGTCACACACAGCTGCATATAAAATACAGCTAAGAGGCGACAGCTTTGTGGGAAGCTGGTTGTGAATAAACCCCAGAAAAGAGAAGAATATAACATGTAGAACGGTGCTTTGTGAAGTTAATCTAAATCATATATAAATCCAATTTAAAAAAAAATGTAACTTGAAGGGGTAAAGGTAATAATAATCTTTTACATTTATGGGATCTGAGACTAAAAGAGATCAAGAGTTGGTCCAAATCCACGCAACGAGTCACAAACTGAACTGACAGTGTCTGTAAATGAAAGTATGGTCCTAGTGAAAAAAATGACAGTTTTCTTGACATCAGTGAAACCAAGATTTTCCCTGATCTCTCTTCTGTCTTCCATTCTTATATCCTGTTTGTCAGACCTTTCTCCGCATGCATTTACTGTCTCACAGGTGGTGTTGACATATCTGTTGTTCAAATAGTGTTGCTTAAAGGGAGGGGATAAACAGATAATATTGGAATTAACCACTGCCAGAGAGAAAAAGTTTCATGTAAATAATCTTCTATCGAATGAAATAAAAAATACATCAAGAACAACTTCTGGAGTGTGTGCACCACCTTGTTCAAAGCTGAATTCCATGAAACTCATATTGTTCCTTTATTTCAGACATAATTTGCACAATTTCATTTGTTTGCATTTACATCATGATTTGTGTGCTTAGTATGAAGAATTCCAAATGAATTTCAAAGCCTTGTTAACTTCTATTATTAACAAATGCTAGTTCCCCAAACTGTAGCATGTTTCATTTGTATAGAAATGACATTTGAAGATGACTAAGACGAAAAACGTCTGGTTGTAAAAAGATTATGCCAAATCTGTCCCACCTAGCAGAGCAAGACAGTCACATTGGCCATTTCTGGCCTGAAAATACCTCCTGAATACTGAAGGTATAAATGTACAGAGACACAAATCTGCTTTTACTCTATGGGTGATTTCAAAGCCACTTCACATCAGGTCTATTCAAATCAATTTGAATGACATCGACGCAGAATGGATTATGCCCTCTATCTGAGTAATTCGCTTTGTTAATCTCTCCCCACAATAAAAGATTTCTTTAGCATTCTGGAAGAAAACATATTGCATTTCAGGCTGCTCATAATAGCAGTCAAAAAACCTCTGCTGTCATTGTTTGGTCTGATTGGTTATTTATGTATATTTATAACCAGGAATGCATGATGCTTCACAGATGATTATATTTCTGAATAAAGATCCTGACATGAATAACTAATATGTGGCTTTTTTTTTTTTTAATTTTGTTTCTTTACTGTTCAAGAGTCTACAGAATAACAAAATAATTTCTTTTTAATTGAAAAACAAAAGTTTTTCAATCATACATGTTAAAATTTTTAGTGGAAGAAAATGTTTACACAAGATGTAATGTTCCACTTGAATTAAATAGAGAGAAACAGACACAGCATCTTCTGATGAAGAATCTGATTTTGTAGAGTTGCTGACAAGAAAAAAAGAATCTGTTATACAGGAAATGTTATACAGGAAAATTTAGGATTGACTGTGCTATTGGGATTCAATGTATATCTTTCTTAGAACGGCCTCTGCTGCTGAGCATTGGTCAACAGCGATCAGTGATCAGATAGCCTGGCTCTGTTCAGAACCTCTGTTTTTAGGACAATATTTCTACGCTGATGTTTCTGGTAATGCAGTGAATCAGAATTCTTCAGTAGCTTACCGGAGGCAGGAGCAACTACAGACATGGCCTTTCATCCTGGGACAGTAGCGACCCAGCTCACTTCTAGCTGATAACTTTCATCTTAACAGATTTGATAACCAACAAATTAACTTTCCCCTGACTGACTCGCATAAGGAAGGTAATGAGGTAAGTACCACCTAGTTCCACTGGTGTCTGCCCCATTCAGTCCACTGAAATGCTGAGACTCCTACAGATGTTTCACCAGGGCCAGGTGCATGCCCTCCTGCTGGCCCCACATTGAAATCATAGAATTATAAAGATTGGAAAGACCACTAAGATCATCTAGTCTAACCATCAGCCCATCACCACCATGCCCACTAAACCACAGCCCTCAGTACCACATTCACGTTTCTTGAACACCTCCAGGGGGAGCGACTCCACCATATCTGTGGGCAGCCTGTTCCAATACCTCATCACTCTTTCTCAAAGAAATTTTTCCCAATATCCGACCTGAACGTCCTTTGGCATAACTTAAGACCATTACCTCTTATCCTATCACTGTTAATTGGAAGAAGAGGCCAATCCCTACCTCACCACAACTTCCTTTCTGGAAAGGGAGTGATAAGGACTCCACTGAGCCTCCACTTCTCCAGACTGAACAATGCCATCTCCCTCCTCATAAGACTTGTGCTCCAGACCCTTCACAGCTTTTTAGTATTCTTTAGATACGCTCCAGGGTCTCAATATCTTTGTTGTAGTGAGGGGCTCAAAACTGAACACAGTACTCAAGGTGTGTCCTCGCTAGTGCTGAGTACAGAGGGATGATCAGCTCCCTGCTCCTACTGACTTCTCTGTTGTCATACAAGCCTTAGCTTGAGATCACATTTTTTCACCCAATGAGAGGCAGATACTGGAATCCAAGCAGTCCCACGGGGTTGTATCACGCTGCCACTGGCATGCGGTGCTAATCCAGCCTGCTGCTGGCAATGATAAAAATTACCATGGTGGGTGTGAGAGTTAATCACATAGCAAAGTGCAGCTTGTTGTTTAAACATCCAGAACTCTCTACCACATGCAGTATTTAGCAGAGAATTACCGTAACTGACAGATGTACCAAATGAATGGAGCAATCATTTCCTGTGGAAAGATGGCTTAAATGAGGCATATCTTTCTGCTTTGTTTGAAAAGTAGGAAAATACTCATTAGCATATCCAATGTCCAACATTAAAAGAGACAAATAATAGATGGAGGCCAAAAGGTGTCTTTGGGCCCAAGTTCCTCTTTTTCTTTTTTTTTTTTTTTAATAGTAACATTTTCTGTCTGGGAATTTTTATCTTCATTTGTGTCTGAAAATCATCATATTCTGAAAAGAGCCAGTGTCACAGGGGGCAGAGATTCTCACTTTGCTTGATTGAAAAATGCAGTTAGGCTGACAGTGAATGCAATTAGGGCAGGGAAATTATTTAATCGTAACTGTGGGGAAAAATAGAGAAACAAAATATGTATGGACCTACGTCTGGCATTTTCTGTGGCAAAAATATGATGGAATCATGTTCAATAATTGCAAGGCTTCAAGCCAGCCCTCGTTTGTACTTTGTGAAGCACCTGTGGGGAGTAGCAGGGTATTAATGGTATTTTCTGTATGTAGCTCTTTTGTAAATAAAGTATCTGATGTAGGGGAAATTTATCTGCATAGCAGGGCTCTTTCCTTTACCCCCTTTCTGTTCTGGCTGATTGCCACTGGTTGCCAGACACTATAACTCACAGAATCACAGAGTGGCTGAGATTGGAAGGAACCTCTGGGTCCATCTGGTTCAATCCCAACTCAAGCAGAACACCTACAGAAGGGTGCCCAGGGCCACGTCCAGGTGGCTTTTGGAGAACTCCAAGAATAGAGACTCCACAGACTTTCTGGGCAACCTGTACCAGTACTCCGTGCAGTAAGAAAGTGCTTAATGAAGTTCAGAGGGGATCTCCCATGTTCCAGTTTGTGTCCATTGCCTCTTATTCTGGCAGTGGGCACTACTGAAAAATGCCTGGATCTTTCCTCTGTCTCTGCACTCTCCCTTCGTGTATTTATGGGCATGGATGAGATCACCCTGAGCCTCCTCCAGGAAGAGCCCAGCTCTCTCAGCTTCTCGTACAGGAGAGGTGCTCCTGTCCCTTGACCATTTTGGTGGGCAGATGTTGGACTCACTCCAACACCTCCCTTGAATGGGGAGGCCCAGAACTAGACCCAGCACTCCAAACGTGGCCTCACCCAGTGCTGAGTAGAAGGGAAGGATCACTTCTCTTGACCTGCTGGTAATGCTTTGCCTAATGTAATCCGGGATACCATAAGATTTCTTATCAGCAAGGGCGTGCTTCTGGCTCATGTTCAGCTTGGTGCCCACCAGGACACCTATATCCTTTTCTGTAGAGCTATTTCTAGCTGGTTGCCACAATCATGTCCTTGTGGGGCTGTTCCTCCCCAGGTGCAGGATTTTGAACTTCATGAGGTTCCTATCAGCCCCATCCTCCAATCTGTCAAAGTCTGGACCAGTTTCATGTCATCTATGAATTTACTGAGGTTGTCAGTAAATCCTTTAGTGTCTGTGAAGGGAAACACAGCTGTGTGCCTTTCATGCTATCCACAACCTGATATCAGTTCCCATCTATGACAGAGTTTCTGTGTGACATTAATTTTCCCCTGAGCATTTGTTGGCATTTTATCCTTTCTGCACTGAGTGTTATTCTTGGAGAAAGGGGCCTTTCCCATGGTGTTTACTTGGATGTACACATGTGCAAACACAGAGTATCCAGCATGATACATCCCTGGTCCTGGCTGGAGCTTCAAGCTGTTGCTATAGCACTGAAAAAGAGGGAAAAAGACAAATGTTTGGCTAAAAAAACAACGAGTGGAAGAAGATAAAACTGGTACTGGAGAGAATGGGTTTGGAATACTGTGACTGATTCAATTACTGAAGAGGACAGTTCTCTATGCTTAAGCTGACTAGGACAAAAAGATTTCATTCAGTCTTTAGGAAAGAATGTCTATTGGGAAGAAGAGCAAAAAAAAAAAAAAAAGAGTACCTGTGGAGGAGACACTTAGACCATCCATCACTGCCCATTTTTTAGCCACAGGTTATCAAACACCTTGAGAAATGCTGTAGGAAATATCAAAGGAGGGGAATATATCAGCAGTTAAGGAGTAGAATATCTCTGGAGGTCTCCTTTATCCTTAATTTCTCTTCTTCTTTCCTGTCAGAACAAGTTGCTTCAGTGAGCTTTGCACACAGATGTTTGTGAAGCTCTGCTTGGTATGGCATGACTGTACTGAGCAATTAAGCAAAACTGGGAATGGGAGAAATAACAGACCACTTCCCATTCAAGGGCGCTTCTGGCTTTCTCATGCCTCAGGGAAATCTTGTAAGGTAGATGAGCGTTAATTTTCACTACTAATTTTTAAATATAATTGAGTAATTTTAAGAGGAATACATTTTTTCTTAACCATTTAGGGATGCTGAATAAAAGAGAGTTGAGATGACTCTGTAAGAAAAGTTGAGAGAGCTGAGGTTGTTTAGCTTAGGGACGGATCTGTGGGCACCATATAGTGGCCTTCAAGGGGCCTACCATAAAGATGGGGAGAGACTCTTTATCAGAGAGTAGTGATAGCATGATAAGTGATAGTTTTAAACAGAAAAACAGAAAAACAGTAGATTTACAAAAGATGTTAGGAGAAAATTCTTTACTCGGAGGGTGGTGAGGCACTGGGACAGGTTGCCCAAAGAAGCTGTGGATGCCCCATCCCTGGAGATGTTCAAGGTCAGGTCGGATGGGACCCTGGTCAGCCTGATCCGGTGGGTGGAACCCCTGCCCATGGCAAGGAAGTTGGAACTGGATGATATTAAAAATCTTTTCCAACCCAAACCATTCTGTGATTCTATATGATACTATGATTCTATAACCTGAGATAACTCTGCCTTGGATTATGAGAAACTTTGTGCGTTTACGTCCCACAAAGTTACATCCTCGTATCAGGCTGCATGTCCTCATGCAAGAACTGGTCTGCTGTTAGGAATGAGCCATCACCCACTGCTCCCAGTATACAACAGTTTTCACAGCAGCAGTCTCAGAGGGAAATTCAGGGAAAAGACCATGTCCCGATGGAAATCTTTGTGTGACTGAAAAAAGACTTTACTAGAAACAGTGGTCATAGATGAATTTGATGTTCAGTCATCATAGGATGTCAGTTAGCCCATTTCTCTCTCTTGTTTGTGATGGTTGTTGCATGATGGTGAATGAAGGCTACAGGAAAGGACTTACTTTTCCCATACCATTTGTTCTGGATGGAATTTCAGGTGAAGCACAGCCCTTTTGATGGTGTTTTGCTCTTGGCTGATCCTTAAGCCCCAGGATAAGGAACAAGTTAACTGGGAATATACTCTAGACCACTGATTGTATGAACTGAGTTTCATCTGGTTCCTTAGAAATGAAAAATTCTTCACTCTTTACAGTGACCTTTGAAGTCAAATTTTTCCACCATCGAGGTTAATACTCTTGTTTGGGTCAAGTTCTGTAGGATGTCATCATGTAAAAAACTCTACTGTGTTAAAAGACATATTAAGCTCTGCCTGTGGTGCATTTGTTCTGCGTTCACACTGATATTACGGAGAGCAAAGCCAAAAACTTTCTATCTGTTCACCATAATAAATCATGCAAGCGCTCCAACCTAGGTTTCTTCTCTCATTGTTTCTATATAGATCAAACCTCATGTTGTATATACTGACAGCACATTATAGAAATATTTGAAATTTATTTAACTTCTATTTCACTAATCTTACGTAAAACTTAATTTTACATGGAACCACTCTTGTCACTTTCCCACTCACCCAACACACTTAAGGCAGATTTATTGTCAGTTCCAATTCATTACATTGCAAATAATTTTGTCTTCCTCAACCTCCATGGAGACCTTTCCTACCAATTAATATTTAACATAAATATTTGATGATGAGTGCATTAGAACACCAAATCATCTTTTAAGAACTACAAACTGCTCAGAACTTTTTGTCCAATGGTAACAGGTGGGTGAGACGAAAACATGTAACTCCCTATTACTGTGAAATGAGACAGATTGCTTCAGAATGACCCTTTGAAAGTCAGCATGTTTAGCCCAAATTGAAAATCCTTAAATGCACTTGGGTTGCTAATTGTTCATGGCAAGGCTGCTAAATATGTAAATTTCTAATTAAAATATAAATTAATCCTCACAAATGAATACCTGCTATCTGCAGAATGATGAGCGAAAGTTTTATGACACTAATTAATGTTATCACCTATTAGCTTTATTTACATAAGTATATAATTCATGCTGCTTTGCTTTTCCTGATATGTAGCGGTTTTAAAAGTTTTTTTCTTCTTTTTTTTCTTATTTTTATCACCCTAAAATAATTACTGTTCTTCTGAATCTTCCCGGTGTGATGCAGGCTTGTTACACTGCCTTTTAGTAAGTTAATTGAAGGTGTTTTCTTGTGATTAACTCTATATTTGATATCATGGGATAGGAGGAGAAACATATAGGAATTGCTTAGAAACATCACAAAAATTAAAAACCGGTCAATACTCATTATATGCACAGTCTTGATAGATGAGATAAATATTTACAAAGCCCAGCTTTGATTTCTTTTTTTTATTAGACTGTTGAACATAACATAACTGTTGTGTTAATTCATTATAGAGTTCCTTCTGGATTAATAAAACATTATAAATGCACCAGCATTCATCTTGTAGATATGAATATGTATAATGACATTGTCTGCATTCAGGCTGTTTTTCGAAGGGAAAATGTGTCTTTTTGTCCCATTGTGTATATAATGTTACCATGTAATAAATAGAATGTGATGAATTATCAAGAACAGTAGCAACAGAAAGGAAAGACAAATATTATTTATTAATGGGTCTGCAATAATTCCAACTGAAATTCAATAAGGGATGCTGTTTGGTAAGAAATTCCCTAGCATCATATGTAATTATTTGGACAGTTATCTAGTTTATACGTAAGTGCTTTCTCCAGTCTGCCCTCTGAATGCAGCTGGTGGACTGATTTCCACTCTTCAGGTATGACTGCTTGAAGAAAAGACATCAGCCATTGTAAGTCATAACAATGTCACTCTCTTCATTTGTTTTTTTTCTTGTATTTCTCCCAAGGGCCAGCTCAATGCCTGGAACGAGTCCCTACCCGAATAACGACAGATGGGTTAAGCAAAAAAAGAGCTGTCTTGAGCAAATCAACAGAGAACCCACTTCAGCCTTTCCCATCGGTATCAGTTCCTGTTTTATGAATGCCACGTGCAAGGCTGGTCCTGTCAACTGATTGCAAGCTGCTTGTCTGGGCTGGATTTTGTATCTCCACCATCATGACTCATGGAACCTGGCTTGTTCCAACATACTTTTATTGATACCATTAACTTTTACGGTTTTATGGTGGTAAATGCTTATGGCCAGTCTTCACTGGGTTAATCTTTAATGAGGTTTTCACTAAACGTAATGACATACTTTCTGACCAGAATCTTGCAGTAACCCATGAGGAATTAAAATGCAAATTCATGCCACTCCTGACTTGAATTAGTTTTTTTTAAGAACAACAAACACTGACCAGAATGAAGAGCAGTTAATTTGATACCGACTTGGCTCCTACCCAAGAAAGAATTTACCCACGATGGGATGAATTCATAATGACCTGTTATATGATGGAAATTTTCTCCTTCTTTCAAAATGTGATAATCTCTTTAATGGGTAAAGGAATGAAAATGGGACTATTTGAGTTTATTAACAAGTATCCCGCATGGTGTTACACTGCAGTGCCTACTGAGATCTGCAATTAAAGTTAAAAAATAATAAAAAAAAAGAGTTTTTTTTCACAACAGGCATTTGGAGTTTTGTGGTACCATTCAGTTTGGTGTTTAAGATTGTTTACTGCCTTCCCTGTGTGTGTGAGCTTCATTTGAGAGACACTGTTATTTTAAAGTTTGCTCTTTTATTTAAGCTAGTCTTTGGGATGTGGAGGAGGCTTTTAGGGGAATTACTGAGAAATTGACAGGGGCAGGATCAACTACTGGGGAAGAACATTGGGTACAAATTCTATAAAACCATACTTAACCAAGGCACACATCTGTTGTATCTTCCTTCAGCCTTGTTGCACCATCCATTCTGCGTGGAGGTTTGCACATGATAGAATACGAATCTAATAGTGCCAATTGCCTTTCCTTCTATATGCTGTGAGATGCCATCCATGTTGGCTGTAAATCTAATTGCACTGATGCTAGGTGGAACACTGACTGCTAGATCCAACTCAAATTTCAACCTCTTGTCCTAGTGACTACAGCCTGCTGTAGCCCTTCTTACTTACCTTAAAAAGTCCATCCGATTCTATTGCTACTGTACTGTTAATGCAGAGATAGTCTTCTTCGCTTCTTTTAGATGTTCTTCAGACCCTCAGCTGCTAAAAATCATTGTAGTTCAATTGACTACAGCAGATCTGTGCCACTTAAAAGTGTTTGAAGAACTGGCAAGTCAAACTCCTTCTAGTCTATTTTAATGGGCTATACTCACCCATTCCTTTTTAAATAATAACAATAATCATTTCATTATTATTTTCTCATGAGAATATTGACAACCAAGGAATATGGTGAATACAGCTATAAGAATTTTTAAAAACCACCAGACAAGCTGATAGGCACCATTTGCAATGAATATCCAGATAAACGTTAAGAAATTCCTTTGTGTTGTACATGGCTTTTGAGATGAGTACCAGACTGCATGGGTCATTGTTCTGCCCAGAATGGCAGTTTCTGCTTATATAGGGAAGTTCCCCAGACAATTTCAAATGTGTAAGTCTCATCCTTCTCTAGTGTGCAGACATCTCTTGATTTGAATGAAACACCTGTTTAAAGGACTCAGAGACAGTTGATAGCAGTTCAGTAAGCACACTGAGAAGAGTAATTCATTAAGATTTTCTAGAGACATATGTTATCCAGAAGTATTTATACTTGACCAGAATCTTGCCTTCTGTTGGTAAGAAGATCACCAAGAGAATTTTTTTCAAAAAGTAAAGAATCTTGATCACGTTATTAAACTGTAGTTTTTCTGCTTATATAGCTCTTTTCATCTGAAGTTCTCAGAATATAAACTACCCCAAATCTTACTGTTTGTATTAAAGGTACACTTGCATTGTCCTGAAAGGGGGTTGTAATGAGGTAGGGTCGGGCTCTTCTCCCAAGTATGAATGATAGGATAGCCTTCATTTGCACCAGGGGAGGTTCTGATTGGATACTGGGAAAAATTTCTTCTCAGGAAGAGTGGTGAGGTATTGGAACAGACTGCTCGGGGGGTGGTGGAGAGAAGGGCAAATGTAGTACTTAGGGATGGGACATAGTTAGTGGGCATGGTGGTGATGGTCAGACTAGATGATCTTGATGGTCTTTCCAACCTTAATAATTCTATAATTCTATGATTCTATGCATGTACTGAAGAAGTTAAGCTAGACTATATTATGCTTACATAAAAGCAAAGTTTCTAACTGTATAGTGCCCAGAGCACAAGACTGGGGGATATTTGCAGAGAGACAGTGGTTTCCTACTGAATTCCTGGGCTGTGCTCCTTCTGGTGTCTGTTAATTTGACATTACAGAGCTATTACTTCTTCATGAGGATTAACCCTCCTCATTGTTGCCTTATACATTTCCACATTATAACTTTCTACTTGTTTTTAATTATTAAATATCAGTATTGTTAATAAACTTTTAATTATACATATTTTTTAAATATGAATCTTTCTGAGTTTTAAAGATTTTTTTAAAGGTTACGTTTTTTAAAGGATAGATTTTACTTTTCCACCGTCCACATCTCTCACCTTAATCTGGCTGCTTACACTGCCTTTACTTGCGGTGTTGGGAAATGAATACTTCCAGACACAGTTCATCATATATATTTTAGAAAATCGCCTGAGGTTTTCTGTCACCAATACAACAAAATAAGCTGAAATTGCCCTGCAGTTCACCCAGGCACATGAACTCTCTCCTCCAATTCTATGCACACAGAGTCCCTTCAGTAGCCTTGCACTGCTGACACCAGTGCAGCACATTTATGCATGGTTATAAACTCAGTGCAATGTGTAATGACGTAGGAAAGCTGGTGATGGGGAGGAAAGATGCAACAGACCTTGCTTGTTCAATCACAACTGTCTGAGGTGACATTTGAAAGGTAGCAACAGGCAGCACTTAACATTTACAAGGAATTGCCTTTTTGCACTCTTGGGGCATTAAGCGTTCATTGCTGTCTGTGTAGGAGGGATACTGTGTGGGAAGTGTAATTTGCAGCAATATTTACTGTTTCTAAAGGTTCCTTGAATGCCGAAATATTCTTTCTGTTTTGTTTGATTTTTGCCTGCATAGAGAAAGATTGACAAAATACACATTGAATGAAGTGTGGGTATGGAGAATCCTTTATCCAAAATTGTGATGTCATTCTAATCTGGTTTGACACCAGATGGTGTGAGCTGAAGTTTTCCTGTTTTTATTCACCTGGGTCAGCAAAGTCCTGCAAAAGACTTCAGTCTTGCAGACACATATAATACAAAGGAATGAAATCTCTTCATAGAAAAATTTTAAATAGGTGAGTTTTCAGGTCAAAATGAGTGATGGAATAGTATCCAACTCAAATGGATTTCAAGTGTTTTCTGTCAAACCAGATTAGAAGAGGATCTTAATGTATCACAACAGTATTTGATTAAGAGCAAGGTTGACTTGGAAGATGATTTTACCCATAGGGTGATGAGGCCCTGGCACAGGTTGCCCAGGGAGGCTGCAGATGCCCAAACCCTGGAGGTGTTCAAGGCGCCCTGGGCAGCCTGATCCAGTGGGTGGCAACCCTGTTCAGAGCAGAGAGGTAGAAACTGGATGGGCTCCAATGTCCCTTCCACTCCAAGCCATTCTATGATTCTGTGATTCTATGTGTACCCCATTTAACACGACATCATGACTTAGAGTATAAATACTGTGCTGCCATAAATTTCTGTGCCCCAAACTTTTCTGTCTCTTCAGTGATGGCACGTGCTTTAGGCCTTTCAGAGATTTTGTTTGTTTGTTTATTTGTTTTTTTGTTATTGCATAAACTAGAATATCTTCTCTTCAAAAATCCTGAGGAGCACTACAAGAATATCTGGACGAGGCTGAAAATCCCCTTTGTTGGCCCCTGGAAATCTACTTACAGCCAACTTCCATGAGGAATTAGATTAAATAAGTGTCGGGTGAACCAGAAAACAGAAGAGGCTTACCTCAGTCTTTTGAAGTTGCAGAAGCTGCAGATAAGCAGAAACAAATGCTTTGTCAGTGGCTTTGGTTACATCCGCCCAGCTCAGGGCATTCTGAATAAATGACAAAGCTGCTCTGAAAAATAATGTTGGAAGACGTCTTTAATCTCTTTCTCCAAAGAGACAGCACATTCTGGCCCATCCACATAGAAATGACAAAAGTCATAATCAAGTGCAGAGTCAGCTAGATGAAAGAAGACAGCTAAAGTCTGAGATTCTTCTGAGCATCTCACTTCCTAAGGACTTCAAGGTGTGGAATAGAAAGGTAAACATCCAGACATATGCAGGCAAATTCATTTTTCCCCTTCCTTTGCTAGGCAGCAAGGAGAGAGCTTAATTAGTTAATTACTTTCTCATGGCTACTGAGTGAAATGGTTTTTGAGCAACAATGGGATTTAATCATATAACATTTGAAAAAAAATAATCAACTGAACTTGCTCAACAGCAAAAATTGTGCATTTTAAGTATGTATGTTGTGAGTCTGACAGGAAACTTAAATATCTTAGCATTAGAAAAAATTGAGATCACATGGAATGGTGGCAAGTATTGTTTTACATGTATTTGGCTTCTTTTCAGGAGATTAACTCTAGGATGAGAGGTAATGGCCTTAAATTGCACCAGGAGAGGTTCAGGTTGGGTATGAAGGAAAATTTCTTCTCAGAAGGAGTGCTGAGGAATTGGAACAGGCTGCCCAGGGAGGTGGTGGAGTCATCATTCCTGGAGGTCTTGAAGAAAAAGGTGGCACTGAGGGATGTGGTTTAGTGATGGTGGTGATGGGTTGATGGTTGGACTAGATGATCTTAAAGGTCTTTTCCAACCTTAATAATTACATTATTCTACATTTAGTCCATTCTTAAGACAGAGGCATGTGACATTACTCAGAAGATTCCTTGATGCCGTTGAAGTTTAAACTCTTCATAGTTTATGTTCTGATATGTGTCTGTATTTGCTACAATACTCTGATAATAACAGATATTTGGCTTCCTGGTCAAACCAGTATGTATAGTATTTGAATTAGGTTGCTGTGATTTTCTCCTAAAAGATAAGTTTGTTCAAAAATGCTTAACGCATATCTCATGAAATGTCCAATTTATCTTTTCCCCTTCCATTTTTAGATACACTGATAAAATAGAAATAACGTGAAATGAAATTTAATTCCAGTACTGAAAAATAGAGATCCAAGAAGACTTTGAAAACAAAACTGAAAGAAAAATTTGCAGGTTGCTATGGCTGCTTCCATAGACAATGATTCTCTTTGATACAATTTGTACAAAGTGACAGAACTCTATAGAAATTTTTGTTCATGTTTGAAATTTCTGGCCCATATCAATGATTTAAAAATGTATCAAACTAGTCTTATTCCCTTTTCAGCTGTGTGTAGTCAATTGCTACTTGAATGTTTCTTCAGCCTTCACATCTAACTTCCATTTACAGATATAAGCAAATATCAGCCCTGATTTCCACAAAGTCCGGGTAGCCACAGTTTATTTTTTTTTCTGGGAACTGAAAACTCAGTTCAACTTGCCAGTGAAAGGAAACAGTTCTGTGGGAGACTATCACAGAACATCTTCTGAACTCTTTGAAGCTTCAAACTTGCTGATAGTATTTAGTTTACTTTCAAAAAGTCCCTGATTTTTCTTTGAATGTATGACAGAGAGATAGTTGTATTGGTTAATAAAGCAATTCTTGTATGTAAGTGAAGATTTCTAGAACATGTTTAGAATCATGATTAGTGGGTGGAAAAATGGTTCTGGCAGTTCTCTGCTGTCCAGCTGGCTGTCACATAGGAATGTATGCTCTCTGTCCACAGGCAGACTAGATATCCTGAAGGTGTTCAAGGCCAGGTTGGATGGGGCCCTGAACAACCTGGTCTAGAATTAGATATGGAGGTTTGTAGTCCTGTATGCAGCAAGGGGGTTGGAACTTTATGATCCTTGAGGTCCCTTCCAACCCAAGCCATTCTATGATTCTATGATTCTATATTCCTTGTAGAATCGTGAAGATTGGAAAAGGCTACTAAGATCATCTAGTCTAACCATAATGGCCAAGCCTGTCCTTCTACACCAATTGACAAGCAGATTTTGGACTTTCTGTAGTGGTGCCTCAAATATGTACCCTCTAGTAGATTCCTAACGCTCTCTTCCAAGAGCAACTTGGTCACTTGTGTGCCAGGACACCATCATTGTGTCCACTCCCCGGAAGTCCTTCTAATATTAAAAAAGGGCATATTTGCTAGCTCCTGGCACTCATGAAGATTCATGCAGAAGGAAGAGGCTCCCTGTCCAGGTAAATTCATTACAAAGCGTGCATCCCATTGTCTTCCTTGTTTTTTCCACCATTGCAAAACTCAGTGCTTTCCATACAAAAAAGCTATGGTATTTTCTTACGTTTGAATGAATGTTGCTATCGTAAGCTCAGGAATAATCAACTGTGTGAGCTGAGATTCAGATTAAAATCCTTATACTACAGAAGAAGAGAGTTATTGTTTTTCTCGCTCTATTCGGTTTATCCATGTAAAGATTTAACATTTTTTATTCTGCCAAAACAAATTACTTTTTGTAGTGGGATTTTTTTGTTTGTTTGTTTTTGTTTTTGTTTTTTGTCTTTACAGCCTGGACATGTAAAAAAATGTAAAAATAATCAATGCCAGCTGAAAGATGGATACGTCCTCGATTGAGTAAACAAAGTTACTGTGCATTGGCAAAAAGTTCTCGGATTCTTCATTGGACTCAAGCTGCCAGTTTCAATAAATCAGCGTGATGGACTTCAACTTAGCTGGTGTTTCCAGACATCAACTAGAGAGTATCAGACTTTGAAGTGTAATGAATCGTATCAGTAAGACTACTCCCAACCTAGGCAGGAATCTATCAATATAAAAAAATGGCTGCCACCTGATAGACAAGACACTAAGCTCATAGATGAGTGAACCATTTTTAACAAAGGTTTGTATTTGAAAAAGGTCTGTTTTTGAAAATATTCAAAGCTGGATAAAGAAGAAAGCATTTAATTTTTTATTATTATTATTTTTGCAGAGAGGACAATGGGAGCGTGTACTTCAAGGACAGAAGGTTTTCTAGGAAGGGGAGTAAATAATTTCAGTGGCATTTTATCTGTAATCATGAAATAATTTTACCGTCTAAACAGGGCTAATTTTTGAGAGTTAGAAATTCCCTTCCCAGACTGACCTAATAAGCTCTGTTTTTATCAATAGATATTTCTGATTGTGGATCAGAAGAATGATTGAGCAGTCTAGATAGATTTAACATTTAGCCCATTCTGCTTTATTGGAGGTGGAATCTTTAGCTTAAGACATCTAGAATAAGGTGGGATAACTTACATCTAATGGGGTCCAATGACTGGGCAGGGATAACTTGTGAAGTTGTCTTGTTCCTTCTAGACTAATTAAGAAGGATATATATGATTAGGCAACATCAGCTCTTCATGTCCTGAAGACCATCCTTATTTATAAAGACAAAATAAGCAAGGAAATGAAGTAGAAAGAGTAGAAAGGAGGAAACCAGAAGCCATTTTCACTGCTAAACAGCATAAACCGAGGTGAAATACAGAACTGCTCTCTAGTTTCTTTACTTGTTAGGCCAAGCTGCCTTTCCATCAATATTAGAGAACTAGATGGAGAATGTGAACCAGCTTTTTGTTTCTTCCCCCAAATATCTTTGATGTTTTAAATGAAGTAGATGAAGCTACTGAATGTCACTGAAGATCCAGGTGCTAATGGGATTATATAAACTCGTGTAGATAATTTTTAGCAATTATGCCTAAGCAGTTGGGCACTGGATGTGGACTTCTATTTCTCTCTGGTTTCACATTCAGAGTGGACAACAACTTGGGGTAACTGGAAAAAAGCCAATCTGTTACTCTAGTGCATATTCCCTTGAAACTCATCAATTGCAGCTAAGTTCTGCAATTATTTTGATCAATTATCTCCTCCTTAATCAAACTGTGCTCTTTTTCCTGAGGCTCTGTGCAGAGAGCAGATGGCATTTTAGTGTTATGCCATGAACATGTTTGGCCTCACCCTGAGGATACACTTGACAAGAGACGTGGAAAGTATTGCTGCAAATGGCCCAGCTGTGTATTACTAGAGGAGATGCTCAAATGCATACTACCAGTGTTGTTTTCTAAGGACTTTTTTGGCAGGAGCCAAGAAAATTCCTGGTGATTTCATAGAATCACCCAATGGCTGAGTCCTCTGGGTCCATCTGGTCCAACCTCTCCTCCTACAGCAGGTTGTCCAGGACCATGTCCAGGTGGATTTTGAAGATCTCCAAGGAGAGGTCTCCACAATGATTCTGGGCTCCATCACCTACACAGTGAAGAAATGCTTCTTCAGAGGGTTTATTTGTCTATTCTAGAAGACAAACTGATTCTATTGACCGAGACAGCTTTTTGCTCAGATTTCATGCTGTCTTTGATGTGCACTTTACCCCAGACAATCATAGCTGCTGCTGTGAATTTTGTACAGAATTCAGTTTCTCGTGACTTTGAGATACATCATCAATCAAAATCAGAATCCAGGCCTTGTATTGTCACCAGAAGCACTGAGCAGCCAATTTGAACATGCAAGCACAGAACAAGACATAAAGCAGTAGCTACTAGATGGAGCCTGCGCATAATATTCACATTCATATTCAGATATGGAACATGAAGATTGTAAAGGTATGGTCCACTTCGGCCAGATTTTTGTTCGGTTTGATGCAAAGAACTGTATTTGATTTGGGATGCTATTGCTGAGGATCGATGACTGATTTGATTGGTCTAATAAGACCCTTCAGCTTCTCTGCAGCAAACTCTTGTCAATTCTTAAAAGTCTTTTGCTTCTTCTGTCAAATCATCACTATGCCTGAAACCACCTCAAGTCCAATGACTCAGCCAATGAACATGATTTCCCAGTGACATTCAGATATATAGCTGAAGTAGTCATTAGTGGACTGCATCAGCTGTTGGCTCAGCTAACTGAATTCTTCTGCATTAGTTTGCTTATCCAGTCCCAGTCCCTTGCTCTCTCTTCAAGAAAACTTTTTTTTTTTTTCTAACTTGACTCAAGGAAAACCTCTTGACACCTACCCTACTAGGTTTGCCTGTTATTCTGCCAAGCCACTGTTGTGAAAAGCCCAGTTCTGTAGGAGAATGAGGTTTAACATATGCAGACTTAACTATGAGTGGGATGACTTTTTCACAAGATGAATCTGTTACTCTGTACTGCTCTGCCAGAAGGTGATTGTGCCAAATTCCTGTTTCTGTCATTTGAAACAGAATAACCAGCTTATTTTGTTCTGTGTATTTAACTAATTTTGTCTTTTAGTTCTGATCATAGAAGCACTTTGATTTTTATTTTTTTTTAATGTATATGCAGGAAAAATTCTATGAATGTTTCACGCTAACAGATTTCAAATGCATCTGCTTCTGGATGCTCACCACTAGAGTATGACTGGTCAACTTAGGCAAATGGAATATTTTAGATTTCCTGATTGGGGATATAAAAATGAATTAGATGTTTGGAGGGATTTGTGAATGGAGGATTTGAAATTTTCGTTTTCAATTATACTGATAGGATGAGGAGATGTATTTTTCTTCTAAGGCTCCGTCACAAAACTTGGGACATTTTTTGTAATAGGTGTTTGAAAATTGTGTTACAAAGGCCTGCAAAACTTCTGTTCTCCAGGACATCCTCTCCTGATTCTGAGCAGAAACATGATTTGAAATATCAATAAAACTCACTTTCTAGGCAATAGAGTTGGACCACAAGGGCACGCTTCAGTTGAAGATTGTTATGTAAATGTAGCTGTCTCAGATTAGAATAATAGAATCATAGAACCATAGAATCACTTGGGTTGTAAGGAACCCTGAGATCACCCAGTTCCAACCCCCCAGTTATGGGCAGGTTTGCCACCCAATAGATCAGGCAGCCCTGGGCCCCATCCAAATAACTCAAGACCAAGATGCAGGATTCAACTTTAGATGTCTTCTGTAAAGTTGTTTATGTATGATCTAGTTGTCTAGGCTCCTTTTGAACTAGATGGCAAGAAGGCATTTCTCAAGGGCCAGACCTATCTCATGGATGTTTAATATCTCAGTAAATGTGTAAAACGGGTCAGATGAATCAGTCCCCCAAAGCGTGTGTGTTTTACTAATTAATGAATTGCCAATTGTAAAATTCCACAAGACCTATCATATAACTTTGAAACATTTACCTCTGTCAAATATGGTTTAAACTGGCCTCAGGGTTTGACAGCTACTGAAAAGCTGATGGGGCAAAGGAAGGGGTGAGATAACGCAGGCACTGAGTGATGGAGGGACCCTTAAAATTAATTACCTAAGAAACTGTACTAAAAATGCTGCAAGTGAAGCAACCATAAATACATTAAGGAAACAAAGCCAATACACATTAGGGATGCATGCAGTGCTGTTCATTTCTGCCCTCTCTTTTGGCTGTAGATATACAGATATATGTATTTAACACCAAGTAAAGTCCTTTTAAATGTGGAGACTCATAAATCGCAGGAAACTCTCCATAATTCACAAGTACAATTCCATATATCCCACAGTTTTTTCTCCCATAGAGTTAGAAGCATAGAAGACGTGTTATACTCCAAAGATAGCTTCTCTCTTTCATATTTTCATGCACATAATTTAATGTAATCTTTTTCCTTTCGCACTTTTTGGTATGGG
This sequence comes from Tragopan temminckii, assembly GCA_028571105.1. NCBI lineage: Eukaryota > Metazoa > Chordata > Aves > Galliformes > Phasianidae > Tragopan > Tragopan temminckii. Next base: position 74,528,939 of record JAOWBP010002052.1, read on the forward strand.
TTATTTTGGCAATTTCTATTTCTGAATATTAAACCCTTGGAGCCCCAAAATAGTTGGGTAGGATAGAATGAAAGCTTGTTCTCTCCTCTCGAACATGAACAACAGATACAACAGAGGTTATGAAGACCTGCAGTGGGCAGGTAAAAGGCTGAAGACTCCACCCTAATGGCTGTGAAATTAAAATAGAACAAAGAAGAGTTTTAACAGACTGAGAATTTCAAAGTAATGGAGAAGAAAGAAGGAAGACAAAGCAAAACAAAACAAAAAATATCCTGAGCTATGTTTAGTGCAAATACACATTGGAGAATTATGGTCTCTTCAATCTGTACCACACTGAGATCATATGATGAAGAAAAAAAAGCATTTTGATACTTAATTGCCTTGTGAAAGAACTCATAAAAGAGAAGTAAAGAAAGAACATCCTATGGAAAATCCCAGCCTTCTGAAACTAAAGATGGCTTCAAATTGGAGTCCACCTTCCATCAGATTCTATGAAACAGTAGATCTGCCTAGCCAGAAGTGGAAAATTAAGATGGTAATGGGATATAGCACAAGTCTGTGCATTTTTTTGGTTCCATAGTTAACAGAGCCTATATTTCTAAATTGTTCCGTACTTTCCAGTATGCAAGACTAGATGATTTAATAAGGTACCTCTTTGCCAGCAATTAAATATATAGATAATACAATAAATAAAAGCAAAACTTTCCCATTATACTCAGTTTTCTCTAGAATCTGAGTGATATTTTGTCTTCTTTTAGGAAACATGCTTCTTCTGACAACCAACCTTGTGCTCTGTATTCAAACTGTTCCTCTAGTTAAGCAAATTGACTGGTATGGAAATGTACCAGCGCAACCGATGCAGCACTGTGTCCTTGAAATCTGACAGGAAAGGGACAGAAAAGAGAATGAAGATACTGAGCCTTTGCACCCTGTACTCATGGACTGAATTTCTGATATCAAAAAGTTTCTCCTGAGAGGCTCTTTAAAGCCTGGAGCAAATGGTTTCTCCAGAAGAAATGAATCAAGTTAGTATGGTTCACGCAGGGAAACATTTTAGATGCTTGTAACCTAGGCTCTGAGAATTCCAGGAATTCAGATGCTTTCAATCAATTTTGGAAACTGTTTCTATGTGACAGGTCTCTCCATCCAGTCTTCATGTTGAACGTGTAGGACCATCTTTCTGAGAAGTGCTAGCACTGATGAAATGCTTCTGAATAATCCTATTTATCATACTTATTTACTAAGTTTTCTACTTTCTTGTTTTCTGATGCTGCTAGAATGCTTGGAAAAGGGTTCAGGAGATTATGGAGAACCACAAAATGTTACCTGAACCCGTAAGATGAAAGTTTCTACATCTTTTGCTCTGAAAAGCTGTGGATACTCCATCTCTGAAGGCATTCGAGGCGAAGCTGGATGGGGCCCTGGGTAGCCTGGTTTGGTGGTTGGCAACCCTGCCCAAGGCAGAGGCGTTTGGAGCTCAATGATCTTTAAGGTCTCTTCCAATCCAAGCCATTCAGTGGCTCCATGATTCTTTAAAGTTCTTTTATCTTTGGCCCCTGCAAAAAGAGAGGAGCAGTGATTAATGCAGATGGAAGTATTAAAGAGATGGTTTCTTCTCCTCCCACCAAAATTATTGACTGGAATGCGGAGTTAGAGAAAATCCAATTAAAAATATGTAATATAGCTGTATTTCCTTCTATATGGAGGGATGGATAAGGGGCATCTGCTATTCTCTTTCTTCATTACTTAGATTTTAAAGTGGCTAGTGAAAGCTGCTGTCATTTGAGCATCAGTCTTGTTACACTTCTCACGTTCCTCTCATTATTTTTAACAGATATGGCTAATAACAATTTTTTTTTTTTCTTTTCAACAGGAAGAATTGAGCTTTGAGTTATACTGTGTGCACTCTAGATGACTTCACTATTAGCAGCACTACACTACCCATCAAATTAAGACACGAGAGAGGAATTGAGGAGAACAGACCAGAACTTGTACATTAAAACACATTTTCCCTAGACCATATCGTTGTGATCCTTTTATTTTCTGAAAACTCAACCTTTTGCCCTGTTCTGTGGGCAATTTTGCAAAAATTCTTCTGGAGTTTGGATGCCCATTTGCAATTGGCTACAACAATAATTATTCAGTCTGCAAAAGGCTGTAAACATGAGATTTTCTTGTGGCAGGGGAACATCCCTACAGTAATAAGAATGTCTTCGCAATTCTTTTTTAACTGAAAGAAGAAATGTGTTTTAAATATAAAGGCATAGTTGTGATAAACTGATGTGGATGGGGCAATATCTGAACACCACAGTGGTAATGAAAGTTTCAGTCCTGTATCTTTCAGGTCACACAGAATTTTGCTATTGACTTCTATCTGAGTAAGACCAGGCCCATGGGCGTTTTTTATCCTCATCCATGGCTCTGCCAGCATTAAGATTATTTGTTCTGAATAGTTTTATTGATATCAACACCAGTGCTTCAAAATGTGTTTGATCAACGATATTTGCTATTTTAACTGCCTAAGGCATTTGTAAGGGCAGGAAAGCAATTACTCTATCATCCAGGAACTGTTTCAGGCCAAGATTACAGAGTGGCCCAGCTAAGACTTTTGAGTTCTAATTTTGAATTCACTCTCCAGTTGACACTGCTGAGTCTCCAGTTTAGAGGTCATTTAGAGCTCTGATGGATGAGTTTGAGTGCACCTCTCTCAGCTGCTTTAAAGAATTGACATGATGTCCTCAGATGTCTTTTTCATCTTCAGATCTTCCTATCTTAAGGTTTCTCATCAAACGAACATCCATGCCTTGGTAGACTCAGTACTACCTCCAGCTTCTGGCAAAGAAAATGTTGCATTGTGAACTGGATAGAATTCAACCAAAGGATTCTTTCTGACTTAAATTTGGAATGTTTGTAAGGTGGGCTAAAGTGAACTAAAAAGCTGTTCATACAGCTATATTTGTTTAATTCAGGTAGTGATTAGGAAGCAGAATAACCCCATTCTATTACTTCCTACTTGAATACTCGCCTGGATTCTCTTGATCTAATTAAGTATAACATTCCTCTTTCTGACTTACTTCATATTAATTTCTAAAGAGTTTAAATAAAACCAAGAAAAAAAATGTCTGTCAAATAGTTACATGAGTAAACTGGTATCATTACAGTAGTAGAAAAAGAAATATTTTCCTATTTCTTTCAGGCTGGCACTTTTTGATGTGTGCACGTTCTACACTGGGACTACTTACATTTTCATTCCATTCTTCCCAACCCTAACTGTCATGCCTCACAAGTGATCATCTCCAGCATCTCTTCAAATGCGTATTAATTATCTGAGAATGCAGAGGAAACCACCTCTGCTGTAGCAATACCTTGATTTGTCTCTGAGGAAAAGGAATTGAATCTCAGTGTCTCTCTAATGACATTATTTGTTATTTTCTGGACAGACAGTTGGAACCTAATGTAATTCAGATACAGCACAAGAGATAAAAAGAAATAAACAGTTGCCAATATGCTCCTTATAATTACCTATGTGGTGACATAAAAGGTACTTTGTCACTTGCTGAGCAGTTAATGGATTTGTAACCCTTCACTCAAGATAAGACAGTCCAGTGAAAAATGAGATGTCCCATCGTATACCATAATAGCTCAGGTAAGATAGGCCAGATTGCTATGCAGTAACAATGAAAAACTAATTAAATAACATTTTAAAAGGACTAAGAATCAATCTTATAGAATCACAGAAACAAAGAATCCTTAAAGGTCCCTTCCAACTCTAAGGATTTCCTTTAAAATGTTATTTAATTACTTTTTCATTGATACTTCACAGCAACCTGGCTAATAAGTGCTGAAAGTGTGTCATTGCAACCACTGCTACAGTGCAGGCATGTTAAGACTGGTTTAGGCTTAGACACCATTCAAAGGTACGGAGATATTCACCTGCTGCTTTATATAGCATGGATGCGGAGACACTGACGACACCGTAAATCACTCTGCCAGCATGAGGAACTTACATGCACAGCTTCTGAAAAATGTCTGCAACTGCAAATCCACCCTGAGCAAGCCATCCAGGGTGATGCCTAAGAAGTTTTTGTGGGCTGCATCAGAAAAAGGATGAGAGTTCCTTGGCTGACTGAAAAATTTTGGCTTGCATTTCCATTGCCTAGGTCCTGCCCTAGCCCTTCTTTTGGCCTTTTGTGTCAAGGCTAGTACTATGAGAGATTATTACTCTGTATTGCTCCCATAGGTGAAGGATTTTTCTCTAGAAATAGGATTCTACGATCCTATTACAGTAAATAGGATCCTAGGCTGTGTATGATGTGCACCCTGAGCACCTATCTCCACAAGATCTGATGGGAGAATGTGCTGAAGGACTGTTTGAGCTGAATTGTCATACTTGATACGATCTATGTCTGTAATGATTGCCTGAAGTAATTTTTGTGCCTTTGAAGATCTTTTAAATATTGAAAACATGGGTCTGGAGGAAATACCCAAACAACTGACCTTCGTCCTTTCTTCAGTATTTCCTTACAGTCTTCTAATAATGGTTTCCCGAGCTCAGAAAATAATCGTGAGATCAGGATATGCCAGACCCTATAATAAAAGGGAAAACAGGTATGTTTGAATATGGAGACAAAGGTTGGAAAGAAAATAATTGAAATTAGGAATGCATGCAATCTTAAATGTGGGATAAATGGCTATTTTTCCCAACAATGAACAAAATGTAAAACAGGTCTGTCATTGCAGTAAACCAGGGATTTGTTGCCTTAATTACCTACCAAGAAAGATTTATAGAAAGGGATAAAAATCAGTGAAGCTCTGCTGATGGCACCAACATGTATTTAAATTCTATCTAGGGAGAACCTAGCTTCATTAGCCATTCTGGATACTTTGTAGACTGATTTGCTTTTCTATTTGAAATGAACTCTTAAACTTTGTCGTTTTGTTTAAAGAATATTTAAGTTCTAAAAATTTTGGTGAATATTTTCAACACAGTGATGAATGCTGGAGTGATGATTTATTGTGAAGGTAAATTAAGAGATAAAGAAGATGGCAGAGTAATGAAACTGAACGATTTCCGTTTGGAGTGTAGCTACAGCTGTCTTGCTGCACTGGGTTCTCATGTTCTTATGTTGCTTTGTGGGTAAAATATTCTGGGTAAAATATAACACTGCACTTTTCACAACAGAGCTGATCTCCTACTATCTAGTTAACAGCATGGTCTTCTGCTTCCATCTGGAGCCTTGGGATACATGTTGGTGCAGAAATTATTAGACAGAAATTATTAGACAGGGTTATCTCTCTCTCTTCCTTCCTTCCTTCCTTCCTTCCTTCCTTCCTTCCTTCCTTCCTTCCTTCCT